>CM057819.1:32545594-33291072 GCA_030067965.1 Latrodectus elegans
TGTAATCACGTATATAAAAAAGGGATAATTCACATTTTCGAATTGAAAAATTTAGAATTTGCAAAATTACAAAATATTTCGTAAATGTAAAAATAAAATTTATTTAGATAATAATAATTCTCTGTAGATAATAATAATTTAATAAAATTCTCTGTAAGGGTAAAATCTTCCATTTAGTGAATCTTGGAAAAAGGATGCGCCTACTCATCTTATTCGTCACAGATAGTGATTCAAAATCTGGAGTTAATTACCAGTATTTAGGAACCTCAATCAGAAAAGTCTCACAGAAACTTACGTTAACTTTCCCTGAATAAGTTCAATTGTTGTTTATATGTATGAAGTAAATAATAAACGAGACTTTTCTGATTAACACAGCGCTCCCATACAATTAATTTGTAAGGAGAAATTCATACACTGCAAACTTTCAGAATTTAAAACTGAATAGCTATTAAAATTTAATGCTCTGACTTACTGTTCTTTCACTTCAACAGTATGTATATGTATATATTATACACGCATTGTGTAAAAGTTCTAAATAAGGACAATAAAATAAGAATATAATAATATACTTGTGAGCGTGAAAGCATTCTTCTAGAAGAAATTGTACCTTAATCACCAGAATGTTCAGTAAGACTGATGGAGCATTTTAAATATATGCAATTATCAATAATTTGTTAACTCATGAAATTATAATTAAAATATGAACATATGCCAATAAGTTAAGATTTATTTACGTAACTTTTGTAATATTATTTCGAGATGTTTAAAATTTTCAATTTTGATGGACAATAAAAAGAAAATGGCTGCTAATGACGATTCAGTTGATTCAATAAGATCTGGTTAGATTTGTCAGTCGTTCAATCGTCATTTTTTGCACACAAGAGCTAATCTGACATGAACCCACGGTTCAACAAAAATTCCAAACATCCAAGCCCAAGGTGGGATTCGAACCCACCAGCTGTTGAACCAAAGGCAAGAGCACTCGGCTCGGTATAAAATCTGTTTAATATTTAAAATATAATAAAAACTTTATTAAGTTAATGGCCAAAACGCAGTCATCAATGCATATATATTTCAGAAATACTCATTTAAAATTATGCTAATAATTTAACAAATGAACTGTTTTTAAAATCAAAATTTCAAGCTCTATTAAATAATAATGCTATATTTATGAATACATTTAATATTGAGTCCTTGATAAGCAAAGAAATGAGTTGCTTATGAGTTTATTGTTAAGTTTTTGGCCGATTACCTAATATCTAAAGCAGTGATTCTCAACCACTGCGTCACAACACTTTTGTGATCCGTCAAATTTTAAAAATGTATATAGTAAAAATTTTAATGTTTTTTTACGAGTAAAGATTACCGAGTAAAGTAAATTAAACAATACGTGTAAAAGAAAACTTATTTTTCAGTTAAACATCATATTTTTTATAAAGTTAAAAACTGTTTTTATCTTCAATAGCTGAAGTGAAAATAAAGTGAAATAATTCAAGCTTTAACAATATTGCAATTTTCTGCATCTTATTTGTATGTAAATTCGGATATTCAATATTAATCAACATAAAAACGAAAAAAGAACGAAGGCATCATTTTATGATTGAATATAAATGAAATTATCAATAATTATCAAGCCAAAACTTATCATTAAATTCATTCTTATTAATCTTTATAAAACATACTGTTGTTTTTATAGTACATATTACATTACATTTTACGATACATTAAAAAAATTAATAAGCAAACAATTAATTTTATTTTGTGTGCCTCGACAGAAAAAAAGATTTAGAATCACTGGTTTAAAATTTTCCAATACATCCATACATTTTGGGTCATTTAACAAGAACAAAATGACGAGGTCAACCCCTGAGTTTTTCAAAAAGATTTCTTTCCCCATTCATGATACTACAAAAAAAATGAACCGAACACACAAATTTGGTAGAATTATACACATGTTCTTATGTTGTATGAGAGAAATGAAGACACCACACCACAGAAAAGTTTACTATAATTAAAAAATTATAAAAGGACAGAGTTTTGACATATTAAATTCAGCTCTTAAGATATTTAAAAAATTGAAATAATGCATATTTTCAATTCCTATATGCATTTACAGTTAACAATTTCATTTTGAGATAATTTTATAAATTTCTAAAAATTTTTAAACATGGATAAAATAAAGTAAAAATTTCATTATTGTAATTGAAAACAAAATACTTAAATATTTTTTTAATTAAACATAGACCAACTTTACCATTAAATTCAATAGCATAATGGTTGTGGAATAATAACCATATATATATATATATATATATATATATATATATATATATATATATGGTCAACTAGAATGTGACGTCAACAGATCCATTCTTAGCTTCAATAAATATTGCTGAAAAGTTCAAAAGAATGCGTTGTTTTGAAGTAACCTGAAATGATAAGCAATTAATTAGCAATAGAGACTTATTTAAAATTAATTATGTATAAAAAATTATGACAATTATGATTAGGAATAAAAGATTTTAAATATTATACGTTTATATTTATTTAGCTATAAGAATTTACCATTCGTATAATTTCTGAAGATGAAAAACTTATTAATTTGTATACATTTAAAATTCCAAAATTTCTTGGCTTCAACAAAGATAAATCCTTGTAGTTAAAAAATTGGCACAAATTCTTAATTTGTGCAAAACGGAAACAATTTCATTATATTAGAACCATAATATTTCAAAATCATAATTATGATAAATTTTCACTGAAATATAAACTAAGCACTTAGTTTTCCTACTGAAAATAAGCAGTTAATGAAGTACTGAGTGGAACACACAATATTCTATATGATGATGAAAATGACAAAGTCTGTAATGAGTGTCGACGACCAGTAATAATTATCGCTAAGCATCGAAACTTTACACAATAGATTTACATGATAATCGGCGAACGAATACTTAAAAGAAAAATTTGAAAAGATCACTTTGATGAAGTAATTAATCAATTCGTTTTAACAAAGGCAAGAAAAATGTATATTGTGCAATAAACGTATTATTTTATGATTGTAAAACTAATTATATTTACTTACATCAATAATATAAAATTGCTTCATGTTTAAAACTTTTTTACAATTGTATAGCTATAAAATGTATTATTATAATAAAATAATTTTTTATTACTATATAAGATAAATAATATCTTTTTGGTTAATTCTAAATCATTTATGTCCGATTATTCCTTTGACACTTTTACGAATGCAATATAAGTTATTTTCTAGCAAGAATTGAATTTTGTTTCAAATTTAAAATTACGATTGAGATTTTAAATTAATATATTTTCGATTATTTTATGAAATATAAAGCGTTTTGTTATTATTTGATTTGTATTCTTTTTATCAGTATGCTCTATTTATTATATTGTATTATATATACTCTTATTATTCAAAACATTTTATTCTTGTATTTATATCGGAGAGGCACCGAATAAGGTATCGTACCAGTGCGCCAATTAAGCTCACTACGCCACGTCGAATTTGACTTCAAAGTTCGAACACAATTAAATACTTAGAATATTCGGAAAATATATGCGATAAAAATATTTAATAGCAACATTGCATAATGGACTTACTACATCTACTACAACAAAATTGGAAATTAAAAATATTTCGTCAGAATTTCACACAGAAATTGAACTCGCTGAAAATCAGTTGAAAGTAGACATCGAAAATAATTAAAGAAATTTTTAAACTGATTTATTTAATCAAACAATGTAATATTCGTGATTAGTATCTTACAATGAAAGAGCCAATTGAAATGGAAAAACTGCAGATGGACAATAAGGAAATCTCGGACAATTGTAATAAATCAGGAGTTAATATTATTTTCATTTAAGTGTGTCGTTCAAGGTGAGTGTTGGGAGAAAAAGGTGAGTACCACCGATGAACAGTGAAGACTAGGTCAACGAGAACAGAACTGTCCTGGAGGTGGACAAAAATAGAAGAACACCCTTTTGATCAAGGATTGTGTAGCTTCAGCGATTTGGAGGACAAGGAAATTGAAGTAAACATTTAAAAATTGGTGACATCTGGAAAAGAAACTTTCTTGAGAAAATTCTAGAAAAGATTCAGAATCTTGAAGAAAAATACGCAGTAAAGGCGAAAACCAAAATTAAAGTCACGTAAAATTTCTTTGTATAATTGCTTAATTTAAATTAAATTGTTTCGATATCATTGTGTTCCTTAAATTTTATTTTTTCCTATTTTCTAATTGACTTTTACAGAACATGTAAGATATTTCTTTGATTTTAACAAAAATTTCACATCTAGTTCCATACAATTTTATTCAACTTTAAAATATTTTTATATTAAATAAGTTTTAATTTCTCACACTTATTTTAAGTACATTAATCAAATTTTAAAGTTACAACAAAATTATTTAACGAAAGAAATTACTTTAAAAAAGTATTATACGTAAATGTATCTTAACTAATTTCCTAATTTGCGAATAAATATATTATTCATATTCTTCTACGATGGGAGCTTCAAAAGGAATAAATATTTGCAATTTTGTCTATAAAACTAAATGCTTTTACTGTATATTATAAAAAATGTGGGGAATCTCAAAGACATTTTTGTTGTAAGTTTAAATAAATTAATATTTATAATCTTTATATTCATATTTAAGTCCAAGAGCACTTAAATATTAAAAAAAAAATTGCGCAAGAATGTTTTCAAAGTGAAGAAACTTTATCTCGTGTATTTTATGTGTCAATTAATTTTAAAAACGAAAATATATTTCCAATGAGTAAAAGAATTTATACACACAAAATATTTTATCGTTTTCAAGAAAAGTTATACGACTTGAACTATTTGTTTATAAAATCTGAAATGAAATTTTACATAGTATGTAATATAAAATAAAGTTTTTGACTTGCGTTAAATTTTCTAAATTCTTTTTTTCATTTATATTGTTTCCATCACACACAATTTTATGTTTTTGTATTTTAACTATTTGAATGAATTAACTTTATATTTCAAAGATTTCAAAGAATTTTTGGGAAAACGACAGGTTAGTATTTCTACTTGTCATAAATCAAGGGTCTTATAATTTTGATATTTCGGTAAAACGAAATAATTACATTAAACTTTTTCTTCCATTTTTTTTATTTTCACTGTTTTTTAAAAGATTTAGTAAAAGAGAGAGCATTTAGAATAGCTAACTATTTCATTGAAAATAGTTTTATGTTTAATGCTTCAGGTTCCCTTGCATGCTCACTCGTTGTTCCAAACGTAAATTTAACAGAATTGTAGCGTTAACTTGTGATTATCGATTTTATTTTAATAAATATATTAATAAGATTTATAAACATTTTAAGGTGAACATTTTATTTTCATTTTTTGAATAGTTATACAAGAAAAATTGATTTCAGATAATGCCGCTATTGAATTCTTTTTAATAAATGTGAATTAGAAATAATTGTATGTGCACTTATATTTTTGCAATGTAAAAAAAAAAATTTAAATGCTTGCTTTAAAGCTAATTAAAATTACAATTGGATAATATTTAAATACTTTTTTTGAAATTCAGGTTACAACCCATTAAGAAATCAAATTGATATTTTATGAGCAAAGAAATATTGTGTTTGAGCAATATATATATATATATATATATATATATTTGAAAGTACTTAAATTAGTGATAGCTACTTATCACACTTTGACTAATTAGTTCAGAAGAACTTGCAAATTTAAGATTATAGACTGTTTTTCAGACGTGACTAATAACCAAGAAGAACTTAATGCATCAAAGTACGGCCAACTTAAAATTTTTGTATCTTTCTACGAGAAACTTTTCGAGCATGCTCTGCATCAACACTTTTAGAATTATTTTTCCCATTTGTATACAATTATTTAATATTACTCCCATTTACAAAATTTTACACCCTTCAAGTAAAAGTGCTAAGCTATATTAAGAAGTTTACATACTTATGCAGCCATGAATATTACCGACAATATGAATGATTTTATGAAGGAATATTTAAACTTGAAATGTGTTAGAAATTCTCTGGATAACTACTAAACGAAAATCCTTCTTCTAAAGGAAATAACTTTTCACGTTGCATATTTTACTTAGCATTTTAATTTTTAAATAAATTTGCTTATTTAGAATAATTATAATTTGTCTTACAATAATTATTATATGAGTATTAAAGTTAATGCATTTAATGACACGCATTGAATACATTAGTACTTAAACATTGTAATTAAAGATTTATTTAATTTCTCAAATATGGCGAACAAACTAGCAAAATTTCATGACAAACTCCGAAAATTCATAGCTACCGGCATCCAACTTTTTTTTGGAAATTTCGAAATTCTATTCTTAATTAGGATAGACTGCAAAAAATTTCTCACATGATGACCAACTTGCCTCACAATAAAATAGTAATGCTGAATGTGTTGCACCCATGTGCTTACAAAATGTGGAGAAGTTTCTTTATTTCATGCGAGTGTCAACTTTTTATAATTTAAGTAAAATGCGTTCAATTTATAAAGTGTGTGAATTAGAAATAACGTGCAAGTGGCTTAGCAATGAAATCCTGTAGCATTGACACTTCAGTAGAGAATTTTGTATTATAAATAAAGAATAATGGTTTATAAATACATAAAAAAAAACTTCCATAATCGTCATATAAGAAATAATAACTATTTTCTATCACACAAATAAAATTTCGTTAAAATTGCCTGGCAAAATTTTGTTAGAATTCACGTAACTCGAACCTGCTGTCAAGCTCCTATGCATTTCCAGTTAAAAACAAAAGTGACTCTATATTCATTAGATTAATTGAAGATACATTTATAACTTTCAGTTTTCTGATCTCCCTAAGAACTTCCTGGAGTAATAATAAATACTGTGTGTGTGTTGAATAAGATACAAGAATATAGGATTATTTCATTCGTCTTTCTAAAATTTCAGAACAAAAACGACTAATTTCCATTAGATATTAATTGAATGCTTATTTATAACTTAAAGTTTTCCGATCTCCGTAAAAACTTCTAAAGGACTAAAATTATAAGTACTATGTGTGAGGAATAAGGTAAGGAAATGGATTATTTCATTCCTTTTTCTAGAATTTATTTTTTAAAAATGGGATTTAAATAAATAATATATTTTATATTAATTGGTTATTTTAAGTATAAAATATAATCATATTCAACACAGAATATAGTGCTTCAAATGTTACATACAGCAACGGAATTGGGGCCGTGGTAGCTTAGTGGTTAAGGCATCATCCTTTCGTCCAGAAGGGTGGCGTTCCATTCCCAATGCCGCCAAAGACCCACCGAGTACATGCGATATACCTTCTCATCAAATCCTTGGAATCAAAAGTACTGTGGTCAGTCGTTGAGCAGTTACCATGAGTGCAATGGTCTTGAAAAAATTTCCTCCCCCTTTAGATCAATGCTAAAATTAAGGGCGTGGATCCTCTGGTGGAGCCATCTATCGGAGGATTTAGAAATAGAAAGACGTACTTTCACCTTCGTGTGCTCTGATTAAACGAAAGACGCACCCTTTTGACTTAAATTTGCATATCCTAGGCATAGCGATCTTGGGGTTTTCCAAGTGTCATAAGGAACAACAACTGAATTAAATTTAAAATATCTTGCAATACAAAGTAAAAGCAGGGTAATTTAAAATCAACAAGATAGTTTAATTAAATATAGAAACTAACCTCAATATTCTCCCTAGATGTATTATGATAATAAATTTATTGATCAACAAAAGTATAATAGATTTGGTTTGATATTTTATAATAATTATTATTTTTCTTTTGGATGCGCATAACCAGTACATTTCTATCCCTTTAAGGACACAGCGAAATGAGTTTACAAATACAAGATTTTACAAATTAAACTTTTAACGTTGAGTGTAAATTTATGCATCATTTGAACCACGTAAAATATGTTTAGAATATTTAAAAGAAATTTTCAAGTAAATTTACATTATTTATTTTCAAATACTCAAAACTAACTGTAAGCAGCCCGTATGGGCTGCTTATAGTTACTAAACAGAAAGTCGAACAAAAGAAAATGAATATCTAATTTTAGTATCCATACTTCAAATGTATTTACTACGTTGGAGTGTATTATTTTGATATTCATTAAAATAAGGTTCATCCAAAAACTTTTGAATATATTTATTGATAAGTTTCAAATTTTAATTTATAATTCTGTTGAAATTTTAAATTTTTATGTAGAATTATATAATATTTAATGGGCTTAAACAACTTAATAAACTATTGTCACTTACATTTTTGTATTTTAAAGTTTATATCTTCTGTGAAAATTTGATTAAAAGTGAAGGTACTGAAAAATGATTATTAAAGAAAAGTCTAAAATCCAATTTATGGCAGAAAATCATGTTCATTTACATCAGAGCAAAGAAGCATATCAGAATTCATCTTTTTGTGTCAATAATAGTTTGTGTAATCTGGAAAATGCTTTGTTACATCTCTCTGGAAATAATGTTTCATAGAGGATTGATTGTCAGAAAATATTCACAAGATTTTGGAATCTGAGAAAACAAATGATGATTCACACTGGTGAAAGGCGTTTTCGGTGAGAAATTTGCTGCCGTTCTTTTCATCAGAAATTACACCTTGTGACTTATCTGATGATACATACTAGCGTAAAGCTGCTTCATTGTAAAATTTGCACTCAGTCGTTTACAACGAAGTATGTTCATCTGAATCACTTGAAGATTCATAACCATGAAAAATTATTTCAATGCAAAATTTGTGATTAAAAATTCAGGCAAAAAAAAAAAAAACCTCAGTTCACATTTGAAGACACACTCATGAGAAAAATAATATAAATGTAATGTATATAGCACAAAGAATTCAGTTGGAAAACAAATTACTTAGTGCGTTTAAGAGCGCACACTCAAGAAAAGACTTATCAGTGTGTCTAATGCTTGAAACGATTTTCTATAAAATGTAACCTTCGAGATCGTGAGATAACCCACGTTGGAGAAAAAACATTTAAATGCGAAATATGCGGGAAATGTTACAATCATAAGTCTAATCTGTCTAGACATATGAAGAAAGTACACAGTGTATAAATAGCAATCTTGAAATATATTTTCCGCCATTGTGAGAAATATGAGATGAATTCGAGGTTATTACAATTGATTTTTTTCATAGAACAGTAAAGAAATTACAAGGCAAAATACTAAAAAATGACATTGTACTGTAAAAGAGAGAATATTTATTGGTTTACGTTAAATAATGACGCAATCGAGGATATCTCAATGAGAATTATTAGATTTGCTTAATAATTTATTTACTTAAGTTATTATAGGCACATATTATGTCAAGGCAAATGTCACTGATTTTCAATTCTCATATATACGTGCAGATATTTTCTGATAAAAATTTTTTCTTTGGTATGTTAATTTATGTTTAGTGTAAATTGCAAAATGACGAAACAGCTTTGTTTTAATTATAAATTCAATGTTATTGCGATTTTATGTTGATTATTAAAAACTAAACATATTCATTAATTTAAAAAAAAATCATGCTTTGTTTGTTGTTGATCATATTGTTATAAAAGCATTTAAAAATGACGCGTTTTTAAATTTCTGATTTATTCGTAATATGTAAATGTTTTAAGTAAATGCGGCGAAATTGTAGTTTAATGAATAATTTACTTAAATTTGAATACTTCGTCGAATAACATTATTTTTGCCCCAGACCTTTCGAACAAAATATATAGTATATAAAAATTATAAACTTTAATATGGCTGAAATTTAGATTTAAAAATTTTTTTAATCTTAGAACTTATTACATTAGAGTTATTGCATATAAAATTTACTTAAATAAGCTTTTGTTTGTAAGTTTTTGGATGAAAACATTATGCTGAGAAATTTTATTTATGTATGTGAAATTTCAGTTAAAAAGGAAATTAAAGAAATTTTTTTTTTACTTTATAACACATTTTAATCACGTTAGTTACTCCATAAGCTAACATTTTTCATGAAGTTAGTTTGCTTTTCCGATTATAAATTTATGTTTACATTAATTTACATTATGTAGCGAATAGTCTTATCAGGAAAAAACAAACTCCTTATTAAAATTTTAAAAAGAGAATGTTGTATAATTTTCTTTCTACTTGGACTAACAATAAATTTTACTGAATATTTTGTTCCAATTTATTGTATTTTATAAAAGCTTACACAGCCTGCAATTTTAATAAAATAGAATTTAAAATATAATTTCGTGTATTTAAATTTTATTTTATCAATGATATTTAGACTTTATCTGAAATTTTCATGTGTAATTTCAATAGATTTCGAATACTGAATCTCAGTATTATTCACACTCAATCTTATTCGCTTCTAAAACTTTCCAAAACAATTTTTATTTTTTAAATTAATGTGTCGAAAATACTTTTCTCATAGAATTTTTAGCCAAGTTGGCAGCCGAATGGTTAGCGCTCTTGCCTTCGTTTCAACAGTTCTTGGGTTCGAATCCCACCTTGGGCATGGATGTTTGTAGTGGTTCGGAATCCACTTTAAACCGTAGGTCCTAGTCTAGTTGGCCCTCGTGTGCAAAATGTGACCGTTGAGTGACAAACAAACCAAACCATAGAATTTTTATAATAAATCAAAGAAATTTAGGAAAAATTGTATTTAAATTGTAATTTTATCATAATTTGCAATTAAATAAATATTTTTGCATCTTTCTGCGAATAAAAATTTAAAAAAAATCAATTAATTTAATTCAAAGTTTTTAGACTTTAAATATTTTTAATATAAATTTTAAAATGTGTAAATCACAAGCAAGTTTTCCATTGCCAGTTTAAAGAAATTTGCTAAAATTATAACTCTTAAATTCTTATTTATAAATGACGATATCCGAAACGTTAAAAATAGAATTATTCTGTATGAAAACATCTTTATTCAAGTAATTGAGTACTTCCCTAATTAGTTCATATCGCAATCTGTCTTAATGTACGAATAAATATTGTTTTAATTATTAGATAAATATCGTTTAAGCATCAATAATTGAATTTGTACTTTAAAAATATTTGAAATTTTCAAGAAAACTGAAAATTATTTAAAAATTTGTTTGTAGAATTTGAATTTAAATTTTAATTGGTGTTAATGTAGTTTGTGTCTGCATAATTTTTTTTTTTTGATCTGGGTTATATTTATAAACGACCTAATCATTTATGTTGCCGAACTCAACTGCATATACTACGGTAGAACTCAAAGGAATTTGCTGAAATATTATTTCAAAGATATGATATCGATTTTTATCAATTCAAAGATTGATAAAAAGGTGAAAACAATAAGTAATTTTGTATTTCATTAGAAAGTTTGTTTAATGTGGTCATAAGTTAATGATTTTGGGTAATATTTAGACAAAATTAACTTTTTATTTTTAACAATGCATTTTGTTTTGAAATTACTAACATTTGAAAAGAAATAATGCAAAATTTTTTTTTATCAAAAATAGTTTTTTTTACATAAACACGTTAAAAATATTCTCAGTTTAATTTTGATCCTAACCCGTAATTTTAAATTGTATTTAATAAACTGTACCATTGATTTTATAATTATTAAATTATAATTGATGATTATAATATAGAACATAGATTTTACTATATTTATTATGTTTGAAATTATACTTTAAGTTCGTGAACCATTTGATCAGATATTAAACCTTAACAGTAGATAAAGCATAATTGCATGATTTTTTTAATGATTGTCGATTAAAAATTTAAATTTTATTGATTGAATTTTTTATCTGTGAATAATAAAGAAGGCTTGAATATATCTAAATAGTAGTAATATTTTTTTGGATACAGATTTTTTCAAAGAGAAGCTTTTAATATATGTTTTAAACCAAGTATTTTATTTATTATTTCTATTAACATGCTGTAATTTAAAATTATTATTATTATTTTGGATAAGTTTACATCGTCTGTAAAAACCTCTAAAATATTTTAAAATTTATACTCTCACAATAGCTTTCCAATGGAATAAAGGATTTTATTTAGCAATATAATAAATTTGAATGAATAATGAATATGAACCAATTAAAAGCATACTTGTAAATAAAATTCTTTTTTTTATACATTATGTTAAATTACATTATTTAACATTTAGTTTTTTAAATAAATTATCAATTCAGCAACTACAAATTTGCAAATGCGCGGACGGTCATTTGTCTTTCCTACGACATACTAACCTCATTAATCATCGAAGATTCACAGAAAAGAAAACAACCCTTCAAGTATGGAGAATGTGGCCACTTATTTTGCCCTCCTAAAAGTTTGACAAATCACCAGAATAATTCAATCAAACGATATTGTGAGTGGAGCCGGCCAACTTGTCTAGTGGTAAGCGTGCCTGATTACGGATATGGAGGTCCTGGGTTCGAATCCCGGTTCAGGCATGGATATACTTTCTCTCTCACTCTATCCTGTCTTTATCCTTTCCTTGTGTGTGTGAATGAAGTATGAATGATGCCTGCCTTATAAACGGGTTCTTATGCATATGCGAGGGTGCGATGGTGGCCCACCCTCTGTGGTGCAAACGGGGCAACGCCTCGGCGGCTAAGAGGTCGCTGTGTCTGGCCGGTTCCTTGGTATCAGGGAACAATAGATTAATTGACTCTATTGCAGTTGTAACTGTCTACAATCTGCCATTGGAGAAAAAGATATTGTGAGGGGGAAATTTGCAATGAATAATTTAAACAAACAACTAATTTTGATGTGCACTTGCATTGCACAATCCAAGAGATCTACCTAATGAATATAGTAATGATCACTGTGATAAACTAAAGGACACAACAAATAATCTAAACTACAATGTAATTGAAACAGGAGCGCATTTTCATAAAAGAGGAGAATATGAAGAACTACCAAGCAGAGGAAAAATAAACCCGGAATTCGTAAAAGATCTATTGCACCTACTCATCATCTAAAGCGTACGAAATGCGATTCAAATTTTGACGACTTCGGTTTTTTTGTTAAACATAAGAAATCTTGTTCTGGATAAAATATGCAATCCCGAAAAATAAAAATAAATTTCATTAGCGAGATTAATCTCATAAAATTATTAATAAATTTTTTTTTAAATAAAAATGTTTTAATTTTTTAAAATAAAAAAAAATAAAAATTAATATAAACTCTAAATTAGTTCCGAATGCCGAACCAAGAAGTTTAGATACATTTTTGGGAAACGCAATTTTTAAAGTTTATTTTTAACAATATTGATTAAGTTGTTAAAATGTTTATGAGCACATTATATACTTCTCAATATCCTATATTTCAGAATATAGATCTGTATAAATTATAGTTAATGGTAAAATGTATATGCTTGAATTAAATTTTAGAATTACATTAAATATTGTATTTTTAAGTATCTCTTTAAACGTATATTCTCATTTTCAAATAGGCGTTAATTTAAGTTTCACTCAACTATAAAAATATGTCGTATTGTTGTGTGTCATCTTGTAAATACATTTTCATAACCAGAATGTGTGATTGAATAAATATGTAAACTTAAACACCTAGCATTTTTTAACTCCTTGACTTATTTCATTATTAATTTCGATTATAAATAGTTTTTATAAACTTAGATTATATAAAATCAAAACAGTTTAAACCCTTCTGCAATTTGAAACACATTCTTTTTAACAATTTAAATATTTATCGGTATTATTGACTTCTTAATTTCCTATATTACAATGTACAGAAAACCTGTATAATTTTTTGTTAATTATAAATTATGTGTTTGAATTATTTTTAGGAATTGTATGAAATAATGTATATTTATTATCATATTCTAATAAGTATATCTGCATTAAATGTAGGCTAATATTTCTCTCGTGTGTAGAATTAATTCTTATTGATCCGTATTATCCTGAAAATATATTTGCGATTATAAATGTGTTTAGTTATCTAAATATTTAAGATTTTCATAAGAGTCTTTTATTTTTATTCTTTTAGTTATTTTCTGAAATGTTTCGATTATGAAATTGTTTTTATAAGCTTAGAGTGTTAAGTTAAAATTACCATGAAATCATTATCGTGGAAATATTCCGATTATTTTTGCCACTTTAGGAATATTTTTATTTCATTGGAATGAGCCTTTTGAAAATCATTGCAATGATTCTTTTTTAAGCAAATGGTAAAATATCTGGTAAGAACAAGGGAATTTCTAAGTAAGTAAATAAATTGATTATTACTAGGGAAGGGAACCATCAAACCAACAGCCAAGTCATCTAAAATTCCTTTCAGAGATCGAACTTTCAGAAACAAGATTGTGAAAAAACACAAACTTTATGTATTATAGGCGTAATTCTTAAAAATACATCGATTACAACTCAATTTGGATAAATGAAATGTGATTCAATTTTTCGAAAAACTTGAAACTTTTGTAAAGCATGAGGACACATATTCTGAAAATACAAAATAAAGTGTAACCAATGTGAGAAACAATGCCTGTTCAATGTTTGAATTGGATACTTCAAGAAAAGACCCTATAATTAATCAAGCGTTCAAATATTCCAATAACAAAATTGTTTGGTCCTGCTCTGCTTGTGAAAATTTTCTTATTGATGTTTTTCTTATTTTAAACCAAAAGGAAAACCATCCTATTGATCTACTCAACATTCCCTTTGAAGAATAAATATTTATAAATGACGCATATATGTAAAAACATAAACTGAATTTTAAAGACGAAACTGAAAAATACTTCGATACCAAAGATAAATGCTTGAAGTACTTTCCGCCAGGACTAATTATTATTAACTAGGATTTTTTAAAACATAAAAACACATATGTAAGAGAAAAAATACAGAAATAAAATCCTAATAATCTATTGTTCAACTAAAAATATCTCTTGGAATAAATAAAATGACTTTTACAATGTAAAGAATATGGAAAACCCGAACATAAACATTCTTGGTAATTCAAACTAAATTGATTTATAATTTTTTTACAACTTATATAAAAGTAAAATATATGTTTTTAAGATAAATTGCTCTTTTTAAATCTATCTATCTATCTATATATATATATATATATATTGAAAAATATGGCAAACTAATTTTTGAAGTTTACATAAAAAATATACATTATATTGCTAACCCTAGAAACTAACTGATGACTTAAAGAATTCAGTATGTTAGATTTTTGTAGTTTTGTGTGTGTGTGTGTGAATTTATATGTTAAAATATTTAACATAAAAAGGAAATTTTATATTTTTGAATGACTATGTTCTATGATTAGATTTAAAGAACTGAATCACATTGTATTTTATTCATTGATAAGTTGTAAAAGAGTGTAAGTTAAAAACAATAGATCAAGAAACTATATTCAAAATTCACATTGATTTAGAAAAGTGTCAAATAAATCCATCCAAAACAATACTAATATTTGGAAATAAGGCTTTAAATATTATTATGAGATTTATTGAATTATTTCTTAAATTGTCACTTGATAATCATGTTCTCTATTTGATAACATTCATTAGAACTTTTTGAGAGATTAAATGTGAACCAAATAATAAAATCACACACTAATACCTAAATTGTTACTGTGAATTGGACTTGACATTTTCTTAGAAAGATTTTCAGCTGATTATTGTTCCAATATTTTTTGTTTTATTACTACTCGATTCATTAAAACTTACTCATTACAATCAGAATTTTAATTTTATATTTTTTGTGGCTTTCAAAATAACTAACTGCTTAGCCAAAATTATTTTTTTAAGAAATATAAAGAGATAACTGTTCTCGGCTTTTTGCAATTTCAATGGTTTCTTGAATAAAGTTTCTCTGCCAAAATGACCTAAATTTCATCTTTTTTCAGCAGCAAGATTCCAAGCATTAATTACCAAGTACATTTGATGCCGGTACTTCAATTTCATAAAGTGATTCCAAACCATTCTCGGAATATGTGCTTTACGAATCTATTCAACATACTTTGATACTTGTGCTGAAAATCGGAAATTAGATTAAGTGAGGGAAATTCATTATGAATTGGTATCGAAATATCAATAGTTAATCATCAATAATTCAAAGGGCTTAAAATTCTCTAGCGAAAACGTTAATCCAAGTTTTTCAATCATAACATAACATAAAAAAAGGGAAACCAAAATTGAATGAAGAAAATACAACAGAATATATATATAAAATATAAACGAAAGAGGACAGAAAATGAGTTAGCTAAGCAGCTATCTTTTTACATTTTTTCATAAATGGGAATTAAAGTGATACATTAAAGTGAATTAGTCTGTTAAAGCTATAAATAAGTTAGTGTTGACACTGTAGTCTCACGGTAGAACATCGCGCTTCAATGGTCATAGGGTCGCAGGTTGAATTCCAGCCATTTATGAGAAACAATAGACGTATTTTGTATATCTCCATTATAAATATTCATTGCTTAGAAAATATTTCTACTGTAGAAATTGAGAGTTTTCAGTGCTTCCTCCATCGCGACGCATGAATATGTCCCATTATCTAGGAAATGTCCTAGGAGGAGGTACTGTAAGCGTTGTAAGTCAAAATATCTCACATCGATCTTCGGCTATTAGGCTGTCTATTATGCTTCGTCGAAGTTCATAGGCTCATTTGAAATCAAAACGTTTAAAAATTGCTGAATGTAACTATTTAATCAGTTTATAAAGATAATATAAGTTTTAATTATAACATTTTTGTTCTAATATGTATTTAAGGGAATATTATGTTTTAGTGGATAGTATATTTACTTCCCCTTCCCGTTTATAAATCTATTTCAGAAGATGAAGTTAAAATAAAAACGGCTCCTCGTGCCTTAGTGGTTGGAGAACTCTATTCGGAACAAAAATACATGTACAATTTTTTGTGGGTGTGTTTCATATTTAAAGTTATAGTAACAATTATTATGTAACATGCATTTTGTCAAAATATTAAAATATTAATTAAATAAAAATACGATTGCTTAGAACGGAGCAAAAAAACGTCTCATATATAAGTGATGTGACACTTATTTTTTTTTCTATCAAATATTTATCCAAAAATTTTACTTCTTAAACGGTTTTAAAATTTTTTCGGATTTTCCTTTACTTTTAAGACATAATTTAATCTTCTTGGGATGGATTTGACTTTTTTTGTGATTTCTGGAGTGATTTTATCCCATTCTTTTTGAATCACCGATTTTAATTGTTGTTTTGAAGAAATGATGTGTTAGCGAATTTTTGATTCCAATTTTTGTTAAATATTCTCTATGGTATTTAAGTCTGGAAATTGTAATGGTGTTTTAATTATTCCATCACACACAGAGTTATACAGCAGCCAGAGACTAACGTTCAAAGCAGTGTGCTTGGGGCACATTGTCCTGGTAGAATTTAAAATCGTTATGAATGTTTACTCTTCGTACTGAAGATTTCAAATTTTGCTTTAGAATGTCAATATACTTGTACTGAACCATTTTACTGTCATTAAAAACAACATTACTAACTCCAACAAACGACATCCCCATACCATAACTCCTCCTCCACCATGTTTTACTGTTGGCACAAAGAGTTCTGTTTACGAAATTCTTCCCTCGGTTTTCTCCACACCAAGATTCTACACCGTCAGGACCAAATATATAAAATTTACTCTCATCAGCAAATAAGACTTTATTCCAGTAATCAGCATGTTTATTTATATTGGATTTTGTGAAAGTCAGTCTGACTTTTCTATTCTTTTCACTTACGAAGAATTTTTTTCCTGGTTACTCTACCATGATATCCAGCGGATCGAATTACTCTTATAATAGTCTCAAGATTAACAATTGAACCATAAAGTGCTTGTAAATCAGCAGCAACTTTAGGAGCACTCATACTTGGAATTTTTTTAATAATTCGAACGACAATTCGCTTTATTCCATTGGATAGCTTTGATGGTCGGCCATGTCTTCCTTTATTCTGAATCACATGATTCTTTTTATGTCGTTTAATGATAGATATTAATAACTCTCTGTTGAATGACTCAAGTTAACTGTTTCAGCAGTTTCTCTAATAGATTTTGCACTTTCAATATGCAAATTAATAACTAATTTTCTAATTTCAGACACAGTTTCTTTTCGTTTAGTATTCATGGCTGCACACAGCTAAAAAACACAAAAATTCCAAAACAATCTGGAGTGAAATAGTGAAGAAGTTTTTATAAATTATTGCCAATTGCTTTTGAGTAAAAATAAAACACCCAAAAAATATTTTTATTGCTTACTTCAGACTATTTTTGTTGCACATCTAAGGGTGTCCCATCACTTATGTGAGCTATTTTTTGCTCCATTGTAAACAATTGTATTTTTATTTAATTAATATTTTAATATTTTGGTAAAATGTATTCTATGTAATAATTTTTACTAAATTTAAGTATGAAACACACTCACAAAAAATTTGTACAAGTACTTTTAATTTATTTTATTACAGTTTCCTTTTGTAAAGCAAAAGTATCTCATCACTTTTGTGAGATACTGTAAATACGGCTCCTAATTTATGAAAATCCTAAAATTTTACACTTGAATATTAAAATGTTACTGCTGTTAGGTGCTACTTAGCGGTATTACACATTTTCACGTCTGTTGACACCAGAATGTTTCAGGCCTATAAAAATAATACTTCATTTATTCAGTTTCAAACTTATTTTTAAAATTAGCTATTAAATTCTTTGTAAAATTTGACATACTTGCATATATTTTATATTCCAAATACATTCATTATTATACAAAATTACTCCGATTTCAACCAACTGTTTCCTAATAAGCCTTTTCTGTTACCATTGATAAAGCCTTTAGCAAAGTACTATTCAAAAAGATATAGTCATCAATAATTTTGTAATATCGTTTTCAGTTTATAAAACAGAAATGGAGTGAAGTAATAATAATATTAGCTTTCCAATTTTTCGAGCGGTGCGTCATATTCAAACATAAAGAACAGGCTTTTATACAATTTCCTGTGTCTCATTGATCGGTAAATCTTCTTCCCTTTAAATAATTTTATGAATTATGAAGACTTACTCCGTAAAAATTGCAGCTAAGTTTGGAAGTATGTGGAACATATTTAGTCTCAGATAGCATATAATTTTTCTTAGCATAATTGGGGAAGTTATTTCGAAATCTTTGCCCCTTTTACGATGTGTAAAGCAGTGTTATTCTTTCTTTGCTTTCGGTAGTAGTGTATTTTCTTTTTATTCACTTTTTGTCAGAATGTCTTGCCAAAAGTATTTGTTACTCCGAATTAAGGTAAATTAAGATCAGGTTTCTATTATTAATTATTTAGTTTTGCATTAGAATGATATAAAGTAGAGACTGGTTTTTATTGCCGGCCAACTAGTCTAGTGGTCAGCATGCTTGACTACCTATAAGGAGGTCCTGGGTTCGAATCCCGGTTCATGGATGTACTTTCTCTCTATCTATCTTGCCTTTATCCTTTCCTTGTGTGAATGGTTCCCTACCCTATAAACGGGTCCTTATGATATATGTGTGTACTGAAGAAGTCCGACTCCACGCCAAATACGGTTCAATTGGGAAAGTGGAGCAGTGCTCCCCAATTTGCCTGGCACATGAGAACAACAACAACTGATTTTTATTTTTAATATGCATATATACGCTAGCATATTTTTTAAATGTAAGCGTATAGCTTACTTTTATGGTTTTAAGGAATTGTATTTAGGTAAATAAAACTTTTTTAAAGTTCTCCTTCACAATCTATCTTCATTACGAAAAATCATTGAAAAAAATAAATAGATGACTTGAGAAATAATAATTAAGAAAATAATTCCACAGAAGGAGCCATATCTTCCATGAAGCAATAGTCGATGCTGAACGTTTAAAATCTACGTTTGGGGGGGGGTTTCGTCTCAATATTTGTCTTAAATTATGAAAACTAAATTTATAAAAGCAAACATTGCTGCCTCTGACATTGTCCAAATCATTCAAATCAAACAAATTACGCGATTTAAAAGATCTATAATAAATTTCCTCTACTTAAGTAGGTACTTTTAAGTTATACTCTTGCTTAATCAAAGCAACAGAAGAGAACTAATATGTGGAACTCATAAATCTTTAAATAAAAAAAAGTATAATTCTTTAAATAAATGCCAAAAAATTTATCAACACAATTCACATAGCACTTAAATATTTTTCATGTAAATTATTTTATGAAAAACAAAAAATATAACAATGCCTTCCCGAATCTTTAAAAATGTAAACTAATTCTGCAGTGATTATTAATTTTGACTAAATTTCTTTATATATATATATATATATATATATATATATATATATATATATATATATATATATATATATATATATATTATGTATATGTATTATATGTATATTATGTATATGTATTTTATATAAACTAATTTAAGGACATATTTAAATATAAAAAAATAAGATTTTGAATTTCAGTTTATTTCCTTCTCATAAAAAAAGTCCTGTTTAATACAAATTATTACCCATCTCAGATTTATCAAATATTTGGTAAAACATGTGACTTATTTCCTAGTGTAGAACATTGTTTATATTTGTCAAAATAAGTTCTATCTTTTGAATCCCACAAATATCTTCGATCTTTATAATTTCATAAAATTAATAAATTTTTATATAAATGTTATTTTTTATAAAATATTTTTTTATTTTTTATTTAAAATTTTTTTTACTATTTTCCTTTTTTAAAATAAATTTTCTTTATTTTATCTTCATTAATAAATATTTTATTTTAAATAAATAATTAAATAAAAAGGTAATATTTAATAACAAAAGAAAAAGGTAAATAATTTGCTTTGTCACCGTTGCCCTACCAGATATTTCTAACTTTCTTGAAAACTTAAAAATTCTCTCGTGACGTTTTCTGACGTCACTTAATCTCCGAAGTTTTGTCAGGAAATTCTTTCAAGTTTGCCCCGGGCCTAAGGCAGCCCTGGCCATCTCTACAGCTTCATCTGTAAAACGAAGCTCCACAGGGTCCTCTATGCTGACGTTAAAAAACTTATGCAGCATTGCTGTCCAGCACTATCAGACCACCGTGCCCTAAATAGAATAATCGTTGTTCTGATTGGCAGATATTGTAATTGACACTTCAGCATGGAAAATTTGTACATAGAAAACAAATATTCGTTATAAATTTTTAGGTTCTCTTATCATTCTGCCATGTAAAAACGTAAGTGCCTTCAACTCATGTGACATTTACATTTTTCAATCGACGTTTAAAATTCATAAACAACTTGTATTGCTTAGCATACAGACTTTTTGTCATATGATGAGCAAGACAAGTTATTTATGAAAAATTTTCCAATGCGATTTATATACAAAACTCATCAGAAAGCATATGTTGTGACAGTATTATGGAGTTGAAAAATGAAATTTGTGACTGAATGAATCAAATAAGTTTGTTTGATTAAAGACTTAATTTTGAGATTGTAAACTATAAAAATTTTGACGCCGGCATTATGCAATTTGAAAAACATTGAAGTTGAAATATCATTTTTATTAACAAACTTGCAATTTGAGTAACTATATTAACAATAGTTCGAATAATTTGGCTATTGTAAAATAACTATTACGCCACATATGCGAAATTTAATCTTAATCAATAGCTTATGTATCTTACTCAATAGCTTATGAATAGAATTATCTTAATCAATATCTTATAATATAAGAATATGTACCGCTATACATAAAAAATATAAATAAAAATATGAATAAAATTGAAATCCCTATCTAAAAAATATATGCTTTAATGCACATTATCTTTCGAAAAATTTCTATAAATGACATTTTTATACTAAATTTGAAACTTTAAACCCTCTCTGATTGTATGCGAGAATAGAGCTACCTGTTAAACATTAATGCCTTTGTTGAAAACAATTTAGAAGATACTTCACTTGCTTAAAATTTTTGTGAAAAAGTAATAATTGTATCAATATAATCTCAAATTCAGGTAATTTGTCGTACTGATATACTGAAAACACTTTTTTTCCAACGGAGGACACTTGGGTGACGGACCCTATGCCACAAGAATGCCAGAAATTGTTACTCATTTGTCGTTACCCGGAGGGCACCTGTGAACCAAATCACGGAGGCAAGTAGCGTTGCTCGCGCCATACCACCACAAACCCGTTTATAGGGTGAGCCACATTCATACATCAGCACAGAAAAAAGCACAGAGAAACGCAGAGAGAACAGAGAAAGGAAGTAACATCCATGCCCGAACCGGAATTCGAGCCCGGGACTCATAGTTAAGGAGTCAGGAACACTAACCACCCAGTCATCGGTTGGCACTGCAAACATTAATGACTAAAAATAGTTTTTTTCATACCAAACTTTTGGCAACGAGATGCATGATAATTTTAAAATGCAAGAAAACTAAGCTGTGTGAAATAGTTTCATACTTAAAGTTTTCTGGAAAAATCTTATTTCTAAATTGTTCTTGAGAGTGATTAGATAGTAAACGATTTAAAAATAAATTTATACCCAATCGATTCCAGATAGACAGCAGATTAAAAGATGTTTTCAAATGCTCAAAATGGTAAAAGAGAAATTTCCTGTGAAGTTTGTGGAGAAAAGTTTGTTGAAATAAGCAAATTTTGTGATCATCGAGAAAGTCACTCAAACTTTCGAACTTACGATTGCTTCGATTGCGGCAAATCATTATTATTTTTAAGCCGCCTCGCTGAACACCGGAAGGTACATACTATTGAAAAACTCTTCAAATGCAGCTATTGTCCAGAATGCTTCTGGAATGAAAAATGCTTTTATCAACACCAAAAATTACACTTTGATGAAAAACCCTTTGGGTGTTCAGATTGTGATAAGCGTTTCAAAAGGAAAACGAATCTGGATAAGCATCGTAAGTTACACCTAAATAAAACTCACCTGTGGGACAACTTTGATAAATCATTTCTATGGGAAAGATTTCTTTATATCTATCAAAAAAATCGTATGAATAAAAACAGAACTCTTGAAACTATATCCGCGTTTACTAATTGGGATAACCATCTATGCAGTGAAGCATTCCAAAAGACACAACTCCTTGACAATATTTCAAAATCTCAAACGTGTAAACAACATAATATTTTTTTTCGTTGTGAAACATCAAATCAAAGCACAGATCTTGATGATCATCTTAACATTCAAATTGAAGAAAAAGTATTTAAGAATGAAGACAACAAAAATACGCAGAGCCTGAATACTGAAAAAGAAACTCCTAAAAATTCATCGGTAGTTACTCAACATTTAACGTGTACGAAATGTGGATTAATTTTCAGTAAGCTTGGACATTTTATTAAGCATGAGAACACATGCTCTAGCACTACGAAACAACCAGAAAAAATGCCAATTAGATCCAATAATCAGTATGTAACAGATTATGATAGCCAATCAAAGAATGAATCATTCAAAAAGAGACCGTGCCTTTACAATCTTTTGAAATCTCAAACAAGTAAACATTCTGATCAAAACAAAGATGATCTTAAGGATCATCTTAAGATTCGCACCAAAGAAAAAATATTTAAGAATGAGTATTACAAAAAAATGGAAAGCCTGAATAGTGAAAAAAGAACACCTGAAAATTCATCGGCAGTTATTCAACATTTAACGTGTACGAAATGTGGATTAATTTTCAGTAAGCTTGGACCTTTTGTTAAGCACGAGAACGCATGTTCCGGAACTACGAAACAAGAAAAACTGTCACATAGACTCAATAATCAGTATGTAACAGATTGTGATAGCCAATTGAGTAATGAATCATTCAAAAAGAGAGAGCGCCTTGACAATCTTTCGAAATTTCATGCAATCGATCCATTTGATACTTTTTCTCATTGTAAAACATTAAAGCAAAACACATAATCTTAATAATCATTTTAACTTTCTTTTTGAAGATACAATCTTTAATAATGAGGATTATGAAAAAACACAGAATCAAAGTGTTAAAAATGAAACAATTTAAACTACTACTTTGCCAGCTAAAGTTTTAAAGTGTTTTTATTGTGGACTGATGTTTAATAAGCTTGGACTATTTGTTAACCATGAAAACACATGTAGAAGTAAAAAACAAGAACGGAAATGAAACCCTAGGGATTCATTAGATAAATAAATATCATGGCTCAGAAAAATTAATTATATTTTTAAAGTAATAAGATATCTTAATCTCTCTCTCTCTTAAAAAAAATTCAAAATATTTAATTACAATAATTATATATTTCCTTAAAAAATCATTTAATATTTTTTTCAAATATGCTACTCATTTAAAAATTCAATTTTGTGTTTGAAAAAACACAAAATTCATTTTGTAGTTCAGTAGTTTTCAGTCATTTGCATATAATTTAAGACATAAAGATATAAATTGAATAAATAATTCTAAAAATGAGCAATTGCTTTTAAATGCATTTTAATCTTTCATGAAAATTACATTGTAAAAATCATTTCATCCATAATTACTTTCAACTTTAGGTATTTGACTTAAGATTAATAATTTATATAAATTCACATTTAGCATACATAAAAATTTTAAATTTTTGGTGACCTCGAACTGTATTATTAAAAAATATGCAAAATTTTATTAGCCCTTTGCATGAATTTCATTGATTTATCGCTTTTCTAAGTGCTTGCTGCTTAATAAAATTTTAACTTATTTTATTAATATGTATGTATTTTTTGAATGTTTTTTGTCAAGATATATTTAACGTTAATATCATTAATGTGCACATTTTTATTACGAGACTTTATTTTAGAAATATGTAACAACACGTTGTACATTTTACTTCTTTGAATATTGTTAAATAAAATAATACTTTGCCTTGTTTTATATTTACTTCATTTTTTGTGCTGGATTTTATATTAGAAAATTTTATAAGTTATAATTTTTTTGTTAAATTTTTTTAGTACTGAAGTAATATTTACTCAAGTCTGCATATTCAGATTTTTTCTTTTAAGTTAAGCAATAGAAGTTTAATTCTGTATATTCATGTATTTAACATTCATTTATATTTCAAATATCCCTTGAAATTATCCCCTTGAATCATGTCTTTCAATTGAATTCTATTCAATAATTCATTCTCCTGACTCTGCACGTAGAAGAAAATATTATAAAGCAGAAATTTTACTTTTTAGTAAAGATTTTTTTCTATGATCCGAATAGAAATTACATTATTTGATATTCTACTTAATGAATATCAATGTAATTTCTATTCGGATCTCTAATTTAATACTACTATTAAATTAGAGATGTAAGTTTATGAAAAATTATTTACCTTAAAAGTGTCTATACCTATGAAATATTATCAAAGTTTGTATTCTTATAAAAAGCTTCGATGTCGTTTCCTCTGTATTGCTATTATGTATTGGTTATGCATTATAATAAGAGATATTTTTGAAATTATAAATTTGACGCTCATAAAATTTCACTGATTAATTTAATCATCAACTAAATATTATAAATCACTATAATCGCAATATTTATCGCTTAATGAAAGGAATAAAATGCATTTTCTTTTAGAACTAGTTTTGAAATTAATTTTCTTTGAAATTTTTTCTTTTGGAAAGCTTTTACCTGTTCTCAATAAAGGTTCCTTCATTACAACTCACTTTAAGAAAGATTGCAGGTATAAAAATTCAATTATTTTTGATATATTTTAAGCTCGGAATTATTGAAAAAGTAAGCTTTAAGAATATCTTTTCACATTACAATGAATAATTTGATATCTGGAGTTAAGAGAGATGGTCTTATTTATTATTTAATAGAACGAACATTGATGCTCTGAAAATTTTAAAGCAGTTATCTTCCAAAGTGCTTAAAATGTATAATACTCAGACCTTTATTTATATCGGAAAATGATTTAATAGGAACATCTTAAGTTATTAAGATGGGAAATATCAATTCTACTTCTTGTTAGTTAACTTATAATTCGATTTCTTAATGTATTTTTTTTTTTACTGCAGAAAAACAAACTTTTCCATTTAAAATATTAGTGATGCTAACAAAATGTTATAAGTTATTGTTATGATAATAATAATTTTAAATATTTAATAAATCGAATATGAATTTTCACAAAATAGCTGTGAAGAGTAAGAGAAGAATAAAATATGTTTTATTGAAAACTTAAATTTCATTGATTCACAGAAATTTATATTACTAATATACAAATCAATTTACAAATATGAGTTAATTCTTGAAATTTTAAATTTTAGATGAAAACTATAATCTGTTCTCATAATTATTTTTGGGGTACACATAAGCTGAAATTGTCACCTTAAAAATGCTTTAGCTATGATTTCAATGTGTTATCTCCAGGAAGTTAGACACTTGTGTAATAAAATACTTCATATTCAGTTTCAAATCACTAATAATAGAAATTCTTCTTGCATTAACAGAATGTAAGACTATGTATGTACAATTTATGAAATTAACATAGGTAATTTCTACCTACAACTTGTATTTTTTTACTGGATGAGGTATTCCTACCTCGTGATATTTCACTTAGGTAAATAATATCTAAGACATTGTCCCTCCGCTTCCCACCCGTATTTGTATTTTTCATTCTTCTGAGCTATTGCTACCTCGTATTTCTTCACCTAGGCAATTTCTACCTATGACTTGTATTTTCTTACTGGATGAGATATTCCTACCTCGTGATATTTCACATAGGTAAATAATATCTAAGACATTGTCCCTCCGCTTCCCACCCGTATTTGTATTTATCATTTTTCTGAGGTATTACTACCTCGTGTTTCTTCACACAGGTAATTTCTACCTACGACTTCTATTTTCTTAATGAATGAGGTATTCCTACCTCGTGATATTTCACATAGATAAATAATACCCAAGACTTTGTCCTTCCTCTTCCCACCCGTCTTTGTATTTTTCATTCTTATGAGGTATTACTACCTCGTGTTTCTTCACATAGGTAATTTCTACCTACGACTTCTATTTTCTCACTCAATGAGATATTCCTACCTCGTGATATTTCACATAGATAAATAATACCTAAGACTTTGTCCCTCCGCTTCCCACCGTCTTTGTATTTTTCATTCTTCTGAGGTATTACTACCTCGTGTTTCTTCACATAGGTAATTTCTACCTACGTCTTCTTACTGAATGAGGTAATCCTACCTCATGATACTTCACATAGGTAACTAATACCTAAGGCATTGTCCCTCCGCTTCCCACCCGTATTTGTATTTTTCATTCTTCTGAGGTATTACTACCTCGTGTTTCTTCACATAGGTAATTTCTACCTACGACTTCTATTTTCTTACTGAATGAGGTATTCCTACCTCGTGATATTTCACATAGGTAATTAATACCTAAGACTTTGTCCCTCCGCTTCCCACCCGTCTTTGTATTTTTCATTCTTCTGAGGTATTACTACCTCGTGTTTCTTCACATAGGTAATTTCTACCTACGACTTCTATTTTCTTACTGAATGAGGTATTCCTACCTCTTGATATTTCACATAGGTAAATAATACCTAAGACCTTGTCCCTCCGCTTCCCACCCGTCTTTGTATCTTTCATTCTTCTGAGGTATTAGTACCTCGTGTTTCTTCACATAGGTAATTTCTACCTACGTCTTCTTACTGAATGAGGTAATCCTACCTCATGATACTTCACATAGGTAACTAATACCTAAGGCATTGTCCCTCCGCTTCCCACCCTTATTTGTATTTTTCATTCTTCTGAGGTATTACTACCTCGTGTTTCTTCACATAGGTAATTTCTACCTACGACTTCTATTTTCTTACTGAATGAGGTATTCCTACCTCGTGATATTTCACATAGGTAATTAATACCTAAGACTTTGTCCCTCCGCTTCCCACCCGTCTTTGTATTTTTCATTCTTCTGAGGTATTACTACCTCGTGTTTCTTCACATAGGTAATTTCTACCTACGACTTCTATTTTCTTACTGAATGAGGTATTCCTACCTCTTGATATTTCACATAGGTAAATAATACCTAAGACATTGTCCCTCCGCTTCCCACCCGTCTTTGTATCTTTCATTCTTCTGAGGTATTAGTACCTCGTGTTTCTTCACATAGGTAATTTCTACCTACGACTTCTATTTTCTTACTGAATGAGGTATTCCTACCTCTTGATAATTCACATAGGTAACTAATACCTAAGGCATTGTCCCTCCGCTTCCCACCCTTATTTGTATTTATCATTTTTCTGAGGTATTACTACCTCGTGTTTCTTCACATAGGTAATTTCTACCTACGTCTTCTTACTGAATGAGGTAATGCTACCTCATGATACTTCACATAGGTAACTAATACCTAAGGCATTGTCCCTCCGCTTCCCACCCTTATTTGTATTTTTCATTCTTCTGAGGTATTACTACCTCGTGTTTCTTCACATAGGTAATTTCTACCTACGACTTCTATTTTCTTACTGAATGAGGTATTCCTACCTCGTGATATTTCACATAGGTAATTAATACCTAAGACTTTGTCCCTCCGCTTCCCACCCGTCTTTGTATTTTTCATTCTTCTGAGGTATTACTACCTCGTGTTTCTTCACATAGGTAATTTCTACCTACGACTTCTATTTTCTTACTGAATGAGGTATTCCTACCTCGTGATATTTCACATAGGTAATTAATACCTAAGACTTTGTCCCTCCGCTTCCCACCCGTCTTTGTATTTTTCATTCTTCTGAGGTATTACTACCTCGTGTTTCTTCACATAGGTAATTTCTACCTACGACTTCTATTTTCTTACTGAATGAGGTATTCCTACCTCTTGATATTTCACATAGGTAAATAATACCTAAGACATTGTCCCTCCGCTTCCCACCCGTCTTTGTATCTTTCATTCTTCTGAGGTATTAGTACCTCGTGTTTCTTCACATAGGTAATTTCTACCTACGTCTTCTTACTGAATGAGGTAATCCTACCTCGTGATATTTCACATAGGTAAATAATACCTAAGACTTTGTCCCTCCGCTTCCCACCCGTCTTTGTATCTTTCATTCTTCTGAGGTATTACTACCTCGTGTTTCTTCACATAGGTAATTTCTACCTACGTCTTCTTACTGAATGAGGTAATCCTACCTCATGATATTTCACATAGGTAACTTATACCTAAGGCATTGTCCCTCCGCTTCCCACCCGTATTTGTATTTTTCATTCTTCTGAGGTATTACTACCTCGTGTTTCTTCACATAGGTAATTTCTACCTACGACTTCTATTTTCTTACTGAATGAGGTATTCCTACCTCGTGATATTTCACATAGGTAAATAATACCTAAGACTTTGTCCCTCCGCTTCCCACCCTTCTTTGTATCTTTAATTCTTCTGAGGTATTACTACCTCGTGTTTCTTCACATAGGTAATTTCTACCTACGTCTTTTTACTTTTTACTAGGTCTTTTTACTGAATGAGGTAATCCTACCTCATGATACTTCACATAGGTAACTAATACCTAAGGCATTGTCCCTCCGCTTCCCACCCATATTTGTATTTTTCATTATTCTGAGGTATTACTACCTCGTGTTTCTTCACATAGGTAATTTCTACCTACGACTTCTATTTTCTTACTGAATGAGGTATTCCTACCTCGTGATATTTCACATAGGTAATTAATACCTAAGAACTTGACCCTCCGCTTCCCACCCATATTCGTATTTTTCATTATTCTGAGGTATTACTACCTCGTGTTTCTTCACATAGATGATTTATACCTACGACTTCTATTTTCTTACTGAATGAGGTATTCCTACCTCGTGATATTTCACATAGGTAATTAATATCTAAGTCATTGTCCCTCCGCTTCCCACCCGTCTATGTATCTTTCGTTCTTTTGAAGTATTACTAGCTCGTGTTTCTTCGCATAGTTAGTTTCTACTCACGACTTGTATTTTCTTATAAAATGAAGTATTCCTAAATCGTGATATTTCACATAGGTAATTAATGCCTAAGACATTGTCCGCTTTACACCTGTATTTGCTTTTTCCGTTCTTCTGAGGTATTAATACCTCGTATATCTTTACATAAGTAATTTCTACTTCGACTTTTCTGACTTATTGTTGCTTTCCTATCTCGTCATATTTCACGTAGTTAATATATACCCAAGACTTTGTGTCTACTTTCTTGTCTTCATTTATATTTTTCTCTCTAATGAAGTGTTTGACATCAAGTTTCTTGAATGGACAATTACTACCTAAGTTACTGGTAGTACCTTATTCCAAGTCTTTCTTGCTTTTCTCAGTTATTAAGAGATCCGTAAACTTATATGTTAGGTATAGGTAATATGTACCTATTATTTCGTTTCTCCACACTATTCGTGTTTTAATCTTTTCTTTTATGAAGTTCGATGTCGACTACATTATCCGATTCTTTGCTGAGATATCCTGTACTTAAGATTTAGTGCGAGAATATTAATAGCGTAAGTATTTTTCCTGGACGTGTTATGGAAATTAAAATGGGAAAGATCCTTACATAGAGCAGCTTGCATAGTACACCTCGATTTGAATATTGCAATATTTATCTCTTATTCATTTAAAACAATAAAATATTCTCCAAAAATTCATCACTTGTTATATATCTATGATTTTAATTATGAAATACAGTTTTTTTCAAATGAGACTCTTCTGCGATTCATAAAAGCATACGCAGACGGGACAAGCTTACGAAAGTAAAATGTTGAGCAACTATTAAATGCCCCGATTATTTTTCATTGTCAGGGGGAAATATTGTTATCAACAAAAGTAACAATGAAGTTGAACAATTTATAAAATATGCATTTATTATCTAACAATGATTTCTTTTATTGTTTATTTTGGTGACAGAGGGTCATTCAACAGTTAAAATCTGCATCCAATAGTTTGTTTTGTTTTTGCATTGTTTTTAATTAAAAATCATTATATATATATATATATATATATATTAATATATAAATATATATATATATACATATATATATATATATATATATATATATATATATATATATATATATATATATATATATATATATATATATATATATATATATATATATATATATATATATATATATATATATATATATATATATATATATATATATATATATATATAGATATATATATATATATATATATATATACATTATATGATTGAAGTTGTTGTATCTATAATATTTGAAATGTTATAATTCATATGGATTTTTCTCCAACTTGAAATTTCGGTATTTATTTAAATTTTGAGAATAAAGGGTTTTGAAAATTTCACAAGGGCATTTCTATTTTTAATTATTTTTGAACTTCTTTACATAGTTATTTACATATTGCATAATATACATATTTCTCATTCGTTTAAGGTAATGCTTCCTAATTTAAATAAAAATTGTTTGTCAGAAGTAAAATTTAATACCCATCACCTTAAATAAATATTGAAAGAAAATAGTGTTCTTTTTTTTTTTTAAATCTGATTTATCATATATGTATCATTCAAGAATAAGGAATTGTATTTTAATAATTCAAACAATGATAGATGCATATAAACTTTATACCATAAATTATACTAGTATTTAAGAATAACGTTTTTTGTTATGCAAATATGTGCATTCATCGGGAGGAGGGGCCTTTATAATTTAATTAATAATTCAAATTAAAACATTATTTATTGAAATGTTGTCTTTAAGGATATACTATGTGATTATAATACATGATCTTTTGTGTTGCTCTTCCTAAATGTTAGATATTGATATTAGCTTTAAGTGTTAGGCTACAAATAATTTGACAATGGCAAATAACTGCAGAATGCGTTAGAATTATTTTTTCCCCACAGTGCTGTATGAATATCCCGTTCTGTATTGACTATAGATCCAATCAATTCAAGCAACACACAGAGTATAACCTTTATGGTTGAATATATTTGGTAGAATATTTATATATAATTTTGCTAAGAATTTTATCACGTGAATCAGTCTATACTATCATAATTATTTTTTATCATTATTGCCATGGCAGTAAATTTGAAAATATGCATTTCGTTTCAAAATTCTATATAGAACTTTAAAAAATATAAATAATTTCCTATATTATATGTCTAACTTTGAATTTTTTTTAATCATCATTTCAAATAGACAAATAATATGGCAATAAATAAAGCTGTACAAATCTTTAAAGTGCAGAAAATGCAAATATAAAGAAATATAAAAATAATGTAATTTATTTAATTTAAATGATTACAGGTACAATATTTATATTACTACATTTATATATATATAAACCAGTTACACATAACAATTTCATTTAAAAATATATATTTTTCGTAGTTTTTAAAAAATTGTCTAAAATATTCATGTATGAAGTATTATGCTGAAAAAGCTTTTTTAAAATAACAAAATAGTTATTCGAATTATAATTCTTACTTATTAAGATTTAAAAGATTACGTTAAAACAATGAAAATGCTTAAAAATAACCCGAGGATTAAGAATAAAACATTTTCATACGTTACTTAAGCTTTGCGTGTTTAAATTATTAAAATGCTAAAATATACACTGCTGGCTACCCAAATTGCAACACCAAGAAAGAAAAGAGATATGACAACAAAATTTATTTTGTAAATAACATATTGACCACAAGTATCAAATGATTAAATTTATAAATTTCAATGAAGTGTGATTGCTGCCAAAATCAGTAGCCAGAGTAGTCGCCCCATTGTTGGAGATCACCACTGCCACACGCGTCGGTATTCAAAGAGACTTTGGATGTGTTTTTGGGGTACTGCTGAACAAGCAGCTTCTTTACTTTTCGAAAGTTGATCTGATGTGGCAGCTAGGGATGTAATCTGGGTCACTCGTTGAACAACCATGGAGCACATTTTTCTATCGACGAAAGATCTGGAGAGTGAGCCTGTTAGAGAAGTAATTCAATCTGGTGATTGGGGGAAGAACCCTTGGAGAATGCTTGGCCTGTGTGATCTCGCATTATCCTGTTATAATATGATCGTGGGCAAGCCCTGAAGGTAAGGAAAGACTTCAACATCTCGGAGATGTAGTGTTGGTTGTTTAAAAGTAACCATAATGTGTACTAGAAGTGTTCGAGAGCGATGTCGAGTACCCCCATGCCATAATACCCGGTACAGGACCAGAGTGTGGTGAATAATGCAGCTGTTGTGCAGACTCTTTCCACGGTATCTCTAGACTCGAATTTGAGAGAAGCGTGACTCGTCAATAAAGACAATTTCATTCCATTCTGCCATCCTTATCCTTCTTTCAACGCATCATTGGCTGCAGAGATATTTGTGTTTCTGCGTCAAGGGTACGCGAACCAATGAACATCTTGCGGACAGACTACTCTGCTGTAAATGGCATCTAATGGTACCCGCAAACACTGGATGCGTTACAGACTAAATGTGCTGTGCTATGGTTTGCGATGTGGCTAAGCTATTCGTCACTGCCTTGCGCACCATTTGCCTTTCATCTCATGAAATGGTGTACTGAGATAATAAACGACTAGCTAAATAAACGACTACATAACTGACCAGTTTTACAAGAAATTTGTAAAACTTCCTTTTATTAGCGTTAGAATTCATAAATCAAATTAAAAATATAAAAAGGAATTACTATATGTGTGTTTGTAATCTTCACATTAAATTTTATAAAGAAAATCTCATTCAGAAACTTTAAACAGAAAAAATAAATTCCAAATAATATTTAACGAAATATGTTTAAGTTATATGTATAAACAAATGTTACAGATTTTAATAAAACAAGCGTTTTTGTATTACAATTTTTTCATGGGAATGAAGTATTCTATTTTCGTTGAAAAAGTTAATACAACCTCATCCACTGATATCGGAATTTAAATGCGTCCTAAATTTACAAATTAAAATATAAAAAATGTATGCCTTATTAAATATTACTTTTTTTATATAATATTAAAAAACGTAATATGTTTTAAGTAAACATATTAATTTAATAAGTAAAAAAGCCAGAAAAATATAAAGGAATATCTATTGAAATCTTTACACCGAATAAATCCATATCAGAAATGCATTTTTAAATTCAATAAAATTCAAAATTTTCATCAGAGCTCTGAAGACATTTCTCAGAATAAATATCTGTGATGCCTTTAAGCTACTTTTCACATTGTATTGCAGAATTTTAAATTGACGTCATTGTTTAAATCATTTAAAAATATTAGTTAATTTTAGTTGCTGTTGTTCTCGTGTGCCAGCTAGGCTGGCAAAATGGGATGCGCTGCTCCACTTTTTCAAGTGGTGTGAAGTCCGACTTCTTCAATAAGCACACATGCCATAGGGAACCGTTTATAGGGAAAGCAATCATTCACACAAAGAAAGGACAAAGACAAGATAGAGAGAGAGGAAGTACATCCAAGCCTGAACCGGGATTCGAACCCAGGACCTCCCTATCCGTAGTCAAGCACGCTGACCTTTAGACAAGTTGGCAGGAAACTAATTTTAGTTAATTACTTTATGCCTTAATATTCCTCCCCAAACAATAAAAAAAAAACGCTTTCAAGATTCTTAATTTTCATGAACAATAGATGTTATAGTTACTCCTCTTTATTCCGTATCATTCGGAAGCTTGATTAATCAATAATAAATTGAACTAAATGAATAAACGATTAGTTTCCATTGAGAGTATTAGATAAAAAAAAATAGGTGGCAATGGTATTTTTTGTTGTTGCTACTTATGACACTTGGGCAAGCCAAACTCGCTCTGCCGTTGGCTATGCGAGTTTAAGTCAGTGAGGTGCATCTTTCGTTTAACCAGAGCACCACGAAAGTGGAAGTACGACTTTGCTCGAAGCTCCTCCGATAGATCGCACCATCAGATGATCCATTCGCTCAATTTTGACTTTGACCTGAAGGGAGAAGAAATGTTCTGGGGCAATTGTTTTCGATATAACTGTAATGTGCATTTTTCTAAACTGTTTTTACTTTCGATCTTTCTCCTTCTAAAAATACAAAATTTTAACTACCTGCTATTAATTTTAATCCTATTTAATAAATGAGTCAAATAAGAAATTTGTTTCAAAATGTCTACATTAATAGAAGGTATACATCATATTTTCTTTTCCAAGTCCTACTCTAATGTCCTTGTGATCTATGATTAACCTTTATATCTTATAAAGTATACGTTGATAATATTGAAACAAATATTTTCAGTTGGGCTAGCTATCCAGTCAAATAATGTTAAAGTACTAAAAAGTTATCCTTCTTCATCAGGCAACATTTTACTTATTTATGAAACACTTTTTGAGGAAAGATTCTGATAAGAAAGGCAATATTCGTACATGTTGTTGTTACTTATGACACTTGGACAAGCCAAGCTCTCGCTGAAGTTGGCTATGTGAATTTCAGTCAGTGTGGTGCGTCTTTCGTTTAACCAAAGCACCACGAAGGTAAAAGTACGATTTTCTCGAAACTCCTCTGATAGCACCACCAGAGGGTCCACTCCATCAATTTTGATACTGATCGGCATGGGGAAGAAAATTTTCTCCGGACCACTGCTCACAAGGTTGCTGCTCAGCGAGTGACCTCAGGAATTTTGATTCCACGGATTTAGCGAGCATGTACATATCATGTGTAATCTTACTTGGGAGATCTTTGGAGGCATTGGGAATCGAAACCCGTCTTTCCGGACTTCCGTCCGGTTTCGATGCCCATTAGGCTACCACGGTCGTGCTAGAGGGCTGTGGTGGCCGGGTTAGTTATGATGCCGTTCTTATTATCATAAGGTAGTGAGTTCGAATCCCTTCTTTACCGAATTGTTTTTGTTAAAAGGGGGTGGGACACGTTAAAACTGGTCGTGGTCGCAATGTCCTCCAAGTGAAATGATACTTCTGGGGTGGCATGCCAAGTATACAGTGCCTATATTTTGATGATTTCATCAACGAAATGAAAGCTACAAGTTTAAATTTCAGTGGTAGTACTTACACACTTTACCAAAATTAATTGCTAACGTTCCGTTATGTAACAACAAAGAAGTATTTTTATCGGTTTTTAGTTTTTATAATGCATTCTTTGTGTTTGTAAACTGACTTTTGAAATAAAATGTAATTAAAATCCTAAGAAACAGAAATCAGATTACAATGTTTCACTTTTTCTTTCCAATTAAAATATAATAATAATAAATAAGGCTCATTGTGGGTTTTTAAGCAAAACGTTTCAAATTCATTTAAATAATATTTGAGCTGGCGAAGAACATAATTGCGAATATAATTAAAGAATAAATAATGCACATCTCATCTTTAATGATGATAAACATTTTAAAGTGAAATATATTTTAAAAAATGAAATGGCTAATTGTTTTATCTTCAAATTTTGTCAAAAAATATTTTTTTAAAAAAATACCCTCAAAGGATTGAAAATATTCTCAGCGGATTGATAATATTTACAAAATTGTAGAATATTTCCCAAACATGAATGTTATTTCATGTATAAGTATGTTCTGAAAATTTCTTTCTATTATAAAAACCACTATTAGAAGACATCAAAGCACATTACAGTTGTATTCAAAATATAAGAAAGATAAAAAATTTCACTTGTCTTGACGAAATTTGTTGAACGTGCTTTGATTTCATTTTAGTATTTTTTTCGGAAAAACTGCATGTTCAAGCATATAAAATTTATGATGAATAAATTGCTTTGTTAGAAGAAACATTTAGACAAGATAAAATATTTGTATTCAATTCCCAATGACTGTTTTGAAAACAATTATATTTTTTTACCTTAAAATCCTATATTGAAAATTGCAAGTTCTTATGCATAAATGTTAATTATATAATATGCAAAAAACGTGGTATAACTATGTATATGCCAAGTAAAGTAATATCGCTTTAAAGGAGAAACAGAAAATATATTATAATCAATAATACATTTCAAAATTCCATGTAACTCCTTTTATTGTTTTTATTTCTGAGTCATTAATTTCTTAAGAGAGAGTAGTAGCTCACATTTTATAAAATTATGTTTATTTTATTACATCGTTAACTTATGTTTCCTCTTTAATGATACAGCATGAATATAACATTGTCATAATGTGGATATGGATTTTCTCTTAATACTATAAAGATTTTGATATATTTATTGGATGACAACTAAAGGAGTTTACCTGAAATTTCTAAGATCAAAATGTGCAAGAAATTTAATATGTGAGTATAAAATAAAAAATCTTAAAAAAAGTAATATCTTTGCATAATTTTTATGACTAAATATAAATCTTTATTCATTTGAGTAAATAAGTATAATACTGATATCTTTTCTTATTGCATGTGTAGTTGTATTACATTTGAATACATAAAAATAATTTACACATCAGAATTTTTATAATTAGGAATATTAAAGTTATACTAAAATTCTCATTCCTAACATTTGATGGTCGGAAATATCATCAACGCAAATCATTAGGAGCGCGTTGTGTTTCATTTTGTTCAGTGTGCTTATAAATAAGGTTTTTTTTTATTTTTATTTTTTATCAATATCCTAACGTTGATCTACTATGAGAAAATTCGATTTAAAATTTACATTTCATTTTCCATATTATATTATACAAATCCGGAAATTTAATTTTGAATATTATCTGAGGCAATGTAATTTAAAATAAATAAAAATAAGTAATAAGCAAGATGATTTGCAGCTACTAAAATCTATCTACACGAGAGTGGAATCGAAGAATGTTTTTTCATAAGTGCATAATGACCTTATTGCTCTTTCAATTTAACAGTTTTATTAATTTTTATCTTTCTCTGAATTTTGAATTCAACTTTCCAAATTTTTCTCTTATATACACTACTGACCAGTAAAATTGCTACACCAGGAAGAAATGCAGATAGCAAAATGATATTTATTGGACAAATATATTATACTAGAAATATAACAAGTAATTAAATTTTCAAAAAATTTGGCTGGATAGATCCTGAGAAATCAGTACCCAGAACAACCAACTCTGGCAGTAATAACAGCATTTATACGCCTAGGCATTGAGTTACACAGAGATTGGATTGCATGTAAAGGTACAGATGCCATTGTAGCTTCAACACGATGCCACAGTTCATCAACTGTAGTGACTGGTGACGAGCCAGTCGCTCGGCAACCATTGACCAGACGTTTTCTATTGGTGAAAGATCTGGAGAGCGTGCGGGCCAGGACAACAGCCGAACATGTTCCGTATCAATGAAGGTCCGTACAATACCGGCAACATGGGGTCGGGCATTATCCTGCAGAAACGTTGGGTTTCGCAGGGCTAGAATAAAGGGTAGAGCCACGGGTCGTAACATACCAGAAATGTAACATGCACGTTTCAAAGCACCGTCAATGCGAACAAGAGGTGGCGGAGACGTGTATCCAATGGCACCCCATACCATCACGCCTGGTGATGGGTCAGTATGACGATGACGAATGCAAGCTGCCAGTGTGCGTTCACCACAGATCATTGCATCTATTTTAACTGCTCAAAGACCAACCACAAGACTTTCGATTTCACTAGGCTACCACGGAGCTTCCCTTTAAAATATTTCTCACATACTGAACACTGACAAGGCCAGCTTTCACTGTGGGCTATCTGGTGCATTTTAAGGTTACGTTTGTTTTGAAAGCATTTATCACAATGTAGACCCTTGATGGGATGTTCGCCTACGTGAGTCCATCGACGTTTAATGAGATCAACTCATCTCACAAATGTTCTTCTGGACAAAACAAACACTGTAAATTTTGATTTTCTGGGTGACGTGACTGATGAACCTGAAAGTTACTTGTTTCAGCAAACTTCGCTCCAGATATTTCACAGAAAATCTCTCATTCACTGCTATAAGCATTTTCCGATATTCTGAAATTTGTCTCCGCTTGATTTTATTTTCAAATTTTCTGATATTCAGACAAGGATTCCTTTCAGCATCGCTTTGACAATTGCTTTGAATAGAGTCTAAATATTTCATATATGTCTGATTTTTTTTTTTATTAACGATTGAATCAATTAAATTATTGTGTTGTGAAAACTAAATATAAATTGGGCTTGTTTTAAATAAATATTATTTTATAGTTCATTTACGTGACCTGAATTTCACAAACATGTGATAATCAAATCGATTAAATCTTAGTTCTTAAAGATTCATATTCATCGAAATCCATCAATATTCATCAAGGTATCTCCTATATATCCATTAAGATGTTTCTCCCCAAAACATCAATGTCTAGCACTGTGGTGTTGCTCCTGTATAAGAAAACTTTTTATATTTTAGTATATCAAATGAATGAATGTTGCCAAGTTAATTTTATATATTTTAAAAAATAAATATAATATAAATTAAGATGCGTATTTTAATTGTGTTATATTTATAATTTATTATTCTGAAGAGATATAAATATTGTAAATATATGAATATGCAAACATAATTAGTTTTTCGTTTGTGTGGCATGCTGGCTATTATTTTATCGTTTTATTCCACAATATTTTTGCCATATTACACACACACACACACACACACACACACACACACACACACACACACACACACACACACACACACACACACACACACACACACACACACATATATATATATATATATATATATATATATATATATATATATATATATATATATATATATATATATATATATATATATATATATATAATACTACTAATTCATAATATATCACAGTGTATATTATGAAGAGACATGTTAAAGAATTACATTATTGCATTATACTTCCAGTTCAATATCTCTTGTTAGTAAGTTTATGAAACAAAGAAATTTCCATGGTAATTTTGAACCTCAATCAAGACACTTGTTCGACTTGTAAGGCGAAACCTCTAAATTCAAGTTTATAAAGAGATGTATGATATTTTTATAGTTACACGGGGAATTTTTGTATCATTTTGACAAAGCTTTAACAGCTCAAAGTACAGATATGTTCTCTAATTCAGAACGACGGTTATTGCATTTGAGACACCATATCCTGATTGGGAAGAAATAAGCTCAATTGCTAAAACATTAATAATTTTGAGTCATTATGATTCATTTTTAAGTGCATCTGTAGGAGTAGTTAAAAATTGGGGTGTCATTGTTCTACTTCTTCTGATGGCCCTTATCAATAAAATGGTGTTTTGCTCATGTTTTTTTTTTTTTCATATTATTTTTAAAATTCTCTAGAACCGATTTCCATTTATTTAAACTCATTTTCCTTGTTGTTTCTTATATTTAAACATTTGTAAAATTTAATGCAAGAGAAAGAACTTTACACTTTTCAGCTAAGTCAATTAGAAATTTGATACGAAACAAATTTGGCAACAATTTTACCTTTATGGAATCTTGTTATTCTATAAGCACAAGACAATTTACAGACTTGTACGAAACAATCTTGATCGAAAAATATTAAAGTGTTTGAAAAAAAATTATTACAACTTTTAAAATAGGAAACAGTTGAGGGAAAGAAAGACAAAGATTGGAAGAAAATATTCACAGTGTATCAACATACCAAAAAAGTGTCAGTCGAAAATTATTTCAAAATATTCAAATGTTTTATTTTCAAAGTTCTTGTGCTTCTCCAATTCAACGTTCATACTTCATGATGGTCTCCCTGAGAATGAAGCTCAAATCCAATGGTTACCCATTTTTATGCTCAAACCCAATGGTTACCCATTTTTATAACCAGATATTAAAAAATAAAATTTGATACATGAAATTAAAAATAAAATTTATATAAAAAAAATAAAATTTAAAAAGAAAAAATATAAAATTTGAAAAGAAAAAAATTATATAAAGTTTGAAAGAAAATAATAATTTTTCTGTGTTTGTCCATATAAAATTTTCTAAGTCCAATCCAATATATATATAAAGGTGAATATAAAGGGGAATAATTATATCAGATGAATTTTGTTAGCAATGTTACATAATTAGGAAGAATTGGGGAATAATTTTAATGTTTTTTTAAAAGTTAGTTAAGGCTTTAAATTACGTGTTTAATTGATTATTTATCTTATGTGGTATTTTTGCCTTAATTTTTGTTTGATTTTAAAGTATTATAAGCTTTTAGTATTATTTATTATTTTTTGTAATTAATTAATAATTAAACTAATTTGTCGTACCTAAAATTATTCAGAATAACCTTTTTTTTAAAAAAATAGTAAAATTTGATTAAAATGGAGTAAATTAAAAATATGTTGTACTGGTAAAAAATTATTTTAAAAAAGTCCTTAAGAGCATCTAAATCCATTTTAATAATTTTCTTGTAATTTTATTTATATTTATTTCTTATTTTTGCGATTTGCTTGATATGGCAATTATGAAGCATTAAAATTTGATTTCGTTTTTTAATCTAGCTAATAATTTTTTAATACCTAACAATTAAGAAACGAAAAAAATGCTATGCAGATATCTGTTAAAATTTCTGATACAATTTTGAAAATTTTAAAAACTTTATACAAATAATTGAATAAATTAAAATTATAACAGAAAAACAAATTTTTTAACAATAAAAAATTATAAATTGATTATTAAACAATAAAAACTTTAAAAATTAATATATATGATTATAAATAATCTAATTGAAGTTGAATTATATATGTGCTGGTTATTTTTTTAGAAAAATAATGTGTTATGAAACAAGCCATTTCCAGCGATAAAATGGAAAGTTCTCAAATCTTTTATGATTTGACAATGAATTTTGAACCCTATTCAAAAATAAACAAGTAAAACTTGAATAGCTTTAATAAAAAGAAAGAAATTCTAATAGTTTCTAAAAAGAAGAATTTTAAAATATTTTCACTCCCAAATGTTCCAATAGAGGGCGCCATGACAAAAAATGAAAAATAAATTTGAAGTGCAGTAATAAGACTCAGGGGGAAATGTTCCATCAAAGTAGAGCGTTACGCGTAACAGTCCTAAACGAGGCTATTCTAACGTGAAAATAATGAGGTTAGAGGAAGATGGATATAAAATTGGTTAGGTATTAAATTTAATAATGTTTTTTCAATAAAAATAAAACCAAACATTTATTTCTTACAAAAATAAAAACAATATAACCGAATATACTTATAAAAACAAATAAAATTCTAAGTCAGATCATTCAGTCTATTCTGTGTCTCCAATTTCACGCCTTTTTTTCAAGAAGGCATCTAATATAGTTTACGTTTTTCTTTTGCATTCTGTTAGAAGTTGTTGATAAGTGGATAAAGCATAACACACCGTCTTGCTTTTGAACTCCAATCAAAATTTGGTTCATTTTCAACAAATTGGTCCATAATTTCAGTTATAGTGGTAAATCTCCTTTTTACAAACACCATCGGAAGTTCTTTGAAATCATTGCTATCAATATTTTTGTTTTTTTCTTTCTCTATTAATATCTTGAGCTCATCATTAGAAAGATTAGCCGCTGTTTCTTGAACTATTTCTTCGAGGTCTTCCACATTTACTTCATCTAAGCCGGGTTGTTTCATTATTTCTACTATTTAATCCATATCGACCGAGTGTCCAACGTCTTAGCTCTTACTTAAATCAGGCTAAATGTTCTACGTTTCAAAGATCTTTCTGTTATCTCATTCCAAGAAAGATTTATGTTTTCTACGGTATTCATGATATTGTAGTTTTCCCAAAATTCTCTTATTGATGGCTTCTCTTCTCCGTCTTATTTTTCAAACATCTGCTTAAATGTTCACCGCAAGTAATAAGCCTTAAAATTGGGCATAACTCCTTGATCCATTGATTGGATTAAAGCAGTTGTGTTAGGCGGCAAGAAAACCACTTCAACTGGCATGTATGTGGTTAAGTCTGATGAATTTGTTGGCTGGCTTGGAGCATTATCAATTAATAGTAGTGCTCTTTGTTCAAGTTTTTTAATTTCGCAATATAACGTTTAACAAACTGGCAGAAATGTTCAGTGAACCAATCCTTGAAAATGTTCATAGTTATCCATGATTTTTTATTAGACTGGTAATTTTAGGTAATTACTGGTAAAGTTGATTTAGATATGCCCTTCATATCTCTTAGGTTTTTGAAGTGGTAGACTAGTAATGTTTTTAATTTGAAATCTCCGTTTGCGTTACCACTCAGTAGAAATGTTAAGCGATCTTTTGCAGCTTTAACTCCTGATGCTCGTTTCTCTTCATGTGATAGAAATGTTTGTTTTGGTATTCTTATCCAAATCAGGCCTGTTTCATCAACATTGAAAATCAATTCTGGAGGATAGTTTCCTAGTTCAATTGTTGTATTTAATGCTACTGTGAATTCAGCCGCCGTTTTCGTATCACCACTTGCTGATTCTCCTGTAATCTTTATGTTGTGAAGATTATTTTGAAGTTTAAACCTATTAAACTATCATCGACTAGCAACGAAAGTTTCACGTATGTCACTTGTTTCAGCTTGAATTCAATTAAAAATTCTTCTAACTTTTTCCATTATGATAGATTGGCTTAATGGCATATTGCGTTCAATTTCGTCGTCAATCTATATAAACACAGTCGTTTTTCCATTTCCTCTATAATGTTATTTCTAGAACCGGTAATTCTAGTTGCAGAGCTTGACGTAGTTCCAGTTCCCGATGACAGTACTTTTTCTTTATTTTTAAGAATTGTCCTGATTGTTGAAGTTGCTAAATTCAATACAGCACTAATTTGAGATTGACGTTCACCAGAATCTAATTTTCTAATTACTTGCATTTTAGTTTCCAGTGAAATTATTTTTCTGGTTGCTTTCTTTTCTTGATTTTTTTAACACCTATGATAAAAACCAAAGATTATGATATTTGTCACTGTATTAATTGTTATAGTATTATATAAATTATACTTCCAATAATGTCAATAAATGATTAAAATGCGTCCATACAGCATCGCACCAAAAAAGAAACACAACTACATAGTTTCGGATATGTTATTTGGAAACCTAACGCTGCGCACAATTTCGGGGAATCCCTGGGCTAAAATAAAAGAGCGCTAAACCGAAACAGCATTAAGTGGGGTCATACTATATTCAAAAATGACTTTGAAATGGATATTACTGACCCAGAAAGAGCAAATAAAGATGAAAACTCTATTAAGAAGTATTTTAAATCTGAAAAAAAAATAAATAAGGTTACCAAAACACAAAAAACAAAGTTTGAATTGTTGAAACGCAACAAAATAATATTGCAATAATAATAATAAGTTTAATCCTTCACCAAGGTATCCAGAAATTGATATTCAGCTTGATATGAACACAAACAATAAGGAAAGACTTTCAACAATTTCAAACAAGAAAAATAAAATCCCCTCTATCATAGTTAGAATCCAAATTCATCTGGAAACAGATACAAACTGTCAAAAAATATTGAAATCACCTCTTAGACTGGAAAAACTACTGGAAATGATATTATTAGTCTAAAATTTCCTGATTTTGACACACATAAAAAAATAATCCCATTAACATTCCCTATTTAACAAGAAGAAGAAAGGACAAATTATTAAAATGTCTTTATATATGATAACATTTTATAATAGTATAAAATCAATTGAAATTTACAAAGAAAAATATTTTTTAAATCTACGCATACAAGTTGAATCTTTTCTTGGTAGAAAAAGATCTACCCAATGTTACAGTTGTCAAAATTTATTTCATTTGTAAACATTCTAACCGTCATAAACCTAAACTTGCAGGTTCATGTCCAACATGTAAATGTAAGCTACCAAAAGAAAGTACTTTAAAATGTGCAAACTGCTAAGGTGAACAGCTAACTATAGACAATGCCCTTAATTTCTCAAAATAAAACAAAAATCTGCATTAAATACAACAGTCTCAAAATATATACATCCAGAGTTGTCGTAAATAAATACCATGATCAATCTACTGCAAAAATAGGCTTTGAGAAGACTGCAAATATTATAGATAAAGCTTCCAGCATCATAAATGAGCTTGAAAACCTCATAAAATACCTAGAAAATAATAATCTTTTTAACTTAACAAAACAAATAAAAACTGCAGCTCCTACAAACTCCCATGAACTGACAAAATCAAATAATGACCAGTAGAAATTTCTCTATTCAACCATTGATTATTATGCTTGGAATGCTAATAACATCTGTAATAAAATTCATCAATTTAAAAACTTTCTAATTGCATGCAATGTTAATATTACTCTTATCTCAGAAATATATGGCTATAATTCCTCCAAGATTAATCATTTATAGAGTTATATCACTTATAGAGCTGATCGTTTTTTAAGACATAAAGCTTGAATTCCTACATACCCAAAAGAACTCTCCAAACTTTGCTAATTAGTACTAGAAATGAAGGTTATGCGGACACTTAAATTACATTAACAGGTGGTTTTCCAGCACTTAAGATAACTGCGCCATATTGTTCTCCAGACCTTAAACCCTCTGATAAACTCATTAATGATCATTTCCCCCAAACTCTGCTATTATTCTTGTGGACTTAGACGCAAACCACACAGCCTGTAGCTGTGCTAGAAACAATAACAATGAAAAAGTACTCATTGAATTAATAAATAAGCATTATCTCCAAATTCTTCCCCAAAAGGAAATAACATATCTTCCAACTTTATTTGATCACTCTCCAGACATTGTTTTTGACACCACTCCCATCATCCTGAAATTGTTTATAAACAATCCTCGTGTTTTGGATTACCAAAATATGTTTTTAACTGTATTTTGCTAATGTATATGCTTAATCGAATGTTTACACCTATGTACATACCTTTATTTGTTACTGATCTTATCTTTTATTACTTTAAATTATATTTATTCTTATTTATATATATATGTGTCTTTTTATATTCACAATTATTGCCTTTCAAATTCTATTTTGAGAGAGCTTCTCTAAATTGCTATTTAATTGCATTTTTGTTATTTAAAATGATCAGTCATGTCAACCAACAAGACTAATATCCAGTTAACTACGTAACATAGTATTTCCCAACGTGGACTCCATGACCCACAGGAGAGTAATTTGATTGTTAAGGGTGTGAATCAAAAATGGACTGGACACCAGTTTAACCCTTTTGTTCCAGGCCATTTTAATGCAATGCCAGATTTCGGTACCAAAATTGAAAGAAAGAAGCAAATACTTAAATAACTGCGCAAATAAATATTATAAATTCGTTTAATGAGACCAAAATATTAATTAGGTTTTTGGCATCGTCAAGTTAACCTCCCTGTGGTAGACAGCAGGCTCCATATGAACCCCCGGACGCTTTAAAATCGCGTTAAGTAACGCAAAAAATTGTCCGCATTTGAAGTCTATTATGGCACACGGCAAACAACGCTGTACGAAAGTTCTGCCAACTGTACTGCTTGGTTTGTGTTCTGTTTTTAAACCGGAATTGGAAGCGATATGTGCCGAACTGGAATATGGTACTTTTCTTCGTTTACCAGGCAACTTCCTCAAACCACGTTTCACAAATGCGTCGACTAGCCCCCCGGATAACTTGTTTGTCCAGGCTTAGAAACAACACATGGAAAACTTATCACCAGCTCCTACGTCTAGACATGTATCGGCATCCTCTCCATTCTATATTCCAGCACATGTTTCTTCCTGCACTCATGTTTTGTTACGACACGATGCGGTAAAGCGTCCACTGCAACAGCCATATGACGGACCTTTTAAAGTGTTTTTTCGGCAAGAATCAAATTTCATTTTGTATGTGAATGGTCGTCGGACAACTGTCAACATAGATATGTTGAAACCAATATTTTCCCTCAGGCCTTCAGAAAGTGACAGCTCATTTGTCATTTCGGATTTTCCTCCGCCATTCCAGGGAGATGCTACACCAGTTACATCTTCCAAAATTTCAACTCACAATATTCAAGAACCAACAACTTATACCACACGTTCGGGATGACATGTGAGAATTGTTCCACGATACTCATAAACGTGATGCACACTGGGGGGGGGATGTACTGTAGCAACGCAGCATTCCCCACGAAGTTGTAATATAGCTGAATGGCAAATAAAGAGGAAAACACAGAACTGAAAATATGTAAATGATCGTATATATATATATGTATATATATATATATATACTGGTGTAACGAGCGAAAGATATAAGTTAATGTTTCAATAGATGTTTAAAAGCGAATTCCGGTATGTTGTACTGTTGTACGAACATAAATATCGCCAAACAGAAACAACAGCAACAACGTCAACGGCCCAATATCGCACATCTCAACAACACCTGGAAAATGCTTGTTGTTTCTTGTTTCAAAACTACATAATTAATTTTAAAATTGGCATATAATTCTTTAAAATATTGTTACATGTAGCCACAGATTTGTTTTTCAAAATTGCTATTAGAGAAGTCAATTAAATACTTTATAAAAAATTTTCCTTTTTCTAGACTTTTCTAGAATTAATTGCTTATTGATAGAATATATATATATATATATATTTATGCATATAAACATTAAACAAATATGTGCATTTTGAAATAAAAATGTAAAATATAAATTGGGCAATTAAAATTGTGATTTCTTACTAAAACATTCCGTAATAATTTCTGTGATATTTATAGAATGCTTAAGGTTCATCTTTCACATCACGTGATCAGGAAAATAAAGCTTACATTAATCACAAACAAATAAACTAATCACAATCACGTGATTAATGACAGTTAGTATCGTGAACACCTGCAGAGCTCAAATTGGTTATAGGTATGGCAATTTCCTCACAATCTTTTCTATGGCTGGTCTTACAAAAACTTAATATGAAAGTATATTATATATGAGCAAAAAATTTACATATTGTAGCGTACTGAAGTGGCAAGACAATTGAAGACAATTTCAAATTAATTTAATTTAATTTATTGATGAAAATAAATTTTAAGTATGCATATTTTTTACTATTTACATAAATTTACAAATTTCAATTTAATAATCATGACAATATCAGTAGCGGACGCCGCCACAAGCGCAACTCCAGTGCATTGTCTCTCTGAGAATACTCCAAACTAAAGTCAACAAAAACAATATAATAGGTAAGGAGGAAGGAGGCAGAATCTAGCGCGCATGAGCTGTACTGATCCTTGCCTTTTTAGCACGTTACAATATGTAAAGTAGGGTTGCTCGTGGATGATGTGAGTTTTGTGGATTCCTGGTCCTATAAGAGACAAAACAATCATGATTAATAACATCATTCCAAACAGTAACCAATAGAAATTTATTTACATTTAAATTCCAAAATTATTAAGAAATTTGTGTAATATAATATATATATATATATATATATATATATATATATATATATATATATATATATATATATATATATATATATATATATATATATATATATATATGTAAAATTCTAATACGTACATATACATTCAAGTATAAAAAAAATAAAGTCATTTTCAAAATACGCTCTGTTATATATTCCTCAGAAAATTTAATGACCATTTTACCAAGTGGATGCAAATTTGAACACGTTGCCTGGTTGTGGAAAGAAATAAGTTGTGAATAATTGGTTTCGTGGAAAGTTCTCCCTCTATTTGATTTCGTGGGTATCCTGTAGTAGTCATCCACCACTCATGGTAGACGAATAGCATATTTGAAGTCTTTCCTTTTAAACTAGAAATATCCTAAATATTCGAAACCAAGTTAACTTAGAGATAGCTTTAAGTAAACCTTTGAGGCACAATGAAAAATAAATAGAGCGAGAATAGGTCTAATGGTTGATAGGTGTCTATACGTTAGGCCATTTACCCCATTATTTTAACAAACTTGAGTTCACCCCTAAAAGAATACTCAAAATACACATAATTCTTAATTTTAAACGTCTCAACTTTTTGATAACCTAAGGTAAGTGCTCCCAAGTTCTTAATACTTTGCATGGTATCACAACATTTATAGTAACAATGAGTAATGATATGATTCACCATTCTGATTCATCGAATTAAAACAGAATTTTTTAATTCACTATTAATCCTTACTGTAACTATTTTTCCCTTTATTTGTTCATACTATATCTAAACATATATATATATAAATACATACACACATATATATATATATATATATATATATATATATATATATATATATATATATATATATATATATATATATATATATATATATATATATATATATAAAATATATATATATAATATATATATATATATATATATATATATATATATATATATAATATATATATATATATATAAATATATATATATATATATATATATATATATATATATATATATATATATATAATTTATATATATATATATATATATATATATATATATATATATATATATATATATATATATATATATATATATATATATATATGCATATATATATTCATTTTTTTATTTTAAATATTCATTTACACAATAACAATTAATTTTCAAAGTTCCGATAATGGAACTAGACAATAAATTACATATAGAATAAAATTTTTCCAAGTAATCATTTCATTAGAGTAATATACAATAAAGCCAACAGATCGCGCCACCCATATGATACAGTTTCAGGTTGTGCGTATATACTGTTCCCTTATATACACACACACGCAAACAAACTCGATGTTCCCAATTGCTTTTTATTAAGTCTTCCTATTGTTTTTTTTCCCCTTCTTTTTTCTTGAACGACGATTAGTGATTGGATAGTTAGAACGCGGTCTAATTCTGAGAACTGAACGTGGTCTATGGAAGTTAATTATATGGTAGAGGTTATAATTTTCAAATTTTTGTATTTCAGTGTTGTTTGTATGGTAGAGTTTATCATAGAACCTAAAAGCCAGGTATTTGATATAACGGGAAAGCGTTAACAATCCCAGGTTTTTTCTGATCAGATCATTTCTGGAATAATATTCCGATTTTGTTATTAACCTAAGTAATTTATTTTGCTGTCTTTCCAGCATCTTCATGTCCGCCGTTCCACCTCAAACTGGGGCAGCATACGTGATAATAGGGCAAAAAATAGGCCTTATAAATGAGCAGCTTATTCATCAATGAGAGTTTTGATTCATATGCGATAAGCGGGTACAATGTTGTTTTTGATGATATAAATTCGTTCTTAATTTTAGATATATGGTGCTTCCAAGTAATCTACTTTGGATGACCATGGAATTTAATTTCGTTAATTAATAATAGTTGATTTAAAGTTTATGTATTTACATATACATAAATGTGCTATTATAAATTTACTGCTAACTTATCTTATGTAACTCTTTTTTCTTTATTTTTAACTTTTGATTTTACATTTTAGGAGCTTCTTTTTTCTGCACAAAAGAAAACTCATTATTAAGTTTACGGTTATAAATAAACTTTGGGAGTCATTTGTAAAGATTAATTTTAAATATATAAAAATAATATTTTAGAATTAAACGTGTGTATATTGACATATATAGTGGATTAATTTTTATAAATTGCATTTTATTGGTTAAATATGTCTAATAAGAATAAGTTAATAATTTATTGAAATTACAAATGTATGCGAATGTTCAATTATGATAAGCAATTTTAAACATTAGGATTTTTATTAATCTTTTAGCGTTTATTCTTTCCGTGTTTCATATTCATTATCAATATTAGTCCCTCCTACAATTCTCTATACTTCCTAAGATTATTGATCACTTCTTCTTATAAAACGAATCTTGTAAGTTGGAAATTATAACTGAAAAACACCTAAATATACAAAAAGCAGAAGCCTAGAGAAGGAAAATTTTATCGCCTCTGGCGAGATGCATTCAATCGGAAAACCACTGAGCTGTAATATCAGTACAAATGAGTGATTTACTAAGCTCTTAAAGGTTTCTGTTTCTGAATCACTCTTTTGACAAACGTGACCGAGCCAGGGAAATGGTTGTTGCAACAAATTCAATGAATGAAAAATAAAGTACTCGATAGCGTTTCTATAATACTTAATTTAATATGGTTTTAAATGCAAGTACAAATGAGAACTGAAAAGTTATGCATATTTTAAAAATTATGAGTAACTTGAAAATAAAATGAAAAAACCGCGAATTAAATGATCAATTAAATTCACAAAACACCTAAAAATCTCTTAAAAGTTAATTAACACTGATGCTAACAATATTTATGTATAACCTATCGTAAACATTGTTTGCTAAACTTAAGATTATTTATTTATCCTTCTTTATAAATTGCATTTTCGAGAATTTTTTTCAGTTAATACGTAATGATTTTAGATAATACCATTTTAATTGAATTTTGCATAAAAAAATATACAGTAAATAAAATATTGCAATATAAAGCAAATGTCTTATATTAAGATTCATTATATTTTGATAAAAAAAATATTTCATCTTAAATAAAAAATATTAGATCTAATCCTCAATGTTTTAGTATGTTCTAATTAAATTTGTTTCATAAAGTTCTACAAATATTTACATCTTTTGAGCGAAGATTTCGAAATCACGTCTGATTTTAGAGTAAAATGTGTATATTTCTTAAGGATGTTTCGAACATATTTAAAATTCATTATTTTAGCCTTTTTTTGTATTCATTTTTTATTTTACAGAATTCATTTCTTTACATGAGTTTCGTCTTTAAAAGGTTTAATTCTCTCCCAAATATGCCAGAAGCATTTTTGTCCAGAAGGTACCTATAAGGCAGTTTAAATTCTTTAATGAAAAAAATAATAATAATACTTAAAATCTCTTCTTACATAACTCCAAAATGAACATTGAGAGTGTGTGTGTTCCTGTAGTTTAATCCTATTTCATGTCAACTAAAACAAGTTCTAGAGACCCTGAGGAGAAATAGGAACAGTTGAAATATGCCAGATAAAAAATTGAATAAAGTTTAAGAGACAAAGAAAAATAGAAATTCTGAATAATTTCAATTATTGAATCAAAAAATTGCCAAAAATTATCTGATCCCTGGATCATTAATCAAAATGAAAGATATTATAATGATTTTAAATAATGCTCGGGAATTCTTTCAAAACGCTTACGCTCCAATATATTTAAAACTGAAAAAAAAGTAGTTGTATTTTTAAAAAAAATTTTTGAAAAGAAATTTGATTAAGACATATTAAAATCTGTAGCGTAAATAAAGTGTGTGAATTTTTAAACTTATTATCAATTTATAGCTCTCTGCAGCAGATCCTAAAAAAAATTCTAATTAAAGGATGTAATCGACTATCATACCTAATATCTAAATACATTATGTTTGGTAATATGTAACCAATAAACTATAATGTAGAAAAATATAATAAAAAGTTTTAAAATTCCTTATAATAATAAAAACATAAAATATATATTTACAGAATTAACAAAAATTATATTAACAAAAGGTCTTCTTTCAATGGTTGAAGTAGCTTCTTTTTATGTCTTGTGCAGAATAATCCTAATAAGCTGTTGCCAATAGGCTAAAAAATTTCGTATATATATATATATATATATTAGCGATATATATATTATTATTTCGTATATATATATGTATCGCTAATATATATATATATATATATATATATATATATATATATATATATATATATATATATATATATATATATATATATATATATATATATATATATATATATATATATATATATATATATATATATATATATATAATAATTTGAATACAGCATATTATAATTTACATTAAATGTTTCGATTCACATTGAGTTTTGATTCCAAGTACACAGGTGTTTATTCATCTGTTTTCAAAATCTACTGTTCCTATGTGCTGAAAAATCTGATCCAGATGAGTCATATGTTGAAGACAGCTCATTCAGAATGTCTTCACAAGTTCAAAAAGCCATTTGCCTATTTTTATAGTTAGTATTGCTCCACCTACAGTGTCAAGTTAAAAAAAGAAATCTAGATTTAAATTAACTTTCCATTAGTACTGCTGTTGTTGTTGTCGTGCGCCATGTAGGCTGGCATAATGGCGTGCGCTGCCCCACTTTTCCTACTGAACCGTATTTGGTGTGGAATCTGACTACTTCAATACACACACATGCCATAGGGACCCGTTTATAGGGTATGCAACCATTCAAACCTCATTCGCACACAAGGAAAGGACAAACAGAGAGAGAGAAAGAAAGCAAATCCATACCTGAACCGGGATTCGAACCCAGGACCTCCCTATCCGTAGTCAGGCATGCTGACCACTAGACAAGTTGGCCGCCACCTATTAGAACTGTTTCTTGCACGTCAAATCGTATTGAGACGGCGTTGTAAATACGACTTATCAAAGAATTTGCTGCCTGCCTTCAAATCATATTCTTTAAGCGGCTGCAAACAAGGCGAAGTCCACTATCGAAAGCCTGATAATATTCTCTACACAAGCTCAATTTTTTAATAAAATGATTTCTTATAGCAAGACATTAGTTTGCTCAATTTGCTAATAAAACGATTTCTTATAGCAAAACATTAGTTTTAGCAGCCGTTTTCTATTGATTCACACACACACACACAAGTCCTGAACACATGGACAATAAACAGCAGAAAAAGCAAAATTAAAAAAACATGACAAAACAAAACATCCACATTATAGTTGGTTTGGTTTTAATCGGCAAGGACGATTTGAATTTTTTAAAATTTAACGAATTAATAGATTTTTAAATTAGTAATTTCAATACGGGGGCTACTCTGAAATTTTTGAGATACGCGCAGATGAGAATTTACAAAATAAAAATAACGGTTTAATTTTAAAATACAAAGTATTTTAATACAGAAGACGATTTTTTACTGACTTACTTCAATTCGTTTAGAGTAGAATAAATTTTAAACAGAAGAGAAATGGAGTTGTCACGAGAACATTTTCGCGCTATGATTTTCTACGATTTTAAAGCAGGATTAAATCAAGAAAAATGCGTTCAACGATTGCAATTAGCATTTGGTGATGAATCTCCAGCTCATGCTACTGTTGTCAGATGGCTTAGAGAATTTAGAAGAGGTCGCAATTTTTTTCAGGATGACGAACACACAGGAAGGGCGCCGTCGACAGTAATCCCGGATAACGTGTCTGCCATACGAAAAATGTTAATGGATATAATAGCTGTACCTATCAAATGATACATAAGGAACTTAACATTGGATCCGCAGCCATACGCAAAATCATTCAAGAAGAATTGCATGTGAAAAAAGTAGTTTGCCGTTGAGTTCCCCGTAATCTAACTGAGCACCAAAAAGAGGAGCCTCTCAGAATCAGTAAAGAAACTCTTAAATTGTTAAATGATGGAGGCCACCACATCATTTCTAAAATTGTAACAGGTGATGAAACGTACATACCGTTTTTTGACGTTCCAACACGTCAAGAAAGCAAAGTATGGGTCTTTGAAGATGATCCCACGCCGACAATGGTGAAAAAACAACGCGCACTGAAAAAAGTGATGTATGCCGTTTTCTTCAGAAGTACGAGATTGGGCCAAGCCATCAAGTTAGAAGGACAGAAGACAGTAACAGCAAACTGATATACCACTAAATATCTTCCAGAAATTCTACAGGAACTGAATGTTAGGGGACTAATGTTTCACAATGACAATGCATCTTCACATACAGCCGGATTAACAATTGAGTTTCTTAAACAAAAACAAATTAAAGTGATCGAACATCCGCCGTATTCACCTGATCTAGCTATGTGATCTAGCTTTTAGTTATTCTTTAATCTAACAAAGAACTTACGTGGACGTCATTTTTATTCAGAAGAAGAGATTGATGTGGCTATAAATGCATTTTTTTTAATCTATTCCAAGAAATGAATGGCTTGAGGCATTTAATCTATGGAAAATTAGTCTACAAAAGTGCATTGATGCTGGAGGATACTACTTTGAACACACCTAAAATTTTGTAAATATAACTTTAAAAACCTTGTTGTATCTCAAAAATTTCAGAGTGACCCTCGTATTTGTAAAGAATCCCTTTTGAATCTGAAGATTAATGCTTTGCTTACGCCAACATTAAAAATTATCTTAGTAAATTATTAATTTCTTTGAAACTGCTGATAAAATACGCTAGATAGGACTAGATACTGATAATTTTTATTTTATTTTATTTCATTATTTATTTTTTTTTTTTATAAATGGCAGTACCGGGTGACCGACCAATCCTTGGCCACAACAAGGCCTTACTCACTTATCGTTACTCAGTGGGTTTAAAGAAAATGTTATGAGGAAAAGAACACAAAATCTTAAAAATAATTAATGTATTTCAGGTCCTTTAAAAGTTACATGTGTCTTCTAAATTGAATTCATGCTTCCCTACGGGTTGCGGCTTATGGAACATAAAAAATGGAAAGCCTGAATGGTGAAAAAGAAACACCTGAAAATTCATCGGTAATTACTCGACTTTTAACCTGTAGGAAATGTGGATTAATTTTCAGTAAACTTGGACCTTTTGTTAAGCACGTGAATGCATGTTCCGGAACTACGAAACAAGAAAAACTGTGAATTAGACTCAATAATCAGTATGTAACAGATTGTGATAGCCAGTTAAGCAATGAATCATTCAAAAAGTGAGAGCGCCTTGACAATCTTTCGAAATTTCATGCAATAGATCCACTTGCTACTTTTTCTCATTGTAAAACATTAAAGCAAAACACATAATCTTAATAATCATTTTAACTTTCTTATTGAAGATAGAATCTTTAATAAAATGAGGATTATGAAAAATCACAGAATCAAAATGTTAAAAATGAAACAATTGAAACTACTACCCTGCCAGCTAAAGTTTTAAAGGACTTTTATTGTGGACTGATGTTTAATAAGCTTGGAGCTTTTGTTAAGCATGAAAACACATGTAGAAGTAAAAAACAAGAACGGAAATGAAATCCTACGGATTCATTATGTAAATAAATATCAGAGCTCGAAAAAAATTAATTATATTTTTAAATTAATAAGAAATCTTAATCTCTTGAAAAAATTACAAATATTTAATTACAATAATTAATATATATTTCCTTAAAAAATCATTTAATATTTTTTGAAATATGCTACTCATTTGAAAATTCTATTTTGTGTTTGAAAAAACACAAAACTTATTTTGTAGTTCGGTAGATTTTAGTCATTTGCATATAATTTAAGATTTAAAGATATAAATTGCATAAATAATTCTAAAAATGAGAAATTGTTTTTAAATGCATTTTAATATCTTTCATGAAAATTACTTTGTAAAAATCATTTCATCCATAATTACTTTCAACTTTAGGTATTTGACTTAAGATTAAAAATTTAAATTCACATTTAGCATACATAAAAATTTTAAATTTTTGGTGATTTCTTAAACTATATTTTTTTTAAAAAAATGCGAAATTTTATTAATCCTTTGCATGAACTTCATTGATTTATCGCTTTTCTAAGTGCTTGCTGCTTAATAAACATTTTAACTTATTTTATTAAAATGCATGTTTTTTTAATGATTTTTGTCAAGATATATTTAATGTTAATATCATTAATGTGCACATTTTTATTACGCGACTTCATTTTAGAAATATATAATCACACGTTGTACATTTTACTTTTTTGAAATATTGTTAAATAAAATAATACTTTGCCTTGTTTTATATTTATTTAATTTTGTGCTGGATTTTATATTAGAAAATTTTATAAGTCATAATTTTTTGTTAAATTTTTTTAGTAATGAAGTAATATTTACTCAAGTCTGCATATTCATATTTTTCCTTTTAAGTAAACAATAGAAGTTTAATTCTGTATATTAGTGTATTTAACATTCATCTATATTTTAATTATCCCCATTAATTATGTCCTTCAATTGAAGAATTTTATTCAATAATTTCTTTGTCCTGACTCTGCACGTAGGAGAACATATTATAAAGCAGAAATTGTACTTTTTACTAAAGATTTTTTTCTATGATCCGAATAGAAATTACATTATTTGATATTCTACTTAATGAATATCAAATAATGTAATTTCTATTCGGATCTCTAATTTAATACTACTATTAAATTAGAGATGTAAGTTTATGAAAAATTATTTACCTTAAAAGTGTCTATACCTATGAAATATTATCAAAGTTTGTATTCTTATAAAAAGCTTCAATGTCGTTTCCTCTGAATTGCTATTATTTATTGGTTATGCATTATAATAAGAGATATTTTTTAAATTATAAGTTTGACGCTCATTAAATTTCACTGATTAATTTAATCATCAACTAAATATTATAAATCACTATAATCGCAATATTTTTCGCTTAATGAAAGGAATAAAATGCATGTTCTTTTAGAACTAGTTTTGAAATTAATTTTCTTTGAAATTTTTTCTTTTAGAAAGCTTTTACCTGTTCTCAATAAAGGTTCCTTCATTACAACTCACTTTAAAAAAGTTTGCAGGTATAAAAGTTCAATTACTTTTGATATATTTTAAGCTCGGAATTATTTAAAAAGTAAGCTTTAAGAATATCTGAATTTAAGAATTATCTATTTAAGAATATCACATTACAATGAATAATTTGATATCTGGAGTTAAGAGAGATGGTCTTATTTATTATTTAATAGAACGAACATTGATGATCTGAAAATTTTAAAGCAGTTATCTTCCAAAGTGCTTACAAATTATAATACTCAGACCTTTATTTATATCGGGAAATGATTTAACAGGAACATCTTAAGTTATTAAGATGGGAAATATCAATTCTATTTCTTGTTAGTTAACTTATAATTCAATTTCTTAATGTATTTTTTTTACTGCAGAAAAACAAACTTTTCCATTTAAAATATTAGTGATGCTAACAAAATGTTATAAGTTATTGTTATGATAATAGTAATTTTAAATATTTAATAAATCGAATATGAATTTTCACAAAATAGCTGTGAAGAGTAAGAGAAGAATAAAATATGTTTTATTGAAAATTAAAATTTCATTGAATCAGAGAAATTTATATTACTAATATACAAATCAATTTACGAATATGAGTTAATTTTTGAAATTTTAAATTTTAGATGAAAACTATAATCTGTTCTCATAATTATTTTTGGGGTACACATAAGCTGAAATTGTCACCTTAAAAATGCTTTAGCTATGATTTCAATGTGTTATCTCCAGGAAGTTAGACACTTGTGTAATAAAATACTTCATATTCAGTTTCAAATCACTAATAATAGAAATTCTTCTTGCATCAACAGAATGTAAGACAATGTATGTAGAATTTATGAAAGTAACATAGGTAATTTCTACCTACAACTTGTATTTTTTTACTGGATGAGGTATTCCTACATCGTGATATTTCACTTAGGTAATTAATACCTAAGACATTGTCCCTCCGCTTCCCTCCCGTATTTGTACTTTTCATTCTTCAGAGGTATTACTACCTCGTGATTCTTCACATAGGTAATATCTACCTACGAATTCTATTTTCTTACTGAATGAGGTATTCCTACCTCGTGATATTTCACATAGGTAATTAATACCTAAGACCTTGTCCCTCCGCTTCCCACCCGTATTTGTACTTTTCATTCTTCTGAGGTATTACTACCTCGTGATTCTTCACATAGGTAAATTCTACCTACGACTTCTTACTGTATGAGGTATTTCTACCTCGTGATATTTCACATAGGTAATTAATACCTAAGACCTTGTCCCTCCGCTTCCCACCCGTATTTGTACTTTTCATTCTTCTGAGGTATTACTACCTCGTGATTCTTCACATAGGTAAATTCTACCTACGACTTCTTACTGTATGAGGTATTTCTACCTCGTGATATTTTACATAGGTAATTAATACCTAAGACCTTGTCCCTCCGCTTCCCACCCGTATTTGTACTTTTCATTCTTCTGAGGTATTACTACCTCGTGATTCTTCACATAGGTAAATTCTACCTACGACTTCTTACTGGATGAGGTATTTCTACCTCGTGATATTTCGCATAGGTAATTAATACCTAAGACATTGTTCCTCCGCTTCCCACCAGTATTTGTACTTTTCATTCTTCAGAGGTATTACTACCTCGTGATTCTTCACATAGGTAAATTCTACCTACGACTTCTTACTGTATGAGGAATTTCTACCTCGTGATATTTCGCATAGGTAATTAATACCTAAAACATTGTCCCTCCGCTTCCCTCCCGTATTTGTACTTTCATTCTTCAGAGGTATTACTACCTCGTGATTCTTCACATAGGTAAATTCTACCTACGACTTCTTACTGGATGAGGTATTTCTACCTCGTGATATTTCGCATAGGTAATTAATACCTAAGACATTGTCCCTCCGCTTCCCACCCGTATTTGTACTTTTCATTCTGCAGAGCTATTACTACCTCGTGATTCTTCCTATAGGTAAATTCTACCTACGACTTCTTACTGGATGAGGTATTTCAACCTCGTGATATTTCGCATACGTTATTAATACCTAAGACATTGACCCACCGCTTCTTACCCGTCTTTGTATTTTTCGTTCTTCTGAAGTATTTACTACCTCGTATTTCTTCACATAGGTAATTTCTACCTACGACATCTATTTTCTTATTGGGTGAGGTATTCTTACCTAGTGATATTTCACATTGGTAATAAATACGTAAGACATTGTCCCTCCGCTTCCCACCCGTCTTTGCATTTTTCCTTCTTCTGAGGTATTACTACCTCGCGTTTCTTCTCATAGGTAATTTCTACCCACGACTTCTATTTTCTTACTGGATGAAGTATTCCTACCTCGTGACATTTCACTTAGGTAATTAATACCTAAGACATTATCACTCCGCTTCTCACCAGTCTTTGTATTTTTCATTCTTCTGAGGTATTACTACCTCGTGTTACTTTACATAGGTAATTTCTACCTACAACTTGTATTTTCTTACTGGATGATGTATTCCTACCTCGTGATATTTCACATAGGTAATTAATGCCTAAGACATTGTCCGCTTTACACCTGTATTTGCTTTTTCCGTTCTTCTGAGGTATTAATACCTCGTATATCTTTACATAAGTAATTTCTACTTCGACTTTTCTGACTTATTGTTGCTTTCCTATCTCGTCGTATTTCACGTAGTTAATATATACCCAAGACTTTGTGTCTACTTTCTCGTCTTCATTTATATTTTTCTCTCTAATGAAGTGTTTGACATCAAGTTTCTTCAATAGACAATTACTACCTAAGTTACTGGTAGTACCTTATTCCAAGTCTTTCTTGCTTTTCTCAGTTTTTAAGGCATCCGTAAATTTATATGTTAGGTATAGGTAATATGTTCCTATTATTTCGTTTCTCCACACTATTCGTGTTTTAATCTTTACTTTTATGAAGTTCGATGTCGACTACATTATCCGATTCTTTGCTTCGATATCTTGTACTTAAGATTTAGTGCGAGAATATTAATAGCGTAAGTATTTTTCCTGGACGTGTTATGGAAATTAAAATGGGAAAGATCCTTACATAGAGCAGCTTGCATAGTACACCTCGATTTGAATATTGCAATATTTATCTCTTATTCATTTAAAACAATAAAATATTCTCCAAAAATTCATCACTTGTTATATATCTATGAATTTAATTATGAAATACACTTTTGTTCAAATGAGACTCTTCTGCGATTCATAAAAGTATACGCAGACGGGACAAGCTTACGAAAGTAATCTGTTGAACAACTATTAAATGCCCGGTATACTTTCATTGTGAGGGGCAATTTTATTATCAACAAAAGTAACAATGAAGTTACAAAAGTAACAATTAATAAAATATGCATTTATTATCTAACAATGATTTCTTTTATTGTTTATTTTGGTGACAGAGGGTCATTCAACAGTTAAAATCTGCATACAATAGTTTGTTTTGTTTTTGCATTGTTTTTTAATTAAAAATCATTATATATATATATATACATATATATATATATATATATATATATATATATATATATATATATATATATATATATATATATATATATATATATATATATATATATATATATATATATATATATATATATATATATATATATATATATATATATATATATTATATGGTTTTTTCACCAAATCGAAATTTCGGTATTTATTTAAATTTTGAAAACAAATGGTTTTAAAAATTTCACGAGGGCATTTATATTTTTAATTTTTTTGAACTTTTTTACATATTTTTTTACGTATAACATTACATACATATATTTCTCATTCGTTTAAGGTAATGATTTCTAATTTATATAAAAATTATTTATCAGAAGTAAAATTTAATACCCATCACGTTAAAAGAACATTGAAGAAAAATGGTGTTCTTTTTTTTAATCTGATTCATTATATATGTATCTCTCATTCAAGAATAAGGTATTATACTTTAATAGTTCAAACAAGGATAGATGTATATAAACTTTATACCATAAATTATACTAGTATTTAAGAATAACGTTTTTGTTATGCAAATTATGTGCATTCATCGGGAGGGGGCCTTTATAATTTAATTAATAATTCAAATTAAAACATTATTTATTCAAATGTTGTCTTTGAGGATATAATATGTCATTATATTACATGATCTTTTGTGTTGCTCTTCCTAAATGTTACATATTGATATTAGCTTTAAGTGTTAGGCTACAAATAATTTGACAATGGCAAATAACTGCAGAATGCGTTAGAATTATTTTTTCCCCACAGTGCTGTATGAATATCCCGTTCTGTATTGACTATAGATCCAATCAATTCAAGCAACACACAGAGTATAACCTTTATGGTTGAATATATTTGGTAGAATATTTATATATAATATTTTGCTAAGAATTTTATCGCGTGAATCAGTCTATACTATCAAAATTATTTTTTATCAGTATTGCCATGGCAGTAAATTTGAAAATATGCATTTCGTTTCAAAATTCTATATAGAACTTTAAAAGATATAAATAATTTCCTATATTATATATGTCTAACTTTGAATTTTTTTAAATCATCATTTCAAATAGACAAATAATATGGCAATAAATAAAACTGTACAAATCTTTAAAGTGCAAAAAATGCAAATATAAAGAAATTAAAATTAATGTAATTTATTTAATTTAAATGATTACAGCTACAATATTTATATTACTACATATATATAAACCAGTTACACATAACAATTTCATTTAAAAATATATATTTTTCGAAGTTTTTAAAAAATTGTCTAAAATATTCATATATCAAGTAAGCTGAAAAAGCTTTTCTAAAATAACAAAATATTCATTCGAATTATAATTCTTACTTATTAAAATTTAAAAGATTAGGTTAAAACAATGAAAACACTTAAAAATAACCCGAGGATTAAGAATAAAACATTTTCTCACGTTACTTAAGCTTTTCGTGTTTAAATTATTGAAATGCTAAAATATACACTGCTGGCTACCCAAATTGCAACACCAAGAAAGAAAAGAGATAAGACAACAAAATTTATTTTGTAAATAACATATTGACCACAAGTATCAAATGATTAAATTTATAAATTTCAATGAAGTGTGATTGCTGCGAAAATCAGTAGCCAGAGTAGTCGCCCCATTGTTGGAGATAACCACTGCCACACGCGTCGGTATTCAAAGAGACTTTGGAAGTGAATTTGGGGTACAGCCGAACAAGCAGCTTCTTTACTTTTCGAAAGTTGATCTGATGTGGCAGCTAGGGATGTAATCTGGGTCACTCGTTGAACAACCATGGAGCACATTTTTCTATCGACGAAAGATCTGGAGAGTGAGCCTGTTAGAGAAGTAATTCAATCTGGTGATTGGGGGAAGAACCCTTGGAGAATGCTTGGCCTGTGTGATCTCGCATTATCCTGTTATAATATGATTGTGGGCAAGCCCTGAAGGTAAGGAAAGACTTCAACATCTCGGAGATGTAGTGTTGGTTGATTAAAAGTAACCATAATGTGTACTAGAAGAGTGCGAGAGCGATGTCGAGTACCCCCACGCCATAATACCCGGTACAGGACCAGAATGTGGTGAATAATGCAGCTGTTGTGCAGACTCTCTCCACAGTATCTCTAGACTCGAATGCGACAGAAGTGTGACTCGACAGAACAGACAATTTCATTTCATTCTCCCATATACGTCCTTCAGTTTTAAATATTGTACGGTGCAGAAATGTCTACTATTGGACCTTGCATCAGTAAACCTTACAAAATCAATCAATCAATCTCCCATATACGCCTTCTTTCAACGCATCATTGGCGGCGGAGATATTTGTGTTTCTGCGTCAAGGGTACACGAACCAATGGACATTTTGAGGACAGACTACTCTGCTGTAAATGGCATCTAATGGTACCCCCAAACACTGGATGCGTTACAGACTAAATGTGCTGTGCTATGGTTTGCGATGTGGCTAAGCTATCCGTCATAGCCATGCGCACAGTTTGCCTTTCGTCTCATGAAATGATGTACTGAGATAATAAACGACTACATAACTGACCAGTTTTACAAGAAATTTGTAAAATTTCCTTTTATTAGCGTTAGAATTCATAAATCAAGTTGAAAATATAAAAATTCAATTACTATATGTGTGTTTGTAATATTCACATTAAATTTTATAAAGAAAATCAAGAGCTCTGAAGACATTTCTCAGAACAAATATCTGTGATGCCTTTAAGCTACTTTTCACATTACTAATTTATTAACGAATTTTAAATTCAGGTCATTGTTTAGATCATTTTAAAATGTTAGTTAATTTTAGTTGTTCTTGTGTGCCGGCTAGGCTGGCAAATTGTGATGCGCTGATCCACTTTTTCAACTGCTGTGAAGTCTGACTTCTTCAACAAGCACACATGCCATAGGGAACCATTTATAAGGAAAGCAATCATTCACACAAAGAAAGGACAAAGACATGATAGATACAGAGAGAAAGTACATTCATGCCTGAACCGGGATTCGAACCCAGAACTTCTCCAGAACACGTAGTCAAGCACGCTGACCTTTAGACAAGTTGGCAGGCAACTAATTTTGGTTAATTACTTTATGCCTAAATATTTCTCCCCAAACAATAAATAAACGATCTCAAGATTCTTAATTTTCATGAACAATAGATGTTATAGTTACTCCTCTTTATTCCGTATCATTCGGAAGCTTGAGTAATCAATAATAAATTGAACTAAATGAATGAACGATTAGTTTCCCTTGAGACTATTAGATAAAAAAATAGGTGGCAATGGTATTTTTGTTGTTGCTACTTATGACAATTTGGCAAGACAAACTCTCTCTTCCGTTGGCTATGCGAGTTTAAGTCAATGAGGTGCATCTTTCGTTTAACCAGAGCACCACGAAAGTGGAAGTACGACTTTGCTCGAAGCTCCTCCGATAGATCGCACCATCAGATGATCCATTCGCTCAATTTTGACTTTGACCTGAAGGGAGAAGAAATGTTCTGGGGCAATTGTTTTCGATATAACTGTAATGTGCATTTTTCTAAACTGTTTTTACTTTCGATCTTTCTCCTTCTAAAAATACAAAATTTTAACTACCTGCTATTAATTTTAATCCTATTTAATAAATGAGTCAAATAAGAAATTTGTTTCAAAATGTCTACATTAATAGAAGGTATACATCATATTTTCTTTTCCAAGTCCTACTCTAATGTCCTTGTGATCTATGATTAACCTTTATATCTTATAAAGTATACGTTGATAATATTGAAACAAATATTTTCAGTTGGGCTAGCTATCCAGTCAAATAATATTAAAGTACTAAAAGGTTATCCTTCTTCATCAGGCAACATTTTACTTATTTATGAAACACTTTTTGAGGAAAGATTCTGATAAGAAAGGCAATATTCGTACATGTTGTTGTTACTTATGACACTTGGACAAGCCAAGCTCTCGCTGAAGTTGGCTATATGAATATCAGTCAGTGTGGTGCGTCTTTCGTTTAACCAAAGCACCAGGAAGGTAAAAGTACGATTTTCTAGAAACTCCTCTGATAGATAGCACCACCAGAGGGTCCACTATATCAATTTTGATACTGATCGGCATGGGGAAGAAAATTTTCTCCAGACCACTGCACCCAAGGTTGCTGCTCTGCGAGTGACCTCAGGAATTTTGATTCCACGGATTTAGCGAGCATGTACATATTATGAGTAATCTTACTTGGGGGATCTTTGGAGGCATTGGGAATCGAAACCCGCCTTGCCGGACGTAAGTCCAATGCCCATTAGGCTACCACGGTCTTGCTACAGGGCTGCGGTGGCCGGGTTAGTTATGGTGCCGTTCTTATTATCATAAGGTAGTGAGTTCGAATCCCTTCTTAACCGAATTGTTTTTTTAAAAGTGGATGGGACACGTTAAAATTGGTCGTGGTCGCAATGTCCTCCAAGTGAAATGGTACCTCTGGGGTGGCATGCCAAGTATTGAGTGTCTTCTGCTTTGTCCCCTGCTTCAAAATCACGAAGACTCCTCCCGGCTGCTTCTAATAGTAGCTACTTATTATATTTGTTGTTACTTACGCCCAACTCAAGGATAGGTACAAAAAAGCATGCTATATAATATTGTGTATCTGTTGTTTTATATTGGTTATCAATGAAATTATCGACCAGTAAGAATTTCTTTTAATACTTTAAACTGTAAACATGTTTTTGAGGTGAAAAGAATTTTAAAACTATGTAAGTAACTATACAAAAAAATAATTTAAGTTGTTGCAAAAGCACATAAAAGGACAGTGAAACGCAGTTTTTATTGGAAGAGACAAAATAAAATGAATAGGATTCTACCCACCCACCCACCCATTGGTACTGATCCTGAGAAATCAGTACCCAGAACAACCAACTCTGGCAGTAATAACAGCAGTTATACGCCTGGGCATTGAGTCAAACAGAGATTGGATTGCATGTACAGGTACAGATGCCGATGCAGCTTCAACACGATGCCACAGTTCATCAACCGTAGTGACTGGCGTTTGGTGACGAGCCAGTCGCTCGGCAACCACTAACCAGACGTTTTCTATTGGTGAAAGATCTGGAGAGCGTGATGGCCAGGGCAACAGCCGAACATGTTCCGTATCAATGAAGGTCCGTACAATACCGGCAACATGCGGTCGGGCGTTATCCTGCTGAAACGTAGGGTTTCGCAGGGTTCGAATAAAGGGTAGAGCCACGAGTCGTAACATACCAGAAATGTAACGTGCACTGTTCAAAACACCGTCAATGGGAACAAGAGGTGGCAGAGACGTGTATTCAATGGAACCCCATATCATCACGCCAGGTGATGGGTCAGTATGACGATGACGAATGCACGCTGCCAGTGTGCGTTCACCACAGATCATTGCATCTATTTTAACTGCTCAAAGACCAACCACAAGACTTTCGATTTCACTAGGCTACCACGGACCTTCCCCTTAAAATATTTCTCACATACTGAACACTGATAAGGCCGGCTTTCACTGTGGGCTATCTGGTGCATTTTAAGGTTACGTTTGTTTTGAAAGCATTTATCACAATGTAGACACTTGATGGGACGTTCGCCTACGTGAGTCCATCGACGTTTAATGAGATCAACTCATCTCACAAATGTTCTTCTGGACAATACAAACACTGTAAATTTTGATTTTCTGGGTGACGTGACTGATGAACCTGAAAGTTACTTGTTTCAGCAAACTTCGCTCCAGATATTTCACAGAAAATCTCTCATTCACTGCTATAAGCATTTTCCGATATTCTGAAATTTGTCTCCGCTTGAATTTATTTTCAAATTTTCTGATATTCAGACAAGGATTCTTTTCAGCATCGCTTTGACAATTGCTTTGAATAGAGTCTAAATATTTCATATATGTCTGATTTTTTTTTATTAACGATTGAATCAATTAAATTATTGTGTTGTGAAAACTAAATATAAATTGGGCCTGTTTTAAATAAATATTATTTTATAGTTCATTTACGTGACCTGAATTTCACAAACATGTGATAATCAAATCGATTAAATCTCAATTCTTAAAGATTCATATTCATCGAAATCCATCAATATTCATCAAGGTATCTCCTATATATACATTAAGATGTTTCTCCCCAAAACATCAATGTCTAGCACTGTAGTGTTGCTCCTGTATAAGAAAACTTTATATTTTAGTATATTAAATGAATGAATGTTGCCAATTTAATTTTATATATTTTATCTTATATTTAAACTTCTTATATTCCTCTTTTATTCTTCTTATATTTAGACATTTGTAAAATTTAATGCAAGAGAAAGAACTTTACACTTTTCAGCTAAGTCAATTAGAAATTTGATACGAAACAAATTTGGCAACAATTTTACCTTTATGGAATCTTGTTATTCTATAAGCACAAGACAATTTACAGACTTGTACGAAACAATCTTGATCGAAAAATATTAAAGTGTTGGAAAAAAAATTATTACAACTTTTAAAATAGGAAACAGTTGAGGGAAAGAAAGACAAAGATTGGAAGAAAATATTCACAGTGTATCAACATACCAAAAAAGTGTCACTCGAAAATTATTTCAAAATATTCAAATGTTTTATTTTCAAAGTTCTTGTGCTTCTCCAATTCAACGTTCATACTTCATGATGGTCTACCTGAGAATGAAGCTCAAGCCCAATGGTTACCCATTTTTATGCTCAAACCCAATGGTTACCCATTTTTATGCTCAAACCCAATGGTTACCCATTTTTATAACCAGATATTAAAAAATAGAATTTGATACATAAAATTAAAAATAAAATTTATATAAAAAAATAAAATTTAAAAAGAAAAAATATAAAATTTCAAAAGAAAAAATTATATAAAGTTTGAAAGAAAATAATAATTTTTCTGTTTTTGTCCATATAAAATTTTCTAAGTCCAATCCAATATATATATAAAGGTGAATATAAAGAGGAATTATTATATCAGATGAATTTTGTTAGCAATGTTACATAATTAGGAAAAATGGGGAATAAAATTAATGTTTTTTTAAAAGTTAGTTAAGGCTTTAAATTACGTGTTTAATTGATTATTTATGTTATGTGGTATTTTTGCCTTAATTTTTGTTTGATTTTAAAGTATTATAAGCTTTTAGTATTATTTATTATTTTTTGTAATTAATTAATAATTAAACTAATTTGTCGTACCTAAAATTATTCAAAATAACTATTTTTTAAAAAAATAGTAAAATTTGATTAAAATGGATTAAATTAAAAATATGTTGTACTGGTAAAAAATTATTTTAAAAAAGTCCTTAAGAGCGTCTAAATTCATTTTAATAATTTTCTTGTAATTTTATTTATATTTATTTTTTATTTTTGCGATTTGCTTGATATGGCAGTTATGAAGCATTAAAATTTGATTTCGTTTTTTAATCTAGCTAATTATTTTTTAATACCTAACAATTAAGAAACGAAAAAAATGCTATGCAGATATCTGTTAAAATTTCTGATACAATTTTGAAAATTTTAAAAACTTTATACAAATAATTCAATAAATTAAAATTATAACAGAAAAACAAATTTTTTAACAATAAAATATTATAACTTGATTATTAAACAATAAAAACTTTAAAAATTAATATATATGATTATAAATAAACGAATTGAATTTGAATTATATATGTGCTGGGTTTTTTTTTAGAAAAATAATGTGTTATGAAACAAGCCATTTCCATTTATTTTTAATATAGTATTTTAAAGAATAGAATTTTTTATTTTTGAAATTTAATATGATACAAAATAAGACTATATGAATAAAGGGGAAATGTTTGTAAAAATAATAACTGAAAATTTTCTATTTACAAATACTACTACGAACATCAGCATTCTTATGCAAAACCCCCTTTCGATGGATTTATTCAAAATTAAAGGGCTGCAATGCTAATGCCCAACGCATTAAACTAGGATTTGAACTAGCATTGTAATTTAACCATACTAATGGGTTATGATCAGTTTCAACTCTAAATTTTTGTTCGTCTTAGTAGCATTGTAACTTTTTTACTGCCCAGACGATTGCAGCACATTATTTCTTTGTGGTACAGTATTTTTTCTCTGTTTCTGTAAATTTCCTACTAAGGTATAAGATAGGATGTTCTTTTTCCTCTTCATCCAGTTCAGAAAATACTACACCGATTCCTTCATTGGATGCAATATAAATTTTTCTAGTTTGCAATATAAATTCTTTTTCATAGTCAAGAGCGTATAACACTGGTTTTTCACTCAGTTTATTTTTCAATTCTTTGAAAGCTGTTTTACATTCCTCCGATCACACTATCTTTACTTTCCTTGATTTCCCTTTTAATTTATCTGTCAAGGGAGCTACTATAATGGAATAATTAGGAATATATCTTCTGTAATAACCAGACTAACCTAGAAGAGCTCGAATTTCTGTTTTAGTTGTCGGAACTGGAAAATTTTTAATGGCATCAATTTTTAGTTCTGAGGGAGTTTTTTTACCTTGGCCAACCATATGACCTAAATATTTGACATATTTCTGAACAAAAACACATTAAGAAGGTTTGATCTTTAAATTTGCTCTTTCAATTCGCCGAAAAAAATCATCTAAATGTTTAAGGTGGCATTCCCAAGAATTATAAAATATGGCAATGTCATCTAAATATGGAATCGCAAATGATTCCATAAACTTGTAACTACTCGGTTATGATTTTACAGAAAAAATATGGTGCATTCTTTAAACCAAATGGCAGTCTAAGTGGTCTGCAACAACCAAAATTTGTTACAAAAGTCACCAATTGTTGAGCTTTCTTAGTAAGGGGAATATGCCAATAGACTTTTGCCAAATCGATTATTGTAATAAATTTAGCACTCGAAACAGTTTCAATCCTTTCCTCAATATTAGGGAGTTGGAAATATTCAGTTTTTGTAATTTCATTCAATTTCCTGTAATCAATACAAGGCCATGGTTCTCTACCAGGAACTTCTAATAATATCATGGGAGAAGTATAATTAGACTCAATTTTATTAGCTAACATTTTATTTATTTCAGTTTTTTAAATTTCATTTTGTCGGGTGACATTGTATATGGTCTGGCACGTACTGGTTTATTGGAAGTCAATTCGATATCGTGCTCTACAATATTTGTTAATCCAGGTTCATTCGAAAATACACTACTGGCCATTAAAATTGCTACACCAGGAAGAAATGCAGATAACAAAATGATATTCATTGGACAAATATATTATACAAGAAATAACAAGTCATTAAATTTTCAAAATATATTTGGCTGGATAGATCCTGAGAAATCAGTACCCAGAACAACCACCTCTGGTAGTAATAACAGCATATATACGCTTGGGCATTGAGTCAAACAGAGATTGGATTGCATGTACAGATACAGATGCCCATGCAGCTTCAACACGATGCCACAGTTCATCAACCGTAGTGACTGGCGTTTGGTGACGAGCCAGTCGCTCGGCAACCATTGACCAGACGTTTTCTATTGGTGAAAGATCTGGAGAATGCGCTGGCTTGGGCAACAGCTGAACATGTTCCATATCAAGGAAGGTACGTACAATACCGACAACATGCGGTCGGGCATTATCCTGCTGAAACGTAGGGTTTCGCAGGGTTCGAATAAAGGGTAGAGGCACGGGTCGTAACACACCAGAAATGTAACGTGCAATGTTCAAAGCACCGTCAATGTGAACAAGAGGTGACCGAGACGTGTATCAATGGCACCCCATGCCATCACGCCAGGTGATGGGCCAATATGACGATGACGAATGCACGCAGCCAGTGTGCATTCACCACGATGCCGCCAAACACGGATGCGACCATTATGATGCTGTACACAGAACCTGGATTGATCTGAAAAGATGACGTCTCGCCTTTCGTGCTCCCAGGTTCGTCGTTGATCACACCATTGAAGGCGCTCTTGTCTATGACGCAGCGTCAAGGGAAGCCGCAGCCATGGTCTCCGAACTGAAAGTCCATGCTGCTACAAACGTCGTCGAACTGTTCGTGCAGACACCTGTTGTCTTCCAAACGACCCCGTTTCTTGACTCACGGCTCGTGACGTGGTTGCACGATCCATTACGGCCATGTGGATAATATGCCTATCTCCTCCGCTGCTAGTGATAGATGGCTGTTGAGATCCCGCATCTCGTTCCGTATTACCGTCCTGAACCCATCGATTCCACATTCTGCTAACAGTCACTGGATCTCGACCGACGCGAGCAGAAATACTGCAATAAGATAAACCGCAATCCCGGTACGCTATAATTCGACCTTTATCAAGGTCAGAAACGTGCTGGTACGCATTTCTCCTTCTTACACGAGGCATCACAACAACTTTTTACCAGGCAACAACGTTCAAATGCAATTTGTGTATGAAGAACCGGCTGAACAATTTCCTCATTTAAACACAATGTCAGAATATTTACATAGGAATTCACTTAAGATTCGTATCTGTTCTTTACTTAATCTCTCTTCTAAATTATATTTTTGAATTAATTCAGAACAATTAAAAATATTTGGGTTGTTTTCAATAAATGGGAATTCAATTTCTAAATCTGGAGGATCTTTCATTTCATCTAACTCAACAATATTTATAACATTGGATCTACTGTAATAGGGCTTTAGTAAATTCACATGATAAATTTGTGATTTCTCTTTCTTATTAGGCAAAGAGACAATGTAGTTAGCATCAGAAATTTTAAATTCAATTTTTCCTGAGTCTGCCATTGAACCGCTAATTTATTTGCAGGAGAAGGTGCCAGAACAAGAACTTGGCTTCCTTCTTTAAATTCTCGATATTCGATATTCTCAACCAGTTTAAACAATGGTTTGAGATCCTCATTTGTTCTTTGGCATTCTTTGAATTTTTCTTTATCAATTTTAAGTAAGAAAACTAAAGGATCATCCGACTGAGCTTCTGGTAAAACTGTTAATTCTTCCTTATCCACAACCTCTTCATTGGAGTTTGTATTCAAACCTTCTTTTGTTTTGTTTGAGTTCATCTTCAACTCCTCTTCTATACGTTTCTGAATTCTAGTCTGCACATTATTTATCTCATCTGCCAAATTCTTATTTTCCTTCTTTTCTTCTATTAATGAGGCTGTTCGGTTTCCTAATACCCCGATCCAATTCATTTGTAATAATAGCAGCCTTTGTAATAACATTTCCTAAATCACACTCCAACACAATTCGTGCAATTGGTAAACATGTGGGATTCAAATCTAAGGGTTGTTGTACCCAAACATGTTCACCAGTCATATCATTAGGCAACACATACTTCCTACTAACAATATCTATTGTGGCTCCAGTATCTCTCAAAATTTCACATTTAATTCCATTCACTTTCCCAATAATTGTATATGGTTTGAGTAATTCCTTAACCATTTCTTCTCCTACATTATTTATAGAATTAGGGGCGTGTCTTTTAATTAAAGGACATTGTGGTCTCAAATGATCAGTAGAATTACATTCAAAACATTTCAATAGTCTTCTTTTTTCAAAACTTTTATCTTTAAATCTTTCATTAAGATATTTCTTCTCTGTCTTAAAATTTTCATTCCTATGATTATTATCACGTTTCACAAACCTGTGAGGAGGGCTATATGATCTTTGATTTTGATGTTGAATTGTTTTCTTCTTCATCACATTAATTGGTTTGTTAGTTTTCTTAAAGTCCTCAAATTCTTCTAATTTCTCTGCCAAATGAAGTGAATTGTTTATACTACCCTATTCATCTAAATAGAATTCTTTAAATTCTTGTGGAGCTCTCTTTTTAATCTGATCCGTTAGGATTAAATCACATAACTTTTCAAAAGTATCAACTTTAAGTCCATTGATCCACCCATAAAAATAATTATAAAGTTCATGATAATAATCTATCCAAGTAACATCATTTTCCTTGTGATATTTTGCAAACAACTGTCTAAACTTGTCTGGGGTCAATTTAAATTTCTAAATATAACTTTCTTAACATAATCATAATTCTGTGCTTCTTCTTCTGGCTCAAGTGCAATTATTTGAGTTATTTCATACGGCAGTAAGCCTAAGAAATATGAAACCCACGATTCTTTAGGTATTTGGGCATGACGTGCCTGGCGTTCAAAAAGAATTAAATATAGTCTAATTTCTTCTTTTACATCATATCTATGGATCATTCCTTGAAGATCTTTACGAAAATTTTGCACATCTTCGCTGGGGGATCCATTTATAAGTTTCTATTGAGCTTCTAAGCTTTTCTAATTCATGTTCCTTTTGTGTTTCTCTTCTCCGTTCTTCAGCTTCTATTTCAGCTTTCCTAAGTTCTCTCTCAGCTTCTTTCTCCGTTCTTCAGCTTCTATTTCAGCTTTTCTTCTCCGTTCTTCAGTTTCTGTTTCAGCTTTTCTACTCCGTTCTTCAGTTTCTATTTGAATTCTCTATTTCTCAATTTGTTCTTTTTTTTCCCCATCGATTATAGAAAGGAACAATTCTTTCACAAAGTCCTCTTCATAATTAGGGCTATTAATAATAGCTTGTTTTATAGATATACTAGATAAGTTTGAGTCAACATCTACCTCGAGCTCCGAAGCTAAAACTAACAAGTCCTGCTTTTTACCTTTTCCAAAGAATGACATAGTTAATGGATAATCTAAGCCTAATTTAACACGTTTCTAACAATACCCAAATACTTAACTAACAATATTGATTGTTTCAACTTCACATGAAATTATAATATTTGATAAATTAGTTTTTCAGTTGGAAAACAAAAGTAATCTACCATTTTTGTGTGCATAAAATATATATAAATATTTCAAAAACAATGAAACATTATCAAACTAAAAATATTTCTTTTATATTATATTCAAACTTAAGATAAAATTTCAATACTTAATATAATATTTTTTTTTCATTTTTGGAAACAGAATTGGCTTAAAAACATATCATATACCTTAAAAACCAATTTTTTTCTCTTAGCAAAATTTAATTCTATAAATATTCGTACAAAACTGTACTGTCGTCTATGATACACTTAGCACATGACCTAGACTAAAAAACTTGTATACAAGAATAATAACAATTTAAATATACGAGTTTCTAGAAATAAAAAAATTCGGTATCAAAATTTAACAGTAATAAAATGCAAATATATATGATATATATACCAACTATTATATTTACTTAAACTTATATGTGAATAAAACAAAACTACTTTTAAGAGAGATTTTCATTTATAACATCAAAAATCAAAACTAACAGGATATGGTACCCAGTAAGAAAATAATTCTAATCAGATATTTCTGCAAATGCGCAAGAAATTTTTACTAACAATATATAAAATTAATGAAATTATATATATATCATACACACAATTTTACTATACAAAACACTAATGTAAATATAAGAATGTTTGCACTAATCCTTCAAAACAAAACTTCTTCACCGAGTTAAAAAAAAAAATAATAAAAAAAAATAAATAACAAACACACTTTCTCGGTATTTTTTAAACCCAAAAATAATATTTATCAAATCACATCTCAACATTTAAAGTCAAATGATTATATTTAAATATATATTTTTTCAGTTATTTTCGATTTTGAAATCTCACTTTCTCACGAAATTTCACTTTCGTTTTTCAATTTTTTCTTTTTTCAAGATTTCACCGAAAAAACACTCGCGCACACTTCTTGATTCCAGGAACTGCGCTGTACTGATCCTTGCCTTTTTAGCACGTTACAATATGTAAAGTAGGGTTGCTCGTGGATGATGTGAGTTTTGTGGATTCCTGGTCCTATAAGAGACAAAACAATCATGATTAATAACATCACTCCAAACAGTAACCAATGGAAATTTATTTAAACTCCAAAATTATTAAGAAAATTTTGTATTTCAATGTATATATATATATATATATATATATCTATATATATATATATATATATATATATCTATATATATAATTCTATTACGTACATATATATTCAAGTATAAAAAATAAAGTCATTTTCAAAATGCACGCTGTTATATATTCCTCAGAAAATTTAATGACCATTTTACCAAGTGAATGCAAATATGAACACGTTGCCTGGTTGTAGAAAGAAATAAGTTGTGAATAATTGGTTTGGTCGAAAGTTCTCCCTCTATTTGATTTCGTGGGTATCCTGTAGTAGTCATCCACCACTCATGCCCCTCAGGGGGTTTACCTTCTTTAGGTAAACACGGGTGTCACAATCCCGAGGTACCCTAGTGATCTTTCCTCTTCTTTATTTTCTTCTCTTCTCTACTCTTCTGCTTTTTCTTCCTTTTCTCCCTCAGTGTGGTTGCCTCGTAAGAGGTTGAGGGCTCCCCTTGAGTAGCTTTCGCCGCTCTGTTGCTATTAGCTACTCTTGAGGACTAAATCACCCACGTGTTTGCCGTGCGTGGAGACCCGTGTCCCTGGAAAGGAGGATCCTGGTAATTGAGGCCTCCTGAGACCAACACATTGCTTTGGCCTCTGCTTCAGGTAAACGGGAGGTGTGTTGTGGTCCTCAGCACATCAATCGGCTTTATGGATCAAGCGATCGGTACATCTACTGGGTGACTCGTTAAGGGTGGAGTCCACTTCAGGGATGTACCGTGAGCGTATAGGGACTGACTAGCACTGGTACAATAACCTGTATCCCCTCGTAGGGCTCCGTGGTGGGTGGTGCCGTCTAGTCCCTGAATTTTAAGCTATACTATATGAACAAATCTATAAATTCCTCTCTCCCTTTGGAGCAACAAATGTCAATGTTAAACGCCAAATTTTTCATTGTTAAAAGAACTGAAGGTGGTTCTTTCCAGTTTGTCTCGCCTTTTCTAATTGAAAAGAGCATTTCATCCTATCTAGGTGAAGTGAAAAATATTCGTAAGCTACGAACAGGAGATATTTTAGTTGAGATTGCTTCTGAAAAACAAGCTATATTAATACAATCATTCAAATCAATTGGTAATGTGGATGTTGTCGTACAGCCCCACACAACATTAAACTTTTGCAAGGGAGTGATTTCTGCAGCAGACCTCATATATACATCAACAGACGAAATACTTGAAAATTTAAAATCCCAAAATGTATGCGCTGTGAAACGGATAACACTGAATCGAGATGGTGTAACAATTAATACAAAACACCTCATTTTGACATTTAGCACTCCAACTATGCCACAACATATTAAAGTTGCATATATGAGATGCTCAGTGAGGCCGTATATTCCAAATCCGCTGCGCTGTTTTCAATGCCAACGATACGGCCATTCAAAAATAGCTTGCAGAGGTCAACTTACGTGCGCCCGTTGTTCAGACGTTGGCCACGATAGCGTAACCTGCAATGCTAAGGAGGTTTGTGTCAACTGCAAAGGCGACCATCCTGCCTATTCACGATCTTGCCCATCATGGCAGTTGGAAAAAGAAATTACTTCCGTCAAAATCAAAAAATAGTGTGTCTTATCCGGAGGCTCGACGAATTGTCGCCGCACGTACACCACAGCCAGGTATCAGCTATGCGACTGTTACTAAGAAAGCAACTAGATCTTGCTGCACCCAAACTGATCCTATTTTAGAAAATACAATAAAGCCATCTCCCCAGCCAAAGATACAAAATCTTCAACCGCTATGCACAAACTGTCTCTTGCAAAATCAAGAGCATCTCAAGCGAAAAAATTAAAACTTGCCAAGGAAGGCGTTCGTAGGTCTTCCTTGACAGAAAGAAAAGCCAGGTTAGCGTTGGAAGAAGATACAGTTAAACTCTATCCTTCAGATAGAGATAGTTTTGAGGATTCATCAGAAACTCAGATGAGTACTGCTGGTGAATAACATTCATCCCATTAATGACTTCCTTTGTTTCATGGAATTGTCGAGGTTTTCGTTCTCGAATAGACGACGTCAAATCTGTTATCTCTCGCTACAACCCCGCATGTGTGGCTCTCCAGGAAACATTCCTGAAGCCCACTGTTAACACCAAACTGCGTGGGTTTCAATGCTTCAGAAAGGATAATGGTGGTGATGCGTCTGTATCTGGAGGAGTTTGCATATTCACATCAAACTCATATGCAAGTACAGCACATCAACTAAGAACTACATTACAAGCTGTAGCAGTGAAAATTCACGTAACCTGTCTGATCACTGTTTGCAACCTGTATTTACCACCACATGACGTCGTAAATTCGGAAGAACTAGATGATTTAATTGATCAACTCCCAGCTCCATTTGTGCTTCTAGGTGATTTTAATGGACATAATACTCTGTGGGGTAGTGAAGATACGAATTCTCGCGGTCGTCAGATAGAGCAGTTCATATCTGACAATTGCCTTTGTCTGCTGAATACCGACGAGAAAACTTATTTTCACGAACCTACACGGACATTTCACTCTCTGGACTTAGCTATATGTTCTCCATCACTCTTGCCATTGCTGAATTTTGCTGTCGGAAATGACCTCTACAATAGTGATCATTTCCCTCTAATCGTCTCTCAGGCTGGAAGTAATAGTGTGTGTCACAAACCACCTAATTATGTGTACAGTCGAGCCGATTGGACACTTTTCACGCAATTGGCTGTGATCAGTGAGACAAGAGTTAAGACAGATATAATAGATGATGCCGTTAAATATGTCACCGACACAATAATCCGAGCTGCGGATGTTGCTATCCCTAAAAATTCCATCATTCCTCATAAACACAGGAAACCTTGGTGGAATGAAACATGCCAACTCTCTTATAAGAAACAAAGGAAGCAATGGAATATATTTCGAAGATACCCTACTACGGAGAATCTGGTTGCATTTAAAGAAGCCAAAGCTCAAGCTCGAAGAGTTAGACGTCAGAGTCAAAGAGAATCTTGGATTCGCTACGTGTCGTCAATCAATTCATCGACAACAAGTCAACAATTATGGAGGAAAGTTAAAGCAGCCAATGGTATTTATCAGGATTATTCCATTCCTGTATTAAAAACCGGAGCTGCAATACACTCCTCAGCAGTAGATATAGCTAATGTCATCGGTGAAACCTTTGCTAGTGTTTCCAGCTCTGATTCATATAATCCTACTTTTCTAAGGATTAAACGAATCGCTGAGCGGACACATCTAAGCTTTCATGATCGACATATTCTACCCTATAATTGTGATTTGAACTGTCAGAATTGAAGACTGCTTTATCTAAAGCAAACGACACTAGCCCAGGACCAGATGGAATCTCGTATCAAATGCTCCGTCATTTAAATCATGATTCTTTGTTAAACATACTTTCATTGTTTAATAGAATCTGGACTGAGCATGCTTATCCTACTTCATGGAGAGAAGCGATAGTGATTCCAATATTGAAACCTGGCAAAGATTCATCTGACCCTCTGAGTTATCGTCCAATAGCTCTCACGAGTTGCTTGTGCAAAATGTTTGAGCGTATGGTCAATGCTAGACTCATTTACATCTTAGAGAAGAATAATTGCATACCCCTTCAACAAAGCGGATTTCGAAGAGGACGATCCACTATTGACAACATAGTAGATCTGGAATCCCAAATTCGAAATGCTTTTGTGAAGAGAAACCATCTTGTTGCAATTTTCTTCGATATTGAGAAAGCATACGATCGTACGTGGCGTTTTGGCATTCTCCGCAATATGCATAATCTTGGATTTAAGGGTAATCTTCCAATATTTATACAGAATTTTCTAGCTACTAGGCTATTTAAAGTACGTATTGGAACTACAATTTCCAATACTTTTACTCAAGCTGAGGGTGTCCCTCAAGGTAGCGTTTTAAGCGTAACCCTTTTTAACCTTTTCATCAATAACATACTTCATCAGTTACCATCTTCAGTTCATAGGAATTTATATGTTGATGACTTACAAATTTCATATCAGGGTTCAAACATGAATATAATTGAGAGACAATTGCAAACAGCTGTAAACAATCTAACTACTTGGTGTGAACGAAATGGTCTTAGTATATCTCCTAGTAAGAGTCACTGTGTCCATTTCTGTAGGAAAACTAGTCTTCATCCCGATCCTGTGCTTCACATAAGTAATAGACCTATTCCTGTGGTCAACGAGATAAAATTCCTCAGGGGTAATTTTCGATAAGAAGTTAACTTTCCTTCCGCATATTTTATATCTGCGGAAGAAGTGCGAGCGATTGCTCAATATCCTCAAGGTGTTGTCTAATACATTTTGGGGTGCAGATCGCACTTCATTGCTCGAATTTATCAATCAATCATTTTATCTCGTATTGACTATGGTTGTGTTGCTTATGGATCGGCTAGATCTTCCATTTTACGTAGATTGGATACCGTCCACCACTCTGCTTTAAGGATTTGCTGCGGAGCATTTCGTACATCACCCGTCCAGAGTCTATATGTAATTTGCCAACAATTACCATTAGACCTGCGGCGGATGCAGCTGTCTCTTAATTATTATTCTAAAATCATATCCACTCCTCATCATCCCTTACGTTCCACGATTCCAAGTGCTGCTCTTAAGAGAGTATATAATGCTAGACCATCAAGCATTCAACCTTTTCTCTGTCGTATTAAATCCATTATTTTGCTTTCTGACCTATGTGATGTCCGTATTGAGTCTACCGACCTTTACGCACATTCACCTTGGTATAATCCTCACATTATTGTGTTAGATCCCTTTGGTAAAAATAAAAAATCAGACACAAGTACTGCTATTCTTCAACAGCTTTATTCATTCCATCGCTGTCAGTACACTATTTACACTCCAGTATTTACGGATGGATCCAAATGTCCAGGATCAGTTGGCTGTGGAGTTTATCTTGATGATACCTCCTACAGTTATAGCCTTCACAAATCCTGCTCCATCTTCACCGCTGAGGCTACGGCTATATACCGAGCACTTCAGCTGCTACAAACTAAAAATGAACGTAAATTCTGTGTGTACACTGACAGTATGAGTGTATTAGAAGCTTTGAGGAATAACAACTATAATTGCCATCCAGTTGTGTCTAAGATATTCAAATTAATTGATACTCTTACTAACAAGGGATTTGAGATAATTTTTTGTTGGGTACCAAGCCACATAGGTATAGATGGCAATGAGAAAGCTGATGCTGCCGCTAAATCTGCAGCTACATCCATTTTGCCTTCAATACCATCAATGGACATGAGAAAAGGATTCAAACATTTCATATATTCTCTTTGGCAGGAATCCTGGGACCTGCAAGTCAGCAACAAACTCCATTCCATATTTTCATACATCATTCCATTATCTGTTTTATCTCCACGAAGCGCAGATGTCAGACTGACTCGCCTTCGAATTGGTCACACGCGTTTCACCCACAAGCATTTGATCTTGAGTGATCTCCAACCATGGTGTGAAAAGTGTGATGAACCATTTACAGTATATAAACAAATGATGACAATAGAACAAAAATACACAAACGAAGCTGAAAAAGAATTTACTACCTACGAAATAGAAGAGGCCATCAACAACATGAAAATAGGTAAAGCCCCAGGCTATAACAATATCGAATTAGAGATCTACAAAGAATTATTCAATTTAAACAAAGACTGGTTCAAACAAATTATAAACAAATGTTGGAAAACAGGAATATTCCCAAAAATCTGGAAAAAAGCAAAAATAATATTAATACCGAAAGAAGGTAAAAATTTAAACTTAAAGGAATCCTATAGACCAATTTGTTTACTACCGATATTTGGAAAAATACTAGATAAACTACTCTTAAACAGATTTACATATATACTAACAAAGAAAAGTTATCTAAACAAAAATCAATTTGGTTTTAGAAGAGGAAAGAGCACTGAAGATGCAATTTACGAAATAGTTAAAAGAATTACAGATAACAAAAGAAATAAAGAATACACTTGTTTAATCTCTTTAGATATAAAAAATGCCTTTAACTCCATCAGAAGCGACCATCTAATAGATATATTAAATAAAATATGCCTAAACAAATCATTATACAAATTATTATACTCATTTCTACAAAATAGAACTTACCTAAATTATGAAAATAAACCGATTAAATATAACATAGGCGTACCACAGGGATCATCCCTTGGACCACTATTTTGGAACTTGGTTGTTAACTCAATATTAGAAGAAGACTTAGGCAATAATGTATACATTCAAGCATATGCAGATGATATCATAATATTAATAAAGGACAAAACATATTATAAATTCACTAAACGGGCAGACGAACCACTCAAAGCAATAGAAAACTGGACCCACAAATACCAATTAAAATTAAGCATCAACAAGTGCTGCTATACTATATTTACGATTAAAAAAGATATAACAAGAAAACCTACTATTGAAATGATGGGCAACAAAATTAAATACTCTTCAACGATCAAATACCTTGGAGTTATACTAGATACCAGATTAAATTGGATAGAACACTTAAATACCACATATGAGAAAGTCTTTAAATTCATGAATAAACTTAATAGGATAATAAGAATCACATGGGGAATAAAACCCCAAATCTCTAAAATCATTTACAAAGCAGTCATAGAAAAAATAATATTATATGCAGCATCAATCTGGTACAAAAACACGGTCAAGACTAATACAAAATTAAACCAAATTCAAAGAATACCATTATTAAAGATTTCCAAGTGTTATAAAACAGTTTCTACAGAGGCATTACAGGTATTAACGGGCTGTCCACCCATAGATATTCTCGCAGAAACAATTAAATTGAATTATCTATTAACTAAACAAAGCAAAGAGGTTGAAATAGGCAATATCAAGTTTACCAAACACAATATCTACAGAATAATTACATGTCAGTACCCTCCATGGGAAATGCAGAACATAAATTGGTCACCAATAATTAACCTTAAAGATTACTATATATTTACAGATGGATCAAAAATTAACAACAGAATCGGTGCTGCAACAATAATTGGATACCAAGGAACAATAGTAGATATTATACGTACAAGACTTAATAATGAATCAACGGTATTTGAAGCAGAAGCCATAGCCATATTAACAGCAATAAAATATATAATCAAAAATAATATTAAAATCTGCCATATACATTCAGATTCTCGATCGGTCTTAGACTCAATCAAATACAACAAGTATAATAATAATACAATAGCAACCATTTTAGAATATTTATATAATAATCATGATAAAATCCTATTTACATTTCATTGGGTAAAAGCACACAAAGGTATAGAATTGAACGAACTAGCAGATATACAAGCAAAACAGGCAACAACAGAAAACTACATATCACATATAGCCCTGTATTCAAAGCAGCAAATAAAAACCATAACTCATGAAAATATAATAAAACAGTGGCAAAACAGATGGACCAATTCAACTAAAACCAGAAGATTATATCAAATATATCCAATAGTAACAGAAAACCGAATCTCAGCTGACTTTCTATTGAATCAAATTAAAACCGGTCATGGTGCATTCGGAACTTACCAAAATAGATTTTTTCAAAAGTCACCTATTTGCAGATACGATAATGAAATACAAGACGTAGAACATCTAATATATAAATGTACTAAATTTAACTCCATTAGATTAAACAAATTCCCGCCAAATTACAACAGCCTGCAGATCCAACAACTACTGAAATCTACAAAAACACAAGAAGTAATTAAAGAAATAATAAATACCATCTTCATCGACTCAGTTCCACAAATTTAGCTCATAATAATATTGCTTAACTGTACAACATAAACTGTAAATATACTTAAAGTATATACATTTAACATATAAATGTAAAAATCCTAATTGTACATTATTATTATTATTATTTTAAGTTAATAAAGGCAAGTTGCCCGAACTTCCGTCAGGTGATGGGTCTGGGTGGACCGCGGGCTGGCGGTTGCCGGTCTGCGTGCAGGGCCCGGACTGTTCATGGCGTCATGGGCTTTTTGGTCAGCGCTGATTTCGTTGCTGACTTAGGATCGGAAGCAAAAACACCTGCTACCGATAGCATATGGGCTAAGTGCTCTCCTGGCGGATTGCTGTCCGCGATTAGTCATTCGTTGCCGAATACCTAACGGTGGGACGGCCTTATAACATCTAGCGTTACAGTATATCACATTTTAATTGTATGCCCAGATTTTAACCATCAGCGTTTTAGATATTTTAATAGTAATATTTTAACATTAGAAGATCTGCTTGGGGAACCACCCCATTGCAACCTATTTGCGTTTTTAAAAGACATAGGATTTATGAATTTTATCTGATTTAGAAATATTTTACTTAAATATAAAATTTTTAATTTTATACATGTGTATATTGTATGTTTACAAACTTTTAATATACATTTTAACTATATTTCTATTTTATACCTTTAATATACATTTTAACTATATTTCTATTTTATATCTTTAATATACATTTTAACTATATTTCTACTTTGTACTTTTAATGTACATTTTAACTATATTATTATTTTATACTTTTAATGGGTTTAAAAAACTTGTGTAAGCTATCTTGTGTTTGGCGCAGCTTGTCCTTATCTGGACCTTGCGCCATAAAAACCAACCAACCAACCAACCAACCAATCCACCACTCATGGTAGACGAATAGCATATTTGAAGTCTTTCCTTTTAAACTAGAAATATCCTAAATATTCGAAACCAAGTTAACTTAAAGATAGCTTTAAGTAAACCTTTGACGCACTTTCAGAAATAAATAGAGCGGGAATAGGTCAAATGGTTGATAGGTGTCTAGCCGTTAGGCCATTTACCCCATTATTTTAATAAACTGGAGTTCACCCCTAAAAGAATATTCAAAATACACATAATTCTTAATTTTAAACAAGTCTCAACTTTTTAATAACCTAAGGTAAGTGCTCCCAAGTTGGTAGTATTTTGCATGGTATCACAATATTTATAGTTACAATGAGTAATGATATGATTCACCATTCTGATTCATTGAATTAAAACAGAAATTTTTAATTCACTATTAATCCTTACTGTAACTATTTTTTCCTTTATTTGTTCATACTATATCTAAACATACATGTATACATCGTCACTTATACTTTCTTTAATGGAGTCTCATAGCTTTTTGGGATTCCATTAATAAAATGTTCTTAGAATTATGGTAAATAAATCTCTGACTTGGTTAGTTGAGGATGTGAGTAAGACTTCTTGTAGTGTTAAAATTCAGCGATAGTGATTGTCGTTTTCGTTTAGTCGTAAGTGTTGGCATGTTCTCTGTTCATCTGGCATTAGAAACCATCAATAGTCTTGAGATATGTGAAATTTCTTGGTTCCCGTGTTTCATGTAGCATCACATCTGGAGTTAATGCTTTTACATATACTGAGTATATTCGGCCTACTACATTAATTTTCATTATTCTTGGATGATAATCTCCTTGTTTTCGTCGTTGAAAGATTTTTTGTTGTATTCTACGTATAATAAATAAGGATATCGATATATAGAAATAATTTCGTGGATGAATCCGTTTGGAACAGTTGAGAAAAAGCTATAATTTTGTGTGCTTAGATGGCTTGCTTGCAATTTTTCTGGAAACATCTTTTGTGAAGTAAACTCTCTCTTGATTCCCTAAATGTACTGATTTGCTTGATGTTGCACAATTTGTTCATGTATTGGATTACGGACAATCCACCACACAGCTTTTTCCTACTGATGTATCTTGCAAATTGAAAATTGAATCCGGATATTATAACATTTTGTCAATAGCAGTGGGACAAACTCTGTCGTGGTGCCAGGTGAGATGAAGTGGGGAAGTCCAGCTTCTAACAGTTAAACATGTTGATTTATTTGTTTTTTAAGTTTTGTGATGACTTCAATAAATACCCTTCGTTTTTTCGGAAAGCTCGGGCTATTATATCATGTCGATCCATAAAAGATTGTCGGTATATTAGTTGTTTTTTGATTTCTCGCCCTTAAGAGCTGCGTGTGAGTGTTGTGAAGTAGTCAAGTCCTCCATATTTTCTTCGTATGTCATGGTATTTTGAGTGTCGTTGTGCATATGTCTCGGACTTCCTATGTCAGATAAGGATAAGATTATCCTTTTTCCAATGTAGTGGAAGTTTTCGTCATTTATGATCACATCTTGAGGATCTATGTCTTTTTCAGTACGTAGTTTCTTCTGGTATAATCTTATGTAAACAACTATTCTACTTTTATTTTTACTTGCATATCTACCAATTGTATCTAACTGGTACAACCCAATTCAGGGCTAGTTATAGGAACTCATGCTGGTGCAACAACAACATATCTACCAATAAGCTAACATTACATCTTGTTGCAAATCTAGTTTCAAAAATCAAAGGAGCTAAACATAAGATTACTCCAACATGGTAGACACAAATCATCCAAATCTCAAGAAAGGAACTTCGAGCGTTCTGAAAGCGTTACCAAAGGATCGCAGCACACGATAAAGATGGGTTATATCAGCAGTATAAGGAAAAACGTGCAATTTGCATCAAACAACTTAGAAGCACAAAAAAGAAAAACGAAAGGAATACTGTAGTGCTGCAAGCTCTCCAAGGTGGCAAGGTCTTCAGGAAAGTAGTGCCACCTTCAAATCTCTTTGTTAATTCTAGTGGCAGACAAAAAGGAATTTATCTGGAAATAGCAGAAAATATTCTAGTAAACTTTTCCCACAACCCCTAGCCAGGCTTTTGTTTCCAATGTTATTGCGACAGATAACGTTTCCTTCAGCAAGCAAGAAATGGCAAGAGTTATTAACACTTTGAAATAAGCAAAACTCCATGTTTCGGTGGAATTCACAATATTGTTATTCAAACAATCAACAGATCTTTCCCTAACATCCTGCATAGCTTGTAAAACAAACTGTTGCTTTCCTATTTTTTTTTTTTTTTGGCTGCTTCAAGATTGTCATGATCACATTCTATTCCATACAGAAGGCAAAGACAAATCTTATGTCAGTTCCTGCAGAACTATCTCCCTTCTACCAACTATTGAGAAAGTCCTTGAAAAACTTGCTACAAAGCGAATGTCTTTCGACTATAAAATCAAAGCTTTTTCCATCAAAAACAATTTGGCTTTAAACAAGGCCGTTTTGTTGATAATGCCCTCTTGAGCTTCAACAAAAAATAAAAACTTTTAATAACCAGAATTTTCACCCTGCAGTTATTACAAAAGACATCAAAAGTGTCTTTGACATTATAAATCCTTACAAACTTAAGCAATAACTCTGTGCCAACAATAGCCCGGTCAATATTATAAACCTCCTCATCAATAACCTTAACGACAGAATGGTTCTATTACCAACTAACATGGGCCTTGACTATAGAAGCCAATCCATAATGTCCAGGTTCTTGTAGTGGTCCAATTCTTTGGAATCTTACCTTTGTAATTTAACTCGGGCAATATTGGCAAAGATGTTGACCCAAACAGCCAAATTCAATTTCAGGCAGTGGATGATATTACGTCACATTTCAAGGCGTGGGCTAATAAAAACCATTTATTCCTCTTGAGAAAACAAAATTGATGCTCGTGGCAAATCTCCAGCATGGTCTGCAGGTATTTTGGGGAAATCACAGACTGAAAAATGCTAACCATATCAAACTGGTAGGAATGATTCTGGATAAAAAAAAACTTTACTTCAAAAATCATATCATCTCCCAAGGTAATAAGACACTTCATATCTGCATGGAAAACTACGCAGATTTGCAGGAAATAATTGGACATTAACCAATATAACCGGATAATGCTGTGCAAGGCAGTCATTGAATGCATGACCTGCCATGGTGCTGTTGTTTGGGGAGCTTCACTCACATCAAAGACATCTCAGAAGCTCTCATCTATTCAACGAAAGTACCTCCTCAGCATCACTGGAACCTTCAGAATCACGCCAACCTCAGCCTAATAACCCATTACTGGTCTTCCCCCTTCATTTGAAAATCGAAGCAGATGCAAAGATCATCAATCTCACTAGGGTTAGAGGCCAGTACCTAGATCGTCTTCTCCCCTTACCATGTGATGTTGAGATGAAACTGAGCCAGAATACAACATATTTAAATACTGGACAATCTAAACATATTTAAAGGTGGATCAAAACTAGAAGGAGTAGACACGGCCTTTGTCACCTACCTAAACAACTCTGAAGCCCACACGTGGAAGCAAAAACTTCGAAATGCGAACTCTGTCTTCCAGGCAGAAGTTATTGCCATCAAAGAAGCAGTTACGTTTGCTAAAAGACAACAACACCCTGTAATTATTTGATCAGATAACTAAGTAACACCTAAAGCTATATGCAATTCAAAATAAACCAGCCCCATAGCTCACTCTATCCAAGCCGAATTAGCCAATTTCTTGTCCATCCAACTAAATTAGATTAAAGCCCATGCTGGCACAGTAGGCAATGAACAAGCCAATAAGGAAACGAAGAGCGTTGCCTCCTCTTCACTCCAGCCTCTCATTGTTCCTCTTCTGTGCTGCCGTCTCAAACAAGAATGCCTGAAATGAACTTTATAGAATTGGCAACAAAGCTGGACGGATTCCATTACAGAGTGCCTAATTTATGCGATGGAACCATCTGTTTCCCTTAAACTGGACAATAAATGAAATCTTATTTATGTCCGGCCATGGCTTAATTCCAAAGTACTTCCCCCGAATGAATTTGGCAGTCTGGTATAACTGCACTTATGGAGATATAGCCATTCTCCTTGTTACTCACTTTTTTGTTTGTTTCTAAGCTAGTTTCAGGTTGGCTTTGTTTCACATTAAAATTATATAAGTCTTCTCCGTATAGAAATATTAGTTGGTGGTATAAACTGTGCGTCTCTGATAGGCGTTGTAGTTCTTCTCTTCTTCGTTGTACAATTATGTCACGGCTTGTATTTTCACTGTCCACAGTTACGATGGAGACTTCGTCTATGTGAGGTACATTAAATTGATGTTCGTGTTCTCCAGGTTATCACTGGTCGGTTCGAATTATAACTTCATATTCATCTGAGATCCTTCCGCCTAGTGTTATTTTGAATAAGTATATTGTATTTATGTAAGATTCTCTGCACATCACAGATTATTTCTGATCTTAATTTTCTGATGTGTTTGGGTATCGTTGATCGATTTCACTTTCTTCATTTACGAAAAAATATATTGATTGAAATCTAGAGTTTTCTTGGGATAATAGTAGTAATGGCATCATTTTGGGATATAATTGTTCTTGGATGGAACAAACATAACCGAGTTCATCTCTTGATTGAAGTGACATCAAAAGACGTTATTTAGAAACAGGCATTGTACGCTTTTATGTTTTGAAGAATGTACTTTGATTCTGGAGTTTTCCGGGTAATGTAATGTAAAAATTCCTACGGTGGTGTTTCCAGTGGTGGTAATCAAACTTTTCCATTAACGCCACTTATGCTTGGTGTTTCACAACTGAATTATTTTCTGATTATCCATTTTTCCCTATTTTTGATTATTTCTCCAGTTTTTCTATTACGACCTGTTTGCGCTTGTCATATTTTTTCGTCTGGTCGTGGTGGTTCTCGTTCATTGGGAAGCGCTCTTCCACTAATTTGTTTTTGTGCTGTTCATTTTGTTTCATTACTTTGCTTCAGAGCGGGGAAGATATCTTCCTCTTTTACTTTAAACCTTCTATATATTATAAATAAAATCTTTTTTATTAAGAAATATACGTACACTTTAAACCCTTTTCACGCATTATTTTCCATTTTTACTCTGTCTATAGCACTTTGATTAATTAAATTCCATTGCTTGTTTTTATTTATATTTACTGCACATTACTAAAGAGAAGCTGAGTTTAAACCACAACCAATTATGCTTTACATATCCATCCTATCAATAAGTAGCCCCACACATACAGTATAAACTTCGAATAATCTACAATGGTCTAAGACATTCCGCAACATTTGAATGTGTTCTGGGACGTTACACAATGATACGGGATATTCCAGATTATTAACGAAAATTCCAGAATGCTTTGGAATGTTGTGTAATGATCTCGAATGCTTTTGAATGTTTGGAATTGTTCCAGAAATTTTTAGAGGTCAAAACTTTCGGCCCTTATATCTTCAAAAGCTCGTCCTTCAGTTGAAATCAGAAACCTTCTTCATGGATGGAAGATAGAGGATTACCAGACACACACTTCTCTTCGTATCGGGACACATTTCTAAGTTTCAGCTGCATGCACATTATATAATTTCTTTTATTATAGTATTCGTGATTTGCGTGTTTCGGACAAAACTTCTCTCTCTCTCTCTTCATTTAAAACTCATCTTCCTTATAACTCCTCTCCAGCAAAGGCAATATGTAGTTTATTTGAAAAAGTTAATCTTGAATAGCATGTATGATCTATTTTAGGTTTAACAAGTATATATAAACTATCTGAAGGTACTTGTTAAGCAGTAAATTATTGACTAAAATTAAAATCTAAATTTTAAATTATTTAATACAAATTTATGTGTGTGAGTTATCTACCATTAATTATATAAATAATTCCTTTAGTGGAAATACTCCCAGCATTGTAATTCTTATAGTGCTGTTTATTAAGGTGTGCAAGTAAATACATTATTAAAGAAGCGTAATTATTAAAATTACGTTGATGTCATTCTTCAGTGACACCATCTCCGGTGGAAATGATTAAATTTTATTTTAATATAATTTTTTAACAGTTCAATCATTAGCGGATGGTTTTATTCTTAAAACCGGTCTCTCTCTCTCTGTTGGGTGATGAGAATAATTTTTTAAGTCAATGTATAATATTAATCTATTTTTTGAATTTCAGAATTTTTGGTGCTATAAAGATTACTGTAGAATATGAAAGATAAATGTTTATAATAAATTCTGTTAAATTAACAATTCTTAGAGTTTTACAAATCAAAAAAATTTTTTAATCAGCATTTACAATTTATTTTAAAATTGTGCTTCGTTTTACAATCAAAAGGGAAAAAGAGGAGTCACGGTTTAGCATTAGTAATTATAGGACAAATATAAGCTTTACATATAAGAAGTTTATTACTAATCGAAAGTTAAGAATTCCTGTCTATAGTGGGTAGAGTGAGACTTTTATACAGTTTAATTTTACTCTAAATGCTAGTAATGTAAATCTTACAGGCTAACCTTTTGTCAAGAGTATATATATATATATATATATATATATATATATATACACACACACACTACTGGCCATTAAAATTGCTACACCAAGAAGGCGACATTCTACAGACGTGAAATTTATACGAAAGGAAGAAGGTGCTGTGATATGCAAATGATTAGCTTTTCAGCGCATTCAGACAAAGCAGGCGCCAGTAGCGACACCTAAATTATGTTTAAATGAGGAAATTGTTCAGGCGGTTCCTCATACACAAATTGCATTTGAACGTTGTTGCCTGGTGAAAAGTTGTTGTGATGCCTCGTGTACGAAGGAGAAATGCGTACCAGCACGTTTCTGACCTTGATATGGGTCGAATTGTAGCGTACCGGGATTTCGGTTTATCTTATCGCAGTATTGCTGCTCGCGTCGGTCGAGATCCAATGACTGTTAGAGAATATGGAATCGATGGGTTCAGGACGGTAATACGGAACGACATGCGGGATCTCAACGGCCACCTATCACTAGCAGCCGAGAAGACAGGCATATAATCCGCATGGCCGTAATGGATCGTGCAACCACATCACGAGCCGTGAGTCAAGAAACGGTGTCGTTTGGAAGACAACAAGTGTCTGCACGAACAGTTCGACGACATTTTCAGCAGTATGGACTCTCATCTCTTCGACCATGGATGCGGCTTCCCCTGACGCTGCGTCATAGACAAGAGCGCCTTCAATGGTGTGATTTACGACGAGCTTGGGCGCACGAATGGCGAGACGTCATCTTTTCAGATGAATCCAGGTTCTGTGTACAGCATCATGGTCGCATCCGTGTTTGGCGCACACTGGCAGCGTGCATTTGTTATCGTCATACTGGCCCATCACCTGGCATGATGGTATGGGGTGCCATTGGATACACGTCTCGGTCACCTCTTGTTCGCATTGACGGTGCTTTGAACAGTGCGCGTTACATTTCTGGTGTGTTACGACCCGTGGCTCTACCCTTTATTCGAGCCCTGCGAAACCCTACGTTTCAGCAGGATAATGGCCGACTGCATGTTGCCGCTATTGTACGGACCTTCCTTGATACGGAACCTGTTCGGCTGTTGCCCTGGCCAGTACGTTCTCCAGATCTTTCACCAATAGAAAACGTCTGGTCAGTGGTTGCCGAGTGAGTGGCTCGTCACCAAACGCCCATCCCTACGGTTGATGAACTGTGGCATCGTGTTGAAGCTGCATGGGCATCTGTAACTTTGCATGCAATCCATTCTCTGTTTGACTCAATACCCAGGCGTATAACTGTTGTTATTACTGCCAGAGGTGGTTGTTGTGGGTACTGATTTTTCAGGATCTATCCAGCCAAATATTTTGAAAATTTAATCACTTGTTATTTATAGTATAATATATTTGTCCAATGAATATCATTTTGTTATCTGCATTTCTTCCTGGTGTAGCAATTTATTGGCCAGTAGTGTATATATATAATAAAAATAAGCCCTTAATATACAACCTGATTACTCCATGATGATTCATAATCAAATATTTCTATTTTTTATATTGCTTAAGCTTCTTGATGAATAGAACTGACTTCATTGATGTAGCCATTTTTCAATATGTGCAGTTAGATGTCAGAGGATTCTATTCAGATCCTTATTAGTTGCGAGAATTGTGGTATCATTAGCGAATAAACTCAACTTTGCATTTTTGGGGTTTGAGGGATGTCGTTAATGTATAATTTAAATAAAAAAAGAACTTAAATGTGATCCTCGCGGAACAGCCACCCTAATGACGAATGCTAGAGGTGAAAAGAGCCTCTGTTATTTTATTTATATACATTATATAAACAATATTTGAAATTGCTAAAAACGGATTACTTCAAAAGTAACATAACCCTTTAAGTTGTATCGAGGTTTTACATTTCCTTCGGTAGAGCTTTCTGCTTTTCGGCTATAGTTTAGAAACGGTTTTTCGAGACATTTTAGGCAGGAAATGTTTTAGAACCCAATTAGTATGGTATTTCTTTTCAGAAAATATTTTAATTTTGGAATTGAAAAAAATTGTCATTTCTCTTTATTTTTATTTAAATATTCTTCTTTATTATTATAAATAAATATTTTCAAAAATAAATATATAAAAATATATATTCTTTGTATACATCAAGCTATAAATTGTAAATACTTCATTGAAACAATTTGCATTGCCTTACCCTTTTTTTTATAAACATTCTTCTTTACTAATATAAATGGTTGGCAATAAAAAGGTGTAGAAAAAAATAATAAATGAAAGCAAAATACATGAAAGGAGCTAAAATTTTTAAAAATTCATTAAAGCAACGCTGAAAAAAATCTACCGAAAATACACCTAGCTGAAAGCATATAAATAAAAACAGATATGCCCATGGCTTTTGAAGACATCAAAATGGACGCGAATATAAGAATGTATTTTTTTAGTAATGTAGTAATTAATCCATACAGAAAATAATCCATGATAAAGCTGAACCAATAATCGTTCGTTAAAGGAAGTATGTACTTCTCACTATGTCATATAATTATCAGTCAGTTGTTCATAAATGACCTTCATAACTTTGAAGATTACAACATTTAAGATGAGCTTCTAGATGTCTGTGTTCTTGAAGAAGCAATAAAATGTGAAGTAATCCACAGTACCATTTATAAAAAAAACTGTGTTCACACACAATTAGGGTTTTTATTAAATATTAAGACATTATGACTAATATATTTCCAGCAAGCATGTGCAAAAGAGAGATTGATGACATAGCTGAAAGAAATGCTGTATTATGTCCTATAATTACCTACGTCATCCATCAAAATGCATAGTAATGAAAATCAGTGTAGATACCTAAAGTTTTTAAATTTATAAAGATTAGAATACATTAAAATCATATTCTTTTCCAAAACAAATAATATAATATTTGATGAAAATCGAAGCCAAAAACTAATTTACTTAAGTAAAGTAACGTACATGTGCTCAAAGAGTAGATAAGTGCCTTGGATGATATTTTACTATTGAGAAGGAAACCTGAGATTCCTCAGAAAGTTTCTGTCGCCTGATACCACAAAATTGGAAGAAAAATATAAATCTAAGAATTTTAAATCATTTAGCATATGTAACACACACGACATGTAGCCTTACTACCTCAAACCTTTGTCTCATAAGAGTGCAGATGGTGTCACAACAGGATAATAGTTTCTAGAAATTCATCAGGAAAAACAACAAATTATTTTCTTTACTCTCTGATCAGAATTAACAATAAGCAAAGAACATTAAATTTAAAATAGATATTTCATATTGCATTATTTAAATTCAAGGCATAATTGAAGAAGTCAAGATAAGATTAAAAAAAATTGTAAAACTGGAAAGCAGTGTACTTTTTTATGTTTGAGTTTTCCTGGTGTCTGAGCTGTGTGATCTTTCCTTTAATATGTTTTTGTGTATAACGGAGAAGATATCACAGTGTTTTAAATATTTATCAAATAAAAGTACGCGAGCTTAAGAAAATTTGAGTTATGAATGACTTTAATATTTTCATTCACATTTATAGGTGTAAATAATTTCTCTACTATGAAATATATTGGGTTGTTCGGAAAGTAATTTCATGAAAAACGTATAACGAATAAATATCGTATTGCTTTGCATATTGCCCATTCTAGTCCAATAGCTTTTACCATCTTTTTTAGTAGTAGCACGATTTCACACACATAAAATGGTTGGTTTTTACTAGCAAAAAACTGATCCAGGTGGGAAAGCGAAGTAATTTTCCGAACAAACTAATATTAAAAAATTAATACAAAATTTAATTTACGGATTATTCCTTTCTACACTTTATGATATTGGTAATAGAATTAAAGCAAATATTCATTGATTTGTGGATGCATGGATTTCAATTGTCTTACTAGATTAAATTTTTTTGAGTTTTGATTTTATTTTGTTACTGATAACAGTCTCTTTTACTAATAATGTTTTTTCTTTCAATAGCTTCCCAAAAAAAAAATTCAAATAACTGTTATTGAATATTCTTAAATTTTATTACTCGAATTCTAATACCTTATGAATATTTTTAGTTTTTAACCATAAAGTGGTTGTTTTTTCGTTCCAGTTAACCTCATGATTACACTCTACTTTGTTACAATTCTTATTAGTTTAAAATATATACGACTTCAGATAACGCTTTATTTACGTCAAATCATATTGAGGCGGTTTTATTTTTAGTTTAAATTGGCAAGGATGGTTTATTTATTTTTTTATTTCAGTTTTCAAAATTGTAAACTAGTATTTTTTAAGTAAGTAAAATTACTGAATCATTACTTAAATTACCATAAGCGTATTATATAAGATACTGATCCCGTTCTTTACTGTACAAGTTCCGTAGTATTTACAGATTTTAATGGAACTCTCTCTAATTTTAGTTTAATTTCAACTCATAAATGAATTTTAATAGTTATGAAAAGACTTTTTAATCAAATAAAATATGTAATTATTTTGCTAAGTTTATCTTATTATCGAATGGAATATCTGTTTTATTGTGTGTTTTATTGAGATTGTCCTAATTAAACGTAAAATGTAACAAAAATTAGTTAGTTAAAATGCGAGCCGTTATCATATGAAAGACTTTCATTCCTACCTCCGAGCTATCACAAGATGGAAACACAAAATTTATAATTTCTGAGTAAAAAGTTTTCCGCTTAAAATTTAATATTGAAATTAGAACATTTTTGTTCTTCAATTATTAATAATATTTTTGTTTATCAGTTGTATGAAACGTTTTTTGCACATTCATTTTGCTATTTAAAAAGCAGTAATTTTTTACCACTCCATTGTTACTTAAAAAAAACCGAATATTCTTAAAAGAAATTTTGCGAATCCCGACATTCGAAAGAAAAAAATGAGTAAAAGGGGACTCTGAAAATCCCTTAAGAGATCACTTTGTCCCTAATATTCACACTTTTAGCTTAACATCCAGCGAAATCCAATTTCTTTTGGAAAAATGTTTTGGCATTGGGACTTTTTTTTTCAAAAAGTGTTTTCCTTTGAACTTTCGTGAAAGAAAAATTGAATGAGAAAATGCGAAAAGTAATTCTTTATTTTACTCTTTGTTCTAAATTCAATAAAATATTAGAATATCTAAAGTGTTTCACGAAAATAAAGCATTGCTTTTACGATGAACATTTAAGTAAAAGTCTTAGAATTAAGTTCAAAAATGGATAAAGCATTTATATTCACTGATGTTACATTTTACTCTACCTGAAAAACGTTTCGAAAAAATGAATAGCTGGTAAAAATATTAGAAACTAAAATCATGAAATAGACGATGTTTATAACTGCGTTATTTGCAATTATTCCTTCCAATGTATTAAGTATTTATTAAAGCAAAAATGCTCCAATTTTCAATAACAGAATTACAATATATGTGTTGCTTGCACTACCGAAAAAAATATTTTCTTTGAAAAATATATATGTGCATTGTGCACAATACCATACATCCATACCCGAGGTGGAAATCGAATCCATGAAATTTTGAACCAAGAGCTCACCCTACATCTACTAGCCAAGGCAGAAATATTTCTGGTGATTATTGCAATAAATTCAACTTGTTTTTGACATATTTGAACATGGTGCTATTTATCATCTGTTTTTTTTTTTTTTTTTTTTTTTTCCAGGAATAATAATTAGTTTAATCATTTGTAATGTTCACAAACATTTATTTAAAAATTTAACAAAATTTAAGAGAAAAAAAGTTTGAGAATTTTAATAACGTATACCTTTACCCGTTAAGAAATATTAAATCAACTCATTTCTTGAAGGCCGAAAATACGTTCATAAAAAATCAGAATTATTCTTTTTCCTATTTCTCATTTTACCAGAATTTATGCCACCCACTCTGTCTAGTGGTCAACATGTCTGACTGTGGATAAGCAGGTCCTGGATTCGAATCCCAGTTCGGGCATGGATGTTCTTTCTCTCAATCTATACCGTCTTTGTTCTTTAATAGTATGAATGAGTAGAAAATGGTTACCTACCCTATAAAAGGGTACCTATGGCATATGTTCACTGAAGAAGTTGGAATCCACACCAAATTAGGTTCAGATAAAAATAAATGGCGCAGCGTAAACCCATTCTGCCAACTTAGCTGGCATGGGTCAACAACCTAACCTTTATCAATGAGATATAGTCTAAATTGCATATTTCTGTCATAAGCATCTTTAAGCGAATTATGTTGAAAAGGAATAAAGAAATCCAATTTGTTCGATGAAAGAATTGTAGGTAGTTTCAAACACAATATTTTTAATGATTATTTCCCAAACTATGATAAATATTGATGACTGCATTGAGAAAAAGTACTTTCGTTCATTAACTATTCTTTTGAAGCAACTTTCATTAACTTTTTTAAAATCTTTGCTTCTGTCACAAGAAAAATCGAAAATTTTATTTGTCAAAACTGCTTTTGATCTTTATGCGAGACAAAAGAGAGGTTAAAGAGTGAATATTACAATAGCAACCTCATCATTTGGCGAACATTCTTTTAGCCCCGCGGAGGAGTTGCAGGTATTGGAATTTGATTAGCAACCCATAATGGGCACTAATTTTGCGCATGCTGAGCTGTGACCGTAATGTTCACTTTTTCCTAAAAAATAGACATTTACTTATAAAAAATATTAATTTCCATATATAATAAAAATATTCGACATTATGTTCTGTCATTCATACGTGTGGTATTCCTGATACTTCTCTTAAGACACAGGTCCCTGAGCAGACAAGTCCCAGCGACAGAACAAGGAGTCTGAGAGAGAATCGGGATCACAGAAACAGACGCCAGGCCTCGCCTTTGACTATCCTGATGCTCCAGTGCTGTCTGGAGAGGATCGTCGACCTTATCGAGTGGCTGTCTGAAACTGTTCCCGAGTTCGGAATTTAAAAGTACGCTTCCCAGTACCAGTGAGGAGTTTTTCCCCGACCGAATGTGCAGCGAACGGTACTGAAAGTCAGAAATTCATCAGTTTTCCTGGAGCCTACAATTTACGACAGTTCTTGTACATAATCCTGTCATAATTTGTAAATAAATATTTAGTTGAGAATATTAAATTACATGAGCCTAATTCTTTAACTGCCCTTGCCTACCGAGAAGTCAGCCTATCCAGACTGAGTACGTTACAACAATATATATATTCTTACGTTGAATATTAAGTATTTAAGAAATAATGTCAAGCAATAAATATTCTCCAGTTTAAGAAATTTAAAAATAATAAACTGAGATTCTTATTAACTATTTTTTTACAACGGTGGGCACTTGGGTGACGAACTCTATGCCACAGCAAGGCCAGAAACTGATACTTATTTGTCCTTACCCAGCGGGCATCTGTGACCAAAGTCACGGAGGCGACTAGCGTTGCCCGCGCCATACCACCACAAACTCTTTTATAGGATGGGCTACATTCATACATCATCATAGAAGAAAGAATGAAAGTAACATCCATGCCTGAACCGGGATTCAAACCCAAGCCCCACAGCTCAGGAACACTAACCACTCAAACATCAGTCGGCTATTAAGTATTATTTAAAATGAGTATCTTAATTTTGAAAATTGGAACTGTTGTCAAAGTTTAAAAATCATGTCCTTTAAATATTCATTGTTTGCTAATAAGACATCAATTTTTTTAAATAAAAGAATGTTTTCAAATTTTTCTTCAAAAACGAAAAAGACTACCTTTTTTAAAAATAATAACCATAAGACTTTTAATTGAAATTACTATCCAAATACAAGTACATTGTTTTCTTAAGCCATAACTTTTCCATTTTTTATTTTTAAATCTTATAAATTAGCCAAAAAATATCAATTAAAATTCAGAACATCTTATTTTTGTAAATTTTATCTAAAATTTTAAAAATGTTTAAGTATAGATTAATAAAGATATAAAATTCCCAAATCTGAGAATTTCCTTGAAAATTTTTTATAAACTATATTCTGCATTCAGTTTTTAAAAAGTATTTATAGTGTACTAGAAAGCTTTTTCTGTGAAATTGCCTTAAATGGAAGAAACTTGAGACAATGAAAGAATTTTAGAGTTTCGCTTTGAAATCCTTTTCCAGCAAAGTGTATTTATGTTTTAAAATATGGTCAGATTTCACATTTGAGAAGTCAACCATTTCAAAATAAGAAAAGCATTTTCTGCAATTTTCTAAAGAGTAGTTTGTTCTCCCTTTATGTTCCATAAGCCGCTACCCAAAAGGAAAGATGAATTCAATTTAGAAGACACGTGTAACTTTTAAAGTATCTGAAATACATTAACTTTTTTTAAGATTTTGTGTGTGTGTTCTTTTCCTCATAACATTTTCTCTAAACCCACTGAGTAAAGATAAGTGAGTAAGGCCTTGTTGTGGCCAAGGATTGGTCGGTCACCCGGTACTGCCATTGATAAATAAATAAATAATAAAATAAAATAAAAATTATCAGCATCTAGTCCTATCTAGCGCATTTTATCAGCAGTTTCAAAGAAATGAATAATTTACTAAGATAATTTTTAATGTTGGCGTAAGCAAAGCATTAATCTTCAGATTCAAAAGGGATTTTTACAAATACGAGGGTTACTCTAAAATTTTTGAGATACAACTAGGTTTTTAAAGTTTTATTTACAAAATTTTAGGTGTGTTCAAAGTAGTATCCTCCAGCATCAATGCACTTTTGTAGACGAATTTTCCACAGACTAAATGCCTCAAGCCATTCATTTCTTGAAATAGGTGCATAAAATGCATTTATAGCCACATCAATCTTTCTCCTGAATAAAAACGACGTCCACGTAAGTTATTTTTTAGATTAAAGAATAACTTAAAGCTAGATCAGGTGATAACTGTGGATGTTCGAAAACTTTAATTTGTTATTGTTTAAGAAACTCAATTTTTAATCCGGTTGTATGTGAAGATGCATTGTCATTATGAAGTATTAGTACCCTAACATTCAGTTCTTGTAGAATTTCTGGAAGACATTTAGTGGTATACCAGTTTGCTGTTACTGTCTTCTGTCCTTCTAACTTGATGGCTTTGTCCAATCTCGTACTTCTGAAGAAAACGGCATACATCACTTTTTTCAGTGCGCGTTGTTTTTTCACCATTGTCGGCGTGGGATAATCTTCAAAGACCCATACTTTCCTTTCTTGACGTGTTGGAACGTCAAAAAACGGTATGCACGTTTCATCACCTGTTACAATTTTAGAAAGAATGCGGTGGCCACCATCATTTAACAATTTAAGAGTTCCTTTACTGATTCTGAGAGGCTCCTCTTTTTGGTGCTGAGTTAGATTACGGTTAACTCAACGGCAAACTACTTTTTTCATATGCAATTCTTCATGAATGATTTTGTGTATGGCTGCGGATTCAATGTTAAGTTCCTTCTGTATCATTTGATAGGTACAGCGATTAAATCAGTGAAAAAAATCGTCTTCTGTTTTAAAATACTTTGTATTTTAAAATTAAACCGTTATTTTTATTTTGTAAATTCTCGTCTGCGTGTATCTCAAAATTCTCAGAGTAACCCTTATATTGCAATTATTAATTTAAAAATCAATAAATTCGTTAAATTTTTAAAAATTTAAATCGTCCTTGCCGATTAAAAGCAACTATAAAGTGGATGTTTTGTTTTGTCATGTTTTTTAATTTTGCTTTTTCTGCAGTTTATCGTCCATTTGTTCAGGGCTTGTGGGTGTGCGTGAATCAATGGAAAACGGCTGCTAAAACTAATGTTTTGCTATAAGAAATCGTTTTATTAGCAAATTGAGCTTGTGTGGAGAATATTCTCAGGCATTCGATGGTGGACTTCGCCTTGTTTGCAGCCGCTTAAAGAATAGGATTTGAAGTCAGGCAGAAAATTCTTTGATAAGTCTGATTTACAACGCCGTCTCAATACGGTTTGACGTGCAAGAAACATTATCTGACGTCATGGATGTTTTACACCAATGAGAGTCGTAATAAAGTGGCGTACCCGAGATCGGCATTGTAATGTAAGAAACAACCTCTTTATCGTTAAAAAAAAATTCATTTAGAAAATTTGTTTAAAAAATATATCCTTTTTATTGGAAAAATTTAAGTATCATCATCATTTTTCTGTTATTTTGTTTCTTAAATTTCATTTCTCAACTTTATCCTTCATTCAAGAATCTTCACGTAAAATAAGTAGTGTGCAAAATACAATTTCCGATTGTGTGATATAAGATGCTTATTAGGAAGTAATTCTATTTAGAATTCTCACTTTTCAATAATTTAACTCTTCCATTCACAAGGTGTTTGAAAACAAAATACAATTATAACATAATTAAATCATTCTAGAAAATAAGCCAAGGTAATCATTACATATTTTACTGACCGAGTACGATCTAATTTACATGTAAATAGTTTTTCTTTTGAAAAGAGAAAATTTTTTAATGATAGACTTAGCATGTAACTATATTTTAATGAAGAATAAATTGAAAATTTTCAGTCCTATTACTTGCAAATAGAACTTGCTGATTAGTCCACAGAATGATTTAGCTGTTTTAGCATTTTTTCATCTTGTGTGTGCATTTCCCGTTGGAAGTATTTCTTCCCGGTGTAATTTTCTGCTTCAATAAAAAAAACGGTAGTAAAGGAATATTAGAAAATTTTCATTTGACAATTGGATTGAAAATTTCATCTTCTTTAAAAATATCAGTTTTAAATAAAAATGCTTGATTTCTTTATAAATATTATCATAAATTAATGAATGCTATTTTTCTAAAAATTTCGGCCATCTATTTGAGTTTATTTAACTCTTATAAATACAGTATTTATTTTTATGAAAAAATATGGTTATTTTTAGTCACAAGATGAGAGAAAAAGGTATTTCAAACTTCTAATCAATCATATATTTTGTAAAATTACAAGATACCTTTTGAAAATGAAGAATAGATCAATAATGAGAGAAACATCCTGCAAAACTTCAGAAATCACACATACATTTAAATTTCCAATGAATTATTGAATTCATAAATGGAATAATTGTTATGATAATTTGAAAATAAATAGTAAAATTAATGCTATTTTTAATCCTATATCTAATATTAATTTGTCTTATATTTTAATCTTATATTAAATTCATTTTCAGCTTTCAAAAGTATAATGCAGATTTCATGAAAAACATTCTTCACAAAAAAGAATTGAATTTGCATTCAAACAATGATCGTTAAAATACTCCTATTGTGACATTTTTTTTTCTGAATTTTCCTAAGAATACACATTAAAATTGTCTATATTATTCACAATTGTTAATTATCAGAAAAATCTATTTATATACATAATAATACAGGCAATCTTTATACGTTCTCTTTTATAAAAATAATTTTTAATTGTCGTTAGAATTGACATCATAACCCGATTTTTTCTGAAGTAATAATTAATTCTCTCACTGTCATTAATTGACATTTATTACTTTAATTAAAAAGACGATGCAAAAAGTTTATATCATAGAAACATCTCGTTTTTATTTCATAATATTTCAAATTCATTAAATTCCTGCCGCCAAACTTGTCTAGTGGTCAGCGCGTGCCTGACTGCGGATAAGGAGGTCCTGGGTTCGAATCCCGGTTCGAGCAGGGATGTACTCTCTCACTATGTTTCCTGATTTTGTCTTATCCTTGTATGAATGGGTTGTGAACGGTTGCCTTCCCTATATACGGGTTCGGACTCCACACCAAAATATGGTTCAGTTGGGAAAGTGGAGTAACGCACCACATAATGCCAACAGATGGCACACGGCAACCTGAATTTCCTTGATGAGAATAAATATATACTATAGAATATATATTTTGAGAAACTGAATAAATAAAAATCTTTAGCTTTCAATGAATGTCATCGTTGAAGATATTTTAAATTGTGATTCTTTCTGGAAGTGATTAATTTTCTATAAGTTTTAGCAATTTTATCTAAAAATTGCAACATATTTTAAATATTGCGAGACATAAATGTTATTGCTTGACAAAGCTTACAAGAAATCATATCAAAATAATTGAGTTTTATGAATGAATATATATATATATATATATATATATATATATATATATATATATATATATATATATATATATATATATATATATATATATATATATATATATATATATATATATATATATATATATTTACCCGAAATTTGACTTACGGAGTTTATGAGTTTATATTTAAATTATATACATTAATCTAAAAGAAATGAAAGCTAAACTATATGATTTAAAAAAATAAAATTTACTATCATATTCAGAGATTAATTTTCTGATGAAATCAACTATAAAGGAGTATTATTATAGTATAATAAAAAAAATGTAGATTAGAAATAAAAAAATCTCACTCTCAAATTATTTCTGAGAATAAAATATTAAAATTGTGTACACAACGTTTAGTAAGAGATTTTTAGTTGCAAAATATTTATGCTTATGGTTTATTTATAAAAAGTTTTAATTCGCCCCAAAGGATTTTATTAACTCATAATCCATAAAAACTGATATCTCTCCTGTATCGGGCCAATACATACAAACGATAGCTTCATAATAAAGAAATACTATTTTGCTTACTGTATTTCTTATAAATAAGTATTTTTATACTTGGAAAGAGTGCTTTAGGAAAAATTAATAGTTAATAAATATACATAATGTTAAGATTAAAAATAGTTTCCATTTATAACTTTAATACTAATAGGTGGCGGCCAACTTGTCTAGTGGTCAGCATGCCTGACTACGGATAGGGAGGTCCTGGGTTCGAATCCCGGTTCAGGTATGGATTTACTTTCTTTCTCTCTCTCTCTGTTTGTCCTTTCCTTGTGTGTGAATGAGGTTTAAATGATTGCATACCCTCTAAACGGGTCCCTATGGCATGTGTGTGTACTGAAGAAGTCAGATTCCACACCAAATACGGTTCAGTAGGAAAAGTGGGGCAGCGCACGCCATTATGCCAGCCTACATGGCGCACGACAACAGCAGTAGTAATGGAAAGTTAATTTAAGTCTAGATTTATTTTTTTAACTTGACACTGTAGGTGGAGCAATACTAACTATAAAAATAGGCAAATGGCTTTTTGAACTTGTGAAGACATTCTGAATGAGCTGTCTTCAACATATGACTCATCTGGATCAGATTTTTCAGCGCATAGGAACAGTAGATTTTGAAAACTGAAAACAGATGAATAAACACCTGTGTACTTGGAATCAAAACTCAATGTGAATCGAAACATTTAATGTAAAGTATAATATGCTGTATTCAAATTATTATATATATATATATATATATATATATATATATATATATATATATATATATATATATATATATATATATATATATATATATATATATATATATATATATACGAAATTTTTTAGCCTATTGGCAACAGCTTATTAGGATTATTCTGCACAAGACATAAAAAGAAGCTACTTCAACCATTGAAAGAAGAAGACCTTGTGTTAATATAATTTTTGTTAATTCTGTAAATATATTTTATGTTTTTATTATTATAAGGAATTTTAAAAATTTTTATTATATTTTTCAACATTATAGTTTATTGGTTACATATTACCAAACATAATGTATTTAGATATTAGGTATGATAGTCGATTACATCCTTTAATTAGAATTTTTTTTTTAGAATCGGCTGCAGAGAGCTATAAATTGATTAACAAACACATCTAATTTATATTTTAATATAACTAATATTGTGCAAAGATGATGTGTTTGTTAAAACATTTTTATTAATTTACTTTCAAATATATGTAAGCCAGACTTAATAACTCTCTAGATTTTTAGACATCTTATTATTGCTATTATTATGTAATGAATAATAATCGCTAAATTGACCAGTCCTGATTTGAAACAATGATTGCCAAATGTAATACTGCTCATGTAATTTAACACTTAAAAATCTTTTTGTTCCCGGTTAATTATTTACAAAATAGAAAATGTTTTTTAAATGTATGTACATATTGTACAGGTTGAAATTTATACATTCATGAGGACAATACCTTTCATGAGTGCAATTTTATATTTCTTTGTTTTATACAATACTGTGTGCTTTTTGGAAATTAAGCCGAGATAAAAATGTTTGACATATTTTTTTAAAATTTTATTCTTCTATAAAAAACATATTTTATCTACATTCTTATTTGTCTATAATAACATTTTTTATGTATATACATATTTGTCTCTCGTAATGGGCAACTAAATAGCTGCATTTCAGTAATTGGTGCCTGTAATCTGTCGAAAGACTTTTTTTGCCTTATGGGTATTTAAGAACTATAAGGCACCTCTTTTACTATTTAATGAACATTTTGTTCTTACGAATCCAGGTAAGTTCAATTCTGACCTATGGTGGGCCTGACAGAAAGAACAGCACCTTGTCAAACCTGAAGAGTTCATTTCTCTCTCATTCATATGGCACTAAATGGTAGCACTACAAGCCTGTGGTAGATCTTCCGTTTTCAAAGCAGAGACCAAGTAAAAGTCCTTCTCGGCAGGCACACCATGGTCTACATGGTGTGCCTGCTGAGAGGTATTGATTTGGTTAGTTGGGTTTTCTGGCGCAGGGTCCAAATAGGACAAACTGCGCTAAGGTATTGATTTGGATGGGAAACGTTCAACCTCGTCTTATTTAACGTGGACCATCGCTATTAGTGAACACGATGGTCTTTAATCGGTCCGAGGATCGTACTCACTTATTTTGGATCGCCAGAACAACGCTGTTCAACCGACTGAGCTACCACGGCTCTGACAAAAGACATTAGAACATTTACTGCATATTTTTTTTTTAGGTAAAGTTATTCAACTAATTGTGACCCCGTTTACGCACGCAGTAAAAACTATTCTGTCATTTCCAAGCTTTTATAGATAGATCAGCATGAATGAATCAAAAACAACAACTATTTCCCATCATTCAACAGCAAACTGATATAAAACCCAGAATTTCCATTCCGAACATAGCAATTCCATTATTAGAGCAGAGTATATCTACTCAGTAAATGTTAGATAAACTAATAAAAATATTGTAAACAATATTTTTAACTGTTTGTCATTCGCTTTTGTCTTTCTTTAAGTAAATAAAAACTTAATGCAAATAAAATGTACTATAAAATGCATTAATGGTAATTTAGTGTTGGCATTTCAGTTAACCATCTAAAAAATATTAGCAATTTAATGAAGATCACTATATAAGTAAGTAGAAATACACTGAAATGAAAAAATATTTTTAATAAATGATTTTGGGTCATCATTTCATTTCTTTGGATTCACGTGTTCAGTTTTGTAGTATACATAAGATATGATAATTATTTAAATCAAGACTAGAAACATTATCAAATAGTTTTCCTACAGAAATAATGCCCTTAGAATATATCTATACGATTTTCATTAGAAAAAGAAAAGATTTGAGCAATTATCTTAAGAATGGCTTTGTTTACATATTTTTTGTAATGCAGGATCATACAGAGATTTAGTTTTAAATTATTTCGAATAACTTCTTATAACTTTTTGTCAAAAGTATGAGAATGTTATTTCTAAGCAAATAAGAAATACGGATAAAAAATTAAAATCCTTATCATTTTTAAATTAATAGCAAAGCTACGACATAAAAATGTTAATGAAACACAATGTTTCCGAGTATCTAGCCTTAAGTTCAGTTCTAAAAGTTATATAGAAGCATCCGGGTGGAAGGCTGTGTAATTTATTCCCACCATATAACAGAAGTGTATATCAAACCGAAGATTACTAAATACTTGAACTGATACCCAGAGGTATCATTTCAATTGGAAGACATTGTGACCATGACATTTTTAACGTGACCCAGCTGCCTTATATTGAACTCAGGATACGAGCTCACAATAATGAAAATGACTCTATCCAACCAAGCTACCATACATAATTGAAGACGTAATACTGCTTTCTAAACATTCATCAATTTCAATATTAGTTTTAAAATGTCTGTAGCGACGTAAGAAAATGGAAGTTAAAACAAAACAAACATTTATTACATTACAGATAATTAAGATTAGTTACAAAAGTAAACACTTAATAATTATAAAATAGTAAACAAGGTTACATAGTACCAGGGTGGTACAAAACAAACGTATTTAGGAACCGGATGGTTCGTCCTCCATTCCTTACATCTCTATCATCATCTCATTTGATTGGGCAGCAGCTCCATCTACTGTCAATAGTATTAATATGGGTCTGTTACAACCTCCCCCTCTGACCCCGAAGACGTCCCGACCAGGGGTCAGCAGGAGTTTTCTTGGAATGGTTTTGTTCTTGAGCATGAGCTTTGGCAGGAGTGGGAGTTTTAGGGCAGTTTAATTTTGTTGGTCTACCTCTTCTGCGCAAAGCTTTGACAGGGGAAGTTTCTTTCCTTGAAAAGGCGTCAATGCCGAAGTGTGGTACACTCCTATTGGTATATTTGGAGAATCTGTGTTTGCCACAGAATACGATACAGGGGATTTTTGAGTAAGGATAATAAATGGTCCATCGCGGCGAGGCGAATATTTTGCTGTAACACCAGCAGTTTTATCACTTAAGTTTGGTTTTCTAAGCAAAACTAAATCTCCTGATTTATATGTAGGAGCTGGTCTCCTTCTCTGGTCCGCAAAATGCTTGCTTTTATTTTGCTTTTCAATAATGATCTCTTTGGCTTCTGATGTGAATCTTTCCAGTCTTTTAAGATACGGGGTCATTTCAACGACAAAGTTATCGTTCTCGATAATACTACGAAAGTCGTTGGTAACATCATTAAGGGTACGTCCGAAATTGAGAAACGCTGCGGTTTTTCCAGTTGAACTACATTTTGAAGTGTTCAGTGTGAATCGTATTGCAGGGAGTTTCTCGAACCAGCTATCATGCCAATTTTTTACTAATATGGCAAGACGAGGTTTCAAATCACGGTTCTTCCTTTCAACTGGACTTGCTTGAGGGTGGTAAACAGGGGTTAACGATTGATGAATTTTCATTAGATAACATAGTTGCTGCATAACAGCAGAAACAAATTGTGGTCCATTATCGCTGATAATTCTGCGTGGTATTCCGTATCTCATGAAGATTTCTTCTACAAGAGTGACAGCACATTCTTTTGCTGTTGCATTTTCCAAGGCAAATAGCTCGATCCACTTCGTAGTAACATCTTCTATCATAAATATCCATTTTTTCCATAGTTAACTGGAAGAGGGCCGAACAAATCAATGGATAACGTTTTAAACTTTTGGGATGGTACTGGAGTCTGCAGCAGACCAGCAAGTTTTTGGTTGGAAGGCTTGTATCGCATACATGCTATAACCTTTTACATAATTGGTGATGTATTTCCGCATGCCAGTCCAGTAATATCTTCTAGCAATTCTATCAAAAGTTCCTTCAGCACCGTAATGACCTGCGGTGGGATCATCGTGATGAATTTTAAGAATCTGCTCTCTTGCATCTTTTGGAATGACAAGCTGAGCCTCATCAGATCCTGAATCAGGTGCATATTTGTACAGGACACCTCTATTCATCATAAAACCTTTTTCAGTCTAGTTTCTATATTCCTCAGTCAAGTTGACTGCTTCCAAGGTATTTATTATTTTCTTCAGATTTTCATCTTGAAGTTGGCTGTCTCTGATTTCTTTAGGACTTTTGATAAGGAAATCTACTGAAACGACGGTGGGTTGGTTAATAGTCATGGAGCATATCTCGCATGGGTTATCTCCTTCGTGACAGGGAGGGCGAGATAACATGTCAGCTACCACGTTGGTTTTCCCAGGAACGTACTCGATATGGAGGTTGAACTCTTGGAGTTGTAGAGCCCAACGAGTGAGTCGTCCTGATGGAGACTTTAAAGACATGAGCCATCGTAACGTCTGATGGTCCATGGCAACTGTGACTTCTTGTCCCTCAATATAGCATCTGAATTTTCCTAAAGCCCAAACAACTGCAAGGGCTTCACACTCTGTAGTGGTATAGTTTCGCTCAGCACTAGTTAATAGTCGGCTTGCATATTCAATTGGATGTTGATCTGTCAGGGATTCTCCTTGGAAGAGAACAGACCTAAGGCATACCCACTAGCATCAGTACGCAAGATGTACGGTTTACATGGATCACAGTGCCTAAGAACAGGTGGTGAAGTAAGTAATGTCTTTAACTTTTGGAACGAAGCTTTTTCTTGCTCTTTCCAACACCAAGAGGAGAATTTCTTGGTTAGATTACTGAGAGGTCTGGCTATTTCAGAAAAGTTCGGAATGAACCTCCTATACCAAAAACAAGTTTGCAGAAAGGACTGAACTTGTTTAACAGTTTTGGGTTCAGGCATATCCAAGATAGCAGTAGTTTTGGCAGGATCAACCTCTAGACCTTCAGGAGTAATATAATGCCCAAGATATTTAATCCTTGCACATGCGAAATTGCACTTTTCACGGTTAGCTGTTAATTTGAATAACTCAAATCGTTGAAAAATGTCTATTAAATTTTTTAAAAGTTCCTGAAACGACTCGGATAATACTATAATGTCATATAGGCAGGAACGAAGAAAAATGTCACCAAGACCACTTCGGAATTTGTCTATCAGTCTTTGGAAGGTCGCTGGGGCATTTTTTAATCCAAATGGCATTCGTATAAAACGATATGTAACAAAAGGGCAAATAAAAGCAGTTTTGTCTCTATCCACGGCAGCCACATTTACCTTGTGATAACCAGCTTTAAGGTCGATGGTCGACATATAACGAGTTTGTTTAGCTTCTTGAAGTAAATCATCTATGCTTGGAAGAGGGTAAGAGTCCGTTTTCGTGATGGCATTCAATTTTCTGTAATCCACGCAGAATCTATAAGCACAATTAGGCTTTGGGATGAGCACAACAGGCGCTGCATAAGGAGATTCGCATGGCTCAATAATTCCTTCATTCAAGAGTCTATCAATTTCATTTTGCATAATTTCTTTCCTTGCTGGAGACACTCGATACGGAGGAACAGCAACCGGAGGATGGTTCTGCGTATCTATGTAATGTTCAATAAATAGGGTTGCTTCTCCCCCTGGATTGAAGATAGTTTGAAACTGGGACAAAACTTCATTTAACTTAATTCTTTGTTCACCTGTCAGATCAATACCTTCATCTTCACGCAAATGAAGAGGATGATTCTTTAATTTCTTTCCCCAGGTGGGAGTCAAATGGGATACTTCATCTTCAATATTACCTTTTTCATTCACAATTAGAGGTGCAACCGTTTGAGAAGCATTTGTTTGTAACGACCCACAAAAAGTTGGCGTTAGCTCTTCAAAAGAAAAGTGTCGTCTGGGTTGATTATGGAAAAACCAACAGTTCCGTTTCAAATTTAGTACAATCCCAGCCGAATTCAGAAAGTCTATTCCCAACAGGGTGTTATTTCCTTTTGCATCAAGGATGACAACAAGGTTCAAAGGCAATGTACGGCCTCCAAGACGAATTTTTACCTTTGTTGTGTGAACTTCTCTTTTTATTTTACTACCGTCTTCTAATGTCATTAGTAGTGTACTGGTAGCAAAAATTGCTCCTTGTTTCCTGAGGATGTGATAAAGTGTTTCTCCTGCAATTGAGTGGGTTGCAGCAGTGTCTGCTCAAGCGGTACCCATGACTCCATTGATAGTTACTTTTAACGTTGCCATCTGTGCGGGTGCACTAGAAGCCGATTGAAGAATAACGCTGTTAAAAGTACCAGAACTTTTCTTTTCCTTTCCTTTACAGGTAGGACATTTAGATTTAATGACTCCTGGACTACCACATCCATAACATGTAACTTCACTTGACTCTTTCTTAAGATTCCCATTTCTTTCATGTTGAGGTTTCTTTCTTGAATAGTAAAGGGTTTAAAGGGAAATTGCTTCTTTTGATGTACTGGAAGGAAAGATTTCTTTACACCACACCTAACACTTTCGTAAACATCTAATTTTTCCACAAGAACAACCGGAGAAATTAATTCAGACCAAATATCGATAAAATGCTCTTTAACATACGGGGGAACTTTCTTCTTGATTTGGTATGCAATGATAAGTTGCTTTAACTTTTCGAAATCCTGAACCTTAAGTTCTTCAAGCTAGCCATCAAAGTAGCTAAAATCAAAAAAGAAGTCTCTCCAAGTTTTTTCAGGGTCTTTTTTTGTGTTGAGCAAACATCTGTCTTAATTTATCTCCAGATAATTTAAATCTTTTTAGAAGTAGTTCCTTTACTTTAGCATATTCTTGTGTTTCTTCAGGTTCTCCAACGATGAGAGTTGCAATGTCAGATGGTAGGATGCCTAGTAAGTAAGGGATCCATGAAGATTCGGGTAATTTCATAAATTTAACTTGTCGTTCGAAGATTGTAAAGAATGTACACAGTTCTTCTTTTTTCGGATCAAATTTCGGCAAAAAATTGCTGAAATTACTAAAATCCAGCTTCTGGTGTGCTACCGAGGGACCACTTGACGATAGAGGATCTATACTTGCCAAACGCTGAGATTCAACTTGAATCTGGAGTTTCTCCAATGCATATTTTTGTTGTTTCTCCAATTTTCCTTCGCATCAGCTATTTCGGTTTCTCTTAAAATTGCGGTTTCTTTCGCAATTCTCTCGTCAGTAATTGCTTCAAGCATACTTTTGACCATAGTTTCATCATAATTAGGGGCTTTGCTAATGAGATTCGTTAACTGGACTATTTTTAAATTATCTCCCACTATCAAACCAAGCTCGTCGGCTAAGGTCCTTAAATCTTCTTTTCGGGCACGGTAAAGGAAGGCCATTCTTGATCTCAAAAGTTCTTATTTTATAACTTATTATTTAAACTAAATTTATCAATTAAACGAATTTTAAACACTTGTGTATCAATATTAATTAAATACTAATTAAATTAATCAAGCACATGTTTTTGCAATTACTTTTAAACAAAAATATAATTTGAAAACATTTTTCATATTTATCATATTCGAAGACTAGAAACAATACAGAAAACTAGTAAAGATATGTTGAAATTATAATTCAAATTAAATTAAAACCCAAAAGTTGTTATAAATATTTAACATTATTTTTTTAAAAAAGAAGAAATATGAATAATAAACAATTTATTCTAACAACTTCAATTGCTATTCAATTAATAAACTACTTCCATAATAATTAAACAAATAATACACAATAATCTCTGAGTGAAAACAAAATTATTTCTGAAAATAATGAGAGCATTTTTATCTCTTACACATTTTTAAATAAATTCAAAATTAATTATGCATTTCACTTGACAATCAATTTTACATTATTAAATGAATAATTACTAATTTATTAGTAAGTTATTTTCAATGTAAAACATTTAATGTTCTGAAACTTTATTTAATGAAGCCATATCTAGTAAAATTTTTTAAATTACAATATACTCATAGAAAATATTCAAGATAAGCAAATAAATTCAAAACATTTATTTCTAATATCTTATTTTAGCAATGTCATTAAATGCAAAATTCTACAAAGTATTATTTTCTTTCAAAAGAAATTTAAAATAAATCTTAAGGTATCAATAGTAAAAACAAAATAATAATATCAATTCACAATAGAAATATTATTCTTATATTTTGTTCTGTTTTCGTTTTAAAAATTAATAGATTCCTTATAGATAAAAACATATATGCATTTTCTTTCGAATATAAAACACTGTTTTTTAATAATAAACAAATAAAATAATTATTTACTTTTATCAAAACCAATATTCATGGAGCCGTTACTTCGACTTCCATACTTTTTCTAGACAGAATATTGACTCATTTTATACATAGAAATTATTCTAACTTTATTCTTTCAATGAAAATAATGAAAAAAAACCAGTTTTTAATTTAAATATGTAATAGGAACAGCTTATTCTAATTTTAAGCAATAATAAAATCAATCAATCAATTTTTAACCTTTAACGAACAATATAGAATAGCGTTTTGCGTCAGTTCTGTTTTCAATATAAACACTTTAAATTCAAGAATTTTACTAACTATATTTTACATTTCAAAATATTAAATTTCACTATACATGCAAAATGACGTGCAGAAAAATGTATCAATTACATGCAGTATTAGTAAACAAATTTTTAACATTCATGCAAACGTCTGAACAAAATTTAATCGAACCAGAAGTTAGAAGAATAACGACTAATAACGAGTCTAATACTACAAAACAAAAGTTATGTTATTTGGATTAGTTTTAATACAAAACATGATATTATTACAACATGCTAACATTATCAGACCTGTTTTCTGGATGAAAACGATATAGCTCGATGAAATACCGACATGAAATACATCTGTTCTTTTTCTGGATGAAAACGAACGACGACACGGAAAAATTCCAAATGGAATGCATTTCAGATGAAGACATAAATAAATTCCGACTTGGAATTATAACTAAAAATTAATAAAGCTAAAACTCATATCCAATTAGATTGAAAAGAGTGGGAAAAGCCACGAGTTGGGCGCCATTTTGTAGCGACTTAAGAAAATGGAAATTAAAACAAAACAAACATTTATTACATTACACATAATTAAGATTAGTTACAAAAGAAAACACTTAATAATTATAAAATAGTAAACAAGGTTACATAGTACCAGGGTGGTACAAAACAAACGTATTTAGGAACCGGATGGTTCGTCCTCCATTCCTCACATCTCTATCATCATCTCATTTGATGTTTTAAGTATACTGTGCAGCAGCGCCATCTACTGTCAATAGTGTTAATATGGGTCTGTTACATGTCTATATAAATAAAATACTTATTTTGTTTTAGTATCGGATTTTTGGCTGCAGCCTGATTGATAAAGGCTGCTCAGTGAAGAGTTTAACTTATGTGTGCATTAGTTGTCCATCTATATCTAACACAAAAATAATGTTTCGTTCCGAAATATTTATTACAGCTTTCGCATTACTTTAGAAAGTAATATAAAATCTGATTTGAACCTCCAATAACATTGCTTATGCCACGAGTTAAATTTTTAAGTTAAAAAGATTTTAGCGAAAGCATTTGATAAAGTTTGGATTAGTTGTTTAATTTATAAGCAAAATTTTCCAAAATTCCGGTTAATTTAATTTTATTAATTCAAAACTCTTTAAATAATAGAAAATTTTTGGAAAGATATAAAGATACCTTCTCAGAAGTCAGAAATATTTTTAGATGAGTACCACAGGCAGTAAATTAGGATACATGTTATTTTTACTTTATATATAAAGGAGAAACCCCAAAACAAGCGAATGGAGTCTTTCTAAGCACTTTTTACAGACGATACAGCCATACTAGCTAAAAATAAAAATAAAGAATTAATCATTATTATCTTGAATGAACATTTAAATAAACTTAACATCTGGTTTAACTCATGGAAAATGGAATTAAACGTAGAAAAGCAAGCAATAATTTTTTCTAAAGGAAATAAGATGGCGAATAATGTTTAAATTAATAACCAAATAGTAACTTGATCTAATGAAGTTGAATACTTCGGACTGACTTATAAATCCCGCTTTGCTAAAATAATTAAAAAATTTATGTCAGCGTTGGCATCTTTATTCACATTCCTACTTTACTATCAGGCTGCATTATAGGGAAGGTGGAGTAATTCTTTATATTAAAAGAACAATCCCATCAACTCTATACCGCAGCAAAAACGATGAAGGATATGAGGAAGTCTCGGCGGTTACGGAACTCCCTAATGGACTCAAAATTAAGTTTTCAGCTTTTTATAATCCACCTGAAAGAAAGCTCACAGAAAATGATATAAATCATCTTTTCCCTGGGAACTTCCACACCATTGCAATGGGAGATTTTAACAGCAAACACAGGAACTGGGGCTGCAGAGCAACAAACACCAATGGAAAACATCTAGCAGAGATTATCCTTAAAAGGAAAATAATAATTTCCTCCCCTATGGAACCTACTTACTATCCTGTTTTTCAAGCGCAAATTCCCGACATACTGGACTTCACCCTAACCAACACTAATCTCAATATGGCATCTGATGTATACAATGACTTAAGCTCTGATCATCTACCTGTAATTTCTACTCTAAATATTGGTAAAAATAATACTCCTACTTCCATTAAAAGAACTATCTGGAACCTACTCTTAACAAGAAATTGGACTGCCCCCAACATAAATAACACCATAGATATCGACATCTCAATTCAATCTCTTAACTTAGAATTAACCGCAGCTCTTATTGAAGCCTCAGAGGCGATCAAGTATATTGATAATTTCCATAAAATTTCTCAAGAAATTAGAGAAATAATTGAAACCAGAAATCGCATCAGAAAAAAATTCAAGAAAACTCTCAACCCAATAGATAAAACAGCAATCAATACTCTTAATAGACTTATTAAAGATAAATGTACTAAACACAAAAACAAGCAATGGGAAGAGAAGCTTAAAACCCTAAATACAGAAAACCAATCCATTTGGAAATTTGCAAAAAACTTGAAAAACCGGACTCAAACCTGCAAACCTCTGCAGAGTGAAAGGGGATTTGTATACACAGACCAAGAGAAAGCTGAAGCATTTGCGGATAGCATGGAAAAGCAATTTAAACTCAATATAACTGAAACTGATCTTGACTTTGAAAATCATATCAAAAATACTTACAAGAAAATTTAATATGGAAAACACAGAGGACTCGGGACTCGAATTTACAACCCATGAACAAATTTGAGCTATAATCAAACACCTTAATATCAAGAAATCGCCCGGTAAAGGTAATATTACAAATAAAATGATAAAATCTTTCCCGGACAATATCATCAATCAATTATCTATTATCTTCAACTCCTGTTTAAATCTCAGCTACTTGACGAACATCTGGAAAGAAGCAATTATTTTCTTGATTCCAAAGCCAAATAAAGACCTTGCTATACCATACAACTATAGACAGATCAGCCTACTCTCCTCACTAGGTAATCTTTTTGAGAAAATCATCTATAATCGACTTCAAATTTATATGAACAAGCTTCCTAACGAGCAATACGGCTTCCGCAAGGAACTCTGTACGACCAAACAACTCCTACGAATAATTGAATTTATCAGTAGGGGACTCAAAAATAAAGAAAATTCAGCTTTTGTGATGCTAGACGTGTCAAAGCCATTTGATAGACTCTGGCATGAAGGCCTTTTTTATAAAATCAAAAACTTCAACTTCAACCAAAACATGATTCTCCCAATTAAAAACTACTTAAAACGCAGGTCTTACAGCATCAGAAATAATAAAAGAATTTCATCTTCTAGATACATCGAAGCCGAAGTTCCTCAAGGCAACATTCTATCAAGGCCTATTATGCTGATGACACTGGCATAATAGTCAAATCCAAATCTATTGAACTTGCTATTCGCAAACTCCAAATGAAAAATCGTAATGACGTAGAAGAGTGGTGCTCCACTTGGAAAGTCGAAATTAACATTACTAAATCTAACCTCCTCATCATTAAGAAACCAAACACCAGAAGCGACAGAAAATCTGACTTATTAATGTATGGAAACAAAATCCCCATAGTAAACAATGCCAACTATCTAGGTCTCACTATTAATCAGCATCTAAGATGCAAGTCACATGTCAAAAATATCATCAATAAGGCTAAAGGAATGATTTTCGAATTAAGACCCATTATGGGTAATTACAGTAAAACCAAATTGAAAAAGCTTCTATATAGTACAATGATACTTCCCATCCTAACATATGCCTCTCCAGCTTGGTGCGCCATTGACAACACAACTATGAAATTACCGAACACATTTCAAAACAAAACTCAACGAAATATGCTTGGAGCCCCTAGATATCTAAACAACTCTGCTATTAGAAAGGACCTAAAATTAGATACTTTTGAACAACACTTTGTGAAACGTAACATCAAATTCTTCAATAAAGCTGTGAATTGCTCTGCAGCCGGTTTCAACGAATAATGCAACTGCGTCAACTCTAAAGATGAAGCTAAACTTAGACCTATAGCTGCTCACTACCTTAGTGACGCCACTAAGTCTAGCCTGTCAACTGTAATTCCTTAATTCATTTTGTACATATTTGTAAATAATCTTCATTTTTCTGGATTTTGTACATTCTCTCTGTATATATCTATAGCTATCCAAGAATTTTACTTATATCTTAGTGTTTATTACTTATATATTCAGATTATATTCATTTTCTTATTTCATTTATAATTATTTTCTCCTTGTTCTATACTTTTATTTCTACTTTCTCATGATTTGCAAAATTTCTCAATTTGCCCCTGTACTGTTGTTTTTATTACCCAATGTTATTCTCAATTCAAACTCTCTTTTTTAGATTGCCGGCTCAACTCAGCCGACCAATCAGAGTCCGTCCGCTAACCCCGGACTCCTTCTACCTATTATCACTCCTCCCACTCGCCACTTTTTCCCTATTCCACGACGTCTTATTTCAGATGAAAGATTAAAAGCAGCTTCGCTGCTGTATGCTCTGGAATATCTATGTGACTCTTGATTCTTATTCACATTTACAGGATAAATATCAGAACTAAATTTAAAAAACAAAACGCATTTGCATAGGTAAGTGTTGCGTCTTGTGATCAGCTACGCCTACAAAATTTATAAAGGAACAGCTGACAGTCATCTCATATAAGAAGCTTCCAAGAATTCAAAATAAAACTGTAAGGATAATTTCTAATACACCATAATAGTTTAGAAATGAACCTTATCATGCGTTATCTCTGGGTCACTAACATTTCCAGTAACTTGTTTCAAATAAGCCAAAACTTTTATAGCAACCTTCCAGAAACTGAAAACGTGGAAAGCGAAGATCTCCATGTACAATATTTTTAATGCCGCAAACCAAAACAGACAGACCATGAATTCTATTAAAACTGAAGTCCCACACCTAGATGATACAACACGAGATAAACTGCAGAGATGAGTGGAACAACAAGCGTATAATCACTTTTTATGCATGCAATTTTAATTTTTAAAATTAATTTAATATTTTTGTTTATATTTCTTTACTCTCTTTCTTTTTCATAAATTAATCATGACTAATAAAATTTTGCTTATTCAGATTTATCAATCACTTTTCACAAATTTATTAGGTACACCTGTCTGTTGCAGGATGTTGAACGATTTTATTCTAAAGTCACAAAATATCAAATACCAACAGCATCTTTTACGGTGTACCTATTTAACATTGCAACTGCAGAGAAACAGCAACAATTATTTAGTACTCTTGAAAAAAAAATGCTATACAGCCTAGGAAATTTATATATTCATAGGAATAAAAGTATTTTGTAAACTGGTAGTAAACTTTTGTGTTTATTTATGCTTACAACTCGTTTATTATAATTAAAAAATTCAAAACTTTTCTAGTAAATAATATAATTTGTATATAAGTTTTATTTCTCTTATAACAACTTTCTAACCGTTCTTTATTTGATTATCTCTTCAGCAAACATTTCTAGAAGGTAGTATAGTTGATTTTGGAGTACATGAAGCTGAGCTCCTACCTCCATGTTAATTTATAACATATTAAGTAAAACAACTTTTTAGTGCAATTCTTGCTTTTTTTTTTTTTTTTTTTTTTGCGCATGATTTTTAATAGAGAAAAGAAGAAGAGGAAAAAGAAATAGAATGAAATAAAATAATAATAAAAAAATCTTAAAAATATTTACATTTGTAATTGTATTCCCTGAGAATTTATACAATCCTGAGAATTATAGCAATTTATACAATTTAAGCTTGATAAATACAAAAAGTAAATATTGTTTTAATATATTGAGTTGTTCGGAAATTAATTTCGTTTTTCATGAAAATTAAAAACATATTGCGAATAAATATCGTATTGCATTGCATGCTGCCCATTCTAGTTCAATAGCTTTTACCATATTTCTGGTAGTAGCACGATTTCACACAAATAAAGTGCTTGGTTTTTACTAGCAAAAAGCTAATCCAGGTGAGAAAAACGAAATTACTTTCCGAACAATCCAACCCCTCAGGGGGTTTACCTTCCCTAGGTAGACACGGGTGTCACAATCCCGAGGTACCCTAGTGATCTGTCCTTTTCTTTTATTTCTTCTCTCCTCTATTCTGCTTTTTCTTCCTCTTCTCACTCAGTGTGGTTGCCTCGTAAGAGGTTGAGGGCTCCCCTTGAGTAGCTTTCGCCGCTCTGTTGCTACTAGCTACTCTTGAGGACTAAATCACCCACGTGTTTGCCGTGCGTGGAGACCCGTGTCCCTGGAAAGGAGGATCCTGGTAATCGAGGCCTCCTGAGACCAACACATTGCTTTGGCCTCTGCTTCAGGTAAACGGGAGGTGTGTTGTGGTCTTCAGCACATCAATCGGCTTAATGGATCAAGCGATCGGTACATCTACTGGGTGACTTGTTAAGGGTGGAGGCCACTTCAGGGATGTACTGTGAGCGTATAGGACCTGGCTAGCACTGGTGCAGCTGGTCTGCATCCCCTTGTTGGACTCGGTGGTGGGTGGTGCAGTCAGGTCCCGAAATTTTAAAATAAAATAAATGGAAAATAAAAATAAATCTTTTCTCCCACGGGAGCAGTTAATGGAAAACATAAACAGCAAATTCTTCGTTTTGAAAAGAAAGGAGGGAACGTTTGAAAAGGTGTCCCCATTTCTGATTCAAAAGGAAATATCTGGAATTATAGGGGAAGTTAAGAATATTTGAAAAATTCGATCTGGTGACTTGCTGGTGGAAATTGCAAATGCCACACAAGCTAAAGCCATCAGCAATATGCGGATGCTGGCTAACCTAGAAGTAACTGTACTTCCTCATGGTAGCCTAAATTTTTCACGTGGTGTAATTTGCGTAAGGGATTTGGAAAATTCACCGACGAATGAAACTCTAGAAAATCTACTGGATCAGAAGGTCTGTGGTGTCGAACGAATAAGAGTCAGAAGAGATGGAAAGTAATTCGATAATAAGCATCCCATTCTGACCTTCGCGTCCCCAGACCTTCCGCAGTATATAAAAGCTGCTTATCTGAATCTACCCGTCAGGCAGTATATACCTAATCCTTTGTGATGTTTCAAGTGCCAACGTTTTGGACATTCGCAGAACGCTTGCAGAGACAAACAGACTTGCGCACGTTGCGCAACAGTTGGCCACGATAACTCAAACTGTACAGCGAAGGAGAGATGTGTCAACTGTCAAGGAGACCATCCCTCCTATTCTCGAATTTGTCCCCAATGGGTACTTGAAAAGGAAATCACCACTCATAAAATTATGAACAACTGTTCCTACCCTGAGGCAAGGCGTCAGGTGAACACACGTCACCTTAAATCTGGAGTTAGCTATGCAACCGCTGCAAAAAAATCACCAGATCAACAGGTACCCAAACCGAATATATTACACTTCCGCCTGTAAGATTGCCCCAAACAACAACAAAGCCAAAACCTGTCTCAACGCAACTTAATAAAAGAAAAGCTCCTTTAGCTAAGTCAAAAGCGACAAAGGCATATAAACTAAAATCATCAAGAGAGGGCTCTTCTAGAACCTCCATATCCACGCGTAAAGCCTTGTCCCTGGAGGCTGACGCTGTTTCCTTGTATCCCTCGGACGAAGACTTATCGCTCGAGGAAATGTCAGATGACACGCTTTCCAGCTCCGGGAAAGGAGCTTTTCAAACTAAACGATAACTTCCTTTGTTTCTTGGAACTGCCATGGTTTGCGTTCACATCATGATGACATCAAGTCAATAATTTCAGCCTATAATCCCGCATGTATTGCACTTCAGGAAACCTTCCTGAAGTCTAGCAGTAATTTTTCCATGCGTGAGTTTAAAAGCCTTAAAAAGGACTGTGGTGACGATGGTGCAGTGTCTGAAGGTGTTAGTATATTAACATCTAATGCTTACCACAGCACTGCCCATGCATTAAATACTACTCTACAGGCTGTAGCTGTAAGAATACATACTTCACGCTTATTAACAGTCTGTAGTTTATATTTACCACCACATGATGTCATTCGCAAAGAGGAACTCGATGCATTAATAGATCAGCTGCCAACTCCATTTCTGTTGTTAGGTGACTTTAACGGCCATAGTTCTTTGTGGGGAAATGATGATACTAATTCTCGCGGTCGGCAGATAGAGCGGTTTATTTCAGATAACAGTCTCTGTCTGCTTAATACCGACGAGAAGACATATTTCCATGTAACCACGAGAACATTTCACTCTCTCGATCTGGCCATTTGTTCACCATCATTGCAGCCATTGTTAAATTTAAATACAGGAAATGATCTGCACAATAGTGATCATTTTCCTCTCGTCATCTCCCAGACTGGAGGTAGTAGTGTAGCACAACGTCTACCTACTTACGTGTACAGTCGGGCAGATTGGACGTTATATACACAACTGGCAGTTATTGATAATGAAATGGTTACGATCGATGATATTGATGATGCCATATGTAAAGTCACTGAAACAATTATAAATGCAGCTGATGCATCAATACCTAAGAGTTCCCCTATACCACACAGGCGTTTCAAACCTTGGTGGAATGATGAATGTCAAAAAACCTATAAGAAACAGAGGAAGTTATGGGGGTTATTCAGAAGATACCCCACAACGGAGAATCTTATCGCCTTTAAAAGAGCAAAAGCATTAGCTCGCAGAACTCGTCGTCGAAGTCAGAAGGAATCCTGGTCCTGCTATGTGTCTTCAATAACATCTTCAATTTCCAGTAAGCAGTTGTGGAGAAAAGTGAAAGCAGCCAATGGAATGTATAGAGAATTTTCGATTCCTATTTTGAAATCCGGAGCTGCTGTATACTCTTCTCCTAAGGACATCGCTAACGTCCTTGGTGAAACCTTTGCCAACGTCTCAAGCATTGACTCTTATAGTCCTTCGTTCTTAAGGACAAAGAGTCGTGCTGAGCGAAAACCCATTTGTTTCAACCATAGACATGCTTTGCCTTACAACTGTGAATTTCGGATGTTGGAATTGAAGAGAGCTTTACAGCAGGCCAATAATACCAGTCCAGGACCCGATGGTATCAGCTATGAAATGCTTCGTCATCTCAGTCTGGATTCCCTTTTGAACTTGCTGTTTTTGTTCAATAGGATCTGGACTGAAAAGAAATTTCCATGTCTTTGGAACGAAGCAATAGTGATTCCAATCCTTAAGGCTGGTAAGGATTCTTCTGTTCCTTCAAATTATCGACCAATAGCTCTGACGAGTTGCTTATGTAAGACTCTCGAACGTATGGTCAACGCCCGTCTCGTATATGTCTTAGAAAAAAATAAATGTATACATATCAATCAGAGTGGCTTCCGTAAAGGGAGATCCACTCTTGATAATATTGCTTATTTGGAAACTCAAATCCGCAACGCTTTCGTGAGGAGAAATCACTTAGTTTCCGTTTTCTTCGACATAGAGAAGGCATATGACCGTACATGGCGATATGGAATTCTCCGTTCGTTAAATGATTTTGGGTTTCGGGGTAATCTTCCGATATTCCTGAAACATTTTTTACGCCCCCGTGTTTTTAAAGTGCGTATGATCTTTTACATCCAATACTTTTATCCAATCTGAGGGTGTACCTCAAGGATCCATTTTAAGTATCACCATTTTTAATATGTACATAAGTAACATTCTCCATCAACTTTCACCTTTTGTTAATGGCACAATGTATGTGGATGACCTGCAAATATCTTGCCAAGGGACAAATATGCGATTAATTGAGAGACAATTGCAAACATCTGTTAATAAAATAACTGCATGGTGTGCAGAGAATGGCTTTACTTTATCTCCCAGCAAAAGCTGCTGTATCCATTTCTGCAAGAAGACCAGTCTTCATAATGACCCTGCAATCCATTTAAACAATACATCTATACCCGTGGTGAACGAGGTAAAATTTCTCGGAGTGATTTTTGACAGAAAATTAACTTTTCTTCCGCATGTATTACATTTGCGGAAGAAGTGCGAGCGATCGCTTAATATCCTAAAGGTGCTTTCTAATACATCTTGGGGTGCTGATCGCACGTTACTCCTCCGAGTTTACCAGTCATTAATTCTATCTCGTATTGACTACGGTTGTGTTGTATATGGATCTGCTAGGTCTTCTGTTTTACGCAGATTGGACACTGTGCATCACTCAGCTTTGAGGATATGCTCAGGCGCATTCCGCACATCACCTGTCCAGAGTCTATATGTGATTTGCCAACAATTGCCATTAGACCTGAGACGAATGAAGCTATCTCTCAATTATTACGCAAAGATTATGTCCAGTATTTACCATCCATTGCATTCCCTGGCACTTACTCCTGCATTAAAGAGATTATATGATGCTCGCTCTTATAGCATCCAGCCTTTTCTCACTCGAACTATATCTTATCTCTATTTAACAGACCTATGTGAAGTCCGTTTTTTACAAACGGACTTATTCTCTCATCCACCTTGGTATGATCCACAGATATTCGTCATCAATGATTTTATTAGGTTTTGAAAATCGGACACAACTCCTACGATTTTTCAACAGCTGTATCTTTCACATCGCTGTCAGTATTCTTCTTACACTCCTGTATTCACGGATGGATCTAAAGCGGCAGGACATGTTGGCTGTGGTATTTTTATAAACAATACAACCTATAGTTACAGTCTTCATGCATCCTGCTCCATCTTTACAGCTGAAGCCATTGCAATATCCCAGGCTCTTTGGCTCGTGAATACAGCAAATAATCATAAATTTGTCGTGTATACTGACAGTTTGAGTGTCATAGAAGCGTTGAAATATTCAAAAAATTATCATCCAGTTGTGTCACAGATTTTTGAATCATTGGATTCCCTTGCTGGCAAGGGTTATGAAATCCTTTTCTGTTGTATCCCAACTCACGTTGGTCTTGAGGGCAATGAAACTGCTGATGCAGCTGCTAAAGCTGCATTGAATGTAATTCATTCAAATGTCCCTCTTTTCGATGTGAGTAGGGCTCTTAAATAGTTTGTTCATTCTCTCTGGCAGGAGTTTTGGAATATGCAGGTCTCCAACAAATTGCACGCCATCTTCCTAACCATCATTCCATCATCAGTTTTACCTCTACGAAGTGCTGATGTCCGTTTGACACGCCTTCGTATTGGACACACACGTTTTACACACAGACATTTGTTTCTAAGTGAATTAAACCCATGGTGTGAGACGTGTGGTGAACCATTTACTGTTTATCATATTTTAATTTCACGTCTAGATTTTAATCAACAACGTTTACAATTTTTTAGAACTGATATTTTAACTTTATTTGATATAATAGGGGATCCACCCCATAGAAACCTTTTCGCTTTTCTAAGAGTAATAGGATTTTTACATTATATTTAATTTCTATCTTAAATTTTAAAGTCATATACTTTTTTTTGTTTATGCTTTTCATTGGATTTTGACATTACATATACACTGGTTTTTGTTTTTTAAACTTTTAATGTTGCTTGGGTTTTGAAAATAATTTAAATAGTAAGAAAATTATTCTTGGCGCAGCATGTCCATTTTTGGACCTTGCGCCATAAAACCCAACCAGCCAGCCAGTCAGCCAGCCGAACAATCCAATATATTTTTAAAAATAAATAAATGTGTAAATTAAAAGAAAGGATAAAACAATGCAAATTGTTTCTATTTTAAATCATTTTTATTTCTTTTCACTGATTTTTGTAAGCTCTTAAAGCGAATGAAAGTTAAGGAGAGTGATATTTATATCCAATTAGATTTGTGTGTATAAAAAAGTGTCACTAAATTTTCAATGATAATTGGATAATATATATAATTGAGTATGTAATTTAGTTGACAAAAGTTGGATAAGATTATCCAGGCTAGATCTCACTGACTCCGATTTAAACGTTTGGAGGAAGGCCTAAGGTTAACTTTTGCATAATTTTGGGTTATATTCAGAAAGTGTTGAAGTTTATACATAATTTTATTTCAGTAGAGTTGTTTTCATAAGATTTAAAAGAAACATGATAAACATGACCGACAAAGATAAACATGACCGAACAGTGTTATTAGTTATTTATTTCGTATAACTTATATTATTTATATCATATTAGCTATGCATTATAATAGTAATTTATTTCGCTTCCAAGGCACAGGTACGAGATTCCCTCCACGTACTAGGCAAGGTTAACTCATCCTTCCATCCCTTCAGCGGATCTTAAAACGGAATACTAAGCATGCTTGGGAGCTAAACCCTGCGATTTTCGCATTAGGCTGACCACCTAACATCAACATATGCTTTTCACCCCTAGAAGCTCTGTTAAGGAAACAAAGGTTTCGCCCCACTTGAGCTGTTGTGACACAGGTTTAGTTATTTATTTATTTAAGAAATAGATTACATTTAAAGAAAAATATGAGGGTGATATCTAACGCCCTATGCATCTTGATCAATCCTTTTTGTTATTAAATCATTTCACAAGTTCAAAAACGCATGCATAAAGGTGCTAGCTGGCAAAAATTATGTATTTACAAACGAAAGTTCTTGCTTGAATACTGAAAAAGCAATTATTAGAAAGTAATTAAGGGGTTGGGCGCTCTTTGAGTTTTGGTATAAAACCTAAATAAAAATTTTTGAATGAAGTTCTTAAATGTATATAGTACCTTTAAAGATTTTCCTTATTATATTAGTCTTAACATAAAATGGGGAGAATTAGAAATTTGTGTAAACGGTTTTTATTTATTTATTATTATTTTTTTTGCCTAAGTACACTCCTAGATTTATGGTTTGTCTATTCCAAAGGATTTTTTAAATGTAGAATTAGTTGGGAGGAAATGTTCGCTTAACTCTGGTGAAAAGTATTACGACACTTTTGTCTGGGTAAATGTTAATTTTCTATTTGAGGAACAATTTTTCTATTTTTTTTTTTTCTGTGTTACATTAGGTTTTGAAAGGCTTTTGTCAGTTTTTTTCTTGACTGATTATGGCTGTGTCATCTGTGAAGAGACATAGAAGATTTGGTAAGTGAAAGGAGACAAGAGAAGTAAAAAATATTCCAGGATAGATCCGTACGAAACACCTGCCTTGAGGGGGTGGTCTTTGGAAAGGTAATTTTCAACTTTAATTTGAAATGTTCTTTCCCGAATATAACTGTTTATTAGTTTGACAAGATTCTGAAGGAATTCATAGTTTGTCAGTACGAGACTTCATTCGACATTGCTGGAGTCAAACGCTTTAGCAATGTAAAGAAATAGGATTGCGGTGAAACATTTTTGGGAGATGGACAAGGAGGCTGCTTCAACCAGTCGTTCTAGTTGATGGGCGATATTTTTTCATAAATACCATTTGTTGTGGAATGATGAATTTATGCTTCCTTTCATGCTTCTCAAGTCTATTCAGAATTACTTTTTCAGCAACTTTGCCGAGAGTGGGGAGGAGCGATATTGATACATAGTTACAGGAGAGGTGACAATTTTTCACTGTTTATCAATGGGGAGTATAGATGATTTTTTCTCCTAGTTTTAAGGGAATATCCTTGTTTGATGTTTTCATTCACTAGTTCAGTAATTTCTAGGAAGACGATTTTTTGGGGCCTTCCATTTGTTCCATATTAAAGATAATCATTTTGTTATCTTGTTAGGAGTAGTTTCATTTATCTATTAATCCAAAATCTCTCTCTAAATCTAAAATCATTTCAATATAAGATTATCCAGGCTAGATTTCACTGATTCCGGTTTAAACGTTTGGTGGAAGGCATAAGGGTAACTTCTTCTTGTAGGAATCACCTACAATAAGAGATTTTAATAAGTTTAAAAGTTCACACACTTTATTTAAGCTATACATTTTAATATGTCTAAGTCAAATTTCTTTTCAAATTTTTTTTTTTTTAAAATACAATTACATTTATTTCAGTTTTAAATATAATGGAGCATAAGCGTTTTGAAAGAATTCCCGAGCATTATTTAAAATCATTATAATATCTTTCATTTTGAATAATGATCCAGGGATCAGATAATTTTTGGATATTTATTGATTCAATTAATTAAAGTTATTCAGAATTCCTATTTTTCTTTATCTCTTAAACTTTATTCAATTGTTTATCTGGCACATTTCAACTATTCCTATTTCTCCTCAAGGTCTCTAGAACTCGTTTTAGTTGACATGAAATAGGATTGAACTACAGGAACACTCTCAATGTTCATTTTGAAGTTATGTAAGAAGAGCTTTCAAGTATTATTATACAAGGTGGTTAAAATTAAACTTCCCCTATAAACAGCATCCCACAGAGCAAACGGATGAACGGAATGCAACGAAATTTTGTATATGGGCTTTACACGAGATGCGCTCAAGGAATTTCGAAAAAAATTTTTTAGTTCCAAAATGTCCAGCTGAGGGCGCTTTTTTCAAAATGTCCAGCAGAAGCGTTATTGGTGAAGCTGGTTTACGAAAACAAGGGGAATGCTTCTGCTGCAGTTCGTGAATTTCGTCGTAGAAAGAACCTACGGCGTGGATCAATGTCAACTAAAGATATCCGGGCCATGATTAAGAGATTTGAAGAGACGGGGAAATTAGGAGTTCAACCTGGAAGAGGCCGCAAACGTGTCACACCGGTACTTGATGATGCCGTAAAGACAGCTGTTGACGCACAGTCACAGACATCAGAGTTTGGGGGCAGTAGCACACGTGCAGTTTTTCGACAGACTGGCTATGCTTACAGCACCGTCCGAAAAGTGCTCAGAAACATAATGGACTACTTCCCATACAAGATCCGCCCTACCCAAGAGCTGCTTGATAGGGACAAAGCACAACGTCTCTCATTTGCAGTCAATTTCCTCAACAGAATAACTGTTGATCTGTCATGCCCTTGGAATATTCTGTGGAGCGACGAGGCTCATTTCTACCTCAACGGGACTGTCAACACACAGAATTGCCGCATTTGGGTTAAGGAACATCCTCGGATGCACATTGAAAGTCCCCTGCATTCTCCAAAGGTGACGGTTTGGTGTGGATTCACGGTGACTTTCATCCTTGGGCCATTCTTCTTTGAGGAAATCACTGAACGTAGGGCTTGTCACATGTTCCGTTACGGGCCGTCGGTACCATGTCATGCTGCAGACGTTTGTTGTGCCGCAACTACAGCAAAAGCGAGTCCTTACATCGACCATTTTCTTGCAGGATGGTGCACCCCCACATATCCATGAGTCTGTGAAGGCGCTATTGCTCCAACACTTCACAGAGGAGCGTGTTATTAGTCGCTCCTTTCGTTATCCATGGCCACCACGTTCGCCGGATCTAACTCCGTGCGATTTCTAGTTATGGGGTTATTTAAAAAGTCTGGTGTATCGTGGAGGTGTAACGACGTTGAATGACTTAAAGAACTCCATAACGCTTCATGTGCGAAGCCTCACAACTGATCAGTTACGATCTGCTGTTGAACACACTGTGGATCGACTTGAAATTTTGCAGGTGAATGAGGGTGGTCACGTGGAGCAACTTTCCCTACGTCCTGGACACGATTAACAACTGCTTCGCTTGTGAAATTTCGTCCTAATGTGTTCTTGTTTCGGCAAACTGAACTGTTTTTTTTTTTTTTTTTTTTTTATCAAACAGCGTACTGTTCTTTTTTCCTTACCTTTACTTAATGTGGTTCGATGACAGGGTGATCAGACATATTAATAAATGTTAATTGTTTATGTATTCCGTTTTGGTCGTTTATTGTGTCACATTTCATGTTTTTCCAAAAAAAGCGCCCTCTGGTGGACATTTTGGAACTAAAAGTTTTTTTCGAAATTCCGTGAGCGCATCTAGTGTAAAGCCCATATACAAAATTTCGTTGCATTCCATTCATCCGTTTGTTCTGTGGGATGCTGTTTGTAGGGGAAGTTTAATTATAACCACCTTGTATATACTCTATCAAATCTGACTAACTAATCCAGAACAATTCATCGAATTCAACGATGGCATTTCCAATGAAGCATTCATTCGAATAGGAAAATCAATGTTTAGCAATAAAAGGACTTTATTACAACTTGGAAAGGCAGCATTGCGACAAGATGTTTTCAGTGCACTAAATTTTGAAATTACAAATGAAAACAACTGCAACATCAAAGAACTGCTAAAATACATTGTTCTGAAAAAATACTTATTAATAACAATTGAAGAAAGATTTATCAAATTGTCATGGACCGGATCAGCAATAACACTTGCAGAATTTTTGATCTGGTTGCACCTCGTGGAAACCGATAAAAGTACCAAATAAATTTTTTGCTTGTAGAAATACGTGCTAAGCAACACATCGCACTATCACCGGCTTTATCCCCATTGCCACCACACTTATGGAAATAGGACCAACTGCTCATTTCACCTTACAAGAACCACTGAATATGGACGAAAAAAATTTCTGGTAAGGAAAGTCTCAAGAGCTGGGTGAACTTCTAAAACAAGCTAAAATTATCTAACATTTTTTAAATGAATGCACGATGGTAAATAAAAAATTAGTCGAAACTATGGACAAAATATTACAAGACTTACGAGGAAACTCTCAAGTGATGAGATCAGGTGAACTCATATTCTCAGAGGATTTTCGACATACACTTTCAGTCAACACCAGCAGACGAAATCAATGCATGCTTAAAAATCATCTCTGGCTATACATGCAAATACTACGACTAACAGAAATATGAGAGCTGAACTATCGAAAGACTAACAGGACATTTTGCAGAACAACTTTTACAAATAGGCGAAAGCACATATCCTACTGACTTAACTACCGGCCTCATTGAGTTCAACAGTGACTCCTGCAACTGCATTTTTAGAAGTGACTACACTTCTAAAAATGAATTCATCGAACAAATTTATGCGAACATTGTCCATAAGGATACCAATTTGGAGTGGTTATTTCAGAGAACAATTTTAGCAACTAAACATCATATTATCAAGATGTAATCTTTAAGATTCAAGTGATAATTTCTGATGAAAAGAGATTATACAAATTTATTACGATAGTAAACATTGAAGGGAGTGTAAACCTCCCTACAGAATTTTTAAATTATTTGCAAATACTAGACATGCCATTACACTGCCACAAACTGAAATTGGATTTAAGATCATACTATCCAGAAATCTCACCACTAAAATTATGTAATGAAACAAGGATGATCGTCAGAGAGCTATCCAATAACATCATCGAAGCAGAACTTATGATTGAAAAGGACAAAGAACACACGATATCTCTAGAATATCACTGATCCCTAGTTGAAATGCTTTTCCAATCAAAAGACTGCGATTTCCAATTAAATTATCTTACAGTTCTACAATTAACAAATCGGAAGAATAAACTTTAAAATATTGCGGCACAAACCTCGAAAATGACTGCATTTATCACGGTTAAGTAAACCTAATTTACTCTCAAGTAAAAGAATTGAATAATTTATATATTTATATGCCGGATATCATAATGAAAATTTTGGCTATCGACAAATACAGTAAATATAACTATTATAATTTCCAACAAGCATTAATTATTTTTCTTGCACATTAATTTTGTAACTGCTGTTTAGCAGTAACAAAACTTATGTAAAAGCTTTTGATCTATCATCACAAAGTGAAGTAAATGTATTTGTTGATTATGATACAGATAATTTGGAAACTGGTAGGTTAATATTTATATATGTTTTAATTTAAATGTGCAATTTATATAATCAAAAATTAAAAAAAAATCCCATTGAGTTATTTATTTTGAATAATATGTATATTCAAGCTTTATTTGTCTCATCCCTCACTTTTATTTTTCATGGCTGTTAGTTTTTCCACTTTTTATAATGTCATTGAGAACGCCCACTTTTGAAGGAAGTTTGGGTAAGTGTCTTATTAGATTCTTATTAGCAAAAGACCAGCGTTAGGAATGAAATGAAATAGCTATGGTTAAAATAGGGCGGAGCGTTTAAACAAACGAAGTTGAATAAAATAAAGGCAGACCTAAACCAATTTTAATATATATATATATATATATATATATATATATATATATATATATATATATATATATATATATATATATATACAACCAAATTATCAAAAAACAAACAAATACGATTGTTTACAAATAAAACAGACAAACTCAAAAACATCGAAAAGAAAAGCAATTGGCAAAGCTTACTCTTTTTGGAGGTCAGAGTTAAACCGATTTAAATAGTCACGCCCTTTTATCTTCATTTTCTACGAAGTCGTAGCTTAAAAAAAATTTGTGATAAGAAATGAAAATGATTTTAAATATATTATACAACGGAGTGAACCCATTTATCCCCTTTTTTTATATGAAAATTTTAAACGTTTTCCTAAAAAAGAAGTTTTTTTTTTTAAATAAAGGTTATTTGATTACAGACAATAAATATTAAAACGAAGAGCTTCACTGACCACGACAGGAAATTAACATCTATGTGGCAGCCGACTTCACATCGGATGCTATCTTAACTGAATAAATGTAGACTCTTACTGCAACCGTCGGGTCAATGTGACTCTTTTTTTATACAATTAAATATTTTCTTTTCTCCATTAAAGAAATTGCCTAATTAAAGAAATTATAAGAATCATTAAAGAAATTATAAGAAGAAAACAAGGAGAAGTAAGAAAAATGCCCATATTTTTAGTCACTTTACCTCAGATTGCTTCGCCTAAAGAAGTTTATGATATACAGTATATAATCAAACTGCGCATCAAAGTTGAAACTTCAAAGGCCGCTTTGGCAAATCACAATGTCATAGATGCTTAAAATTCCATCACAACTAACACAGATGCCACAATATTACCAAAGACGTTCAATGTACGTAAGACAACTTCGCAAAAGATTACATTGATGATAAAATGAAACACCAAAAGGCGTTAACTTTTGCTGGAATCACTCCGCAAGTTATAGAAATTGTTAAGCTTTTTCCAAATGGAATCCAAAACCAAATATATTGGCGGTTAACAATAAATTGATAAGATACAGCGGGATAATATTTAGCAAAAATGGAACATATTCTCAAGCAACAATAAAGCAAAACCATCTAATTTAAGAAAAATCTGAAATAACTATTATGTCAACAGTAGCAACAGCAATATTTCGCGAATTAAAAACTTGGTTTGACTAGATTAAAGAATCCAACAAGCGGCTGACACCTTCACATAATAGAATCAACAAGACACTCATCCTTCAATTACACAAATAAATAATGTCTGATCAAGCAAAATATTTTATGTCATTTGTATCACCCATGTAGAATTAAAATAACCTAACTACAAAAATGAAAGAATTAAGCATTTATAAGAAAAAATGATATAGACTAATGTATTGTTGCTGAAACTCAAGCCTCTGAACAATGTACCTTTAAAGTTGCAAATTACGCCATGTACTACACCGACAGACTCACAGAGGAGAGGATATAGAAATTTTTGCCAGAAGATCACTATATAGTTTTGAAATATCCCAAAACTTTGAAGAAGTCTCCATCCTTCTGCAAGTTTCAACTCAACTTAAAATTAAAGTAACCGTCCTAAACTATTCCATTTCAAATTATTTAGGCAAAAACAATCTGAAGCAATTTCTTTAAAGAAATATAGAGACATTTATTGAAAATTATTTTAATTCTAAACATACGTCGTTTATGCAAAAATGGGTAGTATGCAAAAATGGGTAAATGCAAAAATGGATAGAAAGAATTAACTAAAATACTGAATAATTCATCTCTCAACGTCGTTTCATAAATATAACTGGCATATTTTTCAAGTATCCCTGCGCATTCACTAGATATTATGGACTTGATGATAACAAATTTTAATATTAATTTTCCAGCAGTTGTAACCCCTCAGGGGGTTTACCTTCTTTAGGTAAACACAGGTGTCACGATCCCAAGGTACCCTAGAGATCTGTCCTTTTCTTTCTTTTCCTCTCTCCACTACTCTTCTGCTTTTTCTTCCTTTTCTCTCTCGTTGTGGTTGCCTCGAAAGAGGTTGAGGGCTCCCCTTGAGTAGCTTTCGCCGCTCTGTTGCTATTAGCTACTCTTGAGGACTAAATCACCCACGTGTTTGCCGTACGTTGAGACCCGTGTCCCTGGAAAGGAGGATCCTGGTAATTGAGGACTCCTGAGACCAACACATTGCTTTGGCATCTGCTTCAGGTAAACGGGAGGTGTGTTGTGGTCTTTAGCACATCAATCGGCTTAATGGATCAAGCGATCGGTACATCTACTGGGTGACTTGTTAAGAGTGGAGGCCACTTCAGGGATGTACTGAAAACGTATAGGACCTGGTTAGCACTGGAGCAGCTGGTCTGCATCCCCTTGTTGGACTCGGTGGTGGGTGGTGCGATCAGGTCCCGAAATTTTAAAAAAACATTATGGAGAATAAAAACTATTTCACTCCCATGGGAGCACCTTTTAGAAAGTAAAGAAATAAAATTTTTTGTAATTAAAAGAAAGGAGGGTTCCTTTCAACAAGTATCCCCCTTTCTTATACAAAAGGGAATATCGAGATTAATTGGTGAAGTGAAGAGTGTACGTAAATTAGTATCGGGAGACTTATTGGTAGAGGCTGCTAACTCTACACAACCATCTATCCTGTGCAAAATGCGGATATTTGCAAATTTTGAAGTAAATATGTTGCCTCACGGAAATCTTAATTTTTCACAAGGAGTAATTTTCGCAAGAGATTTGTTGAACTTGCCGACGGATGAGATACTTGAAAATTTGCAGTCAGAATGTCTGTGCAGTTAAACACATTACTGTCAGAAAAGATGATAAGATTATGGATACTAAACATCTCATTATGACCTTTGCGACTCCAGACCTTCCAAACAGCATTAAAGCTGCTTATATGAATTTGCCCGTCCTGCCTTACATTCCAAATCCCTTGCGTTATTTTCAGTGCTAGCGTTTTGGGCACTCGAGAGGTGCTTGGAGAGGCAAACTGACTTACGCACGTTGCGCAGCAGTTGGCCACGATAGCTCGAACTGCACATCAAGGGAGAGATGACCATCCCTCCTACTCTCGAAGTTGCCCTCAATGGGTACTTGAAAAAGAAATTACTACTTATAAGGTGAATAAATGTTCTTACCCTGAGGCTAAAACAAGTTACCTCTCGCACACCGCAGCCAGGTGTGAGTTATGCGGCCGCTGCAAAAAGTGTTACCAAATCGACTGGTACACAAACCGAATCGATTTCACTTCCCTTTATTAAATTACCCCAAACTTCATCATCAAGGCCAAAATCTGTCTCACCAACACTGAATAAAAGAAAAGCTCCTATAAATAAAAAAAAGTGATTAAGGCTTATAAATTAAAATCAGCAAAGGAGGGCTTAAACCGAACCTCCATATCCACCCGTAAAGCCTTGTTCCTGGAGGCTGACGCTGTTTGTCTACACCCCTCGGACGAATACTTATCGCTCGAGGAGATGTTAGACGACACGCTGTCCAGCTCTGGGAAAGGAAAATTTCAAAATAAACAATAACTTCCTTTGTTTCTTGGAACTGCCATGGTTTGCGTTCTCATCAAGAGACATCAAGTCTGTAATTTCCGCCTATAACCCCGCATGAGTTGCACTTCAGGAAACATTCCTGAAGTCTAGCAATAACTTTTCCATGCGTGGGTTTAGGAGCTTTAGAAGAGACTGTGGTGACGATGGTGCAGTGTCTGGAGGTGTTTGCATATTAAAATCCAATAACTATCCCAGCACTGCCCATCTATTGAATACTACTCTACAGGCTGTAGCTGTAAGAATACATGCTTCACGCTTATTAACAGCCTGTAGTTTATATTTACCACCACATGATGTCATCCGCCAAGAGGAACTCGATGCATTTATAGATCAGCTACCAACACCATTTCTGCTCTTAGGTGACTTTAACGGCCATAGTTCTTTGTGGGAAAATGATATACTAATTCTCGCGGTCGGCAGATAGAGCGGTTTATTTCAGAAAACAGTCTCTGTCTGCTTAATACCCATGAGAATACATATTTCCATGTACCCATAAGAACATTTCACACTCTTGATCTGGTCATTTGTTCTCCATCTCTTCTGCCATTGTTAAACTTAACTGTAGGAAATGATCTGCACAACAGTGATCATTTTCCTCTCGTCCTCACCCAGACTGGAAGTGGTAGTGTAGGACAACGCCTACCTACTTACGTGTACAATCGGGCAGATTGGACGATTTTTACACAATTGGCAGTTATTGATAATGAAATGGTAACGATCGATGATATTGATGATACCACATGTAAAGTTACAGAAACAATTAAGAATGCAGCTGATGCATCAATACCCAAGAGTTCCCGTATACCACGCAGGCGTTGCAAAACGTGGTGGAATGATAAATATCAAATAACCAATAAGAAACAGAGGAGGTTATGGGGGTTATTTAGAAGATACCCCACAACGGAGAATTTTATCGCTCTTACGACAGCAAAAGCATTAGTTTGCAGAACTCGCCGTCGAAGTTAGAAGGAATCCTGGTATTGCTATGTGTTTTCAATTACATCTTCAACTTCCAGTAAGCAGTTGTGGAGATAAGTGAAAGCAGCCAATGGAATATATAGAGAATTTTCGATTCCGATTTTGAAATCCAGAGCTGCTGTATACCCTTCTCCTAAGGACATCTCTAACGTCCTTAGTGAAACCTTTGCTAGTGTCTCAAGCAACGACTGTTATAGTCCTTCGTTCTTAAGGACCAAGAGTCGTGCTGAGTGCATACCAATTCGTTTTAACCAAGGACAAGCTTTGCCTTACAACTGTGAATTTCGGATGTTGGAATTGACGAGAGCATTACAGCAGGCCAGTAATACCAGTCCAGGACCTGATGGAATCAGCTATCAAATGCTTCGTCATTTAAGTCCAGATTCCCTTTTGAACTTGCTGTTTTTGTTCAATAGGATCTGGACTGAAAACAAATTCCCATCACTTTGGAACAAAGCAATATTGATTCCGATCCTTAAGGCTGGTAAGGATCCTTCAGATCCTTCACATTATCGACCAATAGCTCTGACGAGTTGCTTTTGTAAGACTCTCGAAGTAATTGGTCAACGCCCGTCTCGTATATGTCTAAGAAAAAGATAAATGTCTACATATTAATCAGAGTGGCTTCCGTAAAGGGAGATCCACTCTAGATAATATCACATATTTGGATATTATCGAGAGTGGATCTCCTTTTACGGAAGCCACTCTGAAGTTGGAGACCCAAATCCGCAATGTTTACGTGCGGAGAAACCATCTGGTCATTATTTTCTTTGACATCGAGAAGGCATACGACTGTGCATGGCGATATGGAATTCTCCGTTCACTATATGATTTTGGCTTTCGGGGTAATCTTCTGATATTCTTAAAAAAATTTTTACGCTGCCATGTTCTTAAAATACGTATTGGAACAGTTTTGTTCTATACTTTTATTTAAGCCGAGGGTGTGCCCCAAGGCTCTATTTTAAGTGTCACACTTTTTAACCTTTACATCAGTTGCATCCTCCATCAAATCTAACCTGTATATGGCACGCTTTATGTTGATGACCTTCAGATATCATGTGAGGGTTCTAACATGCGTTTAATTGAGAGACAACTACAAACAACATCAACAAACTTGCTGCATTGTGTGCCAAGAATCGCCATACATTATCTCCTGGGCAGAGTAATTGTGTCCATTTCTGCAGGAAGACTGGCCTGCATAATGATCCTACTATCTGCATCAACAAAACACCTATCCATGTTGTCAACGAGATAAAATTTCTTGATATAATTTTTGACCGAAAATTAAATTTTCTTTCGCATGTGCTTCATTTGCGGAAGAAGTTCATGCGATCACTTAATATCCTCAAGGTGCTATCTCTAATACATCTTGAGGTGCTGATCGCACGGCACTTCTTCGTGTCTACCAATCATTAATTTTATCTCGTATTGACTATGGTTGTGTTGTGTATGAATCTGCCAGGACTTCTGTTCTGCGCAGATTGGATACAATACACCACTCTGCTTTGAGAATATGTTGTGGCGCATTCCGCACATCACCCGTCCAGAGTATATATGTGATTTGCGAACAAATGCCTTTAGACCTGTGACGAATGCAGCTATCTCTCAATTATTATGCAAAAATTATGTCTGATCTCCATCACCCATTACGTTCCATGACTACTACTCCTGCATTAATGAGGCTGTATGACGCTCGTTCATACGGCATTCTACCTTTTCTCACTCGGACAAAGTCCAACTTATTATATTCAGACCTATTTGATGTCCGTTTTGACAAAACGGACCTCCTCCTACATCCACCTTGGTATGATCCAGAGATTAAAATCCTTAATCTTTTTGCTTGTTATAGAAAATCAGACACAACTACTGTTTTCCAGCAGCTGTATACCTCACATCTCTGTCAGTATTCTATGTACACACCAATTTTCACCGATGGATCAAAATCTACAGGACATGTTGGTTATGCTGTAGTTATTGAAAACAAAACTCTTAGCTACAATCTCCACTATTACCTCCTGCTATTTACCAAGCACTTCAGCAGATGAATACAAGTGATATTTTTAAATATTGTGTGTACACTGACAGTTTGAGTGTGTTGGAAGTTTTGCGGAACCGTAGTTTTGACTGTCATCCTGATGTGTCTAGAATTTTCCGAGCGTTAGATTCCCTTGCTGGCAAGGGATATGACATTATTTTCTGCTGGATCCCAAGTCATGTAGGTCTCGATGGCAATGAAAAGGCTGATGCAGTTGCTAAATCTGCATCTGGCCCATGTCTTCCATCAGTTCCTTTGTCTGACGTGAGAAGAAATGTTAAAAAACTAATCCATTCTCTTTGGCAGGAGTTATGGAACATGCTGGTCAATAATAAATTGCATGCCATATTTCCATACATCACCTCATTAACAATTTTACCGATACGCAGGGCTGATGTAAGATTAACTAGCCTTCGTAACATTAACATTTGTTTCTAAACGAATTAAATCCTTGGTGTGAAATGTATGATGAACCTTTCACTGTGTATCATATTTTAATTTCATGCCCATGTTTCAACCAATATCGTTTACTCTTTTTTTTAACTGTGATATTTTAACCCTATTTGATTTGCTTTGGGAACCACCCCACAGGAACCTATTTGACTTTTGGGAAAAATAGGTTTTTTACATTATATTTAATTTATATTTTAAATTTTAAAATTATATATATATTTTGATTCTCCTTTTCTATTTTATAATTAGATTTTAATATATATATATATATATATATATACACCTCATTTTGTTTTTTAAAGTTTTAATGTTGTTTGGTTTAAAAAAAAATAAAAAATAATTAAAAGGAAAAAAACCAGAAAATATCAGAAATATATTTCTTGGCGCAGCATGTCCAATTTTGGACCTTGCGCTATAAAACCCAACCAACCATCCAGCAGTTGTAATCAATAAACTTTCTTCGGACCACCTTCTCATGCTTTTTACTTTAAATTCAAATAAAAACCACAAAGAAAATTTCCCCACTAAAATCGACTAGATCTTCTAATATATTCTCACTGTTAAAAATATTAAAATACCTGAAATCAGAGCTAAATTTGATATAGAAATATTAATAGAAATAAGTGAATCAAACATCCCCCCCATTTATAATAAAGTTACTGAAAAATTAAATTTAATGAAAATCAACATAAATTAATGTCTGGAACTAGACCAACCATTATTAAAAAAGAATTGAATTAGTAGAAGCTGGTAAAGAACATGTGATCTGACATTTAAAACAGAAGAAAATAGAGTTAAAATAGTAAAAAACAAATGTCAGCAGTAGAAAAATGAAAAATGGTAACAAAGTTGCTTACTTTGTACCAGGATCTATCTCTCCATTTGTAAAATTGCAATATCCCTTAAAATCGAAACTTTTATCAACAGATAAATCCTAAGAGCTAACAAACCTGTCTATACAACAGAAGAAGAAGCCGAGGACTGGGGACTAACTTGAATCTGATTTCTTTCCCAAATGCATCTACGATGATGACTATAATGAAATATTTCGAAAAGAAATCAAAAGAATTTTCCTGTTAAATTCCTTTTCTAGCTCCATCCCTGAAAACAATTTGTAAGAATGTAACATCATTATAAATTGAGACAATAGAAAGGCAGGATGAAGATAAAATCACCAATATCATGCTCAAAAAATTCCTAGAATATATCATATAAGGAGCTGTAACTAACTCAATTAAGATTTCTTACTTTTCAAAATATTGGTGAACTACTACTACAAATTTATTTCCGAAACTTTCAAAACGTTATCTTATTCTTTAAAGCCGAACAATTAGCTCTGTCTCATCTGTAAGCAAACTTTTTTATCAAAATTTCTCAATATACTTTCTGAATTTCCCCAACTGCTACCTTTAACGAGCTTTATGTGTAATGGAAAAATCTATCTACAACAAAACAATTACTTCGCTTTTTAGAATTTATCAACAATAGAAATAAATAATCAATAGCTCTCATAATACTAGACAGTTCTATGACTTTTGATAAAGTTTAGTATCCAGATCCTCTGCGCAAATTAATAATTGCGAAACTATTAAGTATCTCATCCTCCTCTTCCAAAATAATCTCAACAACAGAAGATTCAAAACTATGTATATAGATTTCAAAATCATCTCTCTATACCTAGAACAATATCCACTGTAGTGCCACTGGGGAACATTCTTGGCTCGATTCTGTACCTATTGTAAGCAATGGACTTTCCGGTCGGCCCCACATACCTTAATATTCTCACCTCCTTCTTTGCAGATGATAAAGCCATTCTTGTCAAGTCTAAAATTCCTGATTTGGCTATTAAAAATTCCAAACTAAATTAACAACAAATAAGGTAGGTGCATTAAATTAAAAGTGTAAATTCATGTCTACAAATCAAATTTACTTGATATTAATAAATAATAACTTAAGATCACAACTAATCAAGAATTTATATCTATTTGATGATCAAATTTCAGTAGTACTAACAGCTAAATATCTTGGATTAATTGCCATAAAAATCTTTTCTGAAAAGAACATAAAGAAGGTAATAACAATGAAGCTTGAGTATAAAAAACTCATTCCAATAATTGGACTTTATTGGAAACTTAAATATTCAACAAAAAGATTTCCCTAGATCAATATTTTATCAAGCCAAATCGTATAATTTCTACATATATATTTGATGTGTATGTACATGTCCATAATGTTTGTGTAATGGTGCAGATGTACTACTAAAGAAACTTGTCATTAGCCAAAATAAAATTTTCTGTCAAATAATAGGTGCACCCTACTAAATCCGAAATAAAAGTATTCAAAAAGACTCAAAACTCATCGCAATCAATAATGAGATTTCCGAACTCAACTTAAATCTCTTCACTAAAGCCTTAAATTATGATAAAGCTGAATTTAATATAATAAATAATAACTTGATATTAATAAATAATAACTTAAGATCACAACTAATCAAGAATTTATATCTATTTGATGATCAAATTTCAGTAGTACTAACAGCTAAATATCTTGGATTAATTGCCATAAAAATCTTTTCTGAAAAGAACATAAAGAAGGTAATAACAATGAAGCTTGAGTATAAAATCTCATTCCAATAATTGGACTTTATTGGAAACTTAAATATGCAACAAAAAGATTTCCCTAGATCAATATTTTATCAAGCCGATTCGTACAATTTCTACATATATGTTTGATGTGTATGTACATGTCCATAATGTTTGTGTAATGGTGCAGATGTACTACTAAAGAAACTTGTCATTAGCCAAAATAAAATTTTCTGTCAAATAATAGGTGCACCCTACTAAATCCGAAATAAAAGTATTCAAAAAGACTCAAAACTCATCGCAATCAATAATGAGATTTCCGAACTCAACTTAAATCTCTTCACTAAAGCCTTAAATTATGATAAAGCTGAATTTAATATAATAAATAATAACTAGATATTAATAAATAATAACTTAAGATCACAACTAATCAAGAATTTATATCTATTTGATGATCAAATTTCAGTAGTACTAACAGCTAAATATCTTGGATTAATTGCCATAAAAATCTTTTCTGAAAAGAACATAAAGAAGGTAATAACAATGAAGCTTGAGTATAAAATCTCATTCCAATAATTGGACTTTATTGGAAACTTAAATATGCAACAAAAAGATTTCCCTAGATCAATATTTTATCAAGCCGATTCGTACAATTTCTACATATATGTTTGATGTGTATGTACATGTCCATAATGTTTGTGTAATGGTGCAGATGTACTACTAAAGAAACTTGTCATTAGCCAAAATAAAATTTTCTGTCAAATAATAGGTGCACCCTACTAAATCCGAAATAAAAGTATTCAAAAAGACTCAAAACTCATTGCAATCAATAATGAGATTTCCGAACTCAACTTAAATCTCTTCACTAAAGCCTTAAATTATGATAAAGCTGAATTTAATAAAATATTCCTCTTAAGATTGTTTTTTGAAAATAAATACCTAAGACCACTTGCAGCCTATTTCACAAGCGATATCCTCCTGTCAAATAATGCCAAAGTCCATCTTACAGAAATAATTTATATTCCCAATTTTGAAGCCCCTCTTCTCTGTTCTTCCCATTCAGATTTAACTATCATAGATGCAAAACTCATAAAGATGAATGCGTAGAAACAAGCTTAGCTTTCTGGGAATTAAGTACGATTAAGACGACGACGTGTCAGCTTTGTAAATATTATTATGTAACTTAAGAGTACATTAAAATACTTCTTTGACAGGGAAGCTTAGGTTGGTTTAAGAATCAGTTTATGCTCTGGTTTATGAATCCGGTTAAGCAAATTATTTTAAAAAGTATTTCAAACAGTTTTACCAAGTTTTCGAATCAAACCTATTAATTTAAAAATAGACGGGCCATTTACTATTCAGTTACCTGCTCGACCTTGTGGTTCTCTATAAGAAATAAATGATAAAAAAATTCCAAAAGTTTATTTTTAATAATTTAGGATTTTTTATTTGCGAAAATAAAAAACAGTTTTGCTGTCAAGCATCAAAATAAAAACAGGTTTCATGACAGAAAAAAAATATGCATTACATTAAAAAGAACTCAATCACCCCAAAATGACATTTCCTAAACGTATTCGTACAAGAGGTTAAACAGAATTACGGTTTTAAATTTTATATTTGCCAAACAATGTTTAATTTCATTGATATTTCAGAGAAAGAAAAGCAATCAGATATTCTATGATAAACGAAAAGAAAAATCATAAAGGGATTGAGATAGTATTAGCTTTTGTATTTTTATATATTAAAAATTTATTCTTCTGTAGGATATGTGTGCTTGAAAAACTAGTGGAAAATGTGATTAATAAATCTGAAATGACAAAACTTTATAACTCATGATTAATTTAATTTATATTAGAGAAGAGAGAGAGAGAAAGAAAGCAAAAATTTTAAATTTAAAAAATGTTTGAAAAACGTAAAAATAATAAATAAAAAGTGATTATACGATCTGGTGTTCGTGTTGTTGTTTTATTCGTCTCTGCAGTTTCGTTGGTGTTGTATCGTCTAGTAGCAGGGTTTCATTCATAATACTTTTCTCGGTCTGATTTTGTTTGAGGCATTGAAAATGTTGTATATGGGTATTTTCGCAATTTCCTCGTTTTCGATTTCTGAAAGGTTATGGTAAAATTTTGGCTTACCTGAATTAAATAACTGGAAATGTTATTGACACAGAGGTTACGTATGATAGCTTCATTTCTGAAGTACCATGACGCTTTTGAAATTATCCTTAGAGCTATATTTTGAATTATTTGAAGCCTTTTAAGATGAATGTCAGCTTGGCAGGAAAAGCACTTCTTTTATTGGAGATCTGAGTTAAACCTGCGGAGATGACACTCTATTTTTACTCGGAGAAACCCCTCAGGGGGTTTACCTTCTTTAGGTAAACACGGGTGTCACAATCCCGCGGAGCCCTAGTGATCTGTCCTCTACTTTAATTTCCTCTCTCTTATACTCTTCTGCTTTTTCTTCCTTTTCTCCCTCATTGTGATTGCCTCGTAAGAGGTTGAGGGCTCCCCTTGAGTAGCTTTCGCCGCTCTTTTGCTATTAGATACTCTTGAGGACTAAATCACCCAAGTGTTTGCCGAGATTGGAGAACCGTGTCCCTGGAAAGGAGGATCCTTGTTATTGAGGACTCCTGAGACAAACACATTGCTTTGGCCTCCGCTTCAGGTAAACGGGAGGTGTGTTGTGGTCCTCAGCACATCAATCGGCTTTATGGATCAAGCGATCGGTACATCTACTCGGTGACTCGTTAAGAGTGGAGTCCACTTCAGGGATGTACCGTGAGCGTATAGGGACTGACTAGCACTGGTACAATTAACCTGTATTCCCTCGTAGGGCTCCGTGGTGGGTGGTGCCGTCTAGTCCCTGAATTTTGAGCTATACTATATGAACAAAACAATTTATTCTTCTCTTTCTTTGGAGCAACAAATATGTATGGTAAATGCCAAGTATTTCATTGTTAAAAGAACTGAAGGTGGTTCTTTCCAATTTGTCTCGCCTTTTCTAATTGAAAAGAGTATTTCATCGTATCTAGGTGAAGTCAAAAATATTCGTAAGCTACGATCAGGAGATATTTTAGTAGAGATTGCTTCTGAAAAACAAGCAATACTAATACAATCATTCAAATCAATTGGTAATGTGGATGTGGTCGTTCAGCCTTACACAACATTAAACTTTTGCAAGGGAGTGATTTCTGCCGCAGACTTCATATGTACATCAACAGATGAAATTCTTGAAAATTTAAAATTCCAAAAAGTATGTGCTGTGAAACGTATAACCCTGAATCGAGATGGTGTATCAGTTAATACAAAACACCTCATTTTGACATTTAACACTCCAAACTTGCCACAACATATTAAAGTTGCATATATGAGATGCGCTGTGAGACCATATATTCCAAATCCGCTGCACTGCTTTCAATGCCAACGATTTGGCATTCAAAAATAGATTGCAGAGGTAAACTTACGTGTGCCCGTTGTTCTGACGTTGGCCACGACAGTGTTACCTGCAATGCTAAGGAGGTATGTGTCAATTGCAAAGACGACCATCCTGCTTATTCACGATCTTTCCCAGCATGGCAGTTGGAAAAGGAAATTACTTCCGTCAAAATCAAAAATAGTGTGTCTTATCCGGAGGCTCGACGAATTGTCGCCTCACGTACACCACAGCCAGGTATCAGTTATGCGACTGCTACTAAGAAAGTGACTCGATCTTGCTTCATCCAAACTGATTGTATTTCAGAACCTTCAAGAAAGCCATCTCCCAAACCAAATGATACAAAATCTTCAACCGCTATACACAAACTGACTCTTGCAAAATCAAGAGCATCTCAAGCAAAAAAATTGAAACTTGCTAAGGAAGGAGTTCGTAAGTCTTCCTTGACAGAAAGAAAAGTCAGGATAGCGTTAGATGAAGATACTGTCAAACTCTATCCCTCAGATGTTGACAGTTTTGAGGATTCATCAGAGACACAGATGAGTATTGCTGGTGAATAACAACTATCCTATTAATGACTTCCTTTGTTTCATGGAATTGTCGAGGTTTTCGTTCTCGAATTGACGATGTCAAATCTGTTATCTCTCTCTACAACCCCGCATGTGTGGCTCTCCAGGAAACATTCCTTAAGCCCACTGTTAACAACAAATTGCGTGGGTTTCAATGCTTTAGAAAGGATAATGGTGGTGATGCGTCTGTATCTGGTGGTGATGCGTCTGTATCTGGTGGTGATGCGTCTGTATCTGGTGGTGATGCGTCTGTATCTGGTGGTGTTTGTATATTCACATCAAACTTATATGCAAGTACAGCACATCAACTTAGAACTACATTACAAGCTGTAGCAGTGAAAATACACGTTACCTGTCTTATCACTGTTTGCAGCCTGTATTTACCACCACAAGACGTCGTAAATTCAGAGGAACTAGATGATTTAATTGACCAACTCCCAGCTCTATTTGTACTCCTCGGTGATTTTAATGGCCATAATACTCTGTGGGGTAGTGAAAATACGAATTCTCGCGGTCGTCAGATAGAGCAGTTCATATAGGACAATTGCCTCTGTCTGCTGAATACCGATGAGGAAACTTATTTCCACGAACCAACACAGACATTTCACTCTTTGACTTAGACCAACACAAACATTTCACTCTCTTGACTTAGACCAACACAGACATTTCACTCTCTTGACTTAGACCAACACAGACATTTCACTCTCTTGACTTAGACCAACACAGACATTTCACTCTCTTGACTTAGACCAACACAGACATTTCACTCTCTTGACTTAGACCAACACAGACATTTCACTCTCTTGACTTAGCTATTTGTTCTCCATAACTCCTGCCATTGCTGAATTTTGCTGTCGGAAATGACCTCTACAACAGTGATCATTTCCCTCTAATCATGTCTCAGGCTGGAAATAATAGTGTGCGTCAAAACCCACCTAATTATGTATACAACCGAGCCGATTGTACTCTTTTCACGCAATTGGCTGTGATCAGCGAGACAAGAGTTAAGACTGATATGATAGATGATGTCGTTAAATATGTCACCGACACAATAATCCGAGCTGCGGATGTTGCTGTCCCTAAAAATTCCATCATTCCACATAAACACAGGAAACCTTGGTGGAATGAAAAGTCAAGGACCAGATGGAATCTCGTATCAAATGCTACGTCACTTTAATCATGATTCTTTATTAAGCATACTTTCATTGTTTAATATAATCTTGATTGAGAATGCTTATCCTACATCATGGAGAGAAGCGATAGTGATTCAAATTTTGAAACCTGGCAAAGATTCATCTGACCCTCTGAGTTATCGTCCAATAGCTCTCACGAGTTGCTTGTGCAAAACGATGGAGCGTATGGTCAATGCTAGACTCATTTACATCTTGGAGAAGAATAATTGCATACCTCTTCATCAAATCGGATTTCGAAGAGGACGATCCACTATCGATAACATAGTAGATCTGGAATCCCGAATTTGAAATGCTTTCGTGAGGAGAAACCATCTTGTTGCAATCTTCTTCGACATAGAGAAAGCATACGATCGTACGTGGCGTTATGGCATTCTCCGTACTATGAATAATCTTGGGTTTACAGGTAATCTAACAATATTTATACAAAATTTCCAAGCCGCTAGGCTTTTTAAAGTATGTGTTGGAAGTACAGTTTCCAGTATTTTTACTCAAGCTGTGGGTGTTCCTCAAGGTAGCGTTTTAAGTGTAACAATTTTTTAACCTTTTCATGAGTAACATACTCCATTAATTACCATGTTCTGTGCATAGTAATTTATATGTTGATGAATTGTAAATTTCATATCAAGGATCAAACATGAATATAATTGAGAGACAATTGCAAACTGCTGTTTTAATCACTTGGTGTGAACGTAATGGCCTTAGTATATCACCTAGTAAAAGTTGTTGTGTCCATTTCTGTAGGAAAACTAGTTTCCATAATGATCCTGTTTTTCACATAAATAATAGACCCATTCCTGTAGTCAATGAAATAAAATTCCTTGGCGTGATTTTTGACAAGAAGTTAACTTTCCTTCCGCATGTTTTGCATCTGCGGAAGAAATGTTAGTGACTGCTTAACATCCTCAAGGTGCTTTCGAATACATCTTGGGGTGCAGATCGTACATCACTCCTAAGAATTTATCAGTCTTTAATTTTATCTCGAATTGACTACGGCTGTGTTGCTTATGGATCAGTTAGACTCTCCATCTTACGCAGATTGGACACTGTTCACCACACTGCTTTAAGGATACGCTGTGGAGCTTTTCGCACATCACCCGTCCAGAGTCTATATGTAATCTGTCAATAGTTGCCATTAGACCTGCGACGGATGCAGCTGTCTCTTAATTATTATTCAAAAATCATGTCCTCGCCTCATCATCCCTTACATTCCACGATTCCTAATGCTGCTCTTAAGAGATTATATAATGCTAGACCATGAAGCATTCAAACTTTTCTCTTCCGCCTTAAATCCTATGTTTTACTGTCTGACCTTATTGATGTTCGGATAGAGTCTATAGCTTTGTTCGCACATCCGCCTTGGTATGATCCACATATAATTGTTAGCAATCCCTTTGAAAATTACAAAAAGGCAGATACAACTCCGACTATTTTTCAGCAATTTTATGCATTTCATCGCTGTCAGTATAGACACTACACACCTATATTTACAGATGGATCCAAAACTGCAGGACACGTTGGTTGTGGTATTTATTTCGATAATACCTCGTTTAGTTTCAGTCTCCACAAGTTTCAGTCTCCATCTTTACTGCTGAGGCTATGGATGTATACCGTGCACTTCAGCAGGTTAGTTCTAGAAATGAATGTAACTATTGTGTCTACACTGACAGTAATAGTGTACTAGAAGCGTTGAAAAATAATAATCTAAATTGTCATCCTGTTGTATCTAAGATTTTCAAACTGATGGATTCTCTAACTAATAAGGGATTTGTGATACAGTTCTGCTGGATACCAGGTCACATGGGTATAGATGGTAATGAGAAGGCTGATGCAGCTGCTATGTCTGCACCTACTCCTACTCTACCTTCAGTTCCATCAATGGATGTCAGAAAGGGAATTAAACACTTCTTAAAATCCCTGGGGCAGGAATATTGGAATTTGCAGGTCTGCAACAAGCTTTATTCCATCTTTCCATCAATCATCCTATTATCAGTTTTAAAGCTGCGAAGCGCAGATGTTAAATTGACTCGCCTTCGTATTGGTCACACGCGTTTCACTCATAGGCATTTATTTTTAAGTGAATTAAATCCTTAGTGTGAGACATGTGATGAACCATACACAGGGCATCATATTTTAATTGTGTGTCCAGATTTTAGCAATCATCGTTTCACATTTTTTAATAGTAATATTTTAGCCTTACAAGATTTACTAGGTGAACCACCGCATCGCAATCTCTTTGCGTTTTTAAAAGCAATTGGTTTTATGAATTTTAGCTAATTTTTGAAACTTTTAAATTAAAATTTATTCAATTTTAAATTTTATACATTTTAGATGATATACATATTTAAATTTTATTTTGATACTTTAATACAATATTAACATCTTAACGGTTTGAACAGTGAAAGTATATAAAGACCAATTTTGCCTGGCGCAGCTTGTCCTTACTTGGACCTTGCGCCATTAAAACCAACCAACCAACCAACCTTACTCGGAGAAAACATCAATGAGGATACACGGTACATGCGCTACTCCTAATGGAGTTTTGAATTGAGAAATCCTTCAAATAGTTAGGCCCTTTTACTTTCATTTGGAAAGGCTTAGTTGAAGTTTGATTTTTTCTTTTCTAAAAATCAGTAACACCGAACTAACTCAGTCGTCGGTCACTCAGATTGATTTTTGACTTCTTAATGGTCATTGTATTCATGCATAGGTAATTAGATTTAAGTTACTGAGGACCGATTCTGATATTTTACATTTCATTTTAGACCAGTTGCTGACATCCTGTTAAGTTAATTAGGGTTATTGAGAGGTCGAACTCAATTCTTTTGTTCTATTCTTTTCTAGGAGGTTCTCTGTAGCTTTCCTTTCGGACCAGTCTACGATAATGGACGCGAACAAAATTGAAAAGGGTCAGGAAGCTTTTAGGGTCCTCAAAAAACTTATGCCTAAAAGATTGTTCGCTAAGCTAGACAAAATTAGAGTAATACTTCACGATATCACTAATTTGAATGAATTTAGTCTTCAGGTTAAAACTACCGTTAAGTGAAAGCTTACAGTTTCCGCTAAAGAAATAAAGAGTGAAGATACTTCCGGAGCCAAGAAACAAACCAACAGCAACGCACAAAATAATGGAAACAACGTCAAAATGAGGGAAATAAACTTGAAAATTAGATACGACATTCCCTCTGGGAACAAATTTGATATTCTCAGCCAGCAACAAATTACGAAATCTCCCGTTAAAATAGTTAGCATAAAGAGAACTAGAAAAGCTAGCGATGAGCAAAAAGCTCTTCAAAAGAATAAAAAACTGAAATCGGAAGATTCTGATAAAGTAGTTACTACTATTGAAAACAATAATAGTAAAGGAGAAAAAAAACAAAAACACGGCACGTGCCATTCTAACAAAACCGTCGAGGAAAATACCTCCCATAACCATCAGGGATAACAAATATCTATGGAAAACTGCTGATTAAATAAACTATTTACAGCCACATAATTGACGAGTTACACCACAAAATCATGCATTTATGAGCTCAAAATAAAATTCTCAGATGCTGAATCACATAGAGCATCTATCAAGATCTTGGAAAAATTAAAAGTCAGCTATCACACATGTCTTCTACCGAAGAGAAACCACTAAATGTAGTAATCAGAGACTTGCCGATCTATAGGGAAATTAGTGGCATTTCTGATGATGTAATCGAAGAAGGCTTTACATTCAGCACAATCACACAGATGACCAGAAGATAGAATGGATAAAATCATAAACTTACTCTTTTCCTAGTTACCCTGCCAAAAACCAACAAGGCTAAATAGATAAATCAACAGTATATAAGAAGATTAAAAACCAGAATACAGGAAGTCCTACCAAATGCCATAGGTGGTACATACAAAATCACACACAAAGCTTATGCACACACGAACAAAAATGTGTAAAATGCCGCGAAATCCAATTTCATACGAGTTTAAAAAAGTAAAGACATCCTCGCAAAAGGTGCAAATTGTCATGGGGAGCATCCATCCAACTACAAGAGTTGTAAAACATTCATCGGGACTATACCGAATCAAAAAGCAAGGACAGCACTCTATCCCCATCACCAAAGGAGTGGTTGTAGAAAATAAATCATATGCTCATGTTGCTAGCTCATATAGCATTCAAGAGACAAAACAATACTAGAACTGCTGAAATTAATCTATTAAAAATCAAGCATAGTGGAGGCTATTCAACAAAAGCCTACTACTAATGAAATTCCAAAGGAAAATAATGAGTGATAATCCTAATAAAATGGATTTAATTCAAATACGAAATTGGAATGCTAATGAACTCTTGAATAAATTTAAAGAATTCAAAAACTTTTTCATTACACAAGACATGGATATCTGTGCTGTAACAGAAACGCACTCTAATGGAAGCAAGTCATTTAATATCAGAAACTTCAACTTATAATCTACTTTATAAAAGAGGAGGAGTGATTTTATATGTTAGAAGAGCAATTCCATCTAAGGTTTAGAGTAGCAAAAATGACAAACGATACGAGGAAGTTTTTGAGATCACTGAATTGCATAGCGAGAAAAAAGTTAAATTCGGTGTTGCATATAATCCCAATGACAGAACTTTCAGGGAAAAGACATTAATTCTATATTCTCTACAAAAAAATGGACACAGCCGTGATGGGCAACTTCAACTGTAAAAATACAATATGGGGCCGCAGAGTAACGAATCCTAACAGCAAACATCTTACCGAAATCATTATGAAAAATAATTTGAATTTCATTTCCCCCATGGAATTTACATATTACCCGATGTTCCAGGCTTAAAACCTAGATATATTGGACACCAATGCTAGCTTCAATATAGCTTCTGATGTCATTAACGATCTTACTAGAACTACTTTCCAGTCATCACTACTATCAATGTTACTAAAATAATTCCATCTCGGACAGTTAAGCGAACAAACTGAAACCTCTTAAATAATATTCTAATTACAAAAATTAGGAACTATTACAAAATTAATAACAGCCTTAGCAGTTCAATTCCCTAATACAGAAATACTCACTGTCATGAATGAAGCCTCAGAGGAAGTCAAGTGCACTGAAAACTATTACCTCTTGAAAGAAGAGAAATCATTAAAACCAGAAACAGAATCAGGAAAAATTTAGAAAAACCATCAACCCCATTATTAAAACTAAAATTAACAGCCTCAATAGAATTATTAAAGAAGAGAATGCATGAAACACCACAATACATAATTGGAAGAAAAACACTCATCTTCATTCGCTGAAAATAATTTTCTCTGGAAATTGCTAAAGTAACTCAAGAACTAGACTCCTCTGCACGGATAGCGGGGATTAGTGCGCATAGAATCTGAAAATGTTGAGACTTTTGGAGACATCATAAAAAGATAATTTAAATTAAACAACACCAAACACAGATCCTGACTTCGAAGAAAATATCAGTAGAATATATTGAAACTTAAAAGAAAAAAAATCAAAAGACTGCGGTATAGAACGCACCACCACTGAAGAAATTTATAATATCATAAAGCACCTCAACAGAAGAAAATCTCTTAGAAAAGACAATATTTCTAACAAAATGTTAAAGGAATTATTTTAAAAGCTAATTAGGAAAATCAAAACTGTTTTGAATAAATGCCTCCATTATAATTATTTCCTCCAAAACGGGAAGGCGGTTATGATTATAATGATCCCGAAACCCTGTATAGACTTAGGAATTCCCAATAACTACCGACCCATAAGTCTACTATCATAACATGGTAAACTTTTCGAAAAGATATATATATATATATATATATATATATATATATTACAATAGAATAAAATATTTACATAAACAAATTACGTAATGAGCAATATGGATTTAGAAAAAATCTCTGCATAACAAAACAACGTCATGCTTGATATTTTCAAGATATTCGACAGACTTTGGAACGAAGGCCTAATTTTAAAGATTATTAATCTAAAATTTCATAGCAACATTATTTCTAATTAAAAATGATCTCACAAACAGAAGCTTTAATATCAGAATAAACAAAATTGTTTCCTCCATTGAAAGATTCCAGGAAGCAGGTCGCAAGTTGCCGCAAGTTAGCATTTAAGGTCCTATATTATAATCTATTTTATACTGTGGATTTTCTGCTGGATTTTAACAGCATCATAGCTTATTATTTAACTTATTATGTTGATGACAAGAGGATTATCACCTTACCTAATAGAATTAGCACTCAAGAAATCGCAATCAAAAATAAACAACGCAGAAGAATGGTGCTCCTGTTTGAAAACGAAATCAATACTTTATAAGAAATCTAATTTACTATTTATCAAACAACCCAGTATAAAAATCAATAGGAAATATGACTCAACAATGTACATCGAAAAAAAAATCAAAACAGTAATCAATACTATTTACTTTACACTTACTCGAAACTAACATCTAAAATGGAAAGCGCTTGTGTCACAAAAATGTGTGTGTGTGTGTGTGATTGTGTGTGTGTGTGTGATTGTGTGTGTGTGTGATTGTGTGTGTGTGATTGTGTGTGTGTGATTGTGTGTGTGTGTGTGATTGTGTGTGTGTGTGATTGTGTGTGTGTGATTGTGTGTGTGTGTGATTGTGTGTGTGTGTGATTGTGTGTGTGTGTGATGTGATGTGTGCGTGTGATGTGATGTGTGTGTGATGTGAGTGTGTGATGTATGTGTGTGTGATTGTGTGTGTGTGTGATGTATGTGTGTGATGTGATGTGTGTGTGTGATGTGAGTGTGTGATGTGATGTGTGTGTGTGATGTGAGTGTGTGATGTGATGTGTGTGTGTGATGTGAGTGTGTGATGTGTGTGTGTGATGTGAGTGTGTGATGTGATGTGTGTGTGTGATGTGAGTGTGTGTGTGTGATGTGAGTGTGTGATGTGATGTGTGTGTGATGTGAGTGTGTGATGTGATGTGTGTGTGTGATGTGAGTGTGTGATGTGTGTGTGTGATGTGAGTGTGTGATGTGATGTGTGTGTGTGATGTGAGTGTGTGATGTGTGTGTGTGATGTGAGTGTGTGATGTGATGTGTGTGTGTGCTGTTTGTGTGTGTTTGTGTGTTTGTGTGATTGTGTGTGTGTGTGTTGTGTGTGTGTTGTGATGTGTGTGTGTGATGTGATGTGTGTGTGATGTGAGTGTGTGATGTGATGTGTGTGTGATGTGATGTGTGTGTGATGTGAGTGTGTGATGTGATGTGTGTGTGATGTGAGTGTGTGATGTGATGTGTGTGTGATGTGATGTGTGTGATGTGATGTGTGTGTGATGGGATGTGTGTGTGTGATGTGAGAGTGTGATGTGATGTGTGTGATGTGAGTGTGTGATGTGATGTGTGTGTGTGATGAGTGTGTGATGATGTGTGTGTGTGATGTGAGTGTGTGATGTGATGTGATGTGTGTGATGTGAGTGTGTGATGTGATGTGTGTGTGTGATGTGTGTGTGTGATTGTGTGTGTGTGTCATTGTGTGTGTGTGTGATGTGTGTGTGATGTGATGTGTGTGTGTGATGTGAGTGTGTGATGTGATGTGTGTGTGATGTGAGTGTGTGATGTGATGTGTGTGTGTGATGTGAGTGTGTGATGTGATGTGTGTGTGTGATGTGAGTGTGTGATGTGATGTGTGTGTGTGATGTGAGTGTGTGATGTGATGTGTGTGTGTGATGTGAGTGTGTGATGTGATGTGTGTGTGTGATGTGAGTGTGTGATGTGATGTGTGTGTGTGATGTGTGTGTGTGATGTGATGTGTGTGTGTGATGTGAGTGATGTGATGTGTGTGTGTGATGGGAGTGTGTGATGTGATGTGTGTGTGATGTGAGTGTGTGATGTGATGTGAGTGTGTGATGTGAGTGTGTGATGTGATGTGTGTGTGATAAATAAAGTCAAGGGAATGCTACTAAAAGTAAGACCCATCACATTGGTCATAACAGGAAAATGAAAAAATTTTGCTACACGTCAATGATACTGAAAATTTTAACTTACTCTTCACCTGCATAGTATGCAATAGATAAAAAAAAATCAAAGAACTTGCTCAATAGGTTCCAAAACAAGACTATTGTTAGGTGCCCCCTAATATCTAACTAACCAGGCGATTAGTAGAGACTTAAAAATGGATACTTTTGAGCAATATGTTGCAAAACGCTGTATAAAATTTTTCATCAAAGCTTTGAATTGCTCTGGATTCTTATTCAACGATATCTTAAATTGCATCAGCATTTAAAAGATGCTTGAATTCGGCCCTTTTCGTTACGTTATATCAGTGAGGCAATTATGTCTAGTCTCTAAGCCTATCTCCTTTATAAAATTATTACTTTTAAATATTTTGTAAATAACTTTAGTATATATAATACTTTCACTTCTCATATCAGAATTAGAGTTGAATATTTAGTTTAAACAGAATCTAACTTTATTTTAAAAATTTGTTCGTATTTGTGTATTTTATATGTTATTAGTTATTTAAGGAAAACAAGGATTTTGTGTTTTTGCATGTCTTATAATCAGAAAAAAATCTCCCCTACTAATACTTTGCAATATTATTAATTGTATTATTTTTTATACTACATTTAATCCAGCATTTTAACTTACTTTTTATATTTTCAATGTGTAGGTAGGAAATCTTTCTTTATGCCCCTGTACAGTTATTTTTATTTCCAATTCTGATTCTACAACACTCTTCTTACAGCCGGCTTGTGATGACCGGCGAATCACCAATCGTTCTCTACACTCGCAACCCCTCCCACGCTCACTCTAACTCACATAACTCCTCCTACTCGCCACTTTTTCCTCTACCAATTCCTTATTTATCTTATGATGAAAAAGTAAAAACAGCTCCTGCTAAATGCACTGGACTTAGTTTCGATTTTAGATTCTTTCATTTTCTACTGGATCTGGAAGCTAACCAAAATCAGTGAAAAGAATAAAAAATGTTTTTAAATTGAAACAGTTTGCATTATGCTATCTTTTAGTTTTATGAAAACATACTTTTTTATTATTATAAATATATACTTAAAATTTAGCTTAAACTCTTATATATATATATATATATATATATATATATATATATATATATATATATATATATATATATATATATATTCTTTTCGTCCTTATTAAACTACAAATTTTAAAAGTAAATCTTCCCCCTAAATTTTATTATTATTGTTTTTCATTTTATCCCTTTTTCTCTTCTTTTCTCTATATCAAATCAGGAGGGAAAAAAAAAAGAATTGAATCAAAAGGTTAGCGAGATCACTCTGACCAGAGCATCTCCCTCTTGGCAGTAACTGAAATTCCTGGCAAGTCGACTGACAACTCTCACTTACATCGTCCTCGGTAGCAAAAAGGTTCACCTTGTACGGAAGAAACTTCACACCCACTTCGCCGGAGCGCACATCACTAACATAATACAACCAGTCAATCCCTTGTAGACAATCCATTCGTATGAAGACTATGTTATCGTCCTTGAGGTAGACATGAAAGTGACTTTAAAAATGAAAAAAAAGTGAAAGCAAAGGAAAAATGTTAACGAAGACACATATAAAATAAAAGCCTTTATTCAAAAACAAAAAAAGGCAAAACAATTCGTTTAATAGTATATTTATACATTTAAAATTGATCCCTGCAAATTACTCCCAAAGTTTATTTACAACCATGATTTTAATAAGAATAAAATTTAAAATGAGAAGTTAAAAAAAAAACAAGCTAGTAACTAACATAAAATAAAGTACCAGTAAATTTAATAATAATATTTATAAAAATATAAAATACTCTTCGGCTGAAAGCAATCCCACTTCTGACACCATTTTCTAAACGAGTTGACTTAAAACTGATTTTGGGTTAACTTGGACCGAATGAAAAAGGTTGTTTAAACTTTTAAAGGAGTAAAATTAATTACTCCATGTCCAAAACGCATCTCATTGGTTTTTCGTGTTCAATACATGACTACCACAAAATACCAGCCTTTAGAAGACATCAGGATCAGAAAGTGGACATGAAACTACGCATGTGCTGAAATCTAGGAACACTTCCGTCTCGTTCAGAAAACCGAATCCAAGTATTTCCGACTGCTCCCTTATGTCACGAATACAGTTAGAAAAAAAAGCAAGAGAAAAAAGGAACTTTTGTAATTTATTTGATATTATATGGATTTGATTCTTTTTCTCTATGTGTAGTTAACTTACTTTTTTAAGTTGGAATAAGCGAATAAAAATAAAAAGTCATTGAAATGAAGAGTTTGTATTAGATTTATATAACAAAAAATAAATATACATCTGAAATTCTTTAATTTTGTATGTACATAATTAAAGAGTTTTTCTGTTAAGTTAAAAGTTGTTGATAAGTTGCACATGTGAACTTATGTAAAAAATGGTCTATATTTAAAGTGGATTTGGAATCAGAATAAACATTTACACACTACATGGGAGTTTGAACCATGAACTGACTATTACTCAATATAAATTTTTTCTATTTACTGGAAATTTTTGGAAAGCAAAAGTTAAATTAATTATGGAATTACATCAAAGAGACTTTAAAAGAGTTATTTTCCCATGATTTTTAACAAGATTTAATATGAACAGTGCAGCCATTAAATAAAATTGATGTTTGGAAATAGATTATTATACATGACAACTATTTATATCTGCTAAAGAATTTTCCCAATCATAAGTATTTTAGTGACAATGTTTGGGAGGGCCAACCAAGAAGTGTCTTGAAAGGAAAACATCGTTGCTATGAGAAATCACTGCATCTTGATTTTCATTTGGCATATTATGAAACAGAAACATGTTTTGAAAGATTCGTAAATATTTATATTACATTAATTTACATTCAATTTTACATTAATTTATTTTTAATTTATATTACATTAATTTATTATTGATTATAAATGTTTATTCCCAATGGATCATCTACAATTTTTATGAAGTTGAGAATACTTGTATGAGATGGTAACAAAAAATTTAAAAATTCAACTCCAGTGCCCCAACAAATATTGCAATGCTGTAATATTTGTTGAAACCTAGGTCTATAGCTTGCGTACAAAACACAATCATTTGGATATATGTAAATAGTAATCTAGAACAAAAGTTAGTTGTACAAAGAGTGATATATAGTTCAGTACTTGAACCCACTGAAGAAATGAAATGCTGAGTTAATCTTGCTTAGCCCAAAAATTGAACCTTGAGGCTGTGCCTTGGAAGTGCAAAGAGCTACCACTACACCATTAAGCTTACAATTCAATCCTAGTAATACTGTAGACTCGGTGACATTTAGGAGGGATTTATATTCTTTTCTTTATGATATATTTTTGTTTTCGATGTTTTGAGATTAAATATTTTTTTGCTTATGCAAACTCTTGAGGACTATCACAAAAATGTCAATTTATCATGGCCAATATATTTGAAAATCAGGCAAAACTTGTTATATATATATAAAGATTTTACTATTGACACCAACTTTTATAATATTTAAATACATTTTATTTTTTATGATTTCATGTTACTTATAAAATAGAACTGAAACGCTTCATATTTGTGATTGTCCCTCATTTTGGTGGTTTATCATTTTGGTGGAGAAACGAAAATCAGGAGTACTCATGCTTGTTCAAGTAAAATAAAAGTCAATATCTAAGAAATTTTGAACTTTTAAAGCTTACAAATAGCATATTTATGTTGTGTTATTTTCAGAAGGAAATGAGTGTTGTAGTGTGAAAGAAAAATGTGTATTGCGGGTACAAAAGACTATAGGAAGCAGAGTGAAAGGACAAAAGAGTATATTAATCTTGAACTACTTGACAAAAGAGTATACTAATCTTGAACTACTTGACAAAAGAGTATATTAATCTTGAACTACTTGACAAAAGAGTATATTAATCTTGAACTACTTGACAAAAGAGTATATTAATCTTGAACTACTTGACAAAAGAGTATATTAATCTTGAACTACTTGACAAAAGAGTATATTAATCTTGAACTACTTGACAAAAGAGTATATTAATCTTGAACTACTTGACAAAAGAGTATATTAATCTTGAACTACTTGACAAAAGAGTATATTAATCTTGAACTACTTGACAAAAGAGTATATTAATCTTGAACTACTTCCACAAAAACTGAGTACTATTCCTCATACTTTAAAATCTCATTTTGGTTCACCAGACAGCATAAACAAAAGGCCTCAAAACAGTGACTGAACTTACATAATTTTTAATTCAGAATATTTTTTTATTTACTTATCACTTCATGACAAAATGCTAGAAAGTTATTTTACACAATTTATGGGAATATATATTGGAAAACGTTATAAAACTTAAAATATCTGATATGTGCTGTGTCAACAAACTATATATGCAATCATTTTTTACTATTTGTCATTGTAATTACTTGAGCAATAAAGCTAAATAAATTACGAATAACATTCGTTTTTATGATAACTTGTTTTTTAATAAAAAGTGCAATCCTAGTATATGAAACACAGTAGAACAAATCTTAAAAAAAAACATCTCACCCCACTTAAAAAGCAGCTTACAGCAAGACACCACAAGGAAACATTATATCAGTAATAAAAAATGAGCAAGTTACAAGACATTGGGAAAATCGAAAAATAGATGCAAATCAATTAATCCAAATATTTTTACTACAAATGAAGCTGTAGACTTTTGCAGTTACCTTTTTTAATTGTCTAACTTCAGATCATTTCATATAAGATAATTTTATTAAAGTACTAACTTCAATGAGTAAAATAAAAATATTTCTTTTCTTTTTTAGTCATCTAAAAAAGAAAGTTAGCGCTTTATTAAGATTATGAAAAATACATTCAATGGACTAATATGATCAAATAACGATACAATAATCAATGATTTTTTACTCAAACTTTAAATTGGAATAAATAAATTGTTTCTATCCTAGTAGAGCAGTAAGCATTTAAATAAAAGTGCTCGTATATAATCTAATTGTTCTTTCATTTGAACATATTTAATAAATAAACAATAAATAACTAATCAAGATTTTAAAAAAAATTTTTTTCTTGAAAAAAACAATGTCTGTTGAATGATGAAAGCAACTGGTGTGAAAAAGAATTAAAAATACAAAATATACGAATCTACTTCTTATTCCTAAACTGCCAAATCTGTATCGTATATATATTTAAAGATTCCCATAATTACAAAAATAAATAAATTGTAATTAAAACATATGCAGGGAAGGAAGGGATGGCCAATGCAGCAACCTGCACTAATACGTGAGTATTCGGATAAGTTAGAGTTTTTTTTTTTTTTTTTTCAGATTGAGCCGAACGTGTTCGAAGATTTCAGCGCATGCGTATTGAAGGTTCATTTTCTGACTCTTGTGTTCTTTAAGGTCTTGTCCACGAAATAACGTCACGAAACTAGTGTCTCAAGTCGGTATGTACTTCCGATCGTCGGCTCTTTGGCTATGATTCGCTGACTTGGCGATGTAAATAATGCGATAAATTAATCTGGTTAGCAAGTTTATCTTTCTCTGAATATTTTTACTCATTTTTTTAGCTTACGTTTCTGAAACTTAGAATAGTTTTCTCGTATAAAACACCAAATTTCTTATAAAATCTTTTGTACATATAACTGAGAAAATTTATTAAATTCTGTATTATTTATAAATATCCTCATTTATAAAAACTAAAATCTTATTTTTTCAAATAATAGATTTCAAATAAAATATATTTTGAATCGAATTACTAATATTTATAGTATTGGCAGCTTGCGATTTATCTTGGTAGACTTTTTAATTTGAAAGGTAGGCAATCTACACACAAAATAAAAATATATTTTAATTATGCAGTTTTTTAATTGAAGTTTGTTAAAACAACTCATTCATGGAAAATAAATAAATAAAAAATAAAAATAAATAAATAAGTAAAAAATATTTTTAATTAAACGAGCCACAAATTTTAATTCCATGAATTAATTACAAAAAACGACATGATATAATAAATTTATATTTAAACCAAAAATAAAACATAGTTTTGTAATTTGAGCACGATAAAGTGAAAAAAAAACTACTTGAAATAAAGTGAATTTATAATGAAACCAGGCATTTGTCATGTAAACATGGTAAAGTGACAATTTATAGATATTTTGTATTGTATATTTAAAAAAATCATTCGAAAAAAATTTAATTTCACCTTCAATGTTTTACAAATGGTACTTTTAGCCCCTTTATGTTTATAATATCTTTATTAAAACACAGAAATCTGAAGGAAATGTCATACTGAGTGTCTTTAAATCTTTTATACATGTAAGCGAGGAAATTTATAAATAATTTACAAAGATGTTCAATCTGTGTGTGTGTTTAAGTGTTGGCGTTTGCAGACGATATTGCACTGGTAGCCAGAAGTAAAAAATACTTAATAAAAGGCCTTGAGGCTATTGAGAGGGGGGCCAGACCAGCAGGGCTTGTTGTTAATCAAGTTAAAACTAAATATTTCCCTGTAACTAGAACCCAATTTACCCAAACTCATCTACTCATTGGTGATTATAAATTTGAAACAGTTTATGAATTTATCTATCTTAGTTCATTTAATTATTATCATAAAAATAATGACATTCTTCCAGAGATAAAAAGACGTTTAACTGCAGCTAACAAAGCCTTTTTTGGCCTAAGACATTTATTAAAAACTAAATTTTTATCACGAGAAACTAAGTTACAGATCTATAGAACGCTTATCCATCCCGTTTTGACCTATGCCTCGGAAACTTGGACTTTGACTGTAAGAGAGGAGAGGCTGTTGGGCCTATTTGAACGCAAAATTTTACGAAGTATCTTTGGAGGTTCGAAGGAAAACGGTGTCTGGCGCAGAAGATACAATATAGAAATCTATCGAATTTACAAGGAGCCAGACGTTGTACATCATATTAAAGTAAGCCGTCTCAATTGGGTTGGATATTTTATTAGAATGAAGGACAATAAAACAGTAAGGGAAATTTTTTTTGCAAGACCTATCAGCGTAAGAAGAAGAGGAAGACCAAAGCTGAGATGGGTGGATGCAGTCGAAGAAGACTGTAGGGTCCTTGAAACAAAAAATTGGAGAAGTTTGGCTCCCAGTAAAGGTGGCTGGAAGAAACTTGTTCAGAAGGCCTTGGCCCATCCTGGGCTGGCGTATCATGAATGATGATGAAAGATGTTCAATATTTACAGCTTATGATTTATCTAATAAGATAAATCACAAAATAAATATATTTAGAAGATATAAGAGAATTGGACTCACTAAATAACGAAATTTTTTAATTCTGTAGTATTTTTTAATTGAAATTTATATTATATCCAAAGCTTATTAAAATAATTCATATGTGCAAAATAGTTTTGAAACAATTATTAATTTGAGTTAACAAAAATTTTAGTTATGCTTCTAGAAAGAAAAACAACTTGAGATATTAATTTATAATTAAACGACGATAAAGTGTCAATTATTTATTTAGTAAAATTAATTTTACCATGACATTTTATTTATGTATGTAAACCCAGAAACCACAAGAAAATATGATAACTGCAATCCACCTTTCTTTGAAACTTAAGCATTATCCTGTCGGCCATATCTGCGAATTATTAAATGTCGTTGATGATGCGATTTAGCACCATATAAAATACAAAAAATGTTTTTACCTACTTGTATTTTATATGGTGCTAAGATATAAGTAAACTTTCTGCTTTTCCTTCATATTTCGAAAAATTATTATTAAAATTTTCAAAATTCTTTGAATTATTCTTAAGGCGAAAGTGCTCAACGAGATTATACATAAACACCCATTCTTCAACTTCTTTTTTTTTTTTTTTTTTTTTTAAATCTTAATCGTGTTTTGCTCACACACACAAGAAATTATGGAATTATAGGGATGTAAATAAGAGAAAATCGAAGATCATAGTATTATTAAAGTGTGAACAATATACACATCTTATAGTGCCAAATTATTGTAACTACTTTCTTCCAGTACGCATGCGTTAGAACTCCCATCTGAATCCGACGTTCAGGGCCCTATCTTGAGACTCTAGTACGTCATGAATAGGCAAATAGAAACACAGCTTTCCCCAATCAAGCATTGTTCATTTTTACTTCCACTTCGCATAGAGAGTATAAAAAGAGTCACTAAACTTTCTTAAGAAATTGAGGAATTTATAATTGCATATTTTGAAAATAAATTAATTTTAATAGTTGAATATATGTAATAGAATTTTATTTTATTTTTCAGTGTGTATATATACAAGCAATCAGAAATTAAGCTTTAAAAATGTTATTTAATTTTTTTATTTTTAAGAGAGATTAATTATTTTAGAACTCAATACTACTTGTATTCAATAAATTTCTAATAAATTTTGATATTTTCATTATCATTACTTTCTTTTCTCAAATAATTTTATATTTACGATTTAATTTTTACAATAATATAAAATTTCATATATTCTCCAAATCGATCAATTTTTTTTGTGAAAATGCATTTGAATATTGTAAGAGATACATTACTATCGAAAACAAGATAACTTTGGAATTCAAATTGTAAATAAAATTTTATTGATCAATGTTTGGAGTGATATCATTAATCACTTGATTGTTTTGTGTCTGGTATTAATACCAGAAAACAGGAATCCACAAAATTGACACCATTCACAAAGGATTCATATTGACACCTACACATATAACAATATTTTTAACAATAATATACATTTATTTTATTTAAATAAATCTCCCAAATTCAAAACCCCTCAAGGGGTTTACCTTCTTTAGGTAAACACAGGTGTCACAATCCCGAGGTACCCTAGTGATCTTTCCTCTTCTTTATTTTCTTCTCTCCTCTACTCTTCTGCTTTTCCTTCCTTTTCTCCCTCGTTGTGGTTGCCTCGAAAGAGGTTGAGGGCTCCCCTTGAGTAGCTGTCGCCGCTCTGTTGCTATTAGCTACTCTTGAGGACTAAACCCACGTGTTTGCCGTGCGTGGAGACCCGTGTCCCTGGAAAGGAGGATCCTGGTAATTGAGGCCTCCTGAGACCAACGCATTGCTTTGGCCTCTGCTTCAGGTAAACGGGAGGTGTGTTGTGGTCCTCAGCACATCCATCGGCTTTATGGATCATGCGATCGGTACATCTACTGGGTGACTCGTTAAGGGTGGAGTCCACTTCAGGGATGTACCGTGAGCGTATAGGGACTGACTAGCACTGGTACAGTTAACCTGTATCCCCTCGTAGGGCTCCGTGGTGGTTGGTGCCGTCTAGTCCCTGAATTTTAATTTATGCTGCATGGATGGTTGGTTGGTTGGATGGATGGTTTTTATGGCGCACGGTCCAGATAAGGACAAACTGCGCCAAACACAAGATAGCTTACACAAGATTTTTAAACCCATTAGTATAAAAATAATATAGTTAAAATGTACATTAAAAGTACAAAGTAGAAATGTAGTTAAAATGTATATTAAAAAGGTATAAAATAGAAATATAGTTAAAATGTATATTAAAGTTTGTAAACAATATACACATGTATAAAATTAAAAATTTTATATTTAAGTAAATATTTCTAAATCAGATAAAATTCATAAATCCTATGTCTTTTAAAAACGCAAATAGGTTGCAATGGGGTGGTTCCCCAAGCAGATCTTCTAATGTTAAAATGTTACTATTAAAATATCTAAAACGTTGATGTTTAAAATCTGGGCATACAATTAAAATGTGATATACTGTAAATGGTTCATCACACTTTTCACACCATGGTTGAAGATCACTCAAGATCAAATGCTTGTGGGTGAAACGCGTGTGACCAATTCGAAGCAAAGTCAGTCTGACATCTGCGCTTCGTGGAGATAAAACAGATAATGGAATGATGTATGAAAATATGGAATGGAGTTTGTTGCTGACTTGCAGGTCCCAGGATTCCTGCCAAAGAGAATATATGAAATGTTTGAATCCTTTTCTCATGTCTGTTGATGGTATTGAAGGCAAAATAGAAGTAGCTGCAGATTTAGCGGCAGCATCAGCTTTCTCCGTGCCCTCTATTCCTATGTGGCTTGGAATCAACAAACAGTATCTCAAATCCCTTGTTAGTAACTGAATCAATTAATTTGAATATTTTTGACACAACTGGATGGTAATTATTGTTGTTATTCCTCAAAGCTTCTAATACACTCATACTGTCAGTGTATACAACAAAATTTACGTTCAATTTTTGGTTGTTACCCAACTGAAGTGCTCGGTATATAGCCGTAGCCTCAGCAGTGAAGATGGAGCAGGATTTGTAGAAGGCTATAACTGTAGGAGATATCATCAAGATAAACTCACAGCCAACTGATCCTGGACATTTAGATCCATCCGTAAATACTGGAGTGTACACGCAAGTATACTGACAGCGATGGAATGAATAAAGCTGTTGAAGAATAGCAGTATTTGTGTCTGATTTTTATGACTTCCAAAGGGATTTAGCACAATAATGTGTGGATTATACCAAGGAGGATGTGCGAAAAAGGTCAGACTCGATTCGGACATCACATAGGTCAGAAAGCAAAATTATGGATTTAATACGACAGAGAAAAGGTGGAATGCTTGATGGTCTGGCATTATATAATCTCTTAAAGAGCAGCACTTGGAATCGTGGAACGCAATGGATGATGAGGTGAGGACATGATTTTGAATAATAATTAAGAGACAGCTGCATCCGCCGCAGGTCCAATGGCAATTGGTGGCAAATTACATATAGACTCTGGACGGGTGATGTGCGAGCTCCACAGCATATCCTTAAGCAGTATGGTGAACAGTGTCCAATCTGCGTAAAGATGGAGAGTCTAGCTGATCCATAAGCAACACAGCTGTAGTCAATTCGAGATAAAATTACAGTCTGATAAATTCTTAGGAGTGATGTGCGATCTGCACCCCAAAGATGTATTCAAAGCACTTTGAGGATGTTAAGCAGTCGCTCACATTTCTTCCGCAGATGTAAAACATGCGGAAGGAAAGTTAACTTCTTGTCAAAAATCACGCCAAAAATTTTATCTCACTGACTACAGGAATGGGTCTATTGTTTATGTGAATCACAGGATCATTATGGTAGCTAGTTTTCTGACAGAAATGGACACAGCAACACGTACGAGGAGATATACTAAGACCATTCCGTTCACACCAAGTGGTTAAATTATTTACAGCTGTTTGCAATTGTCTCTCAATTATATTCATGTTTGAACCCTGATATGAAATTTGTAAGTCATCAACATACAAAGTGCCATGAACAGAAGATGGTAATTGATGGAGTATGTCACTGATGAAAGGTTAAAAAGGGTTACGCTTAAAATGCTACCTTGAGGGACACCCTCAGCTTGACTAAAAAGTATTTGAAATTGTAGTTCAACGCGCACTTTAAAAACGCGTGAGGCCAGAAAATTTTGGATAAATATTGGAAGATTACCCTTAAAGCCAAGATTATGCAGAGTACGGAGAATACCATAGCGCCATGTACGATCATATGCTTTCTCAACGTCGAAGAAAATTGCAACGAGATGGTTTCTCCTCACGAAAGCATTTCGAATTCAGATTCTAGATCTACTATGTTATCTATAGTGGATCGTCCTCTTCGAAATCCTTTGATGAAGATGTATGCAATTATTCTTCTCTAAGATGTAAATGAGTCTAGCATTGACCATACGCTCAAACGTTTTGCACAAGCTTAACTCGTGAGAGCTATTGGACGATAACTCAGAGGTCAGATGAATCTTTGCCAGGTTTCAAAATTGGAATCACTATCGATTCCCTCCATGAAGGATAGATAAAGCATGCTCAGTCCATATTCTATTAAACAATGAAATTATGTTTAACAAAGAATCATGATTTAAATGACGGAGCATTTGATACGAGATTCCATCTGGTCCTGGGCTAGTGTCGTTTGCTTTAGATAAAGCAGACTTCAATTCTGACAGTTCAAAATCACAATTATAGGGTAGAATATGTCGATCATGAAAGCTTAGAGGTGTCCGCTCAGCGATTCTTTTAATCCTTAGAAAAGTAGGATTATATGAATCAGAGCTGGAAACTCAGCAAAGGTTTCACCGATGACATTAGCAATATCTACCGCTGAGAGTGTATTGCAGCTCCGGTTTTTAATACAGGAATGGAATAATCCTGATAAATACCATTGGCTGCTTTAACTTTCCTCCTAATTGTTTGACTTGTTGTCGATGAATTGATTGACGACACATGCTTGAATCCAAGATTCTCTTTGACTCTGACGTCTAACTCTTCGAGCTTCAGCTTTGGCTTTTTAAAGCAACAAGATTCTCCGTAGTAGGTATCTTTGGAATATATTCCATTGTTTCCTTTGTTTCTTATAGGAGAGTTGACTTTTCGTTCCACCAAGGTTTCCTGTGTTTATGTGGAATGATGGAATTTTAGGATAGCAACATCCGCAGCTCTGATTATTGTGTCGGTGACATATTTAACGGCATCATCTATCACATCTGTCTTAACTCTTGTCTCACTGATCACAGCCAATTGCGTGAAAAGTGTCCGATTGGCTCGACTGTACACATAACTAGGTGGGTTGTGATACACACTATTATTTCCAGCCTGAGACACGATTAGAGGGAAATGATCACTGTTGTAGAGGTCATTTCCGACAGCAAAATTCAGCAATGGCAAAGTGATGGAGAGCATATAGCTGGAAGTCCAGAGAGTGAAATGTCCGGTATGTTCATGAAAATAAGTTTTCTCGTTGGTATTTAGCAGACAGAGGCTATGGTCAGAAATGAACTGCTCTGTCTGACCACGAGAATTCGTATCATCACTACCCCACAGAAAATTATGACCGTTAAAATCACCGAGCAATAAAAATGGAGTTAAGTTGATCAACCAAGTCATTCAGTTCTTCTGCTTGGATGACATCATTCGGTGGTAAGTAAAGACTACATACTGTTATTAGACATGTGGTGTGGATTCTCACAGCCACGGCCTGGAGTGTAGTTCTTAACTGATGTGCTGTACTGGAGTAATTGTTTGATGTAATTATACAAACTCCACCAGACACAAGCAACATCGCCACCATAATCATTTCTAAAGCATTGAAACCCACGCATTTTGGTGACAACAGTGGGCTTCAGGAATGTCTCCTGGAGAGCCACACATGCGGGGTTAAAGCACGAGATAATGGATTTGATGTCATCAATGCGAGACCGAAACCCACGACAATTCCAGGAAACAAAGGAAGTCACGAATGGAATATATTCTCAACCTTTTCACTATTACTCATCGTCATCTCTGATGAGTCTTCAGAATTGAAGTCATCATCCGATGGATGCAGTTTCACAGTGTCTGCATCCAAACACAGAAGAAACTTTTTGTTGTTAAGGAAGACTTTCAGAATGCCTTCCCTTAGCCAATTTTAATTTTCTCGCCTTTAAGGCTTTCGATTTTGCTAAAGCTGTTTGGCTATTACAGGTGTTGCTGTTTCCATTGTTTTTGGCTTTAAGAAAGCTAGCTGAAGAGACAGAATCTGTTTGGGTGCTGCAAGTTCAGGGTAACTTTTTGCCATAGATGCGTAACTAAAACCAGGGGTTGGAGTGCAGAGAACTAACTATGCGACGAGCTTCTATAGGAAACATTGTTCTTGATTTTATAAGTGACTATTTCCTTTCCTGTTGCCAAACAGGACAAGATCTAGAATAAGAGGTGTGGTCGCCTTTACAGTTGACACACACTTCTTTGGCTTTGCAGGTAACACTATCATGGTCGTCAACTTGAGAACAACGGGCGCAAGTAGGTTTCCCTCTGCAAGCCATTTTAGAATGTCCATAACGTTGGCACTGGAAACATCTGAGAGGATTCAGGGATATACAGTCGCACTGAACATCGCATGTAAGCCACTTTGATGTATTGGCAAGTCTGGCGTTGCAAAAGTCAAAATAAGGTGTTTGGTATTTAAGATAATACCATCCCTATTGATTGTTATCCTTTTCGGCGCAGACTTTTTTGGCTTTTTAAGTTGTTTAGAATTTCATCAGTGGACGTATGATATAAATCCTCCGCAGAAATTACTCCCTGCACAAAATTCAGTTTCGCATGAGGCTCTACTGCTTGACAGGTAAGTCAGCAAGTGATTTCATGCTCTGAATCATTGTAGCAACCTGTTTGTCAGAATTTGTCTCAATCAGTAAATTACCCGTTCTTAATTTTTGACTGATTTCACAGCACCCAAATAAGTAACCAATCCCTTTTCAATCAGAAGGAGAAACATATTCAAATGAACCTCCATTTCTTTTAATAATGAAGAACTTAGCTTCACACATTGGCATTTGTTATTGCTCCCGAGGGAGTGAGGAGAAAGTAGATTTATTCATTAAAGTGAAAATAATATTCAGGACTAGACGGCACCACCCACGGAGCCCTACAAGGGGATACATGTTAACTGTACCAGTGTTAAGTCAGTCCCTATGCGCTCACGGTACATCCTGAAGTGGACTCCACCCTTAACAGGTCACCCCAGTAGATGTACCGATCGCTTGATCCATAAAGCCGATTGATGTGCTGAGGACCACAACACACCTCCCCGTTTACCTGAAGCAGAGGCCAAAGCAATGTGTTGGTCTCAGGAGGCCTCAATTACCAGGATCCTCCTTTCCAGGGACACAGTCTCCACGCACGGCAAACACGTGGGTGATTTAGTCCTCAGAGTAGCTAATAGCAACAGAGCGGCGACAGCTACTCAAGGGGAGCCCTCAACCTCTATCGAGGAAACCACAACGAGGGAGAAAAGGAAGGAAAAGCAGAAGAATAGAGGAGAGAAGAAAATAAAGAAGAGGAAAGATCACTAGGGTACCTCGGGATTGTGACACCCGTGTTTACCTAAAGAAGGTAAACCCCCTGAGGGGTTATGCTGCATGGAACAATCTACTTTATCTTCACTCCCACGGGAGGAGCAATTGTCAATGTGTTCTGCAAAATTTTTTATCATTAAAAAAAAAGAGGAAACTTTTCAGTTTGTATCCCCTTTTGTCATAGAAAAAAGTGTTTCAGCTTTCCTTGGTGAAGTGAAATCACTAAAGAAATTAAGATCTGGCGATCTATTACTGGAAACGGCCTCTGAAAGGCAATCTATACTGATGACGACTATGCGAACTCTGGGCGACATTGATGTGATTGTAACACCTCACGGGAATTTAAATTTTTCTCGTGGTATGATTACGGCACAGGATTTGGAATATACATCTACTGATGAGATACTTGAAAATCTTAATTCTCAGAAAGTATGCGCTGTAAAACGATTGACTATCAAAAGAGATGGCATTGTATTAAAAACGAATAACTTAGTTTTGACATTTGCCACTCCAGATTTACCGCAACACGTAAAAGTTGCTTATTTGCGGTGTTCTGTTAGACCATACTTTCCAAATCCTCTGAGATGTTTTCAATGTCAACGCTTCGGACATTCAAAATTAGCTTGCAGGGGAAAACTTACTTGTGCCCGTTGTGCTAATGTCGGCCATGATAGTATAACCTGCAACGCTAAAGAGGTGTGTGTCAACTGCCAAGGTGACCACCCCTCCTATTCTTGCTCTTGTCCAGCCTGGCAGATTGAAAAGGAAATCACGGCAGTCAAAATAAAGAATAAAGTCTCTTACCCAGAAGCTCGTAAAATAGTCTCATCACGTACTCCTCAATCTGGCAATAGTTACGCTGCAGCAGTTAAGAAGATCACCAGATCTTACGGTACTCAAACAGAAAATGAATCTGTTAACACAAAAGATTGCCTAATTAAGCAAAAAGTAAATGCTACCTGTACCAATAATCGCCAATTCAACTTTGGCGAAATCAAAAGCCTTAAGGCTAGAAAATTAAAATTGCCAAGGAAGGCCCTAGAAAGTCTTCCTTAACAACAAAAAGCTCTTCTCTGTCTGGATGCAGACACTGTAAACTGCATCCATCAGATGATGATTTCAATTCGAGATTCATCTGAGATGACGATAAGCAACAGTGATAAAGGATAGAATATATTCCATTGATGGCTTCGCTTTGTTTCCTGGAATTTGTCGTGGATTTCGGTCTCGCATTGATGACATCAAATCCATCTTCTCTCCTTTAACCCGCATGGCTCTCCAGGAGACATTCCTGAACCCCACTGTTGTCACCAAAATGCGTGGGTTTCAATGCTTCAGAAAGGATAATGATGGTGATGCTGCTGTGTCTGGTGGAGTTTGTATAATTACATCAAACAATTACCCTAGTACAGCACATCAGTTAAGAACTACACTCCAGGCAGTGGCTGTGAGAATCCACACCACATGTCTAATAACGGTATGTAGTCTTTACTTACCACCGAATGATGTCATCCAAGCAGAAGAACTGAATGACTTGGTTGATCAACTCCCAACTCCATTTTTATTGCTCGGTGATTTTAACGGTCATAATTTTCTGTGGGGTAGTGATGATACGAATTCTCGTGGTCGACAGATAGAGCAGTTCATTTCTGACCATAGCCTCTGTCTGCTAAATACCGACAGGAAAACTTATTTTCACGAACCTACACGGACATTTCACTCTCTTGACTTAGCTATTTGTTCTCCATCACTCCTGCCATTGCTGAATTTTGCTGTTGGAAATGAGCTCTATAATAGTGATCATTTCCCTCTAATCGTGACTCAGGCTGGAAGTAATAGTGTGCGTCACAAAACCACCTAATTATGTGTACAGTCGAGCCGATTGGACACTTTTCACGCAATTGGCTGTGATCAGTGAGACAAGAGTCAAGACAGATATGATAGATGATGTCGTTAAATATGTCACCGACACAATAATCCGAGCTGCGGATGTTGCTATCCCTAAAAATTCCATCATTCCACATAAACACAGGAAACCTTGGTGGAATGAAACATGCCAACTCTCTTATAAGATACAAAGGAAGCAATGGAATGTATTTCGAAGATATCCTACTACGGAGAATCTGGTTGTATTTAAAAAAGCCAAAGCTCAAGCTCGAAGAGTTAGACGTCAGAGTCAAAGGGAATCTTGGATTCGCTACGTGTCGTCAGTCAATTCATCGACAACAAGTAAACAATTATGGAGGAAATTTAAAGCAGCCAATGGTATTTATCAGGAATATTCCATTCCTGTATTAAAAACCGGAGCTGCAATACACTCCTCAGCGGTAGATATTGCTAATGTCATCGGTGAAACCTTTGCTAGTGTTTCCAGCTCTGATTCATATAGTCCTAATTTTCTAAGGATTAAAGGAATCGCTGAGCGGACACCTCTAAGCTTTCATGATCGACATAATCTACCCTATAATTGTGATTTTGAATTGTCAGAATTGAAGTCTGCTCTATCTAAAGCAAACGATACTAGCCCTGGACCAGATGGAATCTCGTATCAAATGCTCCGTCATTTAAATCATGATTCTTTCTTAATCATACTTTCATTGTTTAATAGAATCTGGACCGAGCATGCTTATCCTATATCATGGAGAGAAGCGATAGTGATTCCAATATTGAAACCTGGCAAAGATTCAACTGACCCTTTGAGTTATCGTCCAATAGCTCTTACGAGTTGCTTGTGCAAAACGTTTGAGCGTATGGTCAATGCTAGACTCATTCACGTCTTAGAGAAGAATAATTGCACACCCCTTCACCAAAGCGGATTTCGAAAAGGACGATCCACTGTTGATAACATAGTAGATCTTGAATCCCAAATTCGAAATGCTTTCGTGAGGAGAAACCATCTTGTTGCAATCTTCTTCGATATTGAGAAAGCATACGATCGTACATTAGCCGTGTATGGCGTTCTCCGTAATATGCATAATCTTGGATTTAAGGTAATCTTCCAATATTTATAAAAATTTCCTAGCCACTAGGATTTTTAAAGTACGTGTTGGAACTACAGTTTCCAATACCTTTACTCAAGCTGAGGGTGTCCCTCAAGGTAGCATTTTAAGCGTAACCCTTTTTAACCTTTTCATCAGTGACATACTCCATAAATTACCATCTTCTGTTCATGGCACTTTGTATGTTGATGACTTACAAATTTCATATCAGGGTTCAAACATGAATATAATTGAGAGACAATTGCAAACAGCTGTAAATAATTTAACCACTTGGTGTGGAATAGTCTTAGTATATCTCCTATTAGAGTTGCTGTGTCCATTTCTGTAGGAAAACATCTACCATAATGATCCTGTGCTTCACATAAATAATAGACCCATTCCTGTAGTCAGTGAGATAAAATTCCTTGGCGTGATTTTTGACAAGAAGTTAACTTTCCTTCCGCATGTTTTACATCTGCGGAAGAAATGTAAACGACAGCTAACATCCTCAAGGTGCTTTCGAATACATCTTGGGGGTGCAGATCGCACATCACTCTAAGAATTTATCAGTCTGTAATTTTATCTCGAATTGACTACGGCTGTGTTGCTTATGGATCAGCTCGACTCTCCATCTTACGCAGATTGGACACTGTTCACCATACTGCTTTAAGGATATGCTGTGGAGCTTTTCGCACATCACCCGTCCAGTCTATGTAATTTGCCAACAGTTGCCATTAGACCTGCGGCGGATGCAGCTGTCTCTTAATTATTATTCAAAATAATGTCCTCGCCTCATCATCCCTTGCGTTCCACGATTCCAAGTGCTGCTCTTAAGAGATTATATAATGCTGAACCATCAAGCATCCCACCTTTCTCTGTCGTATTAAATCTATTATTTTGCTTTCTGGCCTATGTGATGTCGAATCAGTCTACCACTTTACGCACATTCACCTTGGTATAATCCACACATTATTGTGTTAAATCCCTTTGGTAAAAATAAAAAATCAGACACAAATGCTGCTTAGCAAAAGCTTTATTCATTCCATCGCTGTCAGTATACTATGTACACTCCAGTATTTACGGATGGATCCAAATGTCCAGGATCAGTTGGCTGTGGAGTTTATCTTGATGATACCTCCTACAGTTATAGCCTTCACAAATCCTGCTCCATCTTCACTGCTGAGGCTACGGCTATATACCGAGCACTTCAGTTGGTAACAACTAAAAATGAACGTAAATTTTGTGTGTACACTGACAGTATGAGTGCATTAGAAGCTTTGAGGAATAACAACTAATATTGCCATCCAGTTAGTGTCTAAGATATTCAAATTAATTGATACTGTTATTAACAGGGATTTGAGATACTGTTTGTTGGATACCAAGCCACATAGGAATAGATAGCAAGAAAGCTGATGCTGCCGCTAGATCTGCAGCTACTTCCATTTTGCCTTCAATACCATCAATGGACATGAGAAAAGGATTCAAACATTTCATATATTCTCTTTGGCAGTATCCTGGGACCTGCAAGTCAGCAACAAACTCCATTCCATATTTTCATACATCATTCCATTGTCTGTTTTATCTCCACGAAGCGCAGATGTCAGACTGACTCGCCTTCGAATTGGTCACACGCGTTTCACCCACAAACATTTGATCTTAAGTGATCTCCAACCGTGGTGTGAAAAGTGTGATGAACCATTTACAGTATATCACATTTTAATTGTGCCCAGATTTTAACCATTAGCGTTTTAGATATTTTAATAGTAATATTTTAGCATTAGAAGATTTGGCGGGAACCACCTCATCACAATTTATTTGCGTTTTAAAAAGACATAGGTTTTATGAATTTTTATCTGATTTAGAAATATTTTATTAAAACACAAGTTTTAATCTTATACATGTGTATATTGTATGTTTACATACTTTTAATATATATTTTAACTATATTTCTATTTTATACCTTTAATATACATTTTAAATATATTTCTATTTTATACTTTTAATGTACATTTTAACTATATTACTATTTTATACTTTTAATCGGTGAAAAAACTGGTGTATAATGTCTTGTGATTGGCGCAGCATGTCCTTATCTGGACCTTGCGCCATAAAAACCAACCAACCAACCAACCCAAATTCAAAATCAGTTTAAGTAGTTTTGAAAGAACAAGCATTGGTATACCTGTGCGTTACAGCATTGTTGAGATGTGCGATACGAGTAATAGGCCGCTGACCACTTTTAAGAAGAACTTGTATTAGACAGTTAACTAGATATTAGACTTTATAATTACACATTTATAACTACATAAGCATTCCTTAGCTGGAGAAATTAAATTAACGGAAATATTCCTTAACATTTCATATTTTATGCCTATTAAAAATCTGCTCACAAATAATCATGATTCTAGGCATTATTTAGAACATGCGCTAATTTTCATTCTTTAAATATTATAAGATGCACAATTAAATTGTAAAATTGTTCAGCATCGGTTCTCATAGATTACTTTTTTTTTTATCTTGGATTTTTTAACTGTTTCAAAGAAGTATGTAATTAACATTAAAAAAAGAGGTTAATTGGTTATAAATTACGTTTCCAATGATCATAAAAATTATAGAAAAATAATTTAGGATGAAAATTAGATATTTTCATTTTAATCCACTAAAGATGATCACGAGGTTCTTTTTAATCTACACACACTCTCTGGTATTTAAATTATTTTATTGGTATTTATTTTCAATATTGATACCATCGCGACAAATGAAGATTATTTAAATATTAATACTGAATAACAAGCAATAGGCTCTTAGAAAAAAATCTGGGAAAAAGTTAATTGCAAAAAATAACAGTCAATTTAGTTTGCGCAATCAATTGCTTAAAAGTAGGACAGAGCTATTAAGAGTTGTTGTTGTTTCTAATCCCAGATGATGTAGCTAAGCTACACCATCTCAATAAAACCAAAAATGTCCAGAAGGTACAAAAAATGAATCTCTTGCCATCTCAAAAACTGTAAAATTTAGACAAATAAGAATATGATCGGGATAGGCTTGAACAGCCCCACACCAATGCACTCTGAAAAGAGTCTCTCACTCTGATGATAGGTAAGTGATTTGATATGGCCACTCAGAAAGCGTGAGAGAGCCGTCTGCTGTTTTATTGATGTATTCAGCTTGTGGCACCAACGAGGTCATTTGCCAAAGTACCACGGGTTAGCAGGAAGAATTCTTCAAAGTGTATTTAATTCCTGAACTTTGATTGAGGAAACTTCACAATAGGTTAATTTATCGTTGACATGCAGGTTATTAGCAGAGTCAGCCCTGGCCAAATTATCAGTAATCTCATTACCATTCAATCCAACATGATAAGAGACCTATTGAAAGTGCATAGAGTGTCTTTTAGCAAGCTGATTCAGAAGTTCTAGTATATCCAGGCTTTTCATATTCCCAACAGTCATTCAATGAGGGAAGTGCCGTATAGAGGCACGGCTGTCCGATGAAATCCATATATCCTTGAAGACAAGTCCAGAGGTCGTGTAAATAAAATTTAGTCCCTTGTAAATTGCCGCAATTTCAAACCTGAAGACGGAAGAGTCATCAGTATTTCTAAACTTAAGATCAATTGTGTTATTAGGTATCTATTTTGAATATAAATTCTGAATTATTAATTCAACAACTGGAGATATACTTTTGCCTTCTGCACAAATATCTGTTACGTGAGTTGGCATAGCTTTCCGGGTTTATTTTCTTGCTATACGAAGATATGGCTTACTATCTAATAAAATCTTTTCAGAAAGCTATTTTACGTAATTTCTGGGCAGAATTTGGTAGTGGATATTTAAATGCCTTAAGCCAGGATTAGACTGTCCATTTAGCGGTATAAAAAATCAGGTAGGGAATATCTACGTTCTCATGTCCGAAATGTACTGACATGATTAATAATATCGTACTGAATAAAAATCAGATAGATTCATCTATGTTCTCATGTCTGAAACATACTGGCATCAGTAACAATGTCGTACAGAGTAAAAATCAGATAGGGAACATCTACATTCTCATGTCCGAAATGTACTGGTATCAGAAGCAATGTCATACTGAGTAAAAATCAGATAGGGAATCTATGTTCTCACGTCTAAAGTATACTGGCATCAGTAACAATGTCGTACTGAGTAAATCTATACACGTTGAATGCTTTAAAATGTCTAATGTTTCTTTCTATTAAGGAAGTGGAAACTAGAAACGATTGTGCCAGTTTAGATGTTAACAACGAAATTTTGATAATGTTTTCTTCCCTGTAAAGCTATCTATTAAAGAAGCGCATATATATATATGCATGAAGTCCATTTTTAAACATTTTTAATAATATGATAAGTGTTATCCAAAAATATAATAGTTTGATAAAAAATATAAATATCAACTTGGAAATTAAATGTAAATTTTAAATTTATTGTAATATAAAAACAATAATTTTTAATTTAAAAAGAAATAATTTTTACTAAAAATTTCTTGAAATAATTATATTTTACTTATTATTTAAAATCAAGTTACCTGCTCCTTGGAAATATTTCTAAATCTTGAAAAAAAAAATTATTCAAGCTGTGAATATTTTTTATTTCCTATGAAGTTTTTTTTCGTTGTGATAAAACTGTAATTTTATAAGACACCGAAGAAAGATTTTAGATTATTTAATTAAACAACATGGCAGAAAGGGATTAAGTGACATTTGATGTTAACTCTTTTGCACAAAATTAAAAACTATTTTCTCGCATAATTACCTTGAAACGGTAGACGGCAGGATATGATTTCCTTCTTCTGCTGTTTGATCAAGTAAATTAATGTAAATTAAGAAAAATAAAGAAAAATTAAACACATTTTTTTTTTTAAATATTTAGAAAAGACAAATTCAATAAAACTATTTTAATTATATGCTAAAGTTTAGATTGTTACATATACATAACGTATGTATAACCATCTAATTTACATACATATATTAAAATTAGGTTTGAAACATATGAAAATTAGGTTATATATATATATATATATATATATATATATATATATATAATTAGAAAAATGCGCAGATATTGATAAATGGCTTTCTAGATACCAAAGTATGAAGGACTACTATTCCATTCCTCACAATTTTCAATATGTTTTCGTTATTTTCTCAATAAACATACGACTAAATATAGCATAGGGTCGTAACGAATGTTTTCTACCAAAAAGTTCCCAATAAAGTTAAAACCTAATAAAGTGAAAACATAGAAGCAGAACCTTTAGTTTGGGTTTTGATTACTAACAAAATATATGATTTTCGGTCAACGTTTTGGTAATTTCAGTCTTCGGGCTAGAAACAGGATGGCTGTGAGATGAAAAACAAATCAACTTCACAGAGGAATACGAATAAATATAGCATAGGGTCGTAACGAAAATTTTCCACCAAAAAAGTTCCTAATAAAGTTAAAACCTAATAAAGTGAAAACATAGAAGCAGAACCTTTAGTTTGGGTTTTGATTACTACCCAAATATATGATTTTCGGTCAACGTTTTGGTAATTTCAGTCTTCGGTCTAGAAACATGATGGCTGTGAGACAAAAAACAGATCAACCTCACAGAGGATGTCCTATGCAGAATCGAGAGTAGCACCACCAAATGTGAAAAAGGTAGATGTCAGGGGTAAAAAAAGGTAGAAGTGAGAAAGAGGTTGAGTGACACTAACTAATGCTAGCTGATACCGAAAACTCCTGATTCAGTGTCCAATTGTGAGATAATCAAGTGATGGAAAAAGATTGCTATAAGTAAAATATAACTATTTTAAACTAACATATATATTATAAAATGACAGATACGTGTGTTTTGTTAACATTAATGAATACTCAAAGCATACAGTTTCTGTGACTATTTTTATTCTAGTAATTTAAATTTTTGTTTAAAATACATATTTATAAATTTTTTGAATTCAAAACCTGCGAAGATATTCCGAGAATTCGAAGGACACATATACATTATTTTTGATTTTTCATATTAATACTCTCTTACATATATACCTTTGATGGAGAATTATATATCAAATGTATTTCAAATTTTTCTAATTTTTTAGGATATCCTAAAGGTTATAATATCTTTTCTATAACGATTTTCATCGAAGAATAATCATATTAAACCATATCGCAAAATTTCCCGTTGAAAACTTTTTTCATCAGCAGAATTAGCTATTTTTGTTAATGCAATTACTGTTAAAATGTTTCTATTCGTTTGAAATCTAATTGCTTAAAACCATATTACTATTTCCATGATAAATCATATTTAAAATATGAAAATACAATCCAATTAATGTGCTAAGATATTTAGATAAATAGTTCATCCTGTTTGTGTGAAAACAAGAATTTTTTGAAAAAAATAATTAAAGTTAATAATGTTACCACAGGGTATTTTACCTTGAAAAAAGAATTGTAGTTTAAAAAACATTTAATTTATGGGTTTCTTTTACTTTAATAAATTTTATCACTTTTATTGAAATTTTCATTAATTTATTGATATTGGAAATTTTCTCTCTAAATACATTATTTAAAATCTCCCATGATCACTAAATTTTAACAAATAAATAATGTTTTTCAATAGCCACAAATTCATTTATATTTCATATTTATTTAGAATTTCAGAAGATTAAAGACATTGATAATTCGCAAAATTGTTTTGTAAATATTGGAGCATAAATATCCTTCAATATTATGTCTACTTCTGTTTATATAAGAACAAATATTGATTAAATTTCAAGCTGACATTTTGTCTAGAAATTCTACGTACAAATAATTAATATTTTGAATATTTAAATGTTAAATTCTACCTTTGATTTCATGAATTGTGAAAGATTTATGTTTTATTCTTTAAATATATTTTACTAAAAAAATAACTTAAAATTATCTTTTAGTATATCGAAACAGCACAATAGAACAGTTACATGCTAAAAGTAAAAATTATGGAAAAGGACATCATTTGTTCTGGAATCTTTTCTGACCAAAAAAATCACTAAATGAGTAAAATTTTGCCATTAAAAATTAATAAACAATGAAAAAACGTATTCCATTACAAAGACTAAATCAAATTAAATATGTAATGTACTTCATAAGGAATATCTTTTTTAATATATTTTGAGTTTTTGTAAGAAACCTGATAGTATAATAGGGTTAATTTACATTTAATAATTTGGCAATCAGTTATTTTCAACTATCGCATTTATTGAGTGATGTTTCTTAATGTGAAGCAGAATAGTTTTATCACATCGAGCCTCTCCATCATTTTTCATGTCAGATCGTTATGTTGCTGATTCTGTAACCTCCTGTCCCCGACATGAGAGACACTATGACAGTCTAGCTATGACCGACAGTCTAGCTATGACAGAGAACACAGTTTACCCATGATTTATAGTGGATGTCTCTGTGATGTACTAGATGCCCCTAGATGGCTCTCGGTTCCTTTTCAGAAAACTGTTATTTTATTTATTTTTTAAGACAAAATCTCATCAATATTGACTACTTCTTACGCACTTGCTTCAGTGTCAAACGTCGGATAAAAAAAAACATTTAATTTCACTTAAAAAATAACTAAAATCACATTTAGTTCGCGCCATTCAAATTAGGTAGGGTAATGCTGTTGGTTTCAGAAATATGATTCAATCTTTAACATAAATAATAGCTTGTGATAACTATAGAAAGAAATTTTATCTCATGAAATGAGTGTATGTTCCATGCCACGCGATGCCTGACCAAGGTTCAAAAATATTGATTCGAAGCTCTTGAAAGTGATGAATATTCCAAACTATTTAATTTATTTACAGTCCGTGGCAGGCTGGACGGCAGCGCTATTTATGTATGTGTTGACAGGTTTTGATACACTTACAGTTCCCCAATGAAATGCCCCACAGTCAATTTCAGGTACTATTGAATAATAAAGGAAGAATATTCCACAAGAATAATTTCTTTTTATCTCATACATTTGGAAGAGGGAGACTTGCAGTGATTCAGGTTCTTTAGCTTTACCGTACATAAGATTTATTATTTATGAAAATTTCTACTGGAAGCCAAGAATATGAGGATATTAAAAAGTTTTAATACATTAAAATGTATTGCAATATTCTACAGCCATTAGGCTGACTACTACACTGTTTCAGATATATATGTTGGAGAACAAGTTGGATCATATGTTTGAATCAATCCAGTAAAGATTAAATGAGGTTTTGTTTTACTTTTTAATGATATATAACAGCACTCAGGGTAGCAGAAAGCGCAGATAAAATGAGAGTTACATTCAGTCGGAGCGCTGGTAGCACATTCTGTAATATTATAGTATAGATGCAATATCCTTTGGCCACAAAGTTTAACTTAAACATTATAATTTAGATTTCTAAAAAATTAAACATCTGTTTTAAAAAATATACTGTACAAAATCGATTTATAAAACTTAACACTATAATACACAAATGCAGTTTTTAAGAGAAAATATTCAAACTATCAGTTCAAGTCTTAAGTTTAATTATTCTGTCACTTCTAGTACTAAAATAAGATAGATGTTAAATTTTGCCCATAGGGTATGTTCAGTAAAAAATAAGTTATTTGTAGTAATTTAAATTGTTTCTTGTTTGTGTGTGTTTAAATATCTTTCTTTCCATATGTTTTGAGTGTATATATTAAAGATGATTTAATCATGATATTTTTATTAATAGAATTAATTTCAAATTATTTTTTTTATTGTGAACAGTGAATTTAAGAATTCTCTCTTGCTCAAGACTAATCACTATTTTTCTTGATATATTTGCATAGATGGGGAAAAAATACCATTTAAAATATTTTATACATAATGAATATAATTAAAAGTTGGCTCAAAATTTTATAAAAAAAATGCTTCAGAAAAAGTATTTGCAATATAAGTATTTAAAAGGATAATATGACAATACATTTTTCAAAAAACTATGCAAAAACATTTTAATGTAAAACTATGGAATAAAAGTAATTAAACATGTTAAAACATTAGGTAATATTAATTTTAATTTTTATGATATTAATTATTTTTCTTTTGCTATTACGACGTACATTTAAACTTTGCGTTGCTTAAATTAATTTTTGTAAGTGTTATTTCGTAAGATTTTCCACTGCAAAGCACAAAAAAAATTTAAGAAAAAATTAATTTTTTTAATGCTTTACGCATATATATATATTAGATTCTTTAATTGCTTAACTTGGATAGAGAAGGATTAAGTTACACTCGTTAATTCATGCTTAAATAAAAAATGTATTTCTTGCATAATTACATTGAAACCTTAGACGTTAACTTGAGTATTTTTTGCTCTCATAGCAAATAGATTTATGTAAGAGGAAAAAGTTAAAGGAATGTAAACACCTGCATGTCTTTTTATTCTGCATATATATATATATATATATATATATATATATATATATATATATATATATATATATATATATTATATATATATATATATGTATGCATGTATGTATGTATGTATGCATGTATGTATGTATATATATATATATGTATGTATGTATATATATATATATATATATGTATGTATGTATGTATGTATATATATATATATATGTATGTATGTATATATATATATATATGTATGTATGTATATATATATATATGTATGTATGTATATATATATATATATATATATATATATATATATATATAATCGAAAAATATTTGTAAAATTTGAAAGAAATGCTAAACGAAGAACAATAAGGCAACTAAGCAAGACTACATATAGTTGACAGATAGAGCATACAACAAATAGACAAAGAAAATTTAAGAAATGAAGTTTAAAATCGGAATCATTTAAATAAACTCACAGAATAAAAGGAAAATGAAGAAAACACAAACACAATAAATCGAATAAAATTAATTTAATCAAAAGAATGAATCAATTAAATAGAATTTATATTATTTGTTATGATTTTAATACATCAGTAAACAAATAAAAAGACTGGAAAACATTCTAATTAATAATAATATTCCAATTTATTTTAGTCAAGCGCTAGTTGGCTAGAAGAACATTGCTCATAAGTGTGAAGTGCGGCATAGTTATAAACTATTGAAGGAAATGCAAGGGTTGAAAGTCTTATAAGAAGCTTGAAATACCTATAGCAGGGATGGCGAACCAATGACACGCGTGCCGCATTTGGCACGTTTGAAAATTTTGATGGCACGCACAAAAACAAGATTATTTTTATACGATATTTTTTTTGATAGAAATGTATTAAAATATTAATCTACTTTTAATTTATAATTTATGATATAAATTTGTAGTACTGAATACCTATCTTAGTATGTTTACTCTAGAAACGTCAAATTATACATTTTATTATTACAATATATTGCATGAATTTTCTCGAAGTATAGGAAATTTTGGGCATCCCGTGTCACCTTCTAATGTTATTACATGTTATTGCCGCCAGAGCACTCGAATCAGACGACAGACTTATAAGCCATTTTTAGTAAACCGTCGTCTTTGAAACTTCAATGACTTGTTAAAAAATATAACCGTTTATTGTAAATAGATATAGTGTTGTTTTAAGTAAATATTACTACATATAATTTTATATTTTATATTCTGCATTCGTTTGCAATAACATATTACGTCTGAAGTTTTAACCTGTAACAACCTTAAGGTATTAAAATCTACTAAACTTAAAACTTATTTTGCTTATTTTTGAACAATAAAATATTTTAATATTATGAGAAAATATTTTATCACTAAATTAGAGTAAAATATTGAAATAATTATTAAAATGAATTATATTATTTATTATTTTCTTGTGTTGGTAATATGTTTAGTACTTTAATACGTGACGAAATATGTTTTTTCAAACGAATTCAGAATAAATTTTTTATTTTATAACAATATTATTAAAATATATAGTTTTTATAATTTCTCATTATGGCTAGTTCAATGAAGAAATCAGACTATCCGAAATCTGTAGTAGCAGAGAATTTCAAGTTTGGTGAACCATAGATACGTTATGATTGAAAAGGACTGTAAAGGAATTTTTATTTTCTGTTCTAAAACTGCAGTCTGTAGATCTTCTGTAAAGTGGCATTATGAAACTAAGCATAAATTTCTTCCCGATCGAAGTGTAGAAGATCAAAAAGAGTATGCATCACATTCCTTAAAAAATAAAAATGCTCTTTAATGAAATGTTTTGGAACTCAATGAAACACCACTGCTGCTAGTTATCAAGTTTAAAAAATTATTTCTCAATATGCGAAAACTTTTAATGAAGGCGAATTTTTAAGGATGCTTGGCTGCAATGTGCATCATACTTATTCGAGGATTTCGAAAACAAAGGAAAAAATTATCCAAAAATTTAAAGTACGGCGGAAAATGTAACTTTTCAACCAAAATTTCATGTATAGCCTTGCAATTTTATATTCATTTGCCTTGACGAGTCTAGACCGCAACAGGCTCTGCTCGCTTAGCAATTTTTGTATGTTATTTTGTTCAAAACAATATTAAGGAAGAGTTAATAAGTTTATCAACATTAACAACAACAACGACAACAAAAATAAAAGGAATAGACATTTGTAATGCAGCTATAGATGCATAGGAAAAAAAGAAACATGTCCTTCTAAAACTGATAGTGCCCGCAGCTTAACTGGACGGGAAAAAGAATTTATAAATTTATTTACAAAACGTATTGGACACAAAAATTTTGATTTTCATTGCATTATCTACCAAGAAGCGTTGTGTGCCAAAACAGATTTAAAAATGTTTGATGATATTTTGAGTTTTGTAACAAAATTACTCAATTTTATATTAGCATGAGCATTAAATAAAAAAAAATTTCAAGGATTATTAAACGAAGTAAGCGCGTCGTACAATAACTTACTTTTATACAGTAATGTACGCTGGTTAAGCAGTGTAAATATTATGTAAAGATTTGTAGATTGTTTGGAGGAAATAAGATTATACGGAGAAAATTATTGACCAATATAATCAATTACTGGATGTAGAATGGCTAGCAAAGTTATATTTTTTCCCTGATTGATGAAAATATGAATTAAATATAAAACTATATACAAGCCGTTAATTAAGTAGACATTATAATGTTTGGCTTAAACAAAGCAAAGTCAAATATTACAAATTTTTAATCGTGATATTCTTTGAAATTCATATAAATACTTTCCGAATACAAAGACATTTTTTTCTGAAAGTGACTGTCCTGAAAAGTCAAATAAAAAGTCATAAACGAATGGATATTCAATGGTAATTCAATCTCTAATTCAATACTTTTCTGTAAGATTTACGCAGTTTAAAGAATTTGAAGTAACTTTAAAAAATTTATTTTATATCCTGAAACAATACCATTTGAAAAATTAAATTTAAAAGTCCTTGAGTGGTTAAATTTTAATAAATTAGTAATGAAATTAATTGAATTTCAGTCAAATACTACACTACTGGCCATTAAAATTGCTACACCAGGAAGAAATGCAGATAACAAAATGATATTTATTGGACAAAGATATTATACTAGAAATAACAAGTGATTAAATTTTCAAAAAATTTGGTTGGATAGATCCTGAGAAATCAGTACCCAGAACAACCACTTCTGGCAGTAATAACAGCAGTTATACACCTGGGCATTGAGTCAAACAGAGATTGGATTGCATGTACAGGTACAGATGACCATGCAGCTTCAACACGATGCCACAGTTCATCAACCGTAGTGACTTGCGTTTGGTGAAGAGCCAGTCACTCGGCCACCATTGACCAGACGCTTTCTATTGGTGAAAGATCTGGATAACGTGCTGGCCAGGGCAACAGCCGAACATGTTCCGTATCAAAGAAGGTCCGTACAATACCGGCAACATGCGGTCAGACATAATCATGCTGAAACGTAGGGTTTCGCAGGGCTCGAATAAAGGGTAGAGCAACGGGTCGTAACACACCAGAAATGTAACGTGCACTGTTCAAAGCACCGTCAATGCGAACAAGAGGTGACCGAGACGTGTATCCATAGGCACCACATAGCATCACGCCAGGTGATGGGCCAGTATGACGATGACGAATGCACGCTGTCAGTGTGCGTTCACCACGATGCCACCAAACACGGATGCGACCATCATGATTCTGTACACAGAACCTGGATTCATCTGAAAAGATGACGTCTCGCCATTTGTGCGCCCAGGTTCGTCGTTGATCACACCATTGAAGGCGCTCTTGTCTATGACGCAGCGTCAAGGGAAGCCGCAGCCATGGTCTCCGAGCTGAGAGTCCATGCTGCTGCAAACGTCGTCGAACTGTTCGTGCAGACACTTGTTGTCTTCCAAACGACCCTGTTTCTTGACTCTCGGCTCGTGACGTGGTTGCACGATCCATTACGGCCATGCGGATAATATGCCTGTCTTCTCGGCTGCTAGTGATAGGTGGCCGTTGAGATCCCGCATGGCGTTCCGTATTACCGTCCTGAACCCACCGATTCCATATTCTGGTAATAGTCATTGGATCTCGACCGACGCGAGAAGCAATACTGCGATAAGATAATCCACAATCCCGGTAAGCTACAATTCGACCTTTATCAATGTCAGAAACGTGCTGGTACGCATTTCTCCTTCTTACACGAGGCATCACAACAACTTTTCCCCAGTCAACAACGTTCAAATGCAATTTGGGTATGAGGAACCGGCTGAACAATTTCCTCATTTAAACAAAATGTAGGTGTCGCTACTGTAAAAATGTAGGTGTACAAAATGTAGGTGTACCTACTTTGTCTGAATGCTCTGATAAGCTAATCATTTGCATATCATGGCACCTTCTTCCTTTCGTATAAATTTCACGTCTGCAGCATGTCGCCTTCTTGGTGTAGCAATTTTAATGGCCAGTAGTGTATATGGAACAAAAAATTTGTTGATTTAAGAAATTGCCAATGGGGTGAACACCAAGTTGGCCATGTTGATACTTTATTTCAGTAGATTTATTGCGTTTTCAGTTGATTTTCCTTTTATTCTGTATCTATGCAATATGAAAGTTAAAAATTTGAATTATTTAAATAATTAAATCATTCTAATTTTAAAATTCATATTTTAAATTTTCTTTGTCTATTGATTCTATGTTCAATCCATCTACTGTACGTAAATAATTTTTACTGTTTGCTTTATTGTTCTAGTTTCAGCTTTTGTTAAAAATTAAAAAAATAATTATATATTTGGTAATTTTATTTAAGCTGTTTTTGCACTGAATGCAGAGCGAAGCATATACTTCAAAATTATTTCTGACCATACTTTGTATATATATATGTATATATATATTATATATATACATTTGTGTGTGGGGGGGTGTTATGACTACATATTGCTATTATGATGGGGTGCGGATATTTCAACGCAACCTATTCAATTTTGAGCTTTTTTTTTCTATCCTTTTATAAAAGAGAAATTCAACCACAAAAGTGAAAGCAATTTCTGCAATATTTAGATAGCGTTCATATTTAGTGTATTGCTCTGCATAACATTTTCTTTATTTAAGTTTTCTATTAGTAAATGTAGTTAACATTCCTTTATTAGATTTACATTTTGCAATGAATATTTTTCAGCTTTTCTTATAAACACATTGACAAAGTGATGTACTTTTTTAAATCGGAATATTGAAGGTTTCTAAGGACAACATGATTCCACAAAATTATTATTTAGTTTGATCCTTACTTATAATTTTTTACAGAAAATTTTTGTATATTTTTCTATTCTTTTTTGTAATGAAATTCTTGTAAAAGACAGACTTGGAAGACAAAAAATGTATCTGAAAATAAAGATTCTTTGTATTCAGATGATTCTCGTGTCTGGTTTCTAATTGCATCATAATAAAGAAATAATATTTTTTTTTAGTTTTGAATTTTGAAGTAGATGCGTATATTGAAAATCAAGTCAATAGCGTAGAAATAAAAAAGAAAATCAGAATCAGTCCAAGATAGTGTAAAAGAACTTCCATTTATACAGGAAATTCTAAGTAAATTAAATATTGTGTGCTTTGACCTACGCTAGAGGAAAATAATAATTTTATAAAGAAATAAATACTAAATAAAAGAATTGATAATATTACAAAAATATTTAAAAAGAAATTATTTTCAGCTATACATTTAATTACACACTTCAATTTATTCCAAAGTCTAGAATAGACTGCAAATTGAGAGTTTGAGCCTAATAATTATCAAAATATAAAAATATCCAATTTTATTTATTTAAAACATGAATTTACAACCAAATCTAACTTTTCTATGGCCAAATATTACAGTTTTAATGGAAAACTGAATCAGTTTTGTGATTACAAGATGGCGAAGAATAATGATTATTTAATAATAAAAATTAAATAATATATTATTAATGAAAAATAAAAATTTATTAGACACTAATGATATTTCACTTGATTACAACTCTACTAATTATCACACAAACAAGGAAAAATTGATACACCATAATTAATTCCTGAATTATCAATGGATATTCACTGTTTGTTGCCAAAATTTGAGCAGCTTTTTTCAGAAGAAAATAGAATAAAATAACTTAACACAGTTATTTTTTTTAAAACTAAAATTAATGTTTAACCTTCATTAAAAGTGACAATAAAATCTTTGTCTTTTCATAAGTAGTCTAATAAAATCCTTTTATTTTAAAATGAAAATGAGAAAAACTTTTTATAAAAGCCTAAGAGACGAAGTTATTATTCTTTTCCAAGGAGGGGGAGAAAAAAAAACAGCCTCAAGCATTGCATTATTTTTTAATATTAATAGGTATCATAAAATAGAAGAATTAATATTTTATTACCATCTTAAGAAAAAAAATTTTTTTGCATAAATAAGGATATTTTTCTCAGTTTCTTTTACTTCTCTTTAAAAATGAATATAATAAATATAGATTTTTTCCTTATAAAAATTTCGTGTTTACATATTTAGACGAGTAAGAAAACTTTGAATGGAATAAGTGAAAGGAAAATCAACGAAAATCTATTTGTATTTCTAAAACAATATTGTGCAAGAAAAATAGAGTTGAGTTGTATAGGTACTGTTATTCGAAGTATGGATCAATGATCTAAAAAATTATGTTTTCAAATACATAAAGTGACTGAAACATTTTTTTTTCCAAAATAATAAAAATTTTTTATATAAATAGAAATTCTTGGAATAAAGACAAATTTTTGGATAAGAAATTTTTAATATAATAAATATAAGTTTTTTTCTTCACATTATATAAATGTGCTACAAATCACTAAAGAATATTTTCGCATTAATAGTCACATCAAATGAATGCAGGGAAATTTTTTGATTTGGTTGACATATTTTTCTTTCATGGAGTTTCAAAAAAGAATCTTTTATAATAGCATACAACATCATTACGATTATAAAAGAATTTTCAAAAGAATCCTATTGAATATCTTATCATTTTTTCAAAATAAATTGAATTGATCGAAAAATGAAATAAAGCAATTGAATAAGAAATTAGAATTATCAGTATTACGCAAATTATTTTCTAGCTCAATATTTGCATAATATTATAATACCTATATAAAATTTAAAAAAAAAATAATTTATGTAATATATTATTAAAATGCAATATAATTACAATTTATTATTAAAATATGTCTAATTAAAAATAAAAACAAGTTTTGCTTAGGCATGCAATATACTCATTTGCTTATTTCGTGTACATAATCATTTATAAGAATTTCAATTCTTGATTTAAAAACAGGAAAAGATTTTGTTTATAGTTTGATATCGAAACCTGATTCTCTGAACATTTTCAGTTATTATTTTCATGAATGTGAATGAGCTAATAAAATTTGAAGTTTAACTTAAAAAAGCTTTGAATTTGGTAGGTAAATATATTTAGATTAAAATTTTGTTCAGATTATTGTTTAGAAATATCATCATCATTAAGCATATGTTAAAGTAGCTTATCATTTTTTAAACTTAATTTGAATAATCAAGTCAGTGGGTTGCTGGAGCACATATTTCGAATAAATAAATGCACTTGATATTCAAAATTTTACTTCAGAATCAAAATAATTTATACGATGTATACAAAAAATAAAACTTAACTCTGGAAAATATGGTATTAAATATATTTTGGAATTTGCTTAAGTTATGCGTGAAAAATGCTTTGTTTAGGCTAAAGTTTATCTGTGTTATGTTTATATTATATTTTAGGTAAACAAAGAATAATAACGAATTAGTCAATAAGATATAATTCTGCTGAGTTAACTAGATAGAATAAGCAATATTAATATTCCATTAAAGTCTTACAATTAAAAATTTAAATATTATATAAAGTATAGTAAATTATTATATTATTTAATTTAATAGTCATGACAAATCACTTACAGTTTTTTTTATTATAATTAATAAAGGTAACTACTAAATTTTGTGGCATGATAGGCCATATGGGCTGAAGCCTATAATGCTCCTCTCTGTTTTCCTGACAGAGGGTACCTGGGGTACGAATCATATATCCCGATTAGGTAGCCAGCCTAACGCAAAACACCAAGTGCTTAGTTCCTAAGCATACTGGGTGCTTCAGCTAATCGGCCCACTGTGAGGCTGAGTCGATCTTGACCGGCCCGAGGATCGAACGTTGGACTTCAACCGTGGGAGTGTGAAACGTTGCCAATAAGCCCCATTTAATAGAGGCATTAGTTTAAAAAAACTACACTAAAAATAATCTAAATTGAAATAGTTTACTAATTTGTTTTTCTTAAATAAATAGAAAACCAATTGGAATTACCATCCAAAAAACTATCCTTCAATCTCTGTAAACAAACACGCAATAAATATTTTTCTCTTTAAAGTTATAAATATGCATAATATATAATCCTGAGTGTTTTATAAAGCAATTTATTAGAAGAAATGCTAATAAATTGCTTTATAAAACACTCAGGATTATATATTATGATTTGAAGTTATATTTAATTAAAATTCTTCACTTCTATAAGCATGTGTAAAAAATAGAAATAGGAATAAATTTGTATAAATAAAGGAGGCCATTATTATTGATTATCCTGTAATCATTTAACAATTAAACAAATAAGGAAATAATGCAACAATTATTTCCTATATTTTTATCAATTACGAATTTTTTATCCCATGTGAAAACATATTTTCATACTAATATTTTAATGTTCCGTGAATAATATTTCCTGGAATAAAATATGTAAAACACATATAAAAAGTCAATAATTAAATAATTCGAAATAAACAAAAAGTAAATAAATATTATTATAATTTTACAAAAGACTAAGATTTTTACATTTTTTAATTAAAATCAAAATTATTTCAATGGTATATAAATAAGCAGATGTTAAATATGATTTTAACTTTTCAAGAATTAATTTTAAGTAGTTTATCTAAATATATATAGTAACTCAAATATTTTCGGCATTCCTTCAAAATAGATATTCTGCAATAATGTCATATGAATATAATACCAAATGTTTATGGGTGTAATACCGAATGCTATATGGATGTAATATCAAATGTGTATGGATATAATACCGTGTAATTCTCTTTAAATATTTATTACATTCTTAAATGTTATTTAATAGATTTTAGGTTGAAATAGTTGTTTACTGAATGTAATATAATATATATATATATATATATATATATATATATATATATATATATATATATATATATATATATATATATATATATATATATATATATATATATATATATATATATATATATATATATATATATATATATATATATAGTTTACACATTTACTATAATAACAAATTTAATAACAATAAAGAATTATTCTTTTATTAATAAAAAATAAAGAAATCATTTTCTCTAACTTTTGCCAACTTTCAAAACAAATGACAAATTTTAAGCAGAATTACAAAACATTAAACAATGAATATGAAATGTAAATTACTTTAATAAGTTTTTTATAAAACAATTTGGATGTCAGAAACTAATTTCATGTAAATTTAATACATTTGAATCTCATTGCTTATAAGAAAATATTATTTCATTATTTCGATATAATATATTATTTCGCATTAATTATTTCGATATAATCATAAAATGATGCCAGAAATCGATATATTATATCATAGTCTAGGATGGAAATTATTTTACATGAGAATATTAACATAATCATATTTTAAAATGAATTACATCATGAATTACATCGTATTAAAAATAGTATTTTTGGCACACACAAAACACATAAATGCGTACTTTATGAAGAAAACATGTGTGGTTATTGAGATTAATAATAATCCGATCTAAAAAAAAAGAAAGAATGAAAGACGTTATTGTTTATTATGTTGATTATCTAAAAAAAAAGAAAAGTATGAAAGACGTTATTGTTTATTTTCTTCAAAAATGAAGTAAAACACACCATTCAATAAAAAATGAAGCAAAATAACCAAGCTAAAATCTAGGATTCAATCCATTATTTCAAATTTCACCAACTATACTTCCTCTTCAGTGAATAAAATCATTGACTCTTCTCACGTTTGTTTGGAGATTACAAGATGAAGGTATGATAACCAGGTAATGCAAGTAAGATGTTTTATTTCATCTTTGTAACATTTCCTATTTAATCTAAATGGAATTTTCAAGATAAAAGCTATTCTTGAAAAATATCCTTGTTTACAAATGAAGAAAATCCAAGACCTTTTTTTGGAGGAGAATTTCCCTTTTAAGTCTATTTCTAAGAAAGAAATTTCAAAGGCTCTTTAAGTATGTTTTAAAATTTTAATACGAGGGAAAAACTAAAATTCTTAAGTGTATTTCTCTGGTAGGTTTTTTTTTACTTTTATTTCCATTAAAAATGGGAAATTTGTAACATAATCTCATTTTCAGTTGGTCATAAAATGAAAAATCTTTTTAAGTAAAGAAATATAAGAATTACATAAGCAAACTAATAAAAATTTTGATGTTAATATTTATTTATTTTCCAATGTATTTTCAATGTGGATTTAATAATAAAATAACATAAAGAGCATAATAATAATAATAATAATATAAAGAGTTTTGCACGTTTGAATAATTAATATCAATGATATGGTGTCATGAAATTTTTTAATCCATCAATTTCACTTTATTAATTATTTTAATTTAAACCTTTTAATGGTATTTATTTAATGTTTCAAACCGTTCCTGTCTTAACTATTACTTCTCCGGAAAAATTGCTATTTTCTATCAGAAATTGTGTACCTTATTGTCTTATGGCAAGTGATTCTATCATGTGTATAAGGAGTATTCATTAGGAAATAATATTAGGTGGAAAAAATATTTCTAAACATTTTATGCTGATTTTTTTTGTCGTGTTCATGATAGTCGTATAAAATAAAGCCACGAGTTCTTATAACGGCTTCTGCAATTTCTTCAAAGTTTTGGCTTGTAGGTCTGCCAATGATGGCAAAACTCCGATTGTTCTCAGATCAGCCCTTGTAGCTGTGCAAATGTGGTCTGCTGTCATCTGCGTGCTTGGGCAGTTATCACAGTTTCTGTACTCTCCTGTCCTCTTTTTTTATGTGTTTTGCCAACAGCTCTTACAACGGCTTTTGCAATTTCTTCAATGTTATCGGCGTATAGGTCCACCAATGAAGGCAAAACTCCGATTGTCCTAAAATAATTTATAGATGGGCAGTCATAAACGTGGTTTGGTGCCAGATAAGAGTTTGTGCAGTTATCACAGTTTTTGTAGACTCCTCTTCCCTCTCTGTCGATCCTGATGCTTCTGTGATGTTTGGTTCTTTGCCTGATTATAGTTTTTGTTGTCCATCTATCAGTGTCCCTATTGCAAAGCTAGTGTTTTCTTGGAATTGTCATTTCTTTCAGTTTACATTTAACTATTGCGTTAACATCTTGGAAGGTAGCTTTATCGTTGTGGATGTTGTGGTTTCTGTTTTCTTTTTGGATAATTTCTTTGCATTTTCCTTTCCGGAAATGTCAGTTCGTGCAGTTATCCGCTGAAGTGGGCAGAATTTAATTTTAATAGATAGGTACTTACTATGTACATGCCTTTTCCGTAATTAAGTATAAATCGTGTCAGAATTCTGTTCAAAAGACTGATTCCAGCCTCAGTTAATTGATTTCTAATGAGTAATGCTTTTCATTCAGAATGGATCCTGTGTTATAAGCAAATCTTAACAAAATTTTGCCTCTCAAGCTCGTAAGTTTAAGTACGAAAACAATTCCTTGATTTCATCTGATTTATAAAATTAAACTAAATAAATGAACAATACTTTAATAAAAGCATTTTTTAAGAAGAAAATGATTACACAGTATAAATGTGAAGTCTAAAATTATAATACTGTTATAAGGCAGAAAGTTTTTAAAAACTACATAATTAAAAAAAAATATTGAATAACAAATTTAAAACTTCAAAAGACTTACAACTGAATTTCTCATTAAATAAAATACGATTATTAATTTTATTTTATTCATTTTAAAATTTGTTTGGTTACTTTGATTTTCGAAAGGTAATCCTTATTGCCTTAGGATGTAAGACGTTCTTTTCATTAGAAGAAATGATATGATAACAAAAAAGTTGAAAATCCCAAACTCTTACAATATCATATTTGGAATAATTTTTTGGATCTTCTCTAATTCATTCTTTTTATTTATTGCCAGTTGAATTAGTTTTCATTGCTGTTTATTCTTCAAGTTGGGAATTTAATTTACACTTCTTTATAAATTTCCTTTTTGTATGCGTTCAATATTCTAAAACATTAATTTCTCTGGTTACAGTTTTTGATATATTATTAATTTCACAAGAATTCTTTTCTATATAATTATTTTAATGAAAGAACTTTTTGATCCCAAAAGCATTAATTACTTATTTTATCCATGAAAAATAATTTAGGAATTAAATACTTGAATTTCAACATGATATTATTAAACGCACAATTTCCGAAAGACGCTCCCCATTGACGTAAATTCTCATTGCCAAGGTGTAGCGAGCTTGGCTTGTCCACGTGGTCATAAGTAACAGCAACAACAAAAACGCAATTAAAAATCAAGTTATGTTAAATAGGAAACTATCAATAATTTATTCAAAAATATATTGAAATTAATGACATGATTCGAAGAAAAATTTCGATGAATGTCTGTTTTAATTTAATCGATTATAGCTTTAAAAATATGGCATTTTAAAAGGTTATAATGTTTTATCGTTTCGATAGATAGATTAATAATAAATATTTCGTTAAGATCGAGAAACATTAAAAATATTGATTTATGATAAAATATTTCAAAAATGCCTTGTAAAAATATTTAATAAATAATTTTACCCTTTCCCCCCTCTTTTAATCTATTATTTTCCCACCTCCATCAAACGTGAAAATATTGTATTATTTTTTAATCAACCAATCAAAGTTTACTTCTCAAAATAAAATAAGAAACATAAAATAAGGAGTTTATTATAACTTTTCAAATATTTTACGAACAGCAAATTAAATTTATATACACAGTATTTAATTTAATTGTTATATTTTATGCACAAAAAATATTATTTCGTAAATTGAATAAAACAAAAAGATATTAGTTAGTTATTCTCTTTTAGCATTTCTATCTGTTTCACTCCCTGATAATTAGAGTAATTAGTTGACTTAAAATACTTTTACATTGTAATATATATAAAAATATATTATTACATGAATTCCTAATTTTCTGGAAATGATTTTCCAATCAAATTTATGAATTCTAACTTAACAAAAATGATTATATCTAGGGATTTCATAGAAAATTATTGAAAAAAAAATACGATGAAATATAAATTGAAAATAACACTGTAAATCACAAATCAAATTAAAATCCCATTTATTAAAAAATACTATTAGAAACAAGCTATTTTGTAACTACAGTTAATAAAACTTAGAATAATGATAGAAAGTAAAACTTTTTAAAGTAAAATTTACAAATAAATACTTTAATCTAAGTATTAGGGATAAAATCTCTTAATTAAGAACTAAAGCATAAGATTTCATTTTAGTTGTTTCAATTTTTAAGTATGTTATTGTGTTTAATTAATATATGCATTGAACATTTCCTAATTTAAAGAAAAATAAATTTAATATTTAGTAATATTAAATTTATTTTATAATTTAATATTATTTTATTAACTATATTATTTTTATAAAAATATAATTAATATAATATAAATAATTAAATTAATTAAATATAATTATAATTTTTATATATATATATATATATAAATTAAATAATTATATTATAATAATAAACACTTATTATATTTAATTTTAATAACTAAATATTAAAAATAATATTTAATAACTATATATATTTAATAATATAATATAATTATTCAATATAATTTAATATTCATTAAAATAAATTAAGTTATGAATATTAAATTTTTATTAAAATCTTTATTTTTTGTTAATATTTATTTAAAGGCTTTTTGTTTACTTGTTTTTGATTAAAAATAATTAAATGCATAAAATTTTTATTGATGTTGAATGCTTATAAAGTTTAGGAAACTGATGATTCAGTATCTCATGATGATTAAATGAATGATTTATAATACATGAAAATTTCACTTATCTCACTTTAGCTAGTAGGCATGTATTTCAATAGAACTAAGTGTATTGAAGAGTAATCAGAACCATGAGTTTAAACGAAAAATTTTGTTTGTTCTTAAAAATGATAATCTATTGAATTTAACAAGGTTCCGTGTAAAAGTGTCAAACTAAGTAAGATTAAATTGTCTAAATTGCAATTAATATCAAGATAATTTATATTATACAGGGTTACCGTAAAGTATTCATTCACTTTGAAAAGGCTATATTTTCAAAAGTATTACTCGCACACATGTTGTTAGAAAGAAGCACAAAGTTTTGTGTACTTTTGTAGAAAAGCTATAAAAGGTAACGAGTTTATAGTTATTTTCATGTACATATATGAAATATTTTTGATGAAAACAGCCTTTGTGGAATGAATGAATCATTTATGTAAACCTATACATTTATTCAATCAAATTTAAATATGAAAAGCAGATTTTCTTTTTAGGAACTTCATGAAAAGAAATCTACAGTAGGAAATTCATATTTCTGTAAAGCATAATTTATTTTCAGTTTCCTCGAAAACAAAACAAAACAAAAATTTAATTTTCAATTTGATCAGACATTTGTAAATGATTTTTTCATTGATTTTAAATTTTAAGTTTAAATTTTCGTTATTCATTGGAATGAGTGGGAACTTATATAATAATAATGTTATTATTATTTTGAAAAAGTATAGGGAAAAAAAGTGAGAAGATAAACTTTGGAAAAAAATCATTTCAAAATATTTTATAGGACTACTTCTTTTTAATTTAAGTACTTATGTAAATAATTTACATTAGTGAATGTTTTATGGGTTTTCACATTCTTGTAGCTTGATTTATACAGAAATACACTAAAATGTTATATTAAAAGAACACTGCATATGTTATATTAATAGAACATTAACGATATTTTGAACTTAAAAATCAATCACATGGAAATTTCTACCACCTTCTTCCAAACTACAATGCTTATCTTGTAACATTTCACTATTAACATTATTATTTTGAAAACAAGGAAAAACTAATGAGTGATGAGACTTTAAAAATAACTTCAAGTACATTACTTTCTTAGTTTTGTACCATTACTTTTTTAGTTTACGTAATTATGTAAATAATTTACATTAGTGAATATTTATGTGTTTTCAAATTCTTGTAGTTTGATTTATATGGAATTACACTTAAATGTATATGTTTCATCAATGGAGCATTTAATTTATTTTAAATTTAATTCTCTCAATTGACACAGCGATTTTCTTCAATTCTTCTTCCAGACTACATTGGTTATCTTACATTTAACAGAGGTAAAACTGAAAATTCAATCCGTTGTCTGTAAATCTACAACTATCTATAAATGTTTTAACCAAAATCAAAAAATATATTTTTAAAAAGAAAAATATGTATTAATTTTTTTATAAAAATTAACAATTTTTTTAGCATTGATTAACAATTTATATATATTAATTAATAGCTATTTTAAAGGTAGGTATTAAGTATATCATTCTCGCATAGCCGCATTTATAATAGAAGTGAATAGAATAAGAGCACACTTAAAATTTTAGGCACTCTATCAAATGATTACAGGTGGTTTTTCTTTAATGTTTCTTTGAATAAAATTTAAATCCTTCTTAGTGTAACTGTGCTCTTTCTTCTAGAGTTAAGCATTGAAGAAAAAAAGAGAAACATTTTCTGCGTAAATTTAGTCTGGAAACAATTTACGATTTTCTAGTGAAATGAAACGAAAAATAGTCTACATCTTTACTTTAAAAGCTTTTTAGTGACAAAATGCAATAATTTCCCTTAAATTCTGAAAATGCTTTTTTTTTATTTTTTTATTTTTATTTTTAAGGGTAGTACTTTTCAATAATCTTAAAAGCTGATAAATGTATCCTTAATTACATTTATAAAATTTTTTCATGTTTCTTCTTTTATGTTTTCTGCTTAAAAACAGAATATTCAGTAATTAGATTTATGAAATATTAATAATGCATATTTTGGCATGTTAGTAAGTTTATTATTATTTTTTATGAAGAAACTTTTATGAAATCCATCTGTTTATGATTAGTAAAATTTACTATTGTGTAGTATAATTTTTTAAGCTGTAAAAAAGTCATCTTTACAAATAATATAATGAATCAAATTTGCAATAATATGAATTTGAGAAAATAGCTCACCTTAGTAAGTAAAATTAAGTATGTGATGAATTATACATGGTTATGGTTTGTAAAATATGATACACATGATTGCTAAAGGCTTAAATTACTATATCTTAAACAAATTAGATTCAGTTTATTATGCATGATTATGTACGTATGCTGCAGAAAATTGATTTAATTCAAAAGATGAAAACGGCTTTTGTGAATGATCAAAAAAGTGAAATAAGTATAAGAATATTTACTTATAGTAACATTAATTATTGCTAAAAAATCAAAATCAATAAAATGAAATATGAAACTAGAAATTACATTTTTATAGATTTTTATGCAATTTTTTAAAATTAATTTATTTAAATTATTTTTTTTGTGATTTTATTGGCCATTTATATATATATATATATAACTTTGCAGAAAATTACTGAGTGAAAAATCTGAACGAACGAACACACACACACACACACACACACACACACACACACACACACACACACACACACACACACACACACACACACACACACACACACACACACACACACACACACACACACACACACACACACACACGTTTCAACAAGAGTGTATGAACACGTTAAAATGCTCAACATTAAATTTGCAGTTTCATTTTCTCAAATATAGACTTGTCTAGTGGTCAGCTTGCCACTCAGGACCTCCCTACATACAGTCAGTAGGTAGGGAGGTCCTGAGTTCGAATCCCGGTTCAAGAATGGATGTAATTTTTCACTCTATCTATCCTGTTTTTTCTTGTATGAACGAATTGTGAATGGTTGCCTACCCTATAAACTGATATCTATGGCATGTGTGTACTGAAGAAGTCGGACTCCACACCAAAATATGGTTCAGTTGGAAAAGTGGAGTAGCGCACCCCATAATGCCAGCCTAGCTAGCACACAACAACAACAACAACAACAAAATAAAGAATTCTTATTTTATATGATGCTGAGATATCGGAAAAGTGTTGAATCCTGAAAAGAGTCTAAAAAGTCAAACTTCTCGGAAATGTTGGTACCTTTGATATTTCATACAGCAAATAAATCTTCAATTTATGAACAGTTTCACACAGAGCATTTTCTTTAGCTATAGTCTCATGACATTGCATCGATAAAATGAATGATCAAGAACTTTACTTATGGTTATAAACAATCATTTTCAATATTATTCAGCAAACAATCTTACGATAAAATCAAGTATCGGGGATTCACCGTGGTGTGGTTAAATAACAGCGCTCTTCTGAGTGAATGTTCCCAGGTTCGATCTTAAAACTAACAAAATATAGGAAGTTATTGTTGAGTTTTTACTTTATGCATACAAGCCTGTCAGCGAGCATACGTGGGATGTTTTCTGGGATGTTACGACACGCAGATATATGAAATGTTCCCTAAAAGGCAAATTGAACGGAGTGCTGGCCAAGACAAATAACGATTTTTGTAACGGGACATGGCCCATTTACAAGTTACCTGCATAGAATAGGAGTACAATCCACTGATAGCTGTGCATGTGGAAAAGAAGGTACTCCAATTCATTACGCTACAACATACCCCATCACGAGTTCCTGGCACTTTACTACCCCAGTGGCAATCTGAAAATTGTCTGGCTCGAAAACATCACCATCAACAAGGCAGCAAAGCTAAAAATTATTAACCTTATAAACTTTCTCCTTGAATATAGAGACTTAATAATTCCAGAGGAATAGGAGGATAATGATGTCCGTGACGGTGATAGACTTCACCTGGAAGATGATGAGCCGTAAAATCCGCATACTCCATCTTTCTCATATTCTACATTTAGACATTTTTCTCTTTACCTGTAACATTTCACCTGTTTTCATCTCCTTGTATATAGTTCATTATTAATTGTTTGCTATTTTATCACCATCATTCCAACGCTCTTACTTAATTACTTAATCCCAATTATTATCATCATGTTGTACTGACTTATTTTAATGCATTATGTATAACCTTTCTAAACTTTTTGTATATATAGCTTAGAATTTCATATGACCTAACTTACTTTGAGCCGATACACCCAACTACCAAATCCATATACTAAATGCATTATTTATTCATTAATCATTATTACCTCAATTATTTGCAGTAAGTGCAGATATATGTATTCAATTCTGTTTTATCATTTTTAATATCCTTTTGTTTTTCCATTTATTTTCTTTATTATATGCATGCAATTTGATTTGTATTTTATATGCCTGTCTTACCACATCCTGCCATGTATTTTGTCATATACCTATTTTGAATGCTTCTTACGTGTCTACGCCTTAACCTCTCAATTGCAATCCAATTTCTGTTAAATAGTATACTTTACTACTCTCTTTACTGTGTAAAAGTAATAATTTCCAGTGTCTCTATATGATTGCAAGCATAATTGTATGGTCTTGTATATACTGTGTTCCGTTTTCTTTTCTCTCCAGCGGGTCCATCAAATCTGGTAAAATATTTCAGGGTACAGGGTATTTTCATTTTAGTTACAGGGACCTCTTCTGGTATTTACTTTACAACTTTAATTTCGAGGACACACTGGCCTGGTTAGTTAAGGCGTCGTTTTTATTATAAGAAGTTAGTGAGTTTGAAACCTGGTTTAACCAAAGATCCGTCGTGTTCGCTAATGTTGACTGGGGTACATTAAAATTGGGCGTGGTTGCAATATCCCTCAAGTGAAATGAAACTTTTAGCTGTTGCAGGCCAAATATTATGAGTCTCCTACTTGGTGCTTGCTTCAAAATCACGAAGACTCCACCCGGCTGCTTCTATGTAACTAGGTACAGGGAAGCAGGCTGTTGCATATATATTAATTTACAAAATATTAATTAATATTAATTTACAAAAAAATATTAATTAATATTAATTTACAAAAAAATATTAAAAAGCAAGAAGAATTGAAACAAAAAATCTTCTAAGCTCTATATAATATAATTTTTTACACATTCATGTTAAAGAGAGTTTGAAGTATTGAAAGAAAGTCGTATGGGGAAAGCATTCAGTGAAGAACAGTGTATTATCTATTTAATTCACTACATATGCCAGATGAATATCAGTCCAAACACACATATAAGGACAGCATTTCACAAAACACTTTCTTACTCCTAAAATTTTAGTCATTGAACAGAAAATGTTGAAACTTGATTAGTAAAAGTATTATGAATACATGATTCCTTATGTTCGGATTCATCTATGTAAAGGTATATCAGTGCCTTCCTTCGATATACATTTTCAACGTTCAGTAATGTAAAATATTATTTTATTGGATAATTATATATCTCATACATTCAAATGAAAGCAAGTAATTTATATCATAAATTGCTCAAATTCTTTCATACTGTAATGTATATGATTACTCCTCACTCATAAATACCAATAACTTTTAAAATTAATTATTAAAGCATTCTTTCACTTAAACTTTTCAACTTTTTATTAATAAATATGGCTTTATATTAGGAATTATTGAATAATGATCATATACAACACGAATAATATCATCGATAACACGGATGGAGAAATGTATGCTCTCTAAATTTACATTTTTATTTTTTATAACACTTTACTAAAGAATTTACTATTCTCTAAATTTTTTAAACTTCGGTAAAATAAGGGATTCTTTTTTTCAAAAGAAAGTAAAACTAAACAAGGCTGAGTTTATATTTTAAGAAGAAGAGATAGTAAGTGTATTTTCTCATTTAATGGGAAGAAAAACTGGGTCAAAGTCAAAAATGAAATATAAATTATACTACAAATAGAGAACTTTAAATATACATAGATTAATTATGAAAGACTTAAATGGGTTCAGCCCTCTGATCAAATGCTAATAGAGTGATTTTTAATTACATTATATGTTAGTTGCAGAAGTTAATGAAATATTGGAAATTTATAATATATATATATATATATATATATATATATATATATATATATATATATATATATATATATATATATATATATATATATATATATATATATATATATATATATATATATATATATATATATATATATATATATAATTGCTACAAATTTATAAACATTACTTTTATTTGTCTGAAAACTTCTCAGATCTGAAATATTCAGATTTTGGGCAAAAATTGCTCAATTCTATGTTAAATACGCATTTTTATAGATTTGGTGAATATTTGTTGATATTCTTGGTGACTTGATGAAATTCTTGGCAACTTAGCGAAAAGTAGATAATTTTTAGAAAAATCCATCACCGAAGATCTAGGACCAGTATTAAGAAGATATCCCTGAACTTTCTAGAAATTTTGACAAAACTCTTACATTTACCTGCCAAGTCAAGTATAAATACTGCCTTCCGAGGAGAAGAGGTGAGTGAAGACGAATCACTTAAATGCTTGTCTAGTGCATAGGAGCTGTAGTCTGCCTGTGGTATTAGAGACTTCTTGTGATTGGAAGCTCTTTTTTGTTGAATTAGCTGAAATGCATCTGAGTAATTGGGATTTCTACAGTTGGAATTTCCTATATCGTAATACATTTTCTACAAATAGAAAAGTTTTCTGATTTTTAAGAGATTGTTTTATCGACTCTCAATGAAAGTGAACCCGAAGTGTGGTACTATATACATATATATATGTGTGTGTGTGTGTGTGTGTGTATGTGTGTGTGTACCAGAAGCCTATTCACATCAAATCCACCGCCGGACATACAGAAGAGGGGGAGGGAATGATGAGGAGAAGGAAGAAAAAAGACGAAATTAGTCCAATATCAATTCGTAAAGACACGAATTGATATTGGACTAATTTCGAAACAACTATACTGATGTTAGATTGGGATTTGATATTCATTTGTAAATATGTTTATTTATATTTTCTTTAAAACCAGAATTAAATCATTTATAAATAATGTGTTATTTCCTAAAAATGAACCGAACGAACACACACACACACACACACACACATATATATATATATATAATATATATATATATATATATATATATAATATATATATATATATAAACTCAGCACAACAGCCCATGTGGGCCAAGGTCTACAGTGCTGCATCTCTGTTTTCTTGACCGAGAGGCCCTGAAATTCGTTATTTCATAGAATAACTAGATATTTCATGATCTAACTGAGCAAGTTAAAGCATATAAAATTATTGAATTCTACGATTTAACAAAGTATTCTATAGGATAACGAGTACTTTGGTTAAAGTGTGAAATTTGAATGTTTTTTGAACTGGTTCTATCTGTATTATGAGTTTTGAACCGCTTGTATCTGATTTTGTAATGAAGGCTAGGTGTATTCTCTATTCCATTGCTTTTAGATTTAAAACTTTGACGAAGTATTTATGAAACATAATAAATAAAAATCTTCCTCTTTTTATCTTATTATTATTCAATTAAGCATTCGCTTGGATAATGATTTATTTTGAGTATGTGATTTTAGATATTCGTAATCAGTTAATTTATGAAATGATTTTCTAACTATTTACTTTTTCGCTTTAACAGTTTATCATTTTATCATAGAATAACTAGGTAAAGAATCAAAAACTTCATCTATTATATATATAACTGACTTGCTTAGTTGCTTTAAGAAATTGCTATTTATTCTACGAAGCGAATACAAACTTTAACATTAACAAATGCTGAAAAATATGTGTGCTTCTTTAATAACACTATATTATTTATCATATTTACTTTAACTGAATTTTTAAAATTCTGGAAATTACATTTGAAATAATGTCTGTGAATATGTCTGTGAACAATTCATGTGCTTACTTTACTCTCATAAGGAGTCTACATGATGATTTCTTGCCAAATGTGCAGAGCACACAAATTATATTAAGAAAAAATAGAATAGAAACCTTTAAATGCGCTTACGAACTTTTACCATTGTTACCATAAATCGATGATCATTTAATTTATAATAAAAATAAATTCATAAAGTTCTCATAAACATAGTCTATAAAATGTGTAAATCAGTTTTACTTTCTTAAGATCTAATTATGCTCTTAAGATCTTCATCTAATTATGTCAGGTAGAATTTTTTTGAATTATAGTAAATAAAATTTCAAAATAAGAAACATTCAATGAATTCCTTTTTTAATATATTTAATTGAAATGTCTTAGTGAAATTGAATTTTTTAAATTAGTTTTGCAATTTAAATAGTTATTTACGTAAATTGAAAAATGAACTTAATAATAGAAAAAACATTAGTACTCAGTGAACCCAAAATTTCAGCATTTATTTTCACTTCACTACTGAATTTAATTAGTGTGAGATGATTTTTATAGTTACCATTGAACAAATTCAATTAAAAGCATCAAAAGCTGAAAGGAATGAGTTTAATCATTTAGAAAATAAGAGCAAGTAATCCAGTAAAGAAAAATTAATAATACTTTTTCAATTAATGAATTGATTCAGTGGAATAAAAGTAACACAGATTAATAAAATATAACATCAAAAACAATATCGCAAGTTATAAATTATCTTAGATTAAATTATGTGATGAAAAGCTGAAAAGTAGATTAAAGAAAATAGATGCTATTTACATAAACCATATTATATAATTACAAGTATAAATATTGAGAACATAATTTTGAATATTTGGAAAGGATTTATATATTTTTGAGTGTATATTTTTATAATTCAGTGTTAAGTAAGCATCTAAAATTATCTTTTAAGTAATTCTATCCATTGGTTTCAATCATAAACTTCTTTTATATTCATTTTATTGCATGTGAAGAAATTTTTACATAAAGGAAAAACATAAAATGAACTAATATTTATCAATATTTCAGTTATTAATTTAACTTAAAATATGAATAAACTATTAAAGATAAATTCAGTTTAAATACTTTATTTTTAATGTCCTCTGCAGTTTGTTGATCGAAAATAATAAATTTTTATCTTTAACATTTACGTAATTTATTATTTGGCAGTTTTCCTTAATCTAACTTACTTGACAAAATTTTGTTAAACTATTTTATATTGATATTGCAATTTGATATTAACAGTACAACAGAATTCATGTTTATTTCTAATTTTGATGTACTTGTATTCTAAATAATTAAAATAGACTTTTCAAAAACACCATAAAAAGTCTTTATCCACTTAGAATTTTAGTTTAAGTAAGTTTTCATAAATATTATATTTATATATATTGATATTCATAAGTATTATTTTTATATATTTGAGATATTGTTTTAATTTCCTTTTCTTTCTTTATCATTTGAAAAACACATTGCACTAATCGATATTTTTTTGGAATCTTTTGAATTTAATTAAAAATTAATAGAATAAATAATATTTTTTTGTCTTATAATTTATTTTTATTTAAATGTAATGTTTAAAAAATATGCATTTCGTATCATTTAACATTATTTGTATTGCTCTATTTATTATTAAAACTAATGTAAAATATTTTTACAAGTTAAATTAATATGCTTAATCCTTACATATCAGAGGAAAATAGGTTCAAAGTTAAGCAGAAAAATGCTAGTTAAATCAAGTCTCGTAAATATTGATTTTCATAATTTATACCATATCATAGTACAAAATTAAAACAAACATAAAGAACACAAATCAAAAATATATTAACTTTTTATTGTTGCATATAAAATATCTTCTGACTTAATAATCCTTTGAGACTAATATATTTGCCCTGTCTGAGTGATGGACTTTACAAACTGAGCCTTCCATAAGGCATACGAACAAGCCGAAGAGGCTTACAAATAATTAATTAGGTTTGAACCCGTAACTTTCTTCACAGAAGATAGAGAATTAATTAAGAAGTCATGGTGAATCTATTTAAATTAAGATTGAAGATATACATACACACACACACAATCATTTGACACTCTTAACACTAAAAACTCTGTTTATTCATTAAGTTGATGATTTGATTGCCACACAAAATGTTTTAAAGTAAAATTACTTTTCCGGTTCATTTTATATTTGAAACATTTTTTATATAATATTTATATAAAATAATTTAAAAATAAACTAGTTCCTACCGTCCATCTTCGTATACTTTAAATTTAAAAAATTAGGTAAATTAGAAGGAGTTCTAATTCAAATATTCATATATATATATATATATCATAAATATAGGGTAATATGTCTGATAAATAAAATAAACTTATATTTGATAAAATTTACATTTACAAAACTTTCTTTTTAGATTGTGTTTAGGAAAATTAGTTGAAAGATAAGAAAGAAATTGTTGTTTATCTTTAAATTTTAAGTAAATACAAAACACTTATGTTGATAAAATTAAGTGAAAATTATATTAATTTTCACATTATATTATCAGTCAATGGCAAAGGATCATCATAAAAAATATAATCAATTATTCAATCAAAGGAGACATAATCTATCAAAACATGATTATCTATCAAAAGCTATTTAAGAACGCAAATGAAATATTCAAGGGCTTATTATAACGTATTATTAGGTAACTAAATAATTCAAAGTTCAAAACTCAGAACAAAATATTAGTTTAAGATAAAATATTCTGAAAGAGATACTATGTATCCATTGTTTGCTTTTCACTTAGCTAATAAAAAAGCATTACAGTAAAAACCAATGGAATGATTTCTCACAAAAGTCTATGCTGTCAACATAGTGAAGGCTTAAGTTATATTAGTAAATATTATTTTGAGTGTGTACGAGTCATGTGTCTATATTTGAATGTTTCATATGTAAGAATGCTTGACATTTATTCTCTTGTGAACAGCGCTGTCTTATCAAATGCCATAATTTAATTTAGATTCATTGAAGGAAACAGTCTCACAACTTTTCATATTAATGATTATCATATTTTTTCAAATCCATTTTTATATATAAAAAGAAGCAAATTAGAATTACAATGATGAAATTTATAACCCTAAATAACTTTTTCCACATCATCTATGGAAAAGTTCATATTCAGAATTATAATGTTTATTGAGATGATTCAACTTATTGAAGAAAATAATTTCACAATGCTGTCTGCAGTTTTTATATAAGTATTTTATAAAATATTCAAAATATATTTGGCATTACTAAAAAAAAAAAAAACAACAACACGAGTTATCGTCTTAAATTGAAATACTTTTCTGCTTAAATTCTCCCATGAATGTTGCAATGTGGTTGAATGTTAATATTTAATATCTTCTTCTTGAAACAAGAAAGTTATGAATCGCAAACTCTTTTGCAAACAATATTTCCTTTTTAAGAGATGTATTTTCTTAATTCTACGTTAGCTTAATGTACATTTATTTCTAAGTTTTAAGGAAATTAATATTCTTTATACGCATTGCAGTAAATTATCAATCTACAAAATATTATTTGTTTAACCTGGAATATAAATATCAAGATGTATTTTCTCACCTTTATTATATAATACATGTGCCTTGCTAATTTCAGTAATGGATTGCTAAGTATAAGCAAATAAATCAAAAAAAGAAGACTGCCTTCCTTTAAAGCTAATTTTAATAATTTGCAAATAATTATTTTTATAATCATTAACATAGTATTTTATTAATTACTTTAAATATTCACAAATTGCGAAATCAATAAACAGCGGATTAATAATTTAAATATTTAATCCCTGAAATATTTAACGAATCATTAAATTTAAAAAATAACAAATTTGAGAAAGTTCTATTAAATTTTTCTACGAAACATAGGGTTTTTTATGTTCCCTTTTCACTAATATAAAGAAAGTTAAATTTTATGAAGACTAACATTTTATTCGACGTTTTCTACACAACAACGACTTTTATTTTTTGAGGTTCTCACAAACACAATTTAATTTAACAGGAAAGCTTTTAAGGTTGTTTTCTGATCTAAGTAACAATGTAAATAAAGTTTAAAAGCAGTTAACTTGCTCAAATTAAACAAAACTATTTTGTTAGAATGTTGCTTAAAAGCACAAGTTTACTGCTTCAATTTCAGAAATACTTAAGACTAAAATTCATTGCTTCATAAAAATATTTTCATTTTATGTTAAAATTCATTTCTTAGAGTCTTCTAGAGAAAGAATATTAATAAAATAAATAATTCTTCAACAAGAACTTGTTGAAATAACAGTATATATCTCAAAATTAATTAAGAAGTGTCCATTACATTTCTCGTAGAGTATATACTAAATAAGTTTTAATATTAAATTGTTCTAAGAATATATTTAAATTCCTTCAGGGTGTTGCACTTACGGGGGCCAACAGTGTATTTTCTTTGGGGTGTGGTTGTATCATTTGCAGACTAGCTTTCTCCTACGAAATGGGAAAGTACCGATATTGTTCATGAATTTGATATAGGTTTTATATACGGCATTGCACATAGAGAATATGTATCAATACATTTAGGAATAAAAATATTTTTTAAACTTCTTGCACCTATATAATTAATTTTTAATCATAAAGTGGTTATTTATTTCATTCCAGTTGAGATCAAGGCTACATCACATTATTTTATTTCTCATTGGTTTAAAATATCCATGATACTTGATAACGTATTATTTACGTCAAGTATTAAAACAATAAATACGCATCACATATTAACGAATAAAATTATTTTTTATATAAAGACCAAAACATCGAAAGAAGCCGTTTTCCATTAATTTAAACTGATTATTAATTGACAGTAAAACAGAAAAAAGTAAATGAAAAAGACGACAAAACATCTACTTTGTGGTTACTTTAAATAGGCAAGGACGATTCAAATTTTTTAAAATTTCGTTAATTAATAGAATTTTAAATTAATAATAGCAATATTTGTTAACAATCTTTTTTTAATATTAAGAGCAATACCTTGCTTATAAGCAAAATTTTCTTTAACTCATTAATTTTTCTTTCTAACGTTATAAATTAATCTTTCTCTCTAATGTTCTTAACTAATATACCATAGCTCTTAACATCAGTAAAACAAAAAAATACAAATGACATTAACATGATATTCATATTAAAACCTTATGTGTGCATTTTATGTTAATGTGATAATTGTGTTGATGAGGATTATGAACAATTTAAAATTTCTCTGAACCGTAATTTCTTGAAGTGCAGTATTTTTCCAAAAATTATATATATATATATATATATATATATATATATATATATATATATATATATATATATATATTACAGTTTTGCTTCTTTTTTAAACAAAAAAAATTCAAGACATTTTTGAAATTAGGGAATTGGAGTCTTAGGATAAAGAAAAATATTAGAATCAATATCTCAATACACATCAATTTATTCCTTAATGCATGTCTTAATTAAAAAGTGAAATATGATAAGAGTATGTTCAAAATATTTTAATTAAAAACTTATTTTTAAAATAATTATTTTGCTGGAAAAAGAAAAGAAATGCAGTAACGATTAAAACTTTTCAGTGAATTATCCTATTGAAGAATTATTTTCACATTCCATGATTTCCTTTGAAACTTACCTCACTATAACTTTTTGATATTTTTTAACATTTGGATGTGCTCAAATATCAACAGAAAATTTTAATTAGGAAATAAAGACAAGGAAAATAAACTTAAAAATTTCAATATAGGAAATTAAAAACATTTAATGTAAGCTTTCATGTTCACATTCAGTTTAAATTTTTTACTTTCAATCAACTGAAAGAAAATTTTATTCAGATTCCCAAATTGAGTTTAAACTCAAATTCCTAACCTTAAACTCAAAACTTATTTTTCTCCGTCGTTCAAGAAATAAAATGCATAAGAGAAATTTAACGCTTGGAAAACGCAATGTTTTAATTAATCAAGCCAAATAATTAGTTAACTGACTTGAACTATTTTATGTAATCAGTGCTTAAGATTTTATTAAAAATTAAACTCGAAATTATTTTTAATTAATTTTTTTGCAATATTCTAAAGTATTTGAGTTTGTTGATGCATCACAATCAAAAATAAATTAATTATTCCAAATTCAGCTTATATTTGTAGTTAAATTCTGTTGCTTAATTTTTTATCAAGTGATTTACATGAGAAAAACTTTTAGGACTATAGTTTATACATAGTATTTAATGTATGTTTAAAAATATTCTGTGTAAAATTGTTTTTTTATTTATTTTATTTTTATTTATTTATTTATTTTTATAAAATCATGTAAAAGAATCCTGTATAAAATTTTGATTACATACAAATTTTTTATAAGTAAACATTAAAACATTTTAAAATAAATTTATTTTAAATTCCTATTAACAGGAAATATTTTTAAATATTTCACAAGATTAGTAAATAAATGAATGCTTCGAAGCAGAATTTCTTTTCTAAAATTCCTTGTATTGTTATTCAAAGATACATAATTTTTTAATAATTAAGGTAAGAGAAGTTTTTAATAATACATTACAAAATATTTATCAATTAAAAACAAATTTTACCATTCATTAAATGGGATACACTTAAAACTAAAATAATAATTTAAAAGTACTTTTTCGATAAATGAATTTTTCTATATTAGTTTACATTTACCATATGAAGAATCAGACTGTTTGTGTGAATTTATGTCTTAAAAACGTAACTTATACGGAAATTTGAAACAGGTAGATGTATATATGTAATTAGATATTTTAGATAAATGGGAAGAAATTTAAAAATTTTATATGAATTTAAAAAGTTTGAGTGAAAGATACCATGGTGTAGTGACGCATATCTCGATAAATCGTCGATCTATCAGTGTGAAAAATTTCTAAAATTGGGACTTCTCAATATGACATAATATGAATTTTCTATATATATTCTGGAAGTAATTATAAAAAAACATTTATCAGTGAAAAGTAGAGATAAAATTAAGATATCAAAACTTTCCCTCTAATTCAGTCATTAAAATTTCGGATGAACACATCTTAGTAACCGATATGGGTATAACATGAAATAGTATCCATGTAACCGCTTTTTCCCCAACTTTATATATTTTAACATTATATATATATATATATATATATATATATATATATATATATATGTATGTATGTATAATTTGATCCTGCTATTTTATTATTATTTAGTATATCAACATGAGATTCATTCCCTAGAACAGTTGCAAAATCGGAAGACTAATTCTCAATTTTGTGAATATCAATCAAAATTTTTTCACAGAGTTAAGTTGTTAAAAAGTTCAACCGATCTGTTAAAATTTGCCCTTTCACTAAAAATAATTAAATATTCTTACAAATTGTTATCCTAGCTTTTAAATTAACAAACACATTATTAATGTTCCCCAGAAAGACTCTGCTGTTATGAAACTCATGGTTGCATGTTTTCTGCTTTTTTCACAGATGAAATACTATTATAGATACCAGCTATGATATCAAACTCATGGCTTGAACGTGGTTTAAAATCATTAAATAACGATGATTGTAACATGAACATAAAGATGATTGCGCTCAACGGTTTCGGTATTGTTGAAATAGCAGGTCTCGGCCTAAATTTCTTTGGATATACTAGTTTGTAAATCCAAAGAAATTTAAACCTAGTGCTTTGGGCGGGATTTTATCAAAGTAGTCAATTTGACCTTTCAAACTCGATCTAGAAGAAAATGAAACTGGAAACAAATTGACAAAGGTGGAAGCTCGTGAGGCTTCGGAACCGTTGGCAACTTTTTGGAAGTCTAAAAAATAAGATTAAGAACACATGGTTGTTCCTCCAGAGCACCAATGGTATCAGTGTTCTGGTCTGGGAGTCTCGCTAACTCACGGCATTAAAAGACAGGAACAAATTACTATTACCCCCCTTAGAAATGGTCACATCAAATCATAAAAAATTTTCTGAAGGCTCCAAAGTTTTCTAGACCTGTTCTAACTGTTTCGCTGAACAAGTTCATCAAAACACATCCATGCGTGCCTAGTTCTATTCAAGCAAGATTTAAACTACGATGTACTGGTGGGGTACGATGTACGATGTACTGGTGGTGCTAGGTGTTTTGGGGGTTTTAAAGTTATGGACCCAGTTTAACGCTGCTGGAAAAAGCGGACATGCAATAAAAACAACAATTGAAAGTATTGGAACAACTTAATTAAACGCTAAAAGTTTTGAATTTTAAAATATTTAAAAGAGAATTTTTTCATTTTTATATTTTCCCTATTCCTATAACCTTTATTTGGAAATGTATAATCATATTTTTTAATATTGAATCATTTTCTTCCTAATAAAATTTAGAAATTTATATTTACCACATTCTGCGTGTTGAAAAATTAAATTATAGTTAAAATTTTACGAATTTTGCTTATCCCGCAAACTTTTTTATAACTACGAGAAAAAATTTGACCAGACTTGCTTTTCAAAGTGGATTCTGTATCACTGCAGATTTACACGTGCAGAAAAGTGAAAAAAAATCGCATTCAATATCTGTTTTCAGCAGACTTTACACAGTATATCCTTAAGATTGGCAAATTTTAATGCTACGAATAACGTTTATTACGAAAATCAACCATTATCCTCTATCTGCATACAGATTAATGTTTTATGTATGTAAACTTATATATACAACATTAATTTATATGCAGATGTAGGGTATATCATAACCTTCATTTAATATGAATGCTTCATATTCTCAATTACATCAATATTTATCTACAACACATTGAAAAGAAATCGAAAATCGTATTCCAATGCAGAGTAACATAATGTAAAAAGAATGTTTGTAGAATTAATAATTTTGATTATATTTTGTGTGTGAAATTATTTTATGTTAATTTACTACTCATGAGAAACTTAGCGTTTCATGCATTACTTATTAATGAAGTTGTATCTGATAAAATTCAATTATTTTTCACAATATATTAAAAATTGTTTTCTTTATTTATAAGAACTTTTGGTTTAATGATCTAAAAATCACGAATATTCAACATGTGGTCAAAAGTAGACATTAATCATTCAGATCTATCTTAATGACTTGTTTTAAAGTACTTTGTAAATAAAAAAACATATAATGAATAATATTAATTTATCAGAAATGATATTTCAGAAAATAACGTGAATGCTTATATTACTTACAACATAGCGTTGATGTCTGCACAATAAAACAAGTTAAATTTTCAAATTAAAATTTTTATTATAAAAACCATTTTAAGCTAACATTGCTTTCCTTAAAATAATAGAATAAATAGTGTTAGTGATTATAAGTTTCTAGAATTGTTTTCATTAGTGAATTTACATTATACAAAAATGTTTCATGTGAAATGAGAGTAGGAAATTTTTTCTCCTGTTAATGTTGCCATGCAAATCTTCCTCCTTAGTCACTCTTTCTTAGTTCACATGAAATATTTTATCTCTTGTCTATAAAACATCATTAAAATGAGGTAATAATTCATCTTATGTAATCTCATCTCAACTAAAGCATTATCAAAATATACTTAGACGACATGGTTACAAATTTTTTATATTCAGGTTTCATTCCTTTGTAGAGAATTTGCATAGTTTGAGGAATCAAAGTGCATTAACAATAGAATGAAAACTGAATAAATAATAAGATCATCGATATAATTGCATCAACTTTACACTTAAATAATTGTATGATATATTTATAAAAAATAATTCGGTGAGCAATTTATATAAATATTCATATCAAAAAATATATTTCATAAGTTACTACTTCCTTAATATTTAAAAATGATATCTTTAGGCGATAAAAATTTACTTGAATCTTAAAATAGCCATTAATGTTAAGTTAAGAAAGATTTCAATCAGTGTTTCATTTTAATTATAAAGTGGTTGTTTCTTTCGTTCCAATTTGAGATCTAGATTACATCACTTTATTACAATTATCATTGGCTTAAAAAGTTCATGACGTCAGATAAAGTGTCGTCTGCGTTACAACGTATTGAGACGGTGTCGTAAAACCGACTGGTCGACGAATTTGCTGCCTGCCTTCAAATCATATTCTTCGACAGTCAGCGAACAAGGTGAAGTTCACCATCGAATGCCTGAGTATTATTGACGTTGAAAAAAAATCCATTCATTATTTTTACCAGTAATAAAGGAGTATTTTTTAATTATAATTTTTTCCTTATGTAAAAGATTGCAAAATAATGAAAATTTTACCTGTTGTTTTAAATAATTATATGTCAAATCCAGTTTTTAGCGGTATTACTTCCCAAAATGAATATTGAAATCAGAAATACAGAAAAAGCAAAATGAAAAATAAAGACAAAACATTCACTTTATGGTTAGTTTAAATCACCATGTATGATTTTAATTTTATTTTTAACCATAAAAAAGTGATTTTTTATTTCGTTGCTATTAATATCCTGAGTACACCATTTTATTACGATTCTCATTGGTTTAAAATACCCATGACGTCAGATAACATTTCATCCACGTCACATCACATTGAGATTACGTTGTAAATCCGACTGGTCGACGAATTCACTGGCTGCTTTCAAATCAGATTCTTCGAGTGGCAGCAAACAAGGTGAAGCTCACCATCGAATATCTGAGAATATTAGTTCATTTTGTTAATAAAACGATTTTGTGCATAAGGAGCAAAAAAATGGTTTGAGAAATAGTTTTCCATTGATTCAATCCATTAACTCATGAACAATAGAACTTTAGAAAAACAAAATAAAAAAGACATGACAAAATATGTAGTTTATAATTAGTTTAAATTGGCAAGGACGATTTAAATTTTTAAAAATTTCCTTAATGATTAGAATTCTAGGAACTAGTAGGATATCCCCCATTGGCGACCACTGCGAATTTTTTTCGTCGCCAAGTGCATGTTTTTAACGAAGAAATTTTCCCTAACTTCCAAAAATATGCAGTTTAGAAAATTTTAAATCACATAATAGTACACAAAATATAAAAAAATATTTCTAAAATAATAATAAAAACTTTTTTTGTTGGATTTGCTTTCTCTTTAAAACAACCGGTAAAAGAGATGAGTAAATAACAAGAATGGACTTACTTGATATGACGTCAAGCTCACATGTTGAATATGCTCGGTGATATTATGGAGAAATATATAAAAAAATATAATAGTAAATTAAAAAAATATATTTCACAAAAAAGATAATAATAAATAAACAAAAAGAAATTAGAAATAAGCACAGTTTACGATGTTTGGACGTTGGCCGATAACGAAGCACAACAAACGTAGAACAGAAACTTCGAATTGAGAGTAAAACGAAAACTTCAAATGCTGTTACCACTGAAAAGAACCATACATATGACGCAAAAACGATGTAAAAGAAGAGAAAAACTAAATCTGGCAACAAAATAAAAATTAAATTGGAAGCAGGATAATTAAAACAAAGGACGCTAGATTCGGCGAGAAATCACTTGGAGGAGATATCATACTTACACCACATTCTAAATTAATGATTGCAATATATGAAAGAAATCTTTTCTGAATCTTAAGACTATTGACTTACATAAGCATTTTTTCATTGATATTGCTGAAATAAACAAAAGCAAAATTGTGAAACATTTGTTAAACAATTTTTAAAAAACTTTTATTGAAAAATATGCTTGTGCTTTTTGCTTAAACTACTTTTTAATTTTTCCATCTATCATGTGTTTGTCTACATATTGCGTGCTTTTTAAATACTGGAAATTGCTTAAGTTAAATAAATCAAAATAACATTTTGGAGATTAATAACTATAGCGCGCTTTTAAGATATAAACTTATACTTTTTTTATGTCAAATTAACGTAAAAAAAATTGTAAAATAAATTAACTCATAATTTTTGTTGTTGTTGTTTCCCAATTTTCTGATATTTGTTTAGGCATAAAATTTTTCTATGTATGGACCATTAAATTGCGAATTAATAAATTAAGTGCAATGTTATTTAACAAATAAAAATATCTTGACACACATTATCAAACACACCCACTCTCTTTAATTGGAAAATAAGTCAGTTGTAAATATGAGAAGTTTGTAGGCTCGGAAAACAGTTTTAGAAAGATTAATCTTTGTCAAAGACAAAATTGTTCTTTAAATGATTGAAAAAAATACCTACGACTCCATAAAACATGTAATAACTTTTAATTATATTTTTATTGAGCTTTAAATTCTTTGAAAATTAATTGAAGAGTATTTGTAAAATTATAGAAATAATATGTAAGTTTGGATCAAATCCTTTATAATCTCGATATTTAGCTTTAAACTCTTGTTTAATAAATGAAATATATTATAAAATAAGTTCAACCAAATTATTTTATGATTTTTATGAGGGAAGAGAAATACTCTTAATGTCATAAAAAGTAAGTTTTAAGGTAAAAAACATTATTTACTGATTTAATTTTTTATAATATAAATTAAAATCAGAGAGTAAAGTCTGATTTGAAATCATTTATTGCAGGTATGATAAAATGCATCTCTAATTGCGTTGTGATTGCCTAATTACCCTAAAACTTTAAGTAAATTCTGTCACATAAATATCGTTATTCAGAACTCCCATAGTATGATTCTAAAATATCTAGAATGGATGAACGTGTGAACTTGATTTACAATGAAAGATTTTAGCGAGTTATTTTCTAAGATATAATTTAGCATCACTTTAGATCTTCAGTTAATTTATGTATAACTCTACAGTTAAAGTTTTAGATTGCTATAAATTGGAGTACACTTCATAACTTGTCTAAGGAAGTTAAATTTTATTTTTAATGAAAGTATCCCAAGCTAATGTTACAAGTGACAAACGAATGCTCTCATTGGTAACATCTATCTCATAATATTGAAATGGACAAACTATCCGAGTTCGTATTTCTTCATAAGAATTGAAAAAGAACATATAATACGCATATAAACATGAGCATCATCTTCTAAGCTTCCTATCGAAGATGTATCTAATTTCTGATGCTAATTAAAGTATGGAAAAAATATTACTTCAAAATAGGAAACTTTAGCTTTCAAGAGATCGTTATACTTACGAAACAATAATAATACTCTATTATCTCAAATGATGAAATATTTCGACCATTTAAATTATATTTAATGTTAAAAAAATCTTGCAAAAATTATCCACACTATCAACTGAAAATTGGAAAAGCTATTAAGTGAAAAATACTTATTGGTATCAAAAGGAGTGAAATTTTTTTAAGACTTAAATACAACTTGTTGTTGTTACATGTCCCCTTTGGTCAGCAGCGCTAGACCAGATCCATAAAGTTAAACACCCCCAAAAAATCTAGCAAAATCAAAGGGTTGTAGTATAAATTATGCTGGGATATGCTCAGACACTCAATTATGTGTTCTGCCGTAGCTTGTTCAGAGAAACAGTTGGTACAAGTCTCGAAAATTTTGGTGCCCTCAGAAAATTTTAATGATCTGAGGTGACCATTTTGAAAGTGGGCAAGAGTAGTTTGCTCCTATCTTTTAAAGCCGTGAACCAGAGAGCTTCTCGGATGAGAACAGTGATACCATTGACTCTATGGAGTGACAAACTTCTTCTTACATGCTTCAAGTTGTATTAAATGTAAATTAAATGAATGGAAGCTTCGCATAAGAATATCATTTGTTGCAGCAGTGTGAGATTCATTCGTATGGCAATGTGATTGTGTTCTTATTCTAAAATTTAAAAGTAATTCAGGATATAATAGTATTGCTAACTACAAGTCAATTACTCTTATGCAATAATCATGTTATTTTGGTGACACACATTACACTATGAGAACGTTTACTCAGATGGAATGAATTATTTTAGGACTGTTTAACACCACTTAACCACATTCGTTGAGGTGTGCAGAGTTGGCAAACATCCTCTAAAAATTTTAGACGACTAAAAAAAAAAAAAAAAAAAAAAAAAAACTGAAAGCACTTTATTATCTGCGAACAGAAGTATATCATTATTTTTAATAAAGCTGTCTAAAGCTAAAGTTGCAGGTGCCAAACTTACCTTTTGTAGAGTTCATCAGAATCTACAGAAAGAAGAAGGTTCCCACATCTATAAGAGAGAGAGAGAGAGAGAGAGAGAGAGAGCTGAAAAAAGTTTATATTATAAATGCAAACCATGATATACACGTTGTCAAGTTTCTAACCGAGGATGATCTTGAATTCCTATGGATATGTAAAATATTCAGAAAAAATAAATTCAAAATAGGTAACTCAGTTTATCTAGATATAAACTTTCAATTACTCAATTATTGCAAATGATGGATAAAATAAACCATGTCAGAAAAATCTTAATTTTTTTCGGAAATTTTCTATAAAACTCAAAATGTTTATATAATTGATATGAACAAAAATGTTTTTTTTTAAATTAAATCGAAAGTTTTCTTTAGAAAGTTTATTTATCCGGGTTTAGGAGATGCACATATAACGCAAAATATACTGAATAGATCCTTAGCAGTATAAAAGATCAAATCTGTCATTTTATTTTACTAAAAGAACATTTTCTTGCTCTATATTATAAAATCAATGTAATCTTACAATATATATATATATATATATATATATATATATATATATATTTCATTTTCATTAATAATAATTTTATCTCAAAGAGTTTTTCTTTTGGTACAGGAACTAAACTGCATAAATAATGTCGCAAAGCAATCAGTTGTATGAAATATGTATAATAATTTTCAAAAGAAGCATGGATTATTTAGCATTTTCCAAATAATTAAAAAAAATTTGCAATATTTCGTGTGATTAAATTCAATTTTCTGATTGATTTATATTAAATTTTCTACCAAATTTTTATTAATCTGCTTATCTGTAAAACACTACGAAAATAATCATATTTTATCAGTAACATTCCCTTAATTAATGATTAATTTATCGAGTTTGCAGGCACTTTTATATAGAGCAATCCGAAAACAAATATGTTAAAATATTTTTATTTATGGGGAATGTATATCACCGATATAAAAACAATAATTAGTTGCACATAATAAATACATTTTTATGCATGAATAAAAATAAATGACAAAATAAATCAGACTACTTCATAAATCTACGATTTTTTTAATTATAAGGATTATTAATTATCGTATTTGACTTCATATTAATATACAACTTAAACTATACAGAAATTAATTAGAATAATATCATAACTAAAATAAATTCAGAAAAAATAATTTTCTTGTAATATCATTTTAACCATCCAGATTTCATAACAATTGAACATTTGTTATCAATTTCCTCTTAAAAATTATTGAAATTTATATAATTAATACATTAAATGTAATTAATTTTTTAAGGTATAAATATAAATACGTTTTTAAATTAATGTTGATGGATTTGTTAAGATTTTACTGAATAAAAATTTGCAATAGTTACATAGCATTAGAAAAGTGAAGCTTTTTTGTTTTGGGGGGAAAAGGAAAGAGCTACATTGCATTGCATAACCAATTAATATGTAATTAATAAAAAACTTCAAAGTCCTTATTTATGTAAATATATTTACAATGTTATATATGTTTAGGTAATGTTTAATACATGAACTTATGCATTTAAATAAATTATTTTTGCCTTAAAAAGTTATTGCAGAAAAATCAAAGCTTAACGGGTAGTAAACTGCGTTATATATATATATATATATATATATATATATATATATATATATATATATATATATATATATATATATATATATATATATATATATATATATATAAAAGAAATTTAGGAATTTGAGAAACATGTGTTTTTTACCAAAATGATAAATGAATCTTTACATATTTTTCTTATTTTTTTAACGTCAAAAGTTGAAAGTTGTATGTTATTTTGAAAATGATAGATTATTAAAAAATAAATATACATTTTCTTTTAGACATGAAAATTGAGTTTATTTTAAAGAATTCATAAAATGTAAAAAAAAAAAAAAAAAAAATTCAGTATTTTAAAAACTATTTCTGAAAGGAAATGCATTTTTACGAAATATAGCACTTATTTTTACCATGAAAAATCTTGGTTTGAGGGAAGTCTGAATACTAAGATTAAAACTATGTTACTTTAGAAATAATTAAGTTGAATTTGTTTAAGAAAAAAATTCGTCTTACATAAAGAGGAAAATTAAATTTAACTTTCCTTGGAGAAGTGTCAATAAAGAGAAAAAAATAACTATGTTACGAAATTTTCTTTAACAGTTTTAAAATAGAGAGAAAGATATTTTTGTTGACATTTTATCATTTAAAATGACATTTTGTATAAATTGAAAAAACTAGCTAGTATTTTTCTCTTCTAAATCTTTTCATTTGATCCCATTTTTCAGCAATCCAATTTTTAAAACTTCAAATATTTCTAAGTTTATTTTCCAGAATTATTACTATGACTGGATTCAAAAGAAAACTGTTTTAAATCTAAGCTGATACTCATTATATTTAATATTACAGGAAAATGTTTCAATGTTACAACAATTACATGTAATACCAAATTTATTTCCTTATAAGTTTCATAAGAAACAATAAATTTAGATATCTTTGGGAAATATAAATTTGAATTATTTAAAATAATAACTCCTCTTAACATTAGTTTTCAAATAATAAGTATTATACCTATCTAAATTAAATGTTTTAAAATAAATTGTATGTCACATTATAATGATCATTTAGACTAGTTCCTGTAAAATATATAAAGCTTATTAAATCTATATTTTCATTGATTTCTTATGTAAAACAGAGAAACAAAATTTGGCATTGTTTTTTGTTCATATTTTAGATACAGTTTTTTGTAACAATTTAATATATACTATACCATAAAAATAATAGAAAATCCAATAAACGAAACCATTGTTAAAAATGATTGTATCTTGTGAATAATTAATGCTATACCGATTGTCAATGGCTAAGGATTAAGCTATACAGAGAGCTCTTATAGTTTGCTTTATTTATCATATTTAATATCATTTTATAGCTTTTTTATATTAATTTCGGCCTAATTATTCAGCTAAATGTAATTCCACGTAATTCTTATGCAATTCTCTCCATTCATTTTAAAATTAATTTGTGATTATAAAATAAATAATTCATCATGACATGGCTATTAGAATCCGCGTGATTACTTGTTTGGGTATGAATATTTACACTTATATATATATATATATATATATATATATATATATATATATATATATATATATATATATATATATATATATATATATATATACGACAGAAAGAATTTTATATTTGAGCAAATGACGCTGAGTTCTAAAGTAAAATCTGTGAGAAGATACAGTTCCAATATTTATGAGTTTGCTGCTTACTAGTATATAATTTCACCTTCTTGTTATTGAGCTATTTTAAACTCTAACGTTTTAGCTTTTCCTAGAACTGGAAGTCTTAAATTCCTCATGTAACAATGAAGAAAACATTGATTACATTAGACAAAAATGCGAAAAGCTGAAAGACGAAGAGAAATTAGTGCTAATTGATGAGATTCACATTAAGCAAAAAGTAACCTACAAAGATAAAGAAATGAGAGGTTTTGCTGAAAATTGTGAAACTTTTGCACAAGCTAATTCCATTCAGGCATTCAGGATCTCGGCTTGTTTTTTTTTCATATAAAAAAGTTGTTTCTTTAGTGCCTGCATTGTCGATGACAAACGAAGATTTGTTTAATTTGACAAAAAGAACTTTGGATATACTTCTCAAATCAAGATTTGAAGTTTTATCTTATTATTTCCTATAATAATTCTGTTAATAGACACATGTTCCAATTTATGAGCCATGGCCCTATCGCTAATAATGCAATAAAACATCCGATTACTGGTAAATATTTATATCTTGATTTTGATGCTGTACATATCTTGAAGTGCACCAGGAATAACTGGATTTCTCAACTTGACTCAGAAAAGACTTTCACCTGTCCAAGTGTTGAAGGAATAGGGAATGTCATTCAGCCTTCCTTTAAACTGTAGAGAATGGCTTTTACATTTGATAAAAATATGTTGTTAAATATGCTTTTAAATTAAATATCCATATCATTATATCCGACAAATATTGAAAGACAGAATGTACTGGCAGCTATAAATATTTTTCATGACAGTAATCCAGTTTCCTTGGAATGTATGGAAAAATACCATCCAAAAGAAATATATAATGTCAAGGATACAGTATCTTTTTGGTCTATATTAAAGGATGGTGGGATATGGTGAATGTGTCTCATGAGCATAAAGCAAAGTTCACATGAAATACTGATTCGTTGCCTTTTTCATTAAATAATACTGCAAATGTGACATTATTGAAATCTTTTGGTGCATGGGCAAAATCTTGAATGAATATGAAACAGCTTTCTCGAAATGGTTGTTTGAACAAGGAGACTTTTACTGCTCGCATCCACACAATTGAAGTTATGATAAACATTGTTATGAATTTGCTTTCAGATGTAGCTATATCTTGCCTTCAAAGTTTCTCACTGATGCTTTGTAGTTCAGATTTTCACAGTAACGATAAATGTCTGGCTGTAATTATCATGTATCCAAGAAAATTAAGAATTAAATCTATTCTAACTTTGCATTCAGAAAGATATGGGGACATTCCTGTTAGACTGTTTATTAATGATGTGTGCCAACCTAACAGAAATGATATCAGTCTTGTGACTTGTTTGCAGCTATTATTCATGATTTGACAGTTGATATTTCCCCTGATGAAAATGAGGTTCTTACATACATTGCTGGATATTGTGTTTTTAAACTTATATGTGACAATTGCAAACTACTAGTTGATGCAGAAATGTTGATGTAGAAGTTGATGCAGAAATGTTGATGTAGAAGTTGATGCAGAAATGTTGATGTAGAAGTTGATGCAGAAATGTTGATGTAGAAGTTGATGCAGAAATGTTGATGTAGAAGTTGATGCAGAAATGTTGATGTAGAAGTTGATGCAGAAATGTTGATGCAGAAGTTGATGCAGAAATGTTAATTTCTCCTTCCGAAATGATTGAAGATTCTTTTTAATTAAATATAAATAATCGAGGGGGTTGAAAGCAACATCTGCAAATATAGTATTGACAATTTCTGTTTGTTATGTTATATTTCAAAAATTAATTTCTAAGGATTACAAAAAATTATTTCTTAACCATAGTAAACAACAGGAATGTTGTCCATTACATAAAAATGTATTGAAATTTAAGAATCAATTTTAAAATATCAATTCATCAATTTACCTGTCGAATGAAATTTTCTTCTTCTTATTTTTTTTATTTCCTTTTGTTTATTTTTATCACTATATTAATAATTGTTAAGATTCCTGTTTTGGACCAAAGATAGTGGAATATGTGTACTTGATTTATCAACTTACAGAATATGAAGTGGAATGAAAGCAAAGAAAACATTTCCTTCAAAAATAAATTTAAAGAAGTAGTGAAATTATTTTGTAACATTATCTTCTGTATAGTTCTGATACTAATATGAATGAAATATAAAGGACACAATAGATTAAATTTTTAATTCAAGTATTCACACAAATTAATTTTTTAAGAGTATATAAATTACAGATTTAAAATGAAATGATAAAAAAAAACACTTACACAATTATTATATTTCAGATTCTGAACTTATATTATGGAATAAAATAATTCAAACACTGAAATGAATACATGTTTTATGTGAAGGATAATTGAATTTGTTTATTTAATTTATCAACTTAAAAAAATAGCGTAAATATTAAATTAAAAATTATTGCAAATAATGTAACCACCTTATTTTGAATGGTAATTCTAAGTTAATGGGCTATAAACAAAATATTGCCAGTTTCACTTCCAACGAAACCTTTTGGGAGAAAGGACGGGCTCCGTGACGTCACGAAAAGCCTACACGACCTTGTGTGTCTAGTTGACTGTGGTTCTTTTCATTGTTGGAAGCGAGTTAGAATCCCAGCTTAACTGAAGATCAAACAAATTATCCAAAGCCGGCTGGAGTACGATAAATAAGTCGTGGTTGCAATGTTCCTCAGATGAAATTATGCTTCTGGGGGCAGCAAGATCAAATATTGGATGTCTTCTACTTGATCTCTGATTCTAAATTTCAAAGACTCACATCCAATAGCTTCCACACAAGAGCTCAACACTGATCAAGTTACAGGAAAATATGTTGGTGCTAACTCACTTCCAAAGCCATAGTTTTAAAAGTTACAATTTCAGGCTACAATTTCTACATAAAATAAGTTAGCAATGCAAAACACTAAAAATACAACTTATTTTATGTACCCAATAAAAAAAATGTTATTTTTATTCAGCGTGTAAAAAAATTTGAACTGGTGACATATTAACCATCAGTTTGACATCTCAACTTGGCAGGCTGCAGATATAATTGATATTCTTAAAAAATTTTAAAAACTATTAATTTATATAATTGTCTATCTTCTATTAGATTTACAAATATCTTTTTATTCTGGATTAGTTTCATATGTCTTAGAGTACACTTCCTATGACTTTTAAATCAAAATTCATACTTACTATTATTGTTGTTTAAAATTAATTTGGAATTAACTTACTATTATTGTTGTTTAAAAAATCAAAGTAATTTACACAAAATCAATGTTCAAATAGTAAGATGCTTCTTTTTTATAATTTCTTTTCAATATAATTGTACTTTAAATTGGAACATTTTTCTTAATTAATATATTTGTGACAAGGAGCACGCAATATAAAATATATTTTAAATTATTAAGCTACTTTATTAAGTTATAGAAAGATTTGTGAACTATTATATGATGGGAAAAATTAACAAGTAAAAAGAGAAATGAACTGATATAATAAAAAATGGATTTGAGGTGCATAGAAATACTAGCATTTAAAATAACGTATATCAGGATATTTATAAGTTTCCTGTTTGCATATCTCTCCAGATTTTCTTTTTGTATAACACAGACTTGAATTAGTTGTAAAACTCAAAAATTCATCCAAATATCTACAAATAATCTACCAAAAAAGCTTTCACCTGTGAATGTTTCACAAAAGCTACTGGTTGTGAAGAATAGGCATTAAGAATTATGCAATCAAACATGCAAGCAAACAAATTAGTCGGGAAATGAGCAAAAAATATGTCTAGGCTTCTACTTAAAGATTGTAAAAATTTAAATAAATATTTCTAACGACAGCGTACTTTTCTGCAAAAGGATATTAAGAATTTGCTGTAATAAACTTATCAAAAATATATATCGCTTTTACAGGAACTGTTGTACTGAATTTTGAATTAATTCTTTTATCTTGTTTATAAATCTAAATACTGCTATAAATTTAAAAAAAAATTTGTTTCATTTTTCACACATTTTATTTTTTTATGTAAAATATTCCTTTTAATAACTGTAAGTCAATAAAATTAAGTTTTCTAAGAAATATATCACAGCAATATAAATCTTCGAAGTTTAAGAAATCTATCCCAGATGTAATTCTTATGAACTAATTTATAATAAAAAATTTTATTACAAAAATTTATTTCAATTACGAAAATAATAACTGTTTCATAAGTTCAGTAATTATATTCAACATTTATTTTTTTCTCATTGTTTAAGTAATAAAAAAATATTAATCAAATTTTCCTTCAAAACGGAAAAACGATTTTTATCTTTTGAAATGATGTGTGCTACTGAAGTTGATAACTTTAACAGGAAGTATTTTTCAAATATAAGGTTTCTATTTTTTCAAATATAATGCTTATATTTCACTTTATATTTTATAGATTTCCCTCTAATCTATTGGTTCACATCTCAATTAAAATTTGTCTCATCTTTCTCATAGACTGTATATAGGTTTTGGGACTACAGATTTATGGTTCTCTTTATAGAGAAAAAAATAAAATACCTACGACAAAGGATTTGCTTTAAAAAGTTATCTTGAATTGTATTCTACTTGCAGTTTCTGTAAAGATTTTCCCAAGTGCTTAAAAGCTACTTCTTCGAAACAAGCTTAGATGAGAGGAGCTTCGAAAAGTATAATAGTTTTAGAGTTTCAGATTCAAATCGCTTTTTTGCACTCAAGCAAAGAAAGTTATTTGACTTTTGCAGGGGAAGATAAAATGTACCAAAATAGAAAGAGAACTTTTTGCATGATCTCAAAGAGACCTCCCATTTTTATAAATGTATATATTTTAGAGCAAATGTCAACACGAGATAAATTTTATTTGAATGTAACTTTTGTAAATGTCTTAAACCAGTCACTCAAAGATTGTTATTTGTTTGCTTATTTTTGTAATATAAAATTTATTTGATCAAAGTTTATGAAAAGAAATATTTCTTTATATTAAAATGAAATGAGAAAAATCATACATTATTTCCATTTATCTTTTTCTTAAAAAATATTTTGTTGCAGGATTTTTCTTGTTTCAATTATCCTCATTTAAAGCTTTTTTTTAAATAAAATTTGAATGCAAAATTTATATTTTAATCTCTTTATGAAGTAAAAGGTTCATTAAGAAATAGAGATTTTCCTTAACTCATTTTTCAAGAATTTTAGTCTGATTGGCTAATAATATACAATTTTAAAATCATTTACATCAAATTGTAAAATAAATGAAAAGACAAAAAATGAGTATTTAATTAATTAATTTCAGGCAACCCAAAATGCCAAAATATAAAACAAAATTTTTTTTAAATCTGCCGTAAATTTTCAGATTTCACTTTTTGTTTGACTCTAGGCTACATACAAATTTTAAGATAGAAAAGGAAATCTAATTTTTACCTTTCAGGCACTTTTTTTTTAAATGAAGCAAGTAACTAAGTATAAAATATTTTAAATTGCATGCTCTTTTTTATTTTAAATAGTACATTTAGTGACAATTAAGAGTTTTATGTTGTCTGTTAGCTAGCTATACTGCTTGACGCATAATACTTCGCTTTAAAAGAAAAATTGTTTCTTTTAGGAAAAATTAGCTACATAAATTATTTTTAAAGAAAGACAAATATCTAACCAAAGCTTTTTGTCTATAAAGGAGCACTGAAAGAACATGCTTAAATTATATTGATTTATGATATCAGTATTCTCATAATAGCTGTTTTGATTTGCTGAATAGTAATTATACCGTTTTCGTTAGGGACAATAAACTGATAAACAATTGTCAAAATAATTTAAATATAACGATATTTAGATATTTTTATTAATTGTTTACTTTTTACTTATTTAAACATGTTTTCATAAATTAAACTTTTTTATATAAGTTTTAAAAATACATTTAAAAGTTACAGATATGCATTATTAAGCTTAAAAAACAGAATAAAGTTATGAGAATCAAGAATTGTATTATAAAAAAAGAAAGTGTAATCAAGAAATAATATACAAAAGGGAAATATAGTTTTTAAATATGATTGTAAATCTTTCAAAATCTTAGGAATGCACAAAAAGAAATTACATGTTTAATAATTTAAGTATAGTTTATTTGATACATTCTTGCAGAATTATCAGTGTATAAATACATAAATTCTTTTCACACTTAGCTTCAATTAATAGTAGATTTCAAAACATTACAAGCATCCAGATTTAAGGTATGAGTAGAATCTATATAAATTTAGATACTAACTACTTCACTTGAATTAAAAGTCAAAGCGTGTTGCGTTTCCAACATTTTTTTTTTAAATTCGGTAAACTATACATAGATTTCCAAAAATTGAGAAAAATTAAATCACCATAATTCGTTAAAATGTATTTTGAATTTGTAAAAGATCTGAACATGGTGGTAATGAATGCTGAAGAAAACAGAAGTATGTAAATAGTAATACTACAATTGGAATAGATCATAAAAGTGCAATTATGAAAGAAATGTTACAAATTTTATTGTGAGATTGTGATTAATCTGAAATAGTCAATTCGTAAAACAGACTTTCAAGCATCATTTCACGTAAGAATTAGATGGAGAGCTTTTGGGACACGTAATGGCAGGACAAAGTCGGATAGAAGTAACGAGATGGTAAAATGTGAGCTCTGTTACTCATAGATTTTGGTAATAGTTTGCAATAATGGATACACCTTTGAAGTCCGAGCGAATAAACCCTACAAACTACAAAAATTTATATTTTCATATCAATAAATTTTAACATAGTGAATAATTCATCCATATTCTTTAAACGAATGTGCTCCTGATATCTATTTTTAATAAGTAAATTCTTTTATTAAAAATATTCATAAATTTGCTTTCAACAACTACTTAAGAAATCAAAACAATATAAGTGAAACGTGTTATCGTATAACTTATTGCAAAATGAAAGAAACTTCATGAAAAAACAATTATTACGAAAACTAAAATAAGCTTAAGCAATCGATTTTAAATGTTATTAACACAATTTTTTTTCAATATTTTTCGGTAATTAATGTTGATTTATTGTTTGATTGTGTTTCTCTACTTCTAATATCTCGTGTTTTTTTTTGTATTCATTGAACAATTTTTTTGCTAATTTTTTTTAATTATTTACTTAGTTTAACTTAAGATAAATTTTTTTCATTAATAATTACGAATGATTAATTCAGGTATTTATGTAGTTAAAATAACATCTTTTGCTATACATTTTTAATAAAATGAATTTTATGTTGTGGGAAATGTATGTGTTTATTAAATATGTTTGTTTCATTAAACTTCCGAACTCAAATATACCTAGCAAAATTAATTGTATAAAAGTTCTAATTTTTCTAGCGTTCTATATTCTCATTATAATAAAATAATATAAATTATTTAATTTAACATTTTTTAAAAATTGAAATAAAATTTCAGATTATAGTTAAATCAATAGATTTGAGTATTCGTTTTAAAACGTTTTAGTAGTAAATAAAACATTCGAATACGAATACAGTTAAATTAAATATTTCACTTGAATATCATAAGATAACAATACAATTTTATAGAGAACATTTATTCATCATAAATTCTCCATGCAAGTTAATATGCTTCGTTTGTTGAAAAAATTAATCACTATTGTCTTTTCCTTCAAAAATCTCAAAACAATTACGAAATATATTTCATTATACATATATTATTATATAATGTTATATGTTTCGTAATTGTTTATACACTACATTATTAATTACAAGCATATTTTTTTATTTTTTTTATTAAAAAACTTTTTTTTTATTTTAATTTTCAAACGTTTATTTCTTTATAAAACAATACTATAAAATGTTATAACTTTTTCTTTATTTTTTATTTTTAATTTTACAGTTTAATAAATAACCATAAAAATGCTATTAAACATATTTAAATAAAATTTATTTATTATTGAAAAAACAGTTTTGGGGTATTTTAAAATCTCTTGATTAATTACTTAAGATGATTAAAATATGTTTCATAAAAAATGTGCTACCATTACATATATATATATATATATATATACATATATATATATATATATCTATATATATACACATATATATAATTGTGTATTACACGAAATTTGTTACAATATTTTGTCACAACTGTTGAGTATAAAAAATAAAAATGAAGAAATTCGGTTTTTTTTTTTTTTTTTTTTTTTTTTTTTTTTACAAATGTTATATTATTTAGAAAATGGTAATATTTTTCCTTCTGATGATGAAGGTTAATAATTTACATTAAAAATGCTTTTCAAGAAAAAACGATAAGACTTCAGAATGTAAGAAAAAGTTTTAGATGATAAATGTCTTTCTCAGAAATATAAGTTTGCGATAAAAAATAAGTTTGAACAAAATTATAAAATTAAGCTTCAAACTTCATTATTTTTTGCTTTAAAAATAATTAAATTGGATTTTCTTTGAAATAAAAAGTTACTGCCTAAGAAAAAAATTCAAATTTAATTTTTCTGTCATAAGTATCTAAAAAAAATCTAAATTAATAAACATGCCACTAAATTCACTTTTTGAAAATGATAAAGGGATAGAAAGTTATTTTTGCAAATTTTTATCACTTTAAGAGACATTTTATAAATTAAAAGAAATAGTATCGTTCTCTAACCTAACTTCTTGCATTTGATCGTGCATTTATTTGATACAATATTTTAAAATATCTCATATATTTCTGAATTTATTTTACATATTTAACTATATTTAAATTTTTTTAAATATATTTAAATGGCAATATATTTCAATAAACATACACCCTTATAATTAACATAGAAATAATTATTTATTGCAATGATAATAATTTAATTCTGAATTTTTTTCTTTAATTTCCTAAACATGTTCATTAAAATATTTAAATATAAGCATGAATTTTTAAAAAGCCAAATTTAGATAAATTAAGATAATAACTATACAAATTTTTTTTTTTTTTAGTATTGTACTTTAGCATTTTTTATTCTATAATTGATTGATAAATCATATTACAAACCCGTGAAAGATTAATACATGGGTTTAATGATCATATTACTTGTGCTTGTTCAATACTATTCATATGAATTTATTATTTTTATAATTTGTTTCGAATAAAACAAAAAAAAATTTTATGAAAATTAAAAAATATAATTCTATTTATTCATGTTTAGATTTGTTTTATTATAGAATAGTGACTTAAAAATATAGTGAAAATTTTTTAAGGAAATATTTTGCTGTCGTACCAAAATTGGGCATGTAAAAAGATTAATTCTGGAAAATCCTAGACAATTTAAAATATAGTTAGATGTGGCCTTTGTGTGTGTGTGAAGGTCAGAACACTTCAAACAGGCTAGAAAGATATTCTTTTCCATAAGAAGAGAACATAGATCTCAAGTGTCCATTAATAAGAGTAGTAATGGCCATCTGATCCCGACTACCACACTGGAGTGTTAATGCGCCTCTAGGCATTTTCCGTGGTACCAATGGAGATCAGGTGGGATTGTCCAAATACAATTTGCAGCATTTTATCTCTCTTGAGAACAGCTTCAAATGAGTCAAGAATTCAAGTATGTCTAACGGTACATGAAACAGTTTAAGCCAAAATATCTGCTGTTTCATTGCCAATAAGCACGAAACTGCATCTCAAGAAGAGATGAAAGATACTCTAGTTTGTTAATAATTGCCTTTTCTACAGTATAAAGCATTTTATGCCAATTGGAAAGGTGCTAAATAGAGCTTCAGCTTTCAGATAGGATCTAAACAACAGAAACAAAGTGTTTATCGAAAGTGCACCTCAAGAAGACAGTGCACTCTTTCAACTCAGATACTCTAGCTTGTTAATAATTGCCTTTTCAACATTATAAAGCATTTTATGCCAATTAGAAAGGTGCTAAATAGAGCTTCGACTGTCAAATAGGATCTAAACGGCAGAAACAAAGTGTTTATCGAAAGTGTACCTCAAGAAGAGATGAAAGATACTCTAGTTTGTTAATAATTGTTTTTCTACAGTAGAAAGCATTTTATGCCAATTAGAAAGGTGCTAAATAGAGCTTCGGCTGTCAGATAGGGTCCAAACGGCAAAAAAAATTTTGAATTTTAAGAGTAATTGTAACTTTAAGTAATAATATGATAAAACTAATACACACACACACATGTAATTTAAAAATTACTTTGTCATAAAATGGCCAATAATTAAGCACTCAACAATTAAAATCTCAACTATTGTTTTTTTTTTCAGAATTTATTGAATATTGTCTCACAAGTAGATATTTTGTATTGTGTAAATATTTCTCTCTGTTTCATATTAAGAAATATCTCATAAAATATAAATGAAAAAAAAAAAAGAAAAGAAAAGAAAAAAACAGAAAATTTAGAAAAACCGACTTTGGTTGACTTAATCGAATTAACTTTCATATGATAAACGAGTGTTATAGTAAATATTTCATTAAAGTGTTTTCCTCATTTAAAAGTAAAACAACTTCCACGTGTGTACCCATTTCAGAAAGCAAGAAATTATAAACTATAATTGCGTTTTCTTATTAAAAATGTTATGAGATATAAATTAAAACAAACAAAGCTTTAAATTTTTATTGGATTGCACCGTTCATATGGTTTCAAAGGCATTTGCATGTTTCGGATGAGAGTATTCATTTAGACTAAAAATAGACTTAACTTTACTGTCAATGTTATCAATATCAAAAGACTACAATGCTTGTGATAATAAACATTTGTAGATGTTTTTTAGAAATTTATCATGTAAATGAACGTACTTACTAATTCAATATTAAAAGCTTCTTTCAGGGCACTTTTGCTTCAACTTTACCTCAATCAATTTCTGCTCTAAATTCTATTCTTACATAAATATTTTGAATGAGCATTTCAAGATTTTAAGTAGTTCATTCACTAGTTTGTATACATATCTTGAAAGTTTGTTGGTCAAGGATTCCAGAAATCATTTAAAATTTATGTTTAAGAAGTTTGCAACTACTTTTCTAAATTATAATGAAAAATAATAGTTTAATACTTTTTATTTAAAGTTATAAGACTGCATTGAAAAGTTGTTATAACGAATAAAACGGATGTTGCGCAATTAGAGCTTAGCCTTGAGCCGTTTTAGCTCAGACTGAAGAGCGTTATTCTCACGATCCAAAGGAAGTAAGTTCGATTCTGGGATCGTCTAAAGATCGCTGTATTCACTAAAAGTAGCTGGGAAATGTTAAATACACTGCTGGGCACCCAAATTGCAATTCCAAGAAAAATAAGAGGCATCACAAAAAATTTGTAGATAACATGTTGACCAAGTATCAAATGATTAAATTTATAGAAATAGGTGACGTGTGGTTCCTGACAAAATCAGTAGCCAAAGTAGCCGCCATTATTTGAGATTACCAATGCCACACGACTTGGTATTGATTCAAAGAGACTTTGGATGTGTTCTTGGGGTACAGCAGATTAAGAAGCTTCTACACGTTGCCAAAATTGAGCTGGTTTGTTGTCGCGCATTATCCTGTTGAAATATGGCTTTAGGCAAGCCCTGTAGGTAAGGAGGGACAACTGTATGATGACAAAGTAAGAAAGACTAGACTTCAACAAATCGGAGATGTAGCGCTGGTTATTTAAAGTGCCGGCAATGCGTACTAGAAGAGTGGGAGAGTGATATTCAATACCACCCCATACCATAATACCTGGTGCAGGACTAGTGTGGCGGTGGATAACGCCGCTGTTCAATACTTTCCTCCACGACATCTCCAGACTCGAATGCGACATCGTGGTGTTGGATACAGAAGCGTGATTCGTCAGTAAAGACACTTTCATTCCATTCTGTGTCTAGTTTAGACGAAGCAATGGATGTCTGCGAACAGACCACTCTGCTTTAAAGTGATTGAGCAATCCGTCACTGCCATGAACATAATTTGCCTGTCATCACCTAAAGTGATGCAGTGCGGTGGGTGCGATAGAACACGTTAATCCGTCCTTCAAGACTACCGAATTCCTTGAAAGATAATCCCCAATCTCGATAGGCCACAATCCTTTCTCTGTCGAATTCTGATACTTAATCAAAAAGTGATCGATGATTTCTATGAGGCATAATGGATCGTGTTTTTGAAAAAACCACAAGAAAAACACTTGAAAACGTCAAAATCTCCAACCCTTAAATAGTACGTTGAAGTTGGCACCACAGGCATGCGTGATCTGCTTCTGAGCTAAAATTCTAATCATTTGCATATTTCACCTCCGCTAATTCATGTTATTTGCATGCCTTCTTCATAGTGTTGCATTTACGGCGGCCAGCAGTGTATAACCAGGTCGCAAAGTTTACAGGCCAATCCAAATCAATACCTCTGAGAGTGACACTCTAAGGTCTAGAGACTTCTACTTGGTCTCTGCTTCGGAAACAGAAGATCTATTACTGGCTTGTAGTGCTGCAATCTAGTTTCATCTGAATGATAAGTAAATGAGCTCATCAGACTTAACAGGTGAAGTGAGAGAGCTTGTAGTGCTGATATCTAGTTTCATCTGAATGAGGTGGAAATAAATTCTTCAGACTTGACATGGAGCTGTACTATCTGACAGGTGCAGCAAATCTCCGATAGAACTTTACAGGGTTTGTGGTTGGTACAAAATGCTAAATAAATAGTTGCAGAGGTGCCTCAGTCTCCAAATAACTGTGTACTAGACAAAACTAAGGAGTCCAGACTTCGTAAGTCGTTGGGACACTTATTGGTAATTTTGGATAACTCTCAGGATAATTTGCTTAATAAAGTCTATATTATGAATGTAATTATTGTTCTCAAATTATTTTTATATATTTTTCATATAAAGAATAAAGGAAAAGTTTTATTCAAAATTAAAAGTTAAAAGAATAATAAACTTTTATATTTCGTGTGAAAATCGTATAACCAATTTGAGTGCACCCTTTCAGGGTATATAATCAGGGTATTTTACCCTTTTTTTCCCTATGCCTTCAATAATGCATTTTATAAAATTTAGCATATTAAAATATGTACAAAATATTGCAAAAGATTCTTGTTTTTACAAAAAGTTATATAATTTTTTAAATAAACATTTGAAGTAGAAACACATCTTAAAAATATAGTATTACTAAAATTTTCTAAATTTAGTAGCTTTTATTGGAATCGAAATATATATACTTTTTTCATACATTTATTAAGTTATGTCAATCAATAAAAATGTGAGTTGTCACAATTCGTTATATTTCAAAAATTGTGTTCCCTCTGGATATTTTCCTTCAGGGTAAGAAATATTTCTTGAGTGTCAGTTCTAACATTTTATAAGAAAAAGAATTCGGTCACCTAATGAAGAAGCTTTACGTTTTTCGTTTTCGAAGATCTTGATATGACTGCAAGGAAGATGACACCCTTCCGGTCATTTAATTTTTATTTCGTGTGAAAAATGTCAGAATAATCTATTAAGTGTATTGAAAACAAATAACGCTAGAAGTAAAAATATATAGAAACTATTTTACTAGTATGTAAAAAGCATACAAAAAGCTTTTATAAATATACTTGTTCTTTATTCCTTACCAAGTGAAATCTGAGAATTCATTTGGTAAGTAAAAATAATAGAACGTCTTAAATAATTCCTGCAATGTGTTCAAAATTTGTCTCTCATTAATTATCTAATTATTGCATGCATTTTTCTAAAAGATATGTATTTCCGATCTTCATGTATCTTTAAGAAACACTTATTTGCTTTGCCATTGGTCTTACATGATTGCGTGACTTACTAACTCCATATGTTGATAAGAATGGAAAATAATAGCCAATATTGTTCACTGCATACATAATAACTAATATTAACTAAATTTATAGATAGTTACACACACACACCACACACACATATATATAGCATTAAAAATACATTTTAAAGCGATAGATATAATAAAAATAGAATACTAAAGAACATATATATTACAAGAAATCTGACCAGCGCAAAAGCGGATATAGAAAGATATACCAGATGAATTGAATAAAATGTGAAAAACCAGTGAAACAACTTGTAAGACAAAATTTGAAAATCACTGAGAATATACAATACAAGTAATAGGAAGAAAGCATAGGGACCACGTCTTCATCAGAATGGAGATAGTCATCTATGCTATTTAAGCACTTATTTCTGACATGCACAAAGAAAAAATGTCTAAAGATCATCAAGCAAAGAGTGTTTGTTTCAAAAGAAAGAAGCATAAAGATATTTATTTCAAAAATTAAAGTAAAAATTAATATATCAAAGAAAAGTAAGCAACATATAGTAGAAAGAACAATAGATAAAGTTTCAAAATACCAATAGCAGAAAAGAGCAGATCCTATTTAAATATTGGAATAAAGTTGCCAAAAGAGTAAGTTTAAAATGATATAGGTGTTTTCGGGATTCTTGTAAGAACTTCAATGCTTGGGTGGCCCTTCTTTAGTAGTAAAAACTATGCATTACTTTCATCTTATAAGCGATTCCCAACTTCCTATATATTTTAAAATAAAATTGGTTGGAATGTTATTAATTTTCAGCTGATTAATTACATGTTTTATTGTATTTTCAGAAAATTTATGATTATTGCAGGTACCGCAAATGCGATTTAGTTCATTAAGTATAATAATCCTATATGTTTTTAAAAAAATATTGGAGTTCCAATTTATTAATTTATTGATCTTAAAAATAAATTGATTTCTTTTGTCAAAATTATCTACATAAGTTATTGAATTATTAATATTGATAAATAAATCTAAAATTCTGCTGTTTTAATTACAGAAAGTTCAATGGAGTATATAGATTTAGAAATATCTTCAAAATTTGAATTATTGAAAATAAAAAAAATAAAAAAAAACATCGATATGTCTAAAAGGAAAAAGATAATGATAAATAAAACTTTTTTTCAAAAAATGTAAAAACAGATTTGCAAGAACGCTAGAGAAAGCATGCTCTCTAGAACAGATTCAAATAGTAAAATGAAATGAGAAAGTAATTTTATAATAGGTTACAACACAAAAATTTTGAAGTAAATGCATTTTTATAAGTGTTATTTTAAATAATATTTACAGTTTTGTTTTGAATAATTTTAGATTTTTTATTTAATTATTTTATTAAATAAATTTTAATATATATTAAGTAATCATTGGGTAATATAATATGATAAATTGATTTCTATTATTATTTAATTTTAATAATTTTTGAATTTTTATGAAGTTTTTTAAGTTTTATCCGATAGATGGCAGCATACATAAAGATAATTAGTATTGAAATGCTGATTTCTAAAATAATTGTAGTGAGCACCAACTGTCAGTGATGTAGAAAGGTGGAGATGGGAAATGATGTTCTTTCACATTTATTTTAAACTTAAAAAGTTCATAAAAACGAAGAATTGGTTTTAGTAGTCTTATTTCTGAAACAAATATCATCTACTTTTCTTTGAACGACTAAATAAGATGACGTTTACAATTTGATCATTACAAATTATTATGTAAAGTAACTCAATAAAATGTGAAATAGATAAATATTATTCTGTTTATAACTTGACAATAGCTCGAAATCTAGACGTTAATTTGGGCCTAGGATGACAAACTTGAACTAGGGTTACTTGGACTAACTTGGTCTAAAGTTCCTAAATAAAAATAAACGCTCTTTTCAATATTGTCTCATGTTTTAATTTGGCGTTAAATAATGAATTCAATCTGTATTGTAAACAGTTTGCACGAATGAAAAAGACAATTGCATAAAAATTTGTACATCAGCATCTTTCAAACATTTTTTTTTGATACTTTTTCAAACACATTTTGTTACAGTAACGAATTTCAGTACATACTTAAATTTAAAAAATACTTTGAATTTTTTTTAAACTTGTCTGTGTTAATCAGAAAAGAAAAATACAATTTGAAAAGAAAAAAAATCTGCTTCTTTTATTGCTAATATCAGAATGTTGGAAACAGTGTTATAGGCTCAATTTTTAAAAGTTATTTGAAAATAGAAAAAAATTTAAAATCTTAAAAAATTAAAAAAAATATCTATGCGAAATATTTTTTTATAATTTCATACGTTATTACAGAGACATAATTTAATGTAAAAGTTTTCTTAACTTTTACTGGTAAAATGTTATGGTTTTTCTACGAAAAATAAATTTTCTTGTTACTTAAAAAATTATTCATCAAATTTCTCTTTCAGAATACATTTTATTCAGTAATTTTTGGATTTGATAATTTAAAGAATATTGATGTAAGTGAGAATACGAGATGTTATTTAATTTTTATTTAAATATTAACTTTTTATGGGTATGCAACAAATGTTTTATGCATATTAAAATGAAATTTTAAACTTATTTCTATTAAAAGAACAATTAAACAAATTACTAATAAAAATGAAGTTTTATAAAAGTGAATTATCATTAATACAAAAATATGAATACAAGATAAAATATAGACATGTAATGTAATTACACTATTGATGTAAATTATTTTTTAAATATTTAATGAAATCAGTCTTATAGAAATTTTCATTAGAATTCTTAGACTACACCCAGAAACCAATGTTTTCAATGATAAATAATAACTGTAGAATTTCATTCTAGGAATTGTTTCATTTGATGAAAGCGCGGTAGACAACAAATTTCCTTTGAATAAAATGATAGAATGTATGTGATGATGCATTTTATGTCACATTTCTCGATAATTTACTTTTAGAAATGATATTACTACAAAATCATAAGTGATTTGACATTTTGCTCTTTAACAAAAACTAAATTAAAAATCAAAAGATATATTTCTTTTAATTAATAAATCCTATTGCAATTTTTCATCGGCTTGCAACTTATATAACGTGAAAAAAATATAATTCATATAGAGCATACGTTCGCAAAGTAGTCTAGGTGGACCCCCAGGGGTTCATAGGAGACCACACGGGGGTCCACCTAGATGTGAAAAGAAAACAGGGGTTCACAAGTTTAAGAGGGGGTCCACGAAAAATTTTCTAGTTTTCATGACAAAGAATAAAAATTTTGGCTAGGATTTACACATCAACGTAGGCAGGTAACATCATTCTTGGTAGGTGCTCAAAAAGATTCGAGATTTAGTTCAAATACAGAATTGAATCGCACAATAGACGGCAGTACAAATGTACACCACATGTCGAGACTTGCAAAATGCTGCCTGTGTGCCGTCTCATTAAAAATATGATTATCTTTTATTGTTGATTTACATTTCAGAGTTCATTGTTGATTTTTGTCAATTGTTGACTGTTTGTAATGATAAAGGTTTATAATTTTATATAACCACAAGTATTACTTTAATAAATAATAAGGACACAAGAAAGCGTTCTATTTTTTTTTTCTTCTTAACACCACCAATTTTGGGTGATATTTTTTAAGAGTTTTGAGAATACACTAGAAATGCAACAGCAGGGGATCTACCGAAAATAGTAAAACTTTAAAAGTGATTCACGAGAAAAAAAAGTTTGGGAACCCATGATTTAGAGTGTCGTGAATTATGTTGGACTGATTAAATTAAATAAAACTGGAAATATTAGTTTCGATTTTCAAGTTATAAATCTCAAGGAGTCATTTAAATGTATTGAAAAAATAATTAGTTCATTATAAATATAGCTTGTCAGTAGAATTATCGTGTGTCCTCTAGAATTAAGAAGAAGCTTATCATTTTATCTCAAATATCGAAATAGAGGCATTCAAACTAGTGGCATCACATTCATTTGAAAAGATTCTCTTTGGGATGTTTTTCTGATTGAGAGTCAAAAGGGGCAAAATATTTGCACTCAATATACTGATCCTCAACGAAAAAAGTAAGTTCGTTTGAGCAATATAAAAGTGAGGATTTTTCTTCATGGAAATGTAATTCATGTGACAAAAATCAAAAGATAATTATCTCCAAATTCTACGAAAACACATAAATTTAATTTATTTATCGTATTATTAACACTATCTATTTCCAAACGTCTATGCTTACGTCTCAAAAGTTTTCATTTTAAATGAAATAGTAATTTTTTTTCTACTTTGACTGAGATTTGTACACTGGTAAAAATGAGTTTTATTTTTTCTGTTATGTACACACACTTTAAATTTATTCATTAACTCCGAGCTTTTGCAAATAGAAATGCATTTGTGTACGTATAGTTTTGAATTTTAAAATTTGAATTCTTATTACTTCAAACTGCTGATTTTGATTAAAATTATTTAAGAATTATCAAGTAATTTTTATTTTATTAACAATTTTAATGGTTTTCTGTGACACCCTACTTTGAAAGATTCAAATTGTTATTAATATATTTCTGTACATTTGAATACTTTTAAATAAGGTATTTTAGGATAATAATTTTGATTATTCATTTCGTTATATAAAAAAAGTTAGTTAAGAAAATTATTTAAGACGAATAAAAAACTGACCATAATCATTATTCTAAAGGATTTGATTAAAATATAGTCTTAAAAGTGTCTTCATGTATATAAATGAATAGTGTAAAAAGTATCTTCAAAATAATTATGATCACTAAAATTAGTTAAAATTAATTTTTTTGTAAGTAACTTTCTATTGATTTAGCATTTTACTCTATTTTTGTCTTATATTTTGATAAGATTGCTTATAACAATTAATTTATCATAAAAAACTTGTACATTAATATTTTAATATAGTGTTCAGACATCAAAATTATTTTTTTATACAAAATTGATATCGATTGTATTTTTAAAATTACTGATTAAGAATATAAGATTATAAAATATAAATTTTAAAATTCGTGTAAAAATAAATATTTAAAAAAATTTGTATCAATGATACACACACACACACACTAGTTTCATTTAGTTGCTTAGTAAGCTTAATGAAGAATTATTATGAATTATTTTATAAATTTAGGCTATTTGGTTAAGAATATTTCCGATAATATCAAAAAATGTATGTATACATAACATTTTGCTTAAATTCATGCCTTTTAAAAATGTTTATGTTTTAAATTTAAGTACAAACTATTTTACTTCTTTATATAAATGCTGCATTGTACATTGATATTGCAAAGACATAATTTAAATTTCAAAAGCCAAAATAGATGAACATTTAGAAATAAAAGATTCATTTATTTCGAAAATGTATTGTTAGTTTTGATTTAAGTACGTTTACAATGGTAATACACTTTTGGTTTAATAAACTTTCGCTAATAAATTAAATACATATTTTAATTTTGCAATATTACACGTTTCAAGATAATTTAAAGCTTATTTTTTAAAAAATAAGGAGTCCTTTTAAATTTGTAGTGATAAAAAAAATGAATAGAAATCACTCATGAATTGCGTGAGATTTTTCAAAACTCTTAAAATAACATGATTAAGTGAAAATTTTAATAAAGATGAATTTAAATACAATTTAGACAGAGCAAATGAAAAAAAATATCAATCGAGAAGTGTTATGTAAAAGAACGAATAAATTAAGAAAAAAAATATGTAATTGAAAAGCCTAAAAATTTCCTTAATTTTAATAAAGTTAAAGAACCAGAAACTATACAGTTAATGGAATTCAAATTTAGATTAAATCAAATGAAAGACAAAACTTATATTTAAAAAAAGTCAAAGCTTGGTAACAGAAATGGCTCACTTTCGGAAAGCAGAAAGGCTTACACATCTTTCAAACGCTTTATCACGTGATATATATTGTGTACCAGAAATACCTCTGGAAAAGATACGTAATAATATAAACATACGGAGGGTCTCATTTTTAAGGGATTTGAATTAAATAGTGAAAAAATAAAACTGCTTTCCTTTAAATATTGGGAAATGCCTTTGGAGCCTAGCAAATCAATACATTTAATGAATATTATTAATTAGTTGTAAAAATATCGAGTAACAAAAGTAATGAATGTTAGCAAAACTAAAATGCGAAATCAATAAAAAAAAGGAGAAAAGATTCATTGCTTAATGGTAATGGCATAGTTTAATGGCAATGGAATGTCTCTTTTATGTTAGTAAGAGAAAATCGATGAAAATAGATTTAAAATAAACTACAATATTTGGGCGATGACATTCAACGAATCTTAGTGGCTGTGCAAACTTCTTCGAAGCGTAAGGGTCCCAGACAATCAAGTTCGATCCCAAACAAAGTTAAATATTGGCGATGAATATACACTTCTGCCTTCATCATGTCGGTGCAGGTTCCGAGAGTTTATTTGGATGCAATCACTTTTGACACGTGAATACGGATTAATTTCAATGAAAAGTTCTTCAGAGAGGCATTTTTATGCCATAGATATTAATGCTTTGTGTGGACTTCAGACGTAAAGTTGTCCACTATTCAGTATTTAACATTCCTACAAAGTTCACCACGGCTTGATAGAAGGACGGGACAAGGCAAGGCAGAATGAAAGTGTCTGGATCAGTTTCAACTACTGTTGGACAATGAGAGATAGATTATGCACTTCAGCCATCAAAATTACCCCTTTCTCAGAGTTTACTTTTTTGTGACTCGTGAATATGGTTCACCTATGAAAAGGTCTTACGAAAAATCTTTTCCTTCTAATTGGAACATCTTGAGATCCATCCCTTAAGTTTCGAACAATGGAGAATTAATGTATTATTTTGTCTTTACCAATCACCTTTCTTGTGGGCTTTTAGGAATTTTTCTGTTATGTTTGCATAAAAGTGAAGCTATCAGTCTTTCTATTCCTCTATTAATTGGGGACAGGAATAGTAATTAAGTCTCATCACAACTCGAAATATCCTCTACTAAGGTTAGTGCCAAGCAAAACCACCCTCCCTGATAAATTAAATGTTTCGGTTTTTGAACTTCCGAAAAATTCTTCATCAGCTTTACGCTGTAGAAAAATCAGAACAATATATATTACAAGGAAAATGCCATTGTTTAATTTGTGGAGATAATATGTTTACATAACGTTGACTTCTTTAAGAATATAATTTTTTGCATATGATTTTTGTAGTTCCATAATTTGAAAAAAGGTGAAAAAATAACACTGTGATATAGAAATTAGTGATAAACACTTCCTGATATTATAATTTGTGTGGCATTATGCACACATTCATTAGTAATATTCTTTAATATTAATTTACATTATTTCAAATTATGCAAGTATAAGTAAGAATAAAAAACATATATATATATATATATATATATAAAACATATATATATATATATATATATATATATATATAAGGTTAAAGTAGAGCAATATAACGAAATTCAAAATTCAGCACTTGGACTAAAGCATAGTACATATGTAGGCCTGTGAAAATTAATGAAAATCAATGATTTCGTAAGGATTGTAGTTCTCGACGTATTGAATTTCGGTAATTTTCAATGTGCCGTAGAATCTGAAGGCAAGAATATGTTTGATGGAACTATTCCAAGATTTTTTTCTGGTAAGATAGCAACGAAAGTATGGCTCTGCTTTAGCAATGAGTCTTAAAATTTTGTTTTGTTGTCTTGATGTGCTCATGTTGGTGATGTATGCATCAATTGGTGCAGCATACGTTATAATGGGTCTAACTCAGGGATAGATGAATTTTTTTCAGTCACTACCAAAAATTAAAAAAAAAAGTTAGGTTGTCTAAGATAAGTTTTCCTAAAATTTTAAAAACAATATGCAAACATTGAAATTGAAACTTATTAATGAGATAAATAAAACTGCTAATTCAATTTTAAAACTATAAGGAACTAAAATTCTACAAAATAGAAATCATAAAGTCATAAAGTAAATAGAAATCATAAAGTAAATAGAAATCATAAAGTCATTAATGCATTTGTAGGCATATATATATACATAATGTGAAAAATGCAAAACCTGAAAACCTTTCTTTACCTTCTTAATTGCTCAATCCGAAGAGACCTGTTTCTCATGGAAGGACAACACAATGCCATCTTTCGCTGACGAACTCGTTCAAGAACACATCCTGCTCCATGCTTTCTTGTGATACAGTACATTAGAGTATTTAGATTGCATGGACTGAAAAAAAAATCTCAAAATTACCTATGAGCAAGCTTACAAAATGGAATGGTATTTGCAAGCTTCATGACTGCATCAAGCATGAGTTTCATATTCCAACCAGATATGCACAGAGCATCCTGATGTATAAAACAATGCAGAAAACAACATTGTTGCCAGGATAATTTTGATCTTAGGTCCAAGAAATATAAATATATATTCCTGTCATATTTGGTACTCTATCAATCGTAGTATTACATACATTTGTTGTAGGCACTTTTAAAGCTAAAAGCCTGTCCTGAAATTCCAAGAAAAATATCATATTCCTTTGTAGTTCTGTTTAAAGCATGCATATATGGCAATTCCTCTGCTGTGTTTCGAAGTTCTCATTAAAACATTTACCAAGTTATTTAATATGTTAACACACAAAATACAAAAGATTCTTCCCCTCTCGATATTCATAAATTGTTAAATTTTTATCGAACTCGAAATAAAAAGCAGAGAAACACTCCCACATTCTCAAAAACCCTTTGAAAAACAGAAGGTCAGATCGACCCCACTCTTCAAGGAGAAAAAGACTGAATCATCATCCACTTACGGCTTTCCGCTAGTTTCCCAAACTAATAAATCTTGCATATTTTGTAGAAAATACCACCCGGAGGAAAACCGCCACTTGAGCATCGAATAAAAAAGAAACAAACTAAAAGCTTTCGGCAGATGTTTTTTATGCTTTGGTGTAAAGCATAGAATTAAAGATTGCAAATCCGCACTGATTTGTCACACGTGTGGAGGGAAACACCACCAGACTATTTGTTTTAAGTAGTCTGAGGATAAAAAAAAGAAGAGCTTCGGGATTCAGAAGTTGAGCCATTAATTTCTGAGGTTTCACATAATGAAAGGAATAAAATATTTCTATAAACATGTTGTGTAAAAGTGAAATCTAAATGCCTAATTATAAAAATTACTCGTTTGTTGTTAGGTAATGACTCAATGTGCTCACATTTATTTGTCAGACATTAGATGACAAATTAAATCCTGTGAAAATAAGAGAAGAAAAATTATCTGTTTTTACTTTCGGAAGCAAAAAAAGTCGATAAGCAAAATTTTTTCACTCATAAATACCAAAGTTTAAAGATTATATAAATAGTACTAATTCAAGGATATCATTTACATCCAGGCTTTTCCTCCATAGCTATGGAGCAAAATTTAAACTTGCAAATCTTTGACTAATTGTTATGTCAAATATTTCTCGATCGCCTAAATTCTTGAAGTACTTTTTTTGAAATAAGCTTTCAGTCACGAAATTATAAATTATTTTTCTTGTCTGGACGAATTGTTCTTGTCTATTTTTGCCTGGACATTTTCTTTTCTGGACATGCATAGTTTAACTATCTGAAAGCGCTGACAGCCTTGTCTAGTGATTAGAGTGCCTGACTGCGGATAGGGAGGTTCTGGGTTTGAATCCCTGTTCGGGCATGGAGGCACTTTCTCTCTCTCTATCTATTCTATCATTGTCCTTTCTGTGTATGAATGAGGTGTGAATGGTTGACTACCCTATAAACAGCTCCCTATGGCATGTGTGTACTGAAGGAGTCGGACTCCACACCAAATATGGTACAGTATGAAAAAGTGGAGCAGCGCACCCCATATTGCCAGCCTAGCTGGCACAAGACCAAAAAAAAAAAAATCACTGAGATCTTTATTGTTTTCAGTAGTATGATACAATGTAATTATTATCAAACATGCTACAATGTAACTTGCATGCATGTGCATGTGCATAAATTTCCAAAAGATAATTCGCATCTCAACTTGTAAAGTAGGAAATTTTGAATCAATTATTTTCACTATTATATTTTTTTAAAATCATAGGGAAAATAATTGATTCAAATACATAAAAATAAAATTTGTAATCCAATCGAACTGTTGAAATTTTATTTTAGCACTTTCCCAGTACTATTTAAATAGAAATATCTTATCTCCATACTTATAGTAAATTAGAAATATTCGAAAAGTATTAAAATAAATTAAGGAGATTAATTAAATACTTGATTTTTGAAAATTTTCATTTAATTTTCAAAAACGTATTTCATGCCAAATATATGCAGTAAAAGGTACGCTCAGTTTAATGTGATAATTAAAATCTCTTATGCGTCTAAACAATTACGTTATCATTAGCAAATAATATATAAGAAAATAACATGAACAAACCCGAGATATATGTCGTAAATTTTAAAAGAATTATTCATTCATTTCTCTTTATTTCATGTCTCTTTGGGAATTGATTCAGTTGTCAACAAATAAGTGAAAGAAATTGGGTCTCTTACTTGATAAAATAATAAAAAATTTAACATTGTTGGATTAAGAAATTGAAGGATTAACTTTTAACCCCGATTTATACGATTGGAATATTTCCGATAAGAAAGCATACCGCTAACGCCATTTTATCTCATACGAACGGAATTTAAATTATTTAATATTCCGTATGTTTAAACCCATTATTTGAATAAAATACGTAACCAAATCTTGTCTCACATTACATTCTTATATTTGTTTTCAAAATATTTGACTGTGCATCACACCTTGTGACTAGATTAAAAAATTCTAATTTATAAGTTCCATGCCCTTGTGATTGGAATTTCGTTGCTATGAGTAATTCATGTAAGATCCAGGCATGATTTGACACTACACGAACTTCTGTCGTTTCCTTATCTTTTCTGACAACCGCTTTGTAGGGCATAAAATATTTGTGTTGATTCCTCTCACAGTCTTCTACAATCCATTTTTTTTTAGCTTATCACTTAATATTTCGCTGTACTCATAAGCTAGCTCCCAAGTAACTTTTTGAAAACCCATTTTTCAACTCTTCAGACCTTTTTTTTCGCCAACACGAAATTATTTTTAATATTACAAAATTAAATTTCCACGATAACTTACTCTTATACTTCTTATTTACAAATTTTAAATTACTTTTCCACAATATTTAAATCTTTTTTATCTTTAATTTTTAAAGTTTCGAGTTCCCATAAAAATTGAAGAGTTGAAATGGATACACAAAAATTAGGTGATACTCTGATTCTCTTTAACATTATATTTATCATTTTTTTAACTTCCCTATAAAGCATATCTGAAAATAGCTAGAACGCTTGTAGCTTCGTTTATTTTTTTTAAAGAGTCCGCTTGTATAATTAGCTAAAACACACCATCTACTAAGAAAATTTCAATATTTATATCATTATCATAAGCTCTATTGGTATAAGATTAATGTAGGGGTGTTTAGCAATTTAATGCTGTTTACCCTTTTTAGAAATGTTGATGAAGGCCAAATGAGATGAGATCGAAGAGGAGTTGAACAAATTGTGACATAGTTTAGCATCTGGAATACAAATGAAAGCTGCGCAGCTCGACTGGGCCCCACTTCCAAGGGACACAAGCATTGAATCAAAATAAAAATACATTGGTCATGCAAAGGCAAGAAAGGTCTGGTGTATACATAAATAACATTATCACTATCACAACAATTCGTTAGAAGTAACCCATGTGAACTCATTATAATTTTGTATCTCTACATTTGGAATGGGAACCTCTGATCCCTTAATAATATCAGAGGATAGCAATTCAATGTAAATAAGTGAATCAGGACTAAATCTATTCGTTAATTTTAACCCTAAAACTAGATATATTCTATCAACAAGTTTCACAAAACCTACAGAATAAACAATTTTTCTTCTCTGATCTGTTTTAATTTCAAAGAATCTGCAGTGGATTTTGTACACAGACTTCTTTCGAAACCATTTACAAACAAAATTCTCAGTTCCCTTAATTAATTTTGATCATAAATATTCACAACGTAAGCACTGCAAGTTTACAACAAAACTGCTGGTTATGTGGCCTTGACAGGGTAGAATTGCATTGAGACCGGTTTGCATATTTCAACTGCATTGAATTCGGATATGTTTCTTCCGCTATATGAGCTTAGCACTCGCTTTTGAAATGAATCCTATGATTACGTGATCTTGAACAACTAGAACAGTTTCTGGATTTAGAAATCTTAACATTTCAATTTTTAAAGAAATATTTGAAGTACAGATTATTTTACTTTATAACTGTAACATTTGCCGAGTTTTTTTTTTTTTTTTTTTGGACAAAAAAGTGAAGCGTGTTTTTTCTCAGACTTACACAAAATAAATTTTTATTTTTAGCATTTAATCGATAAACGTTCGAAACACATTTTAAATTATAATTTCGAGATATATATTTTCATATTTACTCTCTTCTATTTTAAAAGTAGAAAAATACTTAATAAATGACGACACAGGTTTTTTAGTTTCCCCATTATAAAGTTAAATTTATACTGCAATCTCGCCCTATTTCTCAGCGATATGGATGAGTCTTTAATTCACGATCAAGCTCAGTATAAATTTTGTCTGGCATAATAAGTTCGCATAATTATTTAAAATTATTCACGTTTATCAACTTACAATAATATTCAAAACTTGCACTTAGTCTAATGCAAATTGTACAAAATTCTCAGAAAGAAAATTTGAGTGTATCAAAAGTAATATAAACACTCTTGAGGTATTAGTTGTAAATCGCGTAAGATAAGATTTAAATTTGTCGTCTCTATTTATTCTCTTTTACTTTCAAGAATAGTATGAATCACATTATTTACAAATTCTGAATTATTTTTATAAATACCCGAATTTTCAATTAATAATTTTATTCGATTAATTTAACTCCACAACAAACACTTAATCTTTATTCTTCGCGGCTCTGAGTATTAAATTATCATTTTTTAAGGCCCTTACGTTACTCATAGTGAAAAAAAACTTAATATCCTAAAAACACAAAGATATTAAAAATATTCCTTCAAATATACTACAAAAATGAGCTACAATTAGTTCAAATTAATTTGCAATTTAAAAAGTAAAAATATTTCACTACAAATAATTTTAGTAATTAAAAACATCCCCAAAAACTACAACAATGATTTGCACACTTTACTTGAAAACTATTCCACTAAAAAATCAGTCAAAATATTACCACTAACTCTATATTAGCGACTGTCACTAGAAATGCTTACCCAAAACATAATGCGAGGAGCAGAAGGAATCGTTAATAGTAATAAAACCACCATTCTCTACATATAAAATAAAAACTTCAACTTTTCCTCCTTTTTTTATTCAAGTGCAATACTAAAAATGAATATATATACAAGGGGGAAAAACAGAAACACTAGGGTGCCATCTATAAACAATAATCACTAGAGTTAATAATGATTAGAATTCTAGAATTTATTCCTAAATTGTTTAAGAATTTTTGGGCTTTTAATCATCAGACCTATTTTCTTATCAGAATTATTTTATTACTCTATAAGATAAATAATTGAAGGGCGAAGAAATAACGTAGCAAATTATAAACATTAATTTAAAGATATATCAAACCGTTAAGTTGTTGATAGTATTAAGCAAGATATAGCCCTATTAAGGGGAAAAACCACAGAAATCTTCACTAAAATAAAAGTAATATAAACTAAGTGTAGATAAAGTTGGAGGAAAATCGATGTGAAAACAATTTACAAGTTTACCAGCAAAATTCGTGTGTGTATAAACTCATTTTCTAAACATCTTGTAATATTTCCCAAAGAATGCACGTAATAATTTTTTAACATTTATTATATATTTATGTTTACAATTCCTTCATTTTCTGTGTTGATATTTAGTGTAGGAAGGATGCAGAGTACATGCCAAAAAGCTCCTAAAACTCAAATCATGGTCAAGTTGCAGGGGAAAATCAATTTAAATTTATGTGCTCCCTCCAAGATCACTAATTGAATCAAAGACATTAAAAATGTATTGCAACAGTTGTATTTACTGCTCAGAATTTTTTACATTTCACATGCATGTAACCAATAGATTGATTTCTTGTAAGTAAGGAGAAATATTTTCCCGTGATCCTGATTCTCTGCTTTAAAATTATGTACTCAAGTTTAAAGACTACTTTTTACAAATTCTTGTCAATGCTTATTCAATTTCGAAAAACCAGTTTTTGCTATAATTTTTCAGAATGACCTCGAACTAATATAAGCATGAAACCTTTAAAATTACGAACTGTTCTTTCTAACACTAAAGAAACAATACATTTCTCTTATGGAGAAAATATGCATTCAAATTTATTAGGCGAAATTCAAAAGTTAATCTAATGCTTTGTTTTTAGCAGAATATTGTTTGTCGTCTCTAATTATGAGTTTATTATAATGGGGTTAAATAACAGACCCACGTTGCATTTAAAATATGATATTGAATTAATGATAATGTGAAATTAATCGAGAAGTTGTTTCATTGTTGTTATTATTTTGTGCCAGTGTAGGCTGGCAATATAGAGGGCGCTGCTCCACTTTTCCAACAGAACCGTTATTTGGTGTGGAGTCCGACGTTTTCAACTCACATATGCCCTAGGTACCCGTTTATAGGGTAAACAACCAGTCACAGCTCATTCATACAAAGAAAGGACAAAGACAGGGCAGATGGAGACCATACATCCATGCCCGAACCGAGGTTCGAACCCCAGAACTCCCTATCCACAGTTAGGCACATTGATCAGAAGATAAATTTTGTTGCAGTTGTTTCATTGAAATGTTAGATAATCCACATATCCCAACTGGTAACAAGTGTGAACTGACAAACTTTCATAATCTTCAAGTTCTTAGTAGTTTTAGAAATTTGCTTCGTTTGAAGTTTTTAATAAAAGATTTTGAGAAGAGGCTAGAAAATTTAGATTCAGAATGTAACATTTTGCTACAGAGTTATAAGAGCATTTTGATGGAAGCCGTCTAATAAATGAATAAGTTTACTTAAGAGTAATACAAAAACATTATTATGTCAATATTTCATATCTGTTCTTAAATATGTATGCTTGATAATTTATTTTTTTATATCAGAAACTTAAACATATGTTGTAACAAACGTTATTATAATCTCAATTGTTAAAATCTTACAAAATATATTTCCAAATTTAAAAAAGATAGAAATTTTACTAAGATCTATTCAATATCTCTCACAAAATTCATGTTGAAAGTTGTCAGAACACACGACCATTGTATAACTATATTTAAAGAAATCTGGATTACTTATTTAAAATTTCCCTTTCTAATTTCATAATTTTCCCGAATAATATTTGTTTTTTATCATTTTAACAAAGCTTTCAAGTTTTAACAATTATAAAATAAAAAATACAATCCCTTTTTGTTAAAATTTTTATTCAAACATATTAAAAGCAAATTAATCACTAAATAATTTTTTTTTTTAGAATTGTATTTTTATCCTGAATATATTCAAAAATATTTCTTATAATGAATTAATAAAATTTAAAATATGCATCTGGAAGTAAATTCTAAGGAAATATTTTTCTCTTTTGGATAAATGATTTATTATTGCTTCATAAATTTCTCAAATTTAATGACAAAGTTTCCGATGGTTTGTTTGAAAACTTTTTTAAAATATATTGTAAAAAAAGTTCAGGGAAAGCCATCTATCATGATGAAAATTAATCGTTTTTATGTATGTAGTAATCAATCAAAAAGTTTTCCTATTAATTACTGTCGTATAAGTACACCGCAATATATTTGCATTCATTATTATTATTATTATTTTGTATTTCACTGTTTGTTGCACCAAAATGACTCTGATTCGTTTTTTTTTTTTATAATAGGTGAATATAAATAAAATTTTACTAGGAAAAATATGTGCAAAGAAATAAATTAACCATTTATTTTTTGCACATATTTTTCATAGTAAAATTTATTATGAAACTATTGAAAAATTATGAACAAAATATTGCAAATAATGAAATTATTAACCACATAACTAATTAAGCTTGCTTCGCTATATATACAGATATTTATGCATACAAAGGTAAAAATTCTGACATTAGAAGGAAATTAGATGCATGAATATGTTCACATAATCTTAATTTAATTCGGTGTAAAATATATAATGGATGTTTCATACTTTACTTTAGAATAACCAATAAAAGCCTAAAAATGTTCAGATGTTGAGTCAAAAAAGTGTTTCAACACAAAATTATTCTTGATATAATTGACCATCAAAACAAATGTTTCATAATTTTCTGTTATGTCATGTATTATTATGATTCTCATGTGTGCATTTTTATGTTCTGTATTATAATGACTTCCAAGATATTTCTTTTAATATAATTTCTTGCACTGAATACTGTATTGATTTGAATGTAAGGTGAAAAATACGCATAAGGATGCTTTACAAGATTTGGTTTCCATGATGTTTACTATAAAGTGGGTTGAATGAGTTTATATTTCTAAAATATAAAATAATTTATATGATTTATTGTACATATTAAGATAGTTTGAAATGGATAGATTAATCGATAAATAGGTAATTTGTGATATTTTAGTAACTTCAATTCTGCTTGTCAGGGGTTGCATAAGAAAATTTTGACAAGCTAGTTTCTTCTTTATTCATTTAATTTTTAAAAAAAGTTTCTTTGTTATGGAAACAAAACATCTTCATAATCAGCAAAACATTCGAACAATTTTGTATTTTTAGTTTATAGATACTAGCTGTATTATGTAAAATGCTGTTCTCTCAATAATAAATTTTATGAGTTTGTAGGATAAAAAAAATCAAAAATTTTATTATTAAAATAAAATGATTTAATAATTTTAAATACGAAGTAAGTATAACTTTATGTATATATATGTATATTTATAAGGTTACACTTATTCTGCAACAATAGTCTGCAATTGAGGAGAAGGTAGAAATAACTTACACGAAATATCTTATTTAATGAAAGTTGCCCATTTGAAATATATGTAAAGTTCATAGTGATTAGAAATTTTCTCTCTTTTTCATATTGAATTCGAGAGTTACGAAGAAAATGGTATTGGATTTTTCTCAAATGCAGAAAAAGTCTAATATTTTAGAGCTTACACCGTCTTTTGAATTAACTGTACAGATAAAATGAGGAAGCATTTGTAACTTTAGCAGAACATTAAATCAGTTTATTTGACAAAATAATTTAATTCAATATTAAACGTGCATGCATCACCGCAAAATCAGTAATTGAATAAAAATTAAATAAATAAAGAATGTATTTAAACAATCAAATTTCAAAACAAAGATGTTTAATATTTCATGAGAATCCAGCTAATGAAACGCTTTTTGGGTGGAATGAGAATATTTTCCATTCTCACATGTCTGTTGTATAAACTTATTATAATTATTATTATTACATTATATATAATTGTTATTACATTAAGTTATTAAAACTCTACTTTAATGCCATTATTTCTAACAAATTGATCAGCCAATATTTATTATATTTGGAGAAGTCCTTTATTAAAAATCCTTTTTGTGATTTTCCTCCAAAGAACTTCGACATGTGACATCGATTTCTCAAAATTAAAATTATCTTTCTACCATTAAAGAAACAATACCATTCCATTACACAGAACGTATACATTTAAATATCTTGAATCTGTCAAGATTGAAATTATCGTTCTACCGTTAAAGAAACAATACCATTCCATTACACAGAAAATATACATTTAAATATCTTAGATGAAATTCAAAATTTCACGCACACTATTTTATGTCTAATGATGAGTGTTGTTAAAAATGTGATTAAATGTTTGACATTTCATATGAGTTATCAACAGTTGCTTAACGATAATGAGAATAATTAAAAGTTACAATAAAATCGTTTCACTCAAATAATCAATAATTCTGTTGCAAGTGATAGACATTAATAAGCCTCGATATGCTTTCAATTTATAGGGATTGGTAAATGTGGCTGTTATTATAAAATACTCTTAAGAAGTGACTAAAATTTCATTGATGGAAGAAATATATTCAAAGTCAGAATGTGCGTTTTTTACTACACAGTTATATATAAAATATGAAAGCCGTGAGTTTGACAGCAATATGTTACCGTCATCTAAAATATATATATTTGACTCAACTCATATTTTTTTAATGGAAAGACTATAAACATAGTTTCTTAATATAAAATAACATCAGTACTAAGAATCCTATAAAATATCTTTTGTATTTTGATTCAGGAGGATTCAGGAAATTGAAATTTTTGTTTAAAAGCGAGAAACGCTTTTTAAAATAAAGAAGTTTCTTACTTTCATAGAAATAAAATTCTCCTCCCACTTCTCTCTTTCCCTGCATAAACGTTTTCCTAATTTTGTAAATCTCTTCATGATTTTGCAAAATTCATATCCACAGTATAGCAAATTGTGACAAAAATGTCTGCAACAAATTCCAATTGTTTCTTTCATTCCAGTTTAGATTATGACTACATTACTTTATTATAATTCTCATTGGTTTAAAATATCCATGATGTCAGATAATGCTTCATATACGCCATACATAATTATCACGGCCACCTAAAAACAGGCCACTTCGTTGTCATGAAGATAAATGTAGATAATATAAGGGCACATGTGAAATGGAAAAGTTATTCTGAAGAAAAACTTTTTCCAAGCTATATTTTCAACTGTCCACCAATACTAGCCTCTATCCAAAACATCAGAGAATACCAATTTGAGGACGATTTCAACATAGAGAGTATAAAGAATCTGGCTAAATCCGTCGTTGGCAGTCACGGATCTATTTGACTAAATGGACAAGATACCATTCAAACCAGATGTTTGCGATTCAGTTAACATTAGAAACATGAAAAAATAGCAAAACTTAAAAGATTTGTAACATGAAATATAGTCTTTTTAGTGTGAGAAAACTATCTCTATTATGTATTGGAGTAAATAAATATAATTTGAAACTTTTTTATTAAGTTGTTAAAACTTATAAGTTTTTAGGTATGCACAATCGCCAAAAAATCATGGAGTACCCGTAAGTAGACTTTTACCGTTTATTTTATATGCATTATTTTATGTCGTAATCATAATCACAAGAGCATTTCCAAAAGAATGGACCCAAGTTTTAAAAAGAATATATTTTGCATTTGTTTTATTAAAATATTCATTATCTTGTCTCCTAATTTTCAGTTACTGAAAGTAAGAGCACGGCACTATGATTGCACAAACAACGAACTTTACTTAAGCTGTAATTATTATTACAAACTCGCCTATAAATTCATTTGCATAACTGTGAATTTTACCTATGCTTGGTTTGTTCTTCACGACCTAAATTCCATTATTTACAATTACAGTTCTAGTTATATTCTGACTACTTTCTTTGATAAATGTGTTATAATTATTAACATATGAATACTTAAATGCTGATATTATTGTTAAAGAAATGATTGTACTTATAATTATCACTATTGAGTGAACTTGCATGAGGCAATTGAGATTTCCTGTATTTAAACATTAATTTAGCCATTTATAAGAATTAAAATTTAATAGATTCCAAGACATAAATTTCAAATATCTGTCAGTGAATAGAATGTTTAAATCTGATCATCTAAAATGGATTAATAGAAAATGTGTATTTTTCCTTTTTTTAAATCCGTTTCCCAAGAAATGTGAAGACGTTAGGAAATATCACACTTATTTAATAATAAATTGTATCTAATTAAGGAAAAAGCAAAAGCATTAATTTGACACTACTATGAAAATATAAATAAATTTTATGAGTGGAACCAATGCGTGAATATGTATTTGAAAACAAGTTGTCAAATTTAAAAGAATCTAACAAAAAACGGTTTATATTTTCAGGAAATTTCCTAATAGAATATTGATATTAGCCTAAAAGACACACACACAAACACACTGAAAACTTAAAATTGAAAAGAGGTGTTTATTTAATAATGTGAAATATTTTGCTTTACAAGATTTCATTATTAATCTAGATAAAATATGTAAATTTAATTTTTATATCTTTATTGTTGTTGTTGTTGTTTCTAATCCCATCTGATATAGCTCCGCTATATCAAATCCATGAGGCCGTAAACCTCCAAAAATTCGAGGAAAAGGAGAGGTCTCTCAAGAAACTCCTCCGTAGTGAAATCCAGGCAATCAAGTAGGTGCTGAGGACTAGCCTCGCTGGAATTGCACTTCTTACAGATTGGCAAGAGCTTAATTTGCCCTCTGAAAGCGTGACTCCTAGTATCCCACTGACACTGACAAATCTACCCACTGACTCCAACTGACAAATCTACAGGTCTGTAGCGGTCTGTTCAACACGAGACACTTGCATGCCAAGGGCTCCACCAGGACGCTTGCGGCGATACCAGTTAAAATGTGACTTGGAGGGACAATCCAAACTTTGTTGACATTAGTTTTGCGGAGAGAAAACAATTGTTTTCTGGCTGGAAGGGAAGTAACGGCCTTAGCTAACTGATCAGTACGTTCATTGCCAAATAGGCCCAAGTGAGAAGGTATCCACTGAATATGGATGTCGTGGGAGGCAGATAGGGCAATTAACATAAGAAGGATAGAAACACCAGCTTGGTACGTTACTCTATCCCAATTGCTCAAGTGTTGAATACAACTTAGACTGTCAGTAATATCTTCATTTTTGAAATATTAGTAAAGAAATGAAGTTTCTAATACGTAATGGAATATTTAGCTTCTTATAAAGTAAGGTTTATGTAAAAAATTATTGTTTTAAGTTTACTATATATAAATGCATTATATAAAATATGTATAAAAGAAACATTTAATTTCCTGTACGTGTAAAATATTACTAATGTTACAAATCGATTAGGTTACATTTTCACATTATGTTTACTGTATGAAGCAATTTTTTCTGCATTCGTATTTTAATAACGATGACTTTTAGGATATAGTTTTCCAGTTTTGCTATTTTACCTATTCTTGTTTTCCAATTAATCATAAGTTGTTCTGAAATTTATGTTGAGTCAAATTATTAGCATTTGTGTATTTGTTTTGTGTATTTGTTTTGGAACTAACCTATACGAACTGGTTTCAATGGATTATACAAAAATAATCATCATCATTGTGGAGAATTAAGGAAGAAGTTACATTCATTACCGATTCCGTTTTAATTAGCAGCATCATAAGATTCGGTGCATTTATTGATAGTGCTTTCGTTTTTACTACACCACCAAACTAATGACTTCCTGTTGTCAAATTTTATCTTCGTTTCTATATCTCTTAGCAGAAAAGGGGAAAAAAATCTTTCCCGACGTTGCATTCAGAAAAAATGACGACCGACCTGTAATATAAATCAAGAAATCGTATTAGGCGACAATAATTGGATTTTTGCTTTTGTCGGCATTGGAAGAGTTATCTCTTTTTGTACTATGATTTGGACGGAAATTACATTGGAGTGTCTTTGGTTTTAGTACCTTCAAACCGAGTGGAAAAATCGATTATCAAATGGAAATTTCCTTTTTTGTTAAGCAATTAACCATATTTATCGAACTTGAAACAGTTACAAGGAATTTGTTTGTATTTTTATCAGATACTAGTTATAATTTTTATATATTAATTCAAAATAGACCTAACTAATTCAAATATTAATTCAAAATAAATAATAGTAAGATAATACAGTGTTCCTCTAGCATAAGCATTTTAGGAATGAAATTAGTCTCATTAAGAATGTTTTTAAATCATTGAAAATTTGAAAATGTTTAATTTTTTTAATGAGTTAAAAATATTCGTAGTGATGCTTATTTCATTTTGCCAAAAATCTCAAATCTCTGATATTATTGCAAAATATTGTAATATTTTACTAAAATGATTTTGTATTTTTTTTTCACATTATATCAAATTAAAATTACTCCTATTTGTAACTGTTTTTATAACTGATACTCTAAATAATATATATTTTGTGATTTTAAAAAATATTACAAAATTTCTGAAATATATTTTTTAATTTTTGTAAAACATTTTGCTAAAAATGAAGCAGAAAATGTTTTTTACTAATGTGTTCTATGGAAAACAAAGGAAACAAAAATATCGCTTCATGGGGGAAAAAATAGAAAATTAAAAATCACAGCGGTTATTAGTTTCTATTAGAAAACGGGTGCATTGCTTTGAGGCTAAAATTGTGATTTGAAAAATAGCATCTTTTACTATTTGTTTAATTTTATTAAAAGAAATATTCTTTATGAAGTAAGAAACTCTCAAATATACACCAGCAAAAACCATTTGAATTAGGTTTTAAGCACTTGAAAGTTCCATTTATTTATAATATTATTAAATATTGAATTTGGGATTCTCTTCAACCGCGGTTAATTGTATTTCTTATCAGTGTCTTAGTGTGAAAACTGTAAACACATGTAGAAATACACATGCAAAAACACATGCAAACACATGCAATACACATGCAAAAACACATGCAAACACATGCAATACACATGCAAAAACACATGCAAACACATGCAATACACATGCAAAAACACATGCAATACACATGCAAAAACACATGCAATACACATGCAAAAACACATACAATACACATGCAAAAACATTATTTTTCAAAACTTGGGAAACAAATTCTAAATATGATTTTTAATTGCAATGTGGTAATATAGGAAGAAATCAAAAGAGCATAATATTTTTTCATATATGTATAAAATATTTTACATTTATGTAAATTCAATACTTAAAACTTCATTTATAAAGTTATCAAATACTGTATTTGAGATTCTCTTCAACCACAATTGGTTGCATTTCTTATCGGTGTCTTAGTGGGAAAAATGTAAACACATATGCAGAAATGAGCAAAAACAATAGTATTTCAAACTTGGGAGAAATAAACTCTAAATATTATTCTTTCTAATAGCAATATAGAAATGTAGGAAGAAGAAATAAGAAGAGCATTATATTTTAAGCAGCATAATATTTTTCTTAAATGTATAAAGTATATTTTTCATTAATGTAAATTCAGAATTTAATAATTTCATTTATGAAATTATTATATTTAGTATCCTCTTCATCAGCATTAATTGCATTTCTTATCGGTGTCTTAGTGAAAGAAGTGTAAAACACATTTTCAGAAACGGGCAAAAACATTTCTTTTTCAAAACTTGGGAAACAAATTCTAAATAATTTTCTTTTTAACTACAATATAGAAATGTAAAAAAAAGAGAAGCTTAGTAATTTTTTATAAATGTATAAAGTATTTTTCATGAATTTGTTTCCCATTCATTTATTGAATGTGAACATAAATTCAGAAATTTTCTCTAAGATTACATATAAGGAACAATTTTAAGAGGAGTTAAAGAACCACAAGCCTATTTATTGATCAAATCTTCTTAGATAGAATGTTACATAACTTAAACTAATTGCTTCGCGGTATAAGCAACTTTACAAGGTGATCATATCATCTTTAATTACGTTTTAAGCTCACTACAAATACTGCAATTCAAATTTGGAAAAGGAATTTTAGAGCTTTGTTTGTGTGATCTATATAGAGACTGAAATCATGACATAAGTTTCACTTCTCATTCCATGGAACACTTATCAATTCAAACTTGGATTGATATTAGTTTGATGAACAGAATAAAGATTTTATTCATATCGACTTAAGTTACTTAGTTTACTTAGTTTAACTAACTTACTTAGTTTACTTGTCAGTAAACTATAAATTGTTTGTTTTGTGGAAAATAATATAGAAACCAAACAAAAAGAGCTATGAAGGCACAAGAATGTTGAGAGAATCTAATACGTCGAAATACGTTCTGTTCGAATGCAATGTAAAATCCAATCTAATGCAGCAATCGACTATGTATAGTGATATAAACTGAAAAAATGATTATTAGTTAAAATTTAAAAATACTACACAAGAATTGTTAATTGTATCTTATAAATTGTTAACTTTAAAAGAGAGAAAAAACTAACATATTCGAGGAAAAAATTTCTTTTCAAATTGAATATTTTGAATTAAATTCTCAATGTTAAGGACAGATTTCACTAAAATGTCATCACAAATAGAATTGTCAAGTGCCGTTTAAGGAAATGTATACAAAGCAAATATTTTTTTTATAGGTAGGATGAGCCTAAAGCGTTTCTTGCCACATATTGAATAGTACTTTATTGAATAATTGTCCCTGATCAGAAGATTTTAACACTGCTAATTTTACAAACAAACCGTTGACGAGAATATACATATAAAATTATTGTAGATGGTGGGATAAGCCTAAAATTATTCTTGGAAAATCAACATAGAGCCACTAATAACGTTAGCTAAAAAATGAATCCAAATCAAAAATAGGTTTAAGAATCTGTAAGTTATTAGCTATTTTATATTTTTATTGGCAAATTGACAAATCTGTATAAAGATCTATAATGTATAGGTTAATATATACATACATACATACATACATACATACATACATACATACATACATACATACATACATACATACATATATATATATATATATATATATATATATATATATATATATATATATATATATATATATATATATATATATATATATATATATATATATATATATATATATATATATATATATATATATATATATATATATATATATATATATATATATATATATATATATAGCTGATGTTAATGTTCATCACTATACAAGAATTTCAGCCAGGATTTTGGTACAAAGATTGGTGGGAACATTCAAATCGGATTGGATAATTTGAAAAACATTCTTGAAAAAAACAATGATTAGTGATCCAACTATAGCAGAAATTAACTGAATATCAATACCATAACAGAATACCAGCCGAACTGAATGGAAATGCTGATTCTGAAACAGAAAAGAAAGATGTTGGGAAAGAAATATTAAAGGTTTCAGTTACAACGAAATAGAATATTGTGAGGAAAACAATAAAAGGCAATTTTCAATGGGTGCATTCAGAAAATATTCACTCCTCTAAAGGGCATTAAGCTTGTTATTGAACAAGAGAACTAGAAATCATAGAAGTAAATAGAAGAACAGGATACACATTAACGGTAAAAACTACTATACGTTTCAATAAAAACGGGGTAAAAAATATTCTATTTAAAGAAATAGTAGACCACAAGTATGAATTTCATTATATTTAACATTTTATTTCAATGAATGAAACTCTATTTCAGCTTCAGCGAATGATTCAGTTCTTGTATATACCTAAAAATGTGTTCCTAATGATATTATACAATTTAAATAAAAAACAATTTCAATAATGTAATAGTTCAATATTGGAAAGATTTTAGAATTACAATAGCTTATTTTTGGAAGGGTTTTCCTCATTCCAGTTGCTCAATATTGCAAAGATTTATATTGCATTTGCAGCAACTCTGGTAATTTCAAATGTGAAAATTCAAAATCCATCTGGGGAGCTTAAGAAATAACAAAAGTTCTTATAATGAAAAAATGTTTCTAAAAACATTTTTAAGTTATAATTTACTTATAATAAATATGAAATCTTATTTATACAGCAGAACACTTCAATTATCCGAATCTTGGGACAGGACCCCATTCGGGTAATCAAAAATTCTGTTTTTAGAATTTTTTTCAAAAAAAGGTCTATATTAATTATTTACTGTAGGTTAAAAAAAAAAGAAAAAACTACCTATTTTTAAAGAATAAGAACTTTTAATTAATTAAATGAAAAGGCAAAACTTTTATAGTTTAAAGTCTTACGAGTGATCTACATTAATACAATATGTATGTATACAATGCTGTAAATAAAATTCATTGCTTGCTGAACATCTCGGTCAGAGTAAGCTATTTCACTGCCTTCATCTGTTTTCGGGCAGTCAAGTCGCGCATCCGTTCGCAGTACGAAGTTGCATAAGTTCGCACTTGGTCTGATGTTCGTATCAACCTCAAATTAGTTTCAAAGTTGGCGAATTCTTCACTAGCTGATGTTCCCGTATCTGATTCAATTTGGGCATTAAGGTCATCTACTTCCTCATACTCTTGATAAGTTTATCATTTTCAGTTTAAAATTTTGGTTCTGATTCTTAATCCATTCTCCTAAAACTTCAGCACTAACTTTTGAACAGCCAGTAATTTTCAAAAGAAAGTGTTTGAATTCCCCAAGTGTGACACATCATTCTCATCTTCTCTCTCTTACCTTATTTTTTCTAGAATTTTTAATCTTCTCACTTTCCTTCTCTTCTTCATTCTTTTTATTTTTTTTAAATTGTGAAAGCGATTTGGATAATTAATGATTCGGATAAACGGAGTTCGGATAGTTGGAATTCTACAGTAATTATTGTTTTATTGTTATATTGTTATATTGTTATATTACAAATAAAGCCTCATCTTCGAGCTTATAAATTACATGCTGTAATATATTTCAATAAATTACATCTACTTATTAATAATGATAATTTATTAGCACTGGTTAATTATAGTTAGTAAAAATCATGAATGTAAAACATTTTATCCTTATCACATTTAACAGAAAAGTTATTATTATGAATAACTCATATCGTTATTTTCAGTAATAATAATAATAAAGGATCTATTACTTTAACGTATATAATTTAGCATAGTTAATACTTTAATTACATAGTTAATTATTTTTAAAGCGATTATTGAAGTTTAAGTGTCTATATACTGTCACAAAGACATTCTTTGTTAGTATGGAAAAGGGGTGGAGCTCCTATTCGGCCAGAACACATGTATTCTGAAATGAACAAACGGTTCAGTTTTCACATCCAAATTAATAATAGATCGCATTTATTAGTTAAACTAGAACATATGTATGTTTGATATTGATAAATAAATTAAATAATCTTGCAAACTTGATTGCCAAATTTCGAATTCTAATTAACCCCTTGACTGACTTTGACGAGTCTGACTCGTCATTGATTTCCTGGGCCATCACAGACTTTGACGAGTCAGACTCGTCAAGCGCTTCTTTCGGCGGACGCCGTGCAAGTTCAATTAGATTACATAGTTGCTTCACTCGTTCGACGATTCTCATTTAAAAAAGCACACTGAAAGTAAGAGTTCAGTTTAGCAGAAGTCTCGCACGGTGAATGTTATACTAGCCAATATTTGAGTTTAGTAAAGATTATAAATAATCCCCGTAACATGTATAAGCCGGATGCATTATATGAAAGTGGGGATGATGGTGTAAATTGATGGTGTAGTTCAATTAAGCGAAATTAAATAGTTTTTTTTTTGTCGCATCAAATTCCATTTAATTCGTCAGTCAAGGGGTTAAGATGGTTGATTCTGATTAACACTCTATTGACCCTGAGTAGGATAAATGAAATTTAAATTCAACAATTAATTACGCGCATTTGGTTTTACATTAAAAAACTTATGGTTGTTGTAAATAGAATTTGTAGTGCCATAATAGGCTTAAAACCATAATTATTCTCTGCACTATTTGTTAAAAAATAAATAACACACACAAACACACACACATATATATATACCATATATATATGTGTGTGTGTATGTGTGTGTGAACGTATAATTATTTGTGTTAGTATTATCCTTAATAGTAACTAGATAAATAAGAGATTAAAAATTCAGAAAAGATCAATTACTTATAAACATTTTAGAAAATATAGATATTTATAAAAATATTTCAGTTTACTAAGCAATGTGGTAAAAGTTGGTATTCATATATTATAAATCTAATTTTGCCTAAACAATATTCATTAACAAAAGGATTTTACTTCAATTAGTATACAATAGCATGTCTTGAAGTAAAGGAGAGGATAGGATATAACATCTCCTTATGGTAAGCGTAATTACACGATAAGTTAACGTTAGAGCTCTGTGCCAATTATATTATATACGACGAAATATGTTTTGAAAGTGAAGAATATATTAAATAGTTTGAAAAGTCAGTTATTAGAATACAATCTGCCATTTTGTTCGTTTTAATTTTTCTGTGAAGGTGGAATTTATATAAGTTGTGCCATTTGCTTAAATATACAGTGATGCGTTTTCTGAAACATAATAAATTTTAATAAAGCCTCCATCCTTACAACGTTAGTAATTTTGATGGAATAACATGTTGCTTCACTCAATAGATTAAAAATAGGAAAATAGATTAAAATTAATCTTCACCGTTACATTAAAAAAATAAGTCATGTAACTAAAATTATTATTCTAAGGGGATTGAAAATATTTCTATTATATAAATCGCTCTACAACATTAAAGAAAAATCAAAAATTGTTTCACCAAATTTTAATTAGAAGTTACCATTGATTAAGAGATGTTTATTTAATTATCGTGATTAGAATACTCTTAATGAATATACAAGCACTTTGGTAACAATATCGTGAAGAAATCCATTCAAGGTAAACTCGACTTCAAAAGTTTCTGAAAACAAAGTTGAATGAAATGCAGCTCTCTTCACTCTGAATAAAACAAGAAGTTTTTTCAGGAAGAGCAGTGCTTATCGGAAATTACAGTGGTAGTACCTTTTGCGGATGTCGCATTTTAAGAGGTCCATGAAATTTTAGTTAATTACAGTTAAGAGAGGATGAAAATTTAGGAGAATAGATTTATTTTTGAAAAGTGTGTTTCAATTGTGATGAAAATTCAGAAATTCTAAGAATATCAACATTCACACACACACACACACAAATAACTTAAATTGAAATCCAGAATTTCTCACTAACGATTTAATTATTTCAACGATTCACCGACAGAATAAATAAAAGTAAAGAAGACATATAAAGTGATAATTAACACATTTTTCAGCACATTCAATATATATATATATATATATATATATATATATATATATATATATATATATATATAAATAAATATAATGTGAATTGATATATAAATATATGGAATTAGAGTAGAGAGAAATTTCCTAAGCACAAAAGCAGCTGAAGTAGAATCCCCAAGTAAGTATTTTATAATTTGATAAAATGAACATATTGAAAACCCAATATATATATACATTTCAATAAAAGAACAAATAAAAATTGGAATAGTATAACAATACAGCCGTTTTTATCTTGAAGATACTGACCCTGTTGGTACAAAGTATGACATTTTTACATTTTTACAAAAACTATATATATATATATATATGTATATATATATATATAAATCGCAGCGTAACAGTATTTGTATTTTATAAATAAAAAAATTGGCCACTGAAAGTGTTGTAAATATATTCAGCTTTATAATTTGCTGAATATTTAATGAAAACATTTAAATTTTCACGCAAATGTAATGTTTACAAAACAAGCAGGGCTTTAGTATACCTTCTTCTTAGAGTTTGTAGTTTTAGAAAACTGTAAAGCTGTTTTATTGTCACTTCAAATATGAAGCATTTAAATGTCATCCCTTTTAAATATTTTTGTTGATTTATAAATTCTTGAATTTATTTACTTCTTTCTAAAGAGTCAATGAAATATTAGAATCTGACTCTCATTGGTGAAACATTGTTAGCATCAGTGGCACTGCTTCCGTCAAACTTTGGCATTTGTTTTTATTACTAAATTAGATTCTGATCAGTAATATGTAACTTAAGCACAAACTCTAAATGTTAATAATTAAGTTTTTAAAAAAATGTAGTGCTATTGATAAACAATTTGTCACAGAAAACTGGGGAAGTCTTTACAAAACCCGAAAATGATATTCATTCTTGATGCATTTACTCATTTTTGAATCACAAGTTTTAGTCCCTCTTCACAAATATCAAAACAGTTGCTAACTTTAAAATCTTTTATAACGACAAATGATTTCATACAAAATTTGACTTTATCGTTTGAAAGTGCAAAAATTGAGTCTGGAAACCTTCATTCCGATTAATGACGTCTTACCAATGTGCTATTTTGATACCATAATGATTTGTCTTAGCAGCATTATGCTGTTGTAAGGTATTTCAACATCTTTGTGTTAAAATGATTTCAAATCGTTTCATCATGAAAGAATTTCATTTTATTCTGGAGGAAAATTATATTTCTATTTTATAAATAATTTCATGACTATCGTATAAATAATTTTATGATTATCGTTTCTAGTAAATTTAAACTGCTGTTTAAAAATCATTGATTATTTTTTACAATTAAAACAAAGAGACATTAACAATGCTTTTCAATTTCTTTTATGAATAATATTTATGAGAAAACTGCAAAAGTATGTTTGCGGTGAGTAAAATAATTTAGCCATGAATTTGAATGGTCATTCAAAATTCGGAGTATATTAAAAGTTTTATTATTCTTAAATGCTTTGTAATATTTATTTTCTTGGACTCAGGGGCTTCATTTGCAATTAAAGTAAAATTGAATATTAATTCCCTTAAGAATGGGAGGGATTTTTATCGGGTTGAGAATTTCTTTTAGAGTTCAAAAAATATGTCCTGCAATATATCGATTTATAGAATATTTATCTTTGCTAAATTAGTCCCACTCCTTATCGCTTTCATTACTAATGAGCTAAGATAAGAGCACTCTTTATCGCTAATGAGTTAGGTTAATTATGTACCAAAAATAAAACTAATTTATTCTTCTCACTTTTGGATTACCAATTTAAATTGATGCTAAAAATAACCTAAAGGCACAAAGAAATGCGTCCTTTACATTTTTGGGAAGGATTGGTTAAATTACTAAATGTGGAAACTTCGAAATTTAAGTAATGAATAATTAACTGATGTTTGAAAATAACAAGAAGGAATAAGTACATTTATCGGTTCGAAATTTTTTTTTACCACAAGGCATATCCGATATCATGGATTATTGCAAATATGCTGGATTGTTTTTTGCTTGTTTGAATGCTTTTAGTCATTTTTTATTTTTCAAGGAAACTGATCTCAAACAGTTGTTATGCGTGTCTTTAATTTTTAAATCGAAATATTTTGGCAAAAGTTGATGACTGAATATATTTTCTTAGTTCAGTATTTCTTTCATTTTCAAATTAAGGGAATCGTTCTTTAATAATTATTAATTAATGTTAGTCACCATCACTAAATTTTACTAAGAAAGGATTTCCATAAAATTATCTTTGTAAATCATTAGAAGTATTAGCAAAAATACTGCACAACATTTACGTAAGAACCGTCCAACTTGTATAGTGGTCAGAGTGCCTGGCTACGGATAGGGAGGTCCTGGGTTCGAATCCCGGTTCAGGCATGGATGTACTTTCTCTCTCTACCCTGTAATTGTCTTTTCCTTATGTGTGAATGAGGTATGAACGGTGCCTACCCTATTAACTGGTCCCTATGGCATGTGTGAGGGTGTGCTGATGGCCCACCCCCTGTGGTGCATCCGGGGCAACGCCACGGCGGCAAAGAGGTCACTCTTTCTGGCCGGTTTCTTGGGTATAAGGGGATAATACATCCCTATATGCCCCGACCATTGGAAAAAACATTTACTTAAAAAAATCATATGAAGGAGACAGAAATAATAAACCATTTAAACTTAAAAGCAAGAGAAATTAAAATTAGTTGAAATACACGAAACAATATGAGATACTACCATTGGGTTATATTGAGATAGAATCGAATAAAAAATGAAACTATTGATATAAATATAAATGCACATTAAAATAATGATAAACTTTTAGAACAATTATTAAAAAAAAATATGTAAAGGAAAAGTTTGCAATTCTTTCTTAAACCACAAGCAAAACTAAAACTAGATTTGAATTAAGGTAAATAGTATAATTTTATCACTCAATATACCTAGCACTTTATTTACAAAATTATGGTGTAAAATTATACATTAATTTTTTTACAGAATGCTGTAAAGATTGTATCCCGCTCTCTTTATTTAAATTGCAAAATAATTTAATTTTAGAAAAAATATAGTGTGTGTAAAGAAATTATAGGTTAGCATATTTGCCATTTTCATCATTGCGGTGGAATTGGATTGAATTGTAACGCAATGCTGTGGAATCGGATTGCCAGGGATTATATTGAGATAAATGCATGTGAAATCATAACTTTCGACTCTAGAGTATTAGTTTATTTGCCATAAAAATAATATGCATGACAATTTTGCAAGCCATATTTAAATTGTCGTACAATTATGATTATACTTAATTTGAATAAATACAACAATACATGATGCTATCAGGGAATATTTTAAAATGGATGCATAAAAATTATAATTCAAATATATAGAGTTATTTATCTAAAACTAATAGACAATGAGATATTGCGATACAATGTAAGCCATTTGAGACTGCATTTAGGTATGAAAATTATCTGATATTATCAATAAATTCAAACTGACAATGCAAAATAGTACCTTTCTTAGACACGCAAAATATCTTATGCCCACAAATCATTAGCTTATTTACTGGACAAAATTATTTAAAAGAAATTTAGGATTTAGTTGATTAGTTTAACAATTTGAATCTTCTTCTGATAAATGCATATTTTAGTAGTATTTGTGGATTTCGGACTTAAGCAAATATCAAATTTACCCTTAAAGCTGATGTTGAACCCAGATTCCAAGTGCACAGAATAACCAGAGAGCTATCTTCTATCTTCTTAACAATAAATTTATGAAGAAAATGTTTTCGGTAACAATTCAATTACCGAAAGAATTCTATTCGTAAGAAAAAATTTACTCTTACCTTATTTGTCCCGGGATTCAGATTCAGAAACATTCCATCTAAATTCTATGCACGTGATCAAAGAAACATTCTCAAATATCTATATTTATCTCTATTTATTATTAAAAATATTGTAGGAGGACAGATATATTCACAAGATTTAGTTTCAGCGCGCACGCATCCGCATTCCTTACGGATCAAGGCATACTAACATTCTATTTACATTTTTGCGCGTTGGAGTATGGAATATCAACCTGACTTCATCAATGCTCATTTGGCAAAAAGGGTTACATTACTTTTTGATAATCGCCAAGATTTCCAACAACCTTTGACTTTACATCTCAAAAAAACTCAAACACAATATTCAAATTAGAATCTAAAAAAATTCTCAACATCACAATATAAAGTAATACGTTTCAAAAATAAATCAATACACATCGAATTATAAAAAAAAATATCAAAATAAGATAAAGTTTCAGTTATCAATAAAATTGATTGAAAATACAAAATTTATCTTAACATTAGATCTTAAAGTTCTTAAGATACTTCATAAAGTCTAAAGATAAATAGTTCTTACTGTAAAGAAAAGTTCAATTCTACAACACGTCTTTTTACTTTTTTTTAACCTTTTTCGATATCGAGAGGTTCATTCATCAACCTTGCCGAGAGGATCCTTTTTACCTCCGCTAGTATCAGAGCAAGTAAACTTTTTCACAGATGTTTCATTTTCTCGGAACACTTCTTTTTCCTTCTCACAAATTTTGAAAGGATATAGTCTCAACACTGGACGAAGAACAACTCCATTTTTAGTCTTCAATTTGACAAGTCTAATAATTTCATCTGGTGATGTAAAGACTTCGATCACTTTTCCGAAGGGCCAGTCCAACTTTTTCATACTGTCACTGGATATTAAAACAACATCTCCTATCTTAATGACTGGTAAGCTTTACAATCCTAGAGGTCTAGGTACGGTGCACCAGTTTCTATAGCTTCCGACAAAAAATATTGGGAGTAAGAGGTTCTGTTGTTGTTGTTGTTAGGATATTAAAGTATCACTGTCTCCGCTTTTACCCTCTCTACATAATAGATCCTCCTGACTAGAGTAAATGTGCGCCCTCTTTTGATCAAATGGTGCATATTCTAGTCAGACGTCTTTCTACCTTGCTTGAGAGCAGATGTGTTGACTCTCTTGCGTATCTTTGGAAATGTTCTTCACTGTTATTATTTTATTGTAATTATTTGTGTTGTAATTGTCTGCCATCATTAAAACATGTCTGTTTGTGTACCACTGCCTTCTGTCTACTTCATTTTATACCTAAAAGGTTATGGGCCCAGGACTTAACTTACGCAAACAGACCACACCCAGATTGGAGGAGAAGAATTGGTAAAGATGGCGTCGCTTAGTGGAATGCGAATCGAACTTTTAAACAAAGACAATTACGAAACTTGGAAAATTCAGATGAAAGCGCTGCTGATCAAAAATGATGCCTGGGGATTTGTAAATGGAAAAAATCCAAAACCTGTCATTGTTGAAAAGTGATCCAAAAGTCAAAGGATGCTTTTAATGAATGGAGTGAAATGGATGAAAAAGGCGAAAGCAGACATAATTTTGTGCATTTCTCCATCTGAATTGAAGCAAATAAAAAACTGTGATAGTTCACAAGACGTCTGGATTAAACTAGAGAGTATTTACCAATCAAAAGGGCCAGCTAGAAAAGCGAATTTATTGAAGTCCCTCATTCAACTAAAAATGATTGACTCCTCCTGTGGCCTTAATGACGTACGAGATCATTTATCGAAGTTTTCGATATCGTCGATAAACTTTCTGAAATGGATATTAAAATCGATGAAGATCTCCTAGCAATAATGCTGCTGTACAGTCTTCCTACAAGTTTTGAAAACTTTCGATGCGCCATAGAATCTAGAGATGAACTCCCAAAGCCTGAGACACTCCGCATCAAAATCATCGAAGAGAGCGATGCAAGACGACATGATGAAAAGATGTCGGGCGATTCAAGAGCGTTCGCAGCCAGCCACCCCCGGCGAAAACCCCCGTGGAAGAGCAAAGCAAACAAGTACACCAGTGATCAACCGAAGGAGAGCGATCCTCCCAGTTCCGGTGCTTCAAATGCAAGCGATTTGGACACAGGGCTTCTCAGTGTGGCCAACACCGAAAACCTAGCCTGAAGCAAGAGAGTGTCGGTTTCTTAACGAGCACTTCCTGTAACAGCCAAGCAGCTTCATTTCGAGTAGCCGATAATGATTTGAAGGAACTGTGGATTTTGGATTCAGGTGTACGAGTCATCTTTGCAATGATAGCCATAAATTTGTAAGTATAAATGATACTGATGTATCAAAAGTTAATCTAGCAAATAATGCTACAACCGATGTAAAAAGGTTACGGTAAGGTAATTATTAAAACTAAAGTGAACAATAATGTACAAAATATTGAAATTAATGATACCTTATTAGTTCCAGATTTAAGAACAAATTTACTGTCTATTGCTAAATTATGTGATCGCGGTTATATTGTGACATTTAAAAATAATTTTGCAAGTATTGTAAATCCTGTATCTAAAGTAAAAATAATTGCTGAAAGAAAAAATAATTTGTACTATTTAAATGTAAGAGACAGTGATACATATTTAAAACAAAATGTTAAACATATTAGTGAATCATTTGATTCTTCCAAAAACAAGTCAGCAGATATTGTCAGATGGCATTTTAGATTGGGCCATCTTAATGTAAAAGATATAGTAAATTCATGCAAAATTGGGAATATTAGGGGATTAAACTTAAATAAATTACCTAAAGAATTTAATTGCAGGTATGTGCGATTAATAAATTAACGCGTTCCCCTTTTCCAAAACAATCGGAGAGAGTGACCAATATTTTAGATATAGTGCACTCAGATTTATGCGGTCCAATGAGGATACCGTCAATAGGTAAGTCAATATATTTTATGACATTTATTGATGATTGTTCGCGATATTGTGCGGTTAAATTTCTGAAATATAAGAGTGATGCCCTTAATGCATTTAAAGAAATAAAAGCTCTATGGGAAAATCAAAAATCTACTAAAATTAAAAGCTTTTATGAGCGATAATGGTGGAGAGTTTATAAGCGATGAATTTGATAATTTTCTTAAATCAAATGGTATTGAACATCGATTAACAACTCCTTATTGTCCCGAACAATGCGGGGTAGCTGAACGTAAAAATAGAGACACTAGTTGAAATGGCGCGTTGCCTTTTATCGCAGTCAAATCAAGCTTTGGATTTATGGGCGAAGCAATAAATACGGCGAATTATGTGCGTAATAGGTGTCCAACAAAATCACTTAATGGAAAAACACCATATGAGTTGTGGTTTAATATAAAACCAAACGTTAGCTATTTTAAAACTTTTGGTTGCACTGCATATTGTTTAGAAAACAAGCCGAGTCATAAATTTTCTGCGAGATCAAAGAAAGGCATATTTGTAGGTTATTCTGAAAATTCGAAAGCTTTTCGCATATATTTTCCAAATGAGAAAAAATTTGTTATTTCCAGAAGCGTTAAATTTTTTGAAGAATATGATAATAAATCGTGTGTAGAAGTAGAATTTCTTGAGAGAAATAACCGCGCCCCATCTCCGATTGCTGAAAAATTCTTCGAGCAGGAAATAGTATCTTTTGACGAGAAAGGCAGAGCGCAGAATAGTGCGAAAACAAAAATAAAAAATTCTGAAACTAAAGGAGAGGCGCGAAACGAAAGCGTTAAGTCCCCTAAGAGAGCGGACGATTTATGCGATTCTCCGAGCTCACCTTTAAACTCTAGGAGGGATACTCTTTCTTTGCGTAATAGGGAGATAATACGCGGGACAGAACCAATGGACCCCCCGTCGGCGAATGTTACTTACAGTTGCAATGCTGAGATCCCCATCAAGATAGCGCTCAAGGGTCCGAATGCTCCTCTGTGGTACGAGGCATTGGTCAATGAAATGAAGAGTGTTTTGAAAAACGATACGTTTAAGTTAGTGGATAGACCGACATCGGAAAAATGTTTGGGGAGTCGTTTTGTTTTAAATAAAAAAATTAAAAAAGATGGTTCTGATGTGAAAAAAAAAGCTCGATTTAATGCAAAAGGTTTTAGTCAAAAACCAGGGATAGATTATAATGAGACGTTTTCCCCAGTTGCGCGTAGCAGTTCACTTCGCCTCATGGCGTCTTTATCTGCAGAATTAAATCTAGAAATTCATCAATTTGATGTAGCAGCAGCATATTTAAATGGCGAGCTGAAAGAAAAGATTTATATGGAATGCCCAGATTATTTTGAAGAAATACTTGAACATTTAGTTATAAATGAAAAGTCTAATGATATTTCTAAAATGGCCAGTAAAATGTTAAAATCTTTAAGAAAAAGAGATAAAGTACTACTTTTAAAGAAATCTCTTTATGGTTTAAAACAGGCCGGCAGATGCTGGAATTTTAAGTTAAATGAAATTTTACTTAATTTCGGAGCGAAAGCAAACCGATGCTGATCCTTGTATATATTATATTAAAGATGAAAAAGGATTAACCATAATTTTTAGTATATGTTGATGATATATTATTTATGTCCCAAGATCCGAATAAAATTGAAAAATTTAAAGCTCATCTTAATAAAGAATTAGAAGTAAAATATGTAGGATTAGTTAATTATTGCTTAGGAATAAACTTTCAGCAAAGAAATGGATTCGTTACTATGAGCCAACAGGGTTATATTCGAGAACTTTTAAATCGATTTGATATGTTAGAAGCTAAACCTGTGGCATGTCCTATGGATGTTAGTATTCGATTAAAAGGGCTGAAAAAATGTAACGAGGAAAAGTTACCTTATCGCGAATTAATTGGTGGTCTGACGTATTTATCTGTTTCAACTAAACCTGATATTTCAAATGCGGTCAGTCAGTTGAGTCAATTTTTAAATTGTTATGAGATAAAACTCTCATTGGACTGCATCGAAACGTGTACTGCGATACTTGAAAAATACAATTAATCATGGATTAGTTTTAAACGTACAGTTGAGAACCTATTTGGGTATACTGACTCTGATTGGGGTAATTGCCCTGATGATCGCAAGTCATATACCGGGTATTGCTTTATGTTCAATGGAAGTTTAATTAGCTGGGAAAGCCGTAAACAAAGTACCGTAGCTCTTTCTCTACTGAGGCGGAATATATGGCATTATCGGATGGTACGAAAGAGGCTAATTACCTTTGTAATTTAATTCATGAACTGCGCGCTTGTAAATTGTAAAAAGTGCGCATATTTTCTGATAACAAAGGAGCCTTAAAATTGGCTGAAAAGCCAGTTTTCCATCAGCGAACAAAACATATAGATGTTAGACATCACTTTGTAAGGAAGCTCTTAAAAACGGGCGAATATACATGCAGCATATACCAACAGAAGATATGGGGCCGATGTATTAACAAAAGCTTTACCTGCTATTAAGCATTACAAATGCTTAGATATATTAGGAATAGAAGACACTAATTTGCATTTCAGGTAAATGCGTCGACATTGTGGGAGGGTGTTAGGATATTAAAGTATCACTGTCTCCGCTTTTACCCTCTCTACATAATAGATCCTCCTGACTAGAGTAAATGTGCGCCCTCTTTTGATCAAATGGTGCATATTCTAGTCAGACGTCTTTCTACCTTGCTTGAGAGCAGATGTGTTGACTCTCTTGCGTATCTTTGGAAATGTTCTTCACTGTTATTATTTTATTGTAATTATTTGTGTTGTAATTGTCTGCCATCATTAAAACATGTCTGTTTGTGTACCACTGCCTTCTGTCTACTTCATTTTATACCTAAAAGTTGTTGCATGCCCCCGAAGTCAGCAGCGCTAGACCAGGTCCATTAACGCGTGCCCCTTTAAAAATTCCAGCACCATAAGTGGTTTTTCCATCAGATCTCTCCCAGAGAGACAAGGGCATTGAAGAATATGTTCAGGAGAGGCTTGTTTATTTAAATTTTCATTCAAAGTTCGAATTCTAGGTCATTTGGATCCTCACTCACATACGGGAAAGGTCGTCCATTAACGAGACCTTCACAATCGCATAAAACAGTGCTTAATTCTTTAGGGTTGAGATATGTTTGTCCCAAAACTATCTGAAGTATTCTCTTGATTACTCCAATCAAATTTTCCCAGTAGCTATCCCACCATGGTGCAGACAGTGGAATAAACCTCCAATTAATTTTGTTGACAGTGCTGTATTTCTCTACTGCATCCCAGTTAATTCTTTTGATAAGAGACTCCAACAAAGTTTGCCTCATTATCTGAGCAGATATAGTCGGTCTTCCTTGTGGTGCTATAAATCTCCGTAATGACTGCAAAAATTGTTCTGTGGATAGAGAGAAGCAGTCGATTCTAACTGAATTGCTCTAAATAAACAGCACAAATATAAATTACATTCCAAGATTTCTGGCTTCCTTTGAGGAAGAGTGGTCCAGCAAAGTCAATTCCAATTATTTCAAACACCAAACAGGCTCTGAGATGATTTATTGGTAATGGAGCTGTTGGAGTTTCTATTGGGTGTGAATCAAATTTTCTACAAGTAAGGAAAAAATTCTTATAGCTTGCGTACAGGTTTCCTACATTTCAATATCCAGAATTCTTCTCTCAGATAGGTCATTACTATCTGAATACCTGCAGCCAAGAGAATAGTATTTTCATCGAATTAATGTTTCGACAATTGGATACTCACAAGGTAATACAACAGGAAATTTTAAATTATCTAAATCTTACTTCAATGAGAGTCTAGTCTTAATTCGGGAAAGATTATTTTCATCCAAAAATATGTGAAACTTCTGAAGTCTTTTATCTTCCATTATTCTTTTATCTTTTATCATTGTGGTCCAGTGTTTATCTTGTGTCCTCTCGCTGCGTTAACTTTAATAATGAAATCTCAGATATATTTCTTTCTTCTATATTTATGTTTCCAAATTTCCTAAAATTCTTTTTTACCTTACAATTTTCAAAAAATCTAGAAATCCATGATACAAACAAAAGAAGTTTAGGATAATAAGAGAAAAGGTTGTAAATTTTTTCCTTCTTTTTCAGTATTCGTAACACTAACAATTGTTTTTCTTCTTTCAGCATTAATAATCCCTTCGACGGGGAAACGATCGGATTTTGGCCATTCTTCAGGAGGATTTCTTATCCAAGCAGGTCCAAGCTACCAATTAGACTTGGCTAAGCTTCACCGCTACATTCTCGAGATGGTAATCAGTTGGATGCACTTGTCAAGAAATGTGATGCCAATCCTGTGGATTCCTCAAAAGACGAATTTCTTTGACACAATTGAAAGCAAAAATAGCCCAGTTTTCATTTTTTTAAATCTAGTATAAAGTGTTTACGCCGCTTTGTAGTTTTTATTTGTTACTGTTGTTGGGTTTATGGGGAGCTAGAAGTATGACACCTTAGGTCTACCAGAATTTTGGGATTCAAACGAAAGAAAATGTAAAAAAAAATGGATATAGATGGGAAATAACTGCTGCGAGGAGAAGAGCTCTGAAAAAAGACTCTTGCTTTCTCATTATTTTATAATTTGTTGTGCCTTGTTAAATTAAATTTGTTATTGGATTGTTGAAGAAGATTGGTTTTTCTCATTTTTATATGATAGTATGAGGACAAACTAAGCGCTTTAAATAGGCAGAAGAAATACATGTACATAAAGCATTACTGGAATCAGACCAATATTGTGCCTCACTTTCTTCATTCCTAAGCTCTCTTCCCCAGATTGACAAAGTCTTGCTCCTATATTGCATGCTATAAGCTCTAGAATAGTTACTGATATAGATTTAATGAGAACAACCTTTGACCTAGCTTATAACATTTGGCAATCTGTAGAATTTGGCACTTCACTCCCTAAAAATATACATGCAGCCAATTCCTTTTCTGATGCACCCCAAAAGACGTGCGATGTTATATTTCAATTTCCTTTATTTATATCTAAACATCTAGATATTGAAATGTCATTTAAAGTTTTTAGTTGATTTTTCCTCTTCAACAAATTTCTTTATCATTCAAAGTGGCAAATCAGAATGCCAAGATAATTTAATATGTCAGCATTCCTGTAACAGCAGTTTTGGTATTAAAGTTGTGGGACAACTGTATCCAATAGGATCAAAAATTTTGTGAACAGTTGACAAAATAATTCTTTTAGTAACTGGTTGATCATCTAAAATGGGATCAAAATCTCTCAAATTAACAGAGAAAGTATCATTTCTATTTTCCCATTTTAAACCCAAAACAGGAACAGTCTTGTTTTCTGTTAAGTCAGATTCACTTGGTTCGAAAAGGCTATGCTCCCACCGTCGTAAATTAAATTTTGCTGTTCTAAGAATTTCTTGGGATTTCTGAATTAATTTCATTAATTCTTTTTCATGATTCACACTATAAGCACAATTGTCCACATAAAAGGATTTCAACAGTTTTTAAGCAGTTTCTTTGTATTCAATAGGAACATTTTTCAAATGAAATTCTAAAGTAGCTGTTAATAAGAAAGGTCTTGTGAAGAAATCCTCAAAACTACTTTCTATGCTGAAAAATTCTTAACTCTTCCTTCTTTCTTCACATTTTGCCCCCACAAAAACTTTAAATATTTCCTATCATGCTCATGGAGCCCAATCTCAAAAACGGCTTCTCAATATCAGCAACAAATCCATATTTTCCTATTCTAAATATATTTAAGACAGAAGGTTCCACCATATTGGGACCCTTTTATAAGCAATCATATTGAAGGCGAATTTTTATCTCTAGCAGGTAAAAATTCGAGATTTTGTAGTAGCTTGTTCTTTGAAAACAGGCGAATATTGTTCAGGATTCGAGCTACGCACTTCCTCTATAATACCCTGCTACAACTAGTTTTTAAAAGTACTTTCGTATTTTGCAAATCTTGTCTAACTTCTTCAAGGACTTGACACAATTTACGAGTCTTTTCTTAGAAATGTCCTAACAATTTGTCAAAGGTGGATGTTCTTCTAAGCAGGTTATTCGAACTTAGTTCTTACTATCTGAGTCGCTAGTGACTGTTTGGAAAAAATGCTCTTTTGCCGATTGTTCAAATTCTTCTCTAGTTTTTTCTTTCGTTTGTGTCTCTTGCACCAAGTGTATCTAACTTCCATAAATCTGAAATTTTAGCATCAGTAACATGACACGATAAAACAGAATTTGTATTGTCCTGATTTTCTATTTCACTGCTCTTTCTCATCAAAGTCTAACCTAATCTAGTTTCTACACAAATTAATCTTGATCTAAGTTCTTTTGTCTCCCCCACTGAGCAGCTTGCCAGTGATATCAGCCCCAATTAACAAATGGATTTTTAAGGGAGAAAATTAATATAATAATTGATCATGAAACATATGAATAGCATGATTTAAGAATATTTTATAAAAGATCCTGTAAATAAGGGGACAATATTACTATAGAAATATATGAACAAATTATTTCTTGATTCAATATCTCAAAATTACAGAAATAGTTATTATCAACATTACTGAGGAGTGTTATGACTCTAACTAAGGGATCTTCAATATTAATACACCAAAATGTTCACAAAAGTCTCCTCTGCAAGATACAAATTAATAAAACCAAATATTTTTTTATGATTTTCAGTTCTTTCAATTCCTCCATATAAACAGTGTAAAATCTACATTAATAACATCATATTCCATAAATTTTGTAGCATATTTCGAAATATAAGATCGCTGTGAACCTGTATCAACGAGAACCCGAATAAATAAATTTTTATTATTATCGCGAATTCGAAATACTAAAGTTTGTAAATAAACTTGTGGCATACGTGTAGCATTAGTTAAGGAACTTTCCGCAACGATTTTTTTTTCTGACGCCTTTTCATTATTTTTATTTTCATAAAATTTTTCATTCATTTTAAACTTTACTAATAACTGTTGTCCATGGCATTTCGCGCATCTAATTTTGTTTTTACAATTACGCACAGTACGTCAGATTCAATGTTAAACATCGAAAGCAAATGCCTTTTTTTAAAAGTATTTCTTTTTATTTATTTTTTCATACGACAAACTCATAGCATATCTACAATCCTGACTTAAATGAGATTAACTACAAAACGCACACTCACTGACCTCTGAGTCGACCCCACAAGTGTTTCACCTAGAACTATTCAATAAATCAGCGGCAGAAGCTTTACTCCTCATGGAATGAGGAAGCGATTTTTTGTTTGTGTTTCTGAAACTATAAGGCAAGCGCGCAGTTCTCAGTTTCTGTTCCATCTCAATTTCTGTTTCAAGTAAACTTAAGAGAGGTGGGTTAATCTGTCGTTCCCAGTATTCTCGGTAGTGACTAATTCACTCTGAGAATGTTCATATATTTCTAATAAATCGCTTGGCAAGCAAGACTCAATTAGAGGATATAATAAAATTGCTGAAAAACAATCCTGAGCTACACTTAAGGATCTCAATTGCCCTTCTATAGTATCACAATGTCAAGCAAGGGAATATTTTTGACTCTGAGGATTCGAATTATTTAATACCAGAGCAAGTAGCTCTCTTATGTAGATTTCAATCAACAAATCTTTTCCAAAGCGCTGCTTCAGACATTTCATAATTCTTTCCAGAAGGGGGAAAGGATTCTACAAATTGTCTGGCAGGAGAATTTTTCATTGTTGATTAAATTAAATATATTGTAGTTTATCATCATTCTCAATGTCTAAATCTTCGTGTATCGTTTTGAATTGACCATGGAACCAGTCTTTTATATTACAGCTGAACTATTTTAATTATAATTCTGGCAACTAAAATTTCCGGAGGGTATTAATATTTTCAAAAGAATTTTTCAATGCCAAATTTTCTGTTTTCGGCTTATTCAAAATATTAAACCGTCTCTTTGGTTTCGTAGTAGTTTCTAGAAACTTATCTTTGTAAGCATTTATTGCTTCATATTCAGTATTGAAACTATCTTGCGGACAACTTTTATCATCTTGTAAAATCATTAAAATCTATTTATATAATTCTTTTAAATTATCAAACTTCAGCTCTAAAAAAACAATTTGTGTTCCTATTATATCTATGTCCTCCTCCTTATTTTCTAATATTTTCATAGTTTTATTTAATGCTTAAGAGAAACTGGCTCTCATCGGTGTTTAATTTATGAATGCAATCAACATCCATATCGAATTCTAAATTCATATCTAATTCAAATAATAATAATCGAATCCTGGCAGGGAAGCTAAATTTTTGTAACAATTCAATTTGTAAGAAAAAAATGTACTCTTTAATTTATTCGTTCCGGAATTTGGATTCAGAAACATTCCTCCTATTTTCTACGCACATGATCAAAAAAACATTATCAAATATTTATATTTATTATTAAAAACATTATAGGAGGACAGATACATTTACTAGATTTAGTTTCGGTGCGCACGCATCTATATTTCTTATCTATCAAGACAGTAAGATTCTATTTTATTTTTTAGATTGGGAGTATGGGATCTCAGCCTGACGTCCACAATGCTCAATCGGCAAAGATGGTTACTTTTTTTTCATGGTCGTCAAGATTTTATAGAAATATAATAGTTGCTTAGACTGTGACTATATTTTATTCGACTAGTCATGTACACGTATATAAAATAATGTCTGTAGATTATTAAATATTTTTTCTGTGTGTGAGTTAAAAAATAAATCTCTAATATTTATTTAAAAATATAAAGGAAGTAAGGCTATAGTTAAGTTAAATAAATTAATCAAAATTGTGTAATCTCAAATAGTCTTATTATTAAAACATCTATGCACATAAGTTTACTTAATGAGCTAAGAAATGTGACATATTTTCATATTGATGTATAACACAAAAGAACAAAAAAGTTTTTTTTTCATTTGCTATATATATGTAATACCTTCTGAATGTGAAATAAGAAACACAATCTTTAGTAATAAATACAATTTATTCATTTAAACTTTGTGGTTTTGAAAGTAAATGTGACCACTAAAGATATTTTTTTATAATTTTTGTACATATTCACACATTATCACAATGAATAAATGTTAACATCACATGAGAAGAGAAATTATCAACTTCAGAAAAAAAAAGAAAAAAGATTTCTAATTTACAACAATGATACACAATGATTAAGGTATTATTATCTACATTCATTGGGAAATGCATATTAAAGATAAATTTTATAATTCACAAAAAATGAACAACAGCATGAAATTCACATATACAAATAACTTCAAAGTCATATAAATATGCATTGCCAAACATTAAATTCATTACAAAGAACATTGAACATAAGAATATTTAATAGACTCTTACATTTAACATCAATTATTACATAAAAGTTGTTTCTCATAAGTGAATTATTGTTTATCATATCTTTTAGATGAAAGTACAATTTCAATATTTAAGTGTATGTTCAGAATAATTCCTTAATAAATATAGATTCATAAGGAAAATTCATAGAAGAAAATACTTTAGTTTAGTTCCTATACTTTTGAAGGTTTTAAAATTATTATGACTTTTTTTAAAAATACTCATTTCAAGTAATAAAAAACTCTTTGAATAAAGCATTTTTCAAATTACTTATAATATATCTCATTAATTTATATAATTATTATTGTTTGGTCCCTTTATTGTCTAATTGTTTAGAAGTTAATCATGAGTAATTTAATGACAAAAATGACTCAATCCTCTGTACATTTTTTAAAAATCAAAACTAAATTTTTTAAATTCTTGTATGAAAGTAAATTTTAGATTATAGTAATTTGCAAAAAAATTTAAAAACATTAAAAACTAATATTCAGTCTCTCAGTTCCGAAAATATATATAAGTAAATAAAATAGTTGCTATCTGTGTAAATTGTAATGGAATAATAGTTTTGGTTTGAGTCAGGAAGTCAACAGAACATTTTTGACTTTTCATTTTTAATGCATTGCATTTAATACATGTATTGTCTCAAAAAAGGAAAAAAAATTAATTACTATACCAGATTATAAAAGATGATATTTTACTGAATTTTGTATATTTCTCTAATCTAACGTATTTGCCAGACATGTTTATTTTAAATTCAAATAACTAAGAATTTACAATGCATTGAGAATTTGTGCTCAAAAGTAATTATTTAATATTTTTGGAAGACTTTTGGCACTATTAGGATTTATTTATTTCATAAAGTAATTAGTAATAACGATTTACTTTTTTTACTTTCCTCTAAACCTATTTAAAAATAGCCTACTCCAAGCACATTTCTGCTAGATTTCAAAAATAGCTTAATTGACATGTATTACAAATATTGTCTAAACATTATTCTATTAAAAACTATTTGTGCATTTGGGTGTAACAATATTCAGTTTTTTTTTCTCTTTTAATATTTTTTATATTATTTATTAACATTTTTTTTAAAGTTTCGCTTCGTTCATTTTAAGATTTTGGGCATGCAGGTGGTAAAAAGTGCAGATTTTCCACATATAAAACATTTTCCATTTAAGTATTTACCTAAAACTAAGTTACATTTATATCGCATTATTTGAGAATCCTATTATAATACACCCAAGTTTTCTATTTTTGAATCGTACCGAAAATATTTTAAATTAAATTTAAGCAACAATATTAGGTAACAGCTCAATGTCCACTTTTAACGTAAAATCTTAAGCAACAGAATGAGATGAATTAACTGTTTTTAGCTGTGTTTATGGGATTTACGGATTGTATTTATGGGATAAATAAGACATTGAAATTTAAGTGATCAGGCATATTTCTTTATTCAAAGTTCACTTAATAGAAAATATTCCACACAAAGAAAAATAGTGTTTAATTAACTCTAAATATTTAATAACTGTAAATATAAATATAATTTATGTAAATAAGTGTTGTGAATAGTATTAATTTGTATTTTTATTTTATGCTTCAAGTTATTTTCAAATTCAATCAATAGCCTTAATATATATAAGGAAGTATTGAACAAAATTATTTATAATTGATAATTTAATGTATTTTAAAGACAACTAATTGAATGGTTACATTTTCATAATATATATTTTTAAGAAATATACAGTTAATTTTCCGCCTAATATAACTAAATAACTACAACAGAAAACATTTTCTTATATGCTTAATTTTCTGGAATCTTAAAAATTTTTAAATAGTAAAAATAAAAATTTTCAGCAAATTTATTTTCGTGCACAGTTAACTGCATTTTAATTTCTTTTAAAAATCCAATAGAATTACGAAATTTAATTAAAATATAGATACGAAAGAATTGCAATAGTTTAAAATCAGATTCAACATTTTTTTTGTTATTGTATAAAATATTCTGCAGATTTCACTTTAAAAGATTTCTACGTTTTCTTAATTATAAAGTACAAATTTAATTAGTAAAACATATTAATTTCATTTATTTGTGTAATTACTTTAAAAAGGTTGTAATTTTCATGATTGTATTTCATTTTTAGCAGTTAGTTTTATAAAATTTAACAATATCTCATTTAACTAAAAAATAAACTTTAACACATATGTTTTTCATAATTATTAATTAAAATAATTTCACGGTTTGCTTAAGAGCATACTTTGGAATAAGGAATCAAAGTTTATCTTTTCCATAGTAAAATAAAATAAGTAGAAAATGTAAAAATATACATATATAAAAACTCATTATTTTAATAAAAAAAAATGAAGAAAATTCGAAACAGAGGAAAAAGATGAAAACGATTTTTCCGGCGCTATTCCTTTTCCATCCGAGTTGAGTTGACACTGACACGCTGCTGAGTGCGGGAATTGTTTCTGTATCCATGGAAACGACTCTTTGGTAACGTCTTCTATCCGCAGCAAATCCCTGAAGAACTGCTTTTCGTGCTCTCTTGCCGTACGTATTCTTTGACGTTGAACTTAGTTTCCTGGTTGGGCTGATAACTCTGTCGGTACTTCAGCTCCCTGCAGAGAAAAAGAATGGAGAAGGTAAATCTCATTTTTAAATGGGCGAGGGAGATTAAGTATGATGCAGATAGAAGTAGAAATATCTTTGATGAAAGAAACATTTTTAAAAGAATAATAATTAGGATATATTTTGAGGCACCACAAACATTTTTAGGCTTTTAGAAAAAGGATCTCCTTTCTAAAACTTACCACAGTTACTTGAACAAATTTGTGGATTAATTCCATGAACATAGTTTAATTAAATTCTTATGTTTACGTTTTCCATACTAGAATAATCATTGCATTATTACATCACAAAAATAATCATCAGATATTTGGTGAAAACATTTCTTAAAATATTAATAGCAAATAAAGGAATAAGTAATGCATTTAGTTATACATAACTATCAATAAATTATTAAGAACATTTTATCGAATTTAATAAAAATAGCACAAATGACAATCAAATTTGTGGAAAGAGGGCTTACTTTTGATGTCACTAATATAATTCATTTAAGGCAAATCCATCATATTGGTAATTTAAAAATATAATTTAATAAAAAGTTAAATATTTCTTCAGACACAAGAAATTAGACATCCGTGACTAATATAATATAAATACTCTTTTTCCTTATTTAAAAATAATAGTATCTTATAATGAACACTCCTGAAAGGTGTAATTAAATGAAAAGCGAATTCAAAGATCAAAAACATAAAGATTACTCATAACTTTATAAATCGATTGATAATATTCTATCCAGCAGGAATCTGATGTTCTTAAATTTAACTAGGGGATTAAATTAACAAGATAGACAAATACATACGAAACAGAATTGGTTGCTTAGAGAGGTAAAAGCTTTTTTACATAATGCTATAAGCATAAATACATTAGCATTGAATACAAATATTGAAGAATTTACAAAAAAAAAAAAAATTAATGCATTCATAGGCCTTTATATTAAGAATTAGATTTATTTGATGTAAAAAATCAAAATCATTTTAAAACGCTGATTAAAATTTAAAAACAATGCTGTTTGACTGCAATGAAAACTCTAAGGCCATCTTAAAAAAATCATTAACTTTTTTATATCTAATTATCTAATCTCATTTCTTAAATTCATAGAACGAACTTGAACTTAATAACTTAATTTAATGAGGTAATAAAATTATCTTGGAATAATTTATAATTTAAGAAATTCATTATATCTTCCCCATTAATAATAAATTTCTTTAATTAATTTGGGGACTAGACTACTAAATTAGGCAAAAACGTCCCATAAAATATTCGGGTTCTAAGTGAGGCAAAATTCTTCTTCCTGCATTGTAGGCATAAATGTGTGTAGGGCATAGACCACAAGGAAAAAAATTAAAAACGGTAGCAATTGTTGGCAATATATTACGAAATAATAGTGTGCGATGTAGAAAAATATAGTAAGACAGCAATTTATCTGGTAAGCAATTTTTCATAAAAAATACTAAATTGTTGGATTAAGTTAAAATTTAAACGTTTCTTAGAAGATTTCGTTCGCTCTTTTTAATTACTATTTCTATATATTAAAGGAAAGAGTTTGATTTAAGAACTAAATTTAATGAGGTTGAAATCTGCATGTAATATTAAGCTTCAAATATATTTCAATCAAAACTAACTGCAAAATAAATAAACAATTTACTAATAGATATACTAATACATACTGCGATATACTAATACATGGGTATTTAGTATATCGCATCTCGTTAAGTAGAAATATACATGAAGTGATCAAATTAAGCAAAAATGTTTATATAATTGGTATCAAAAATAAATCAGTTAAATCATATATAATTTAAAGTAGATTAATTTCAACACAATTTGAATTATATTTTCAAATTAAAGAGAAACTTAAATCAAAGTGCATTTGAAATGTAAATCAAAAACAAATGTTTATTTGTTTTACTATAATTTTATTAATAGTGCTATATAAGAAAATTTTGAAACCAAAGATTTGGCGCAGCTTGTCTTGTTTAGACCTTGCACCAGAAAACATAGAAACTCAACAGAGTAGTAGCCAAGGGTGGATTTTGGCGGTTATTTTATAGATGCATACTTATTCTTTAAATGCTATCATCATAATTGTACTGAAGCTATTGCAAGCCTAATAATTATAACAAAACAACAAACTTACAAACATTAACTTGATGAAGCAGTATATAAATTTCTTCATGACAAATCACCTCAGGTAAATTTGATCTTCTAAGCATATGAAACTATTGTAAGTAGTGACAAAATGTACTTTAGAAGTCACCAATGACATTCCAAGAAAAGTATATTGACTTTTTGAGTTTATATATAACCAACATCTCAAAAATCAGCAGTTAAATAGAACTTTGTGGAGTAAATGATAATTACATATAGTTTAAGAGGTAGTTAAAAATAGTAATAATGAACAATAAATTATTAGATATTATGATTAAACTGTTCTATACTGTAATATAAGACTAGATGTTTTAGAGTATATAATTTTGAAGAAAATAACACCAATTTCTTTCATTAAATTTAACTTTGAAACTTATTTCAGCACGTTATTAAAAGCTTGTGGCACATATTATGCATTTAAATTTTCTACTCCATACTTAGTAATGTACTTTTTTGGAAGGGAAAATTCAAACAAATAATCAAGTATTAACAGTTATTATGAAAATTACTAATGCTCTTATATTCAGTGAATCAAAAAATTTCAAATCTCAAAGATGACTAAAAATATTGTTCTAAAAAATTAGAATGTTTATATTCACTCCTAAAAAAATATTGGTAAATAACGTAACATTTTGTTGATGTACTTAAGGCAAAGTATAAACCTTGCGCCACAAAACCCAACCAATCAACAAAATCAAAGTATGTAAACATTGATTCTTATAAAAATATTTAACAAATTTAAACATATACTATAATTTTCGAATATTTATTTTAAAGTTTATATAACAAAGAATGAATTCAAGATAAGATTATCTTCGTTTTATAAGTCTTACCTAGCAACAGCCATGAAAGCGAGTTCAACATTGGTACCTGTTTTGGCACTAGTCTCCATGAAGGCGACTCCATATTCCTAAAAAAATATAGGAAACACAAAATTAATTTAATAAAACCCTCCTGTAAAATAAGTAAACAGTCTCACTTATTAACATTGTGTGATTGTTGCACATTTACAAATGCAATCTAACTTTGCTAACAGAATACTAAAGTTTTTAGACAGAAAAAGTAATATGAAATCATGAATTTTAAAATAGACAAGGGATTATATATAAAAATTTTGCAGCATAATGATTATTCTTAGTCATAAATTAATGCACGCTTAGAATCCCAATTTTTTTAAAATTCTTAGTTGATAATCATTCACAGTTCAGTTAGAAATTTTGATCAGAAAATTGATCAAAATTTCTAACTGATCAAAATTTCTAAATTGATCAAAATTTCTAACTGAATTCTAAAAATCTCCCAAACGAAACAAAAGTGTTGTCTCCCAAACGAAACAAAAGTGTTTAGTTAAAGTATGATTGAAAGATTTTAATTAACAAACCATTTGGTTAAAAGAAATTAACTTATTCTTCGGATTTCCTTAACAGAATACTAATATACAGAAATAACGTATATGAAAATTCTATATATCATATTTCTTCGCCTGAAAGCACCGCGCTTTATTTCAGTAACATTTCGACCGATGGCTGAGTGGTTAGCGTTCCTGACTCCTGAACTGTGGGTTCGAATCCCGGTTCGGTCATGGTGCTACTTTCTCTTTCTGTTTCTTCTATGATAATGTATGGATGTGGCCCACCCTATTAACAGGTTTGTGGTGGTATGGCGAGGGCAACGCTACTCGTCTCCGCGACTTGGTTCACAGGTGCCCTCTGGGTAACGACAAATGAGTAGCAGTTTCTATGGCCTTGTTGTAGCATAGGGTTCGTCACCCGAGTGCCCGCTGTTAAATTTTTTTTTACTTATATAATATTTCAATATTTTTTAGGAACTTTTAAAATATTATTGTGAGGGTTAATAATTAGTAAACGAGATAATCTGATTATATCATCTAGAGATTTATTTCACAATATTTTATATCCAATTTTTAAACATATTATAATAAGCAAATTAAAATCAAATTTATGTTCAGTTAGAAATTAACTGTGCATCCTTTCAGACTCGAAATAATATGTTTTAAGTTTATACTTCTTAATTTTACTTTTTATTTGACTTAACAGTTAAATTTCATTTTAAGTACTGATTTTATTTCCCTTAAAATATTTTCGTATTAACCCTTGAAAAGATATATAAGCTACCTGACCTCTGCAAGAATTATATTTTATTATACATATAATAATTAAATTAATATGTTAACTACAGAGGAAAATAATTGAATAATTTGATTAACAATTCAAAACTAGAGAAAAATCGTTTAAAGTTTTTAAAGATAAAAACAGGTTGCTTGGTTTATTTGTCATTCTAGGGTCATTTTTTTACACGAGGCTACTCCGATCTATGTTTTTAGCATAAAACATCTCGAAACATTATAAGCATCCACACCCCATGGGGAAATCGAGCCCACGAACTATTGAATTGAAAGCTAAAGTGCTAGTCACTCAGATGTCACCTTGACAGTGTAAACAATAGATAACTTCAATAATTGTAAGGATTTTGCCCAAATGTTAAGAGCATAGCTTTTTTTATTTATATTACTGAACAGGAAAAGCTATGAATGGTTTTGGGAGGAAAAAGATTAGAGAAACTCCATCGAACTTGATTCCGAATTTGTTCCGAGCTGGCAGCCGAATGGTTAGCGCTCTTGCCTTCGGTTCAACAGTTCGTGGGTTCGAATCCCACCTTGGGCATGGATGTTTCTAGTGGTTTGGAATCCACTTTAAACCATAGGTCTCTATCTAATTAGCCCTCGTGTGCAAAAAATGACCGTTGAGCGACAAATAAATCAACCGACCGAAATTGGAACAAAATTGGAAACTCCCCACCGCTTTTGCGACTTAATTTTCAGAATATCTTTGCTTTTAAAAGTCGAAAAATCTTTTAAATGATATAGTTTTTTAGAGCTACTTTCTCTCTCTCTCTCTCTCTTTACCTTAGCCATACCTGAACAGGAAGAGATGAATATTGTGTTTGTTTTTAATTTTGCACGTCAGCCGAGTCAGCTGATAAGAAATTTTTGGGGATTTCTATCTTTGTAAAAAGTGGCTCAGTAGTTTCACTCCACTTCCCGTAAGTTCAGCAAAGTGAAGCATCAGTAGTCACGAGCAGTGGTTGGGAGGTTGACCACGCCTTACTCTCCTTCACTGGTTTGCTGGAGCTCTGGTGGGTTGGGGATGTGTCCACGTTAATATGTGACTGCCAAAGTCCTTCCGCTGGTGTGGTGTGGATGTGGAAGGGAGAGTGCCAACTCAGGTGCGACCTCGTCACCTGATCGTGGTTCAAAATTACGAGGCATTTAGGGATGGGCGAACATTCAAAAACCCGTTAACCTAAAGGTACAGACCGGGGCTTGACTGCACAGTTATGAATGTATGACTTTGTGAAAAGTGAGTGTGATCCATTACAAATAAAAAGATCAGAAGACCTTTTTATTGTATCTTGAAGAAAGATAAGGGGTATGTTAAAGCGTTACACAACAGCTTTTTGCTGTCCACCATGTTCTCTCATATAATATTTTTCTATATTTATAAAGAAATCGTTTAGTGAAAGCGAAATAGCAATTAAAATAGTTTTCAAATCTTAAGAATTTCCTTTTACATTTAAAAATTATTGCAGACTTAGAATATTTTCTACATTTTAAACATAGTATTTTAGAAATTTTGTTTTCATATTTTTAAAGGGAAACATTTCAACCTTTGATAAGATCACTTATTTTTCCATTGCTACAATTCTGTCTTTCATTTGATAAAATTTGTTAATGTATATTAATCTGCCTCAACAAATATTTATGTTAGAAAGATGTAAAAAACACTATACTGGAACGTATAATAATACTATATATATATTACACACACACACACAAAATGTACTATTTATATATTAATTATGTAATTTTATCGATAAAGATATAATTTTAAATACAAATTAAAGAATAATTAAATGCATGTATGAGGTTAATTTGGCTGAAGAAGAAAATCCCAAAAGAACTTACTTTGGCTAACCTTTCTCCATCTTCGTACATAACTTGGCGATCAGTGGTAGAATCACATTTATTTCCAATTAGCATTATCACCACGTCATCTTGGGCATATTCATTTATTTCCCCAAGCCACGCCTACAGTCATAAATAAAAAAATACGTATAGTAATCATATAGACAGGATTTACTTTTTCAGGACATTAACATAAGGTTGTTTTAATCCCATGTAGTTTATGTAACTGGAGTCCATAAAATTTCAAATTATATTGGGTATTAAAAATGTTCATTTCAGCTGTTTAATCACAGCGTTTTCACTTTGCAAATTATTTTTCAGGGGTTAATGTAACATCAAATTTACCAGTAAACGAGAAATTAATTTTATAATAAAAAATTTAGGTGACATCAAGAAATGGCAAATTTTGTAAAACTAGAAAATGTTCATAGCCACACTTTGGGATTTACATACATGAAAAAAATGCATTTCAATATGTTGTTTACATTATTTGAAATCAATGATTTCTCTGGAAATTTGAAAAAGTTGCATTTTTTGAGGTTAAAAGTAATTTATTAATTAATAATTAATATAAAAATTACAATTCAAGTAAATATTAATGTGGTACACGATGAGAAACGAATTAAATCATTTAATAAATGATTAAATTAACCATAAATTTGAAATAGATGTATCCTTCCAAAGTGCAATTAAAGCCATGAATGCGTAGATAAATTAGTGCAACATTAATGCATCGTCTTAGCTACTAGCTATATATATATGTTTTGAGTTTTTTATAAAAATTTATTTAAATTAGAAAAATAAGTGCATTTCTATATAAACCATTTTATTGGTATCCAGGTATTATGTATTTATGCATAAATAGTTATTAACTAACACTTTTTGTTAAGTATTTCGTTAAATATAAATTTTTAATTCAAGATAAAAAAAAAATTAAGAATTGATTTTTATTTTGAATACTCATATATAAATATACGCAATGCTTCACTAAATAGCTTAAGAGAAATTTAGTTTAACATACAATTAATCAGTAGAACTATTTTTAAAGACTTTCTACATTTCTATCGATTTTAGTTAACAAAAAATGTTTTTTAAAAATTGTTTTAATATATTTTAACACCAAGAAAATATTAAGCTAACATGCATACAGACTAATTGGTAATTAAAAAAATTACATACGTCAAAAGAAATTTAAAAAGAGATTCTTAATATTTAATTAAATCTTCCTTCATTTTCTAAGATTTTTTGTTCAGCTTGAGACATTAAAAAAAGTAAACTAATTAAGGACTTAAAAAAAATGTCTACTTACTCTTGTGTTGTCAAAACTTGATTTATTTGTTACGTCATACAAAAGTAGTAGAGCTATAAAAAATTTACAAATTGATCATTATTATTTTATTTTCTATGTTGAAAATTTACAGAATCTGCATTCTTAAAATTAAAACAAAATACTTTTTCTAAGCAATGTAATTTCTTTTTTATTTACTAATCTTATTCACACTTTTCATCATAAGATTTTGCAGATTTGTCATATTTAGCAGATTTTAGATAAACAGATTAAAAACATAATTTGAAAATTTCAAATATAAATTTTTTCAAGCAAACAAAGCACGAGATATTTGACTAAGATTGAATCAAAAGCCATAATAAAATCCAAATTCCTAATGACGAGTAATTATATTGTGATCCATATTAAAAATAATATTGTATTAAATTAAAATGCTAATTTTAAAATTATCTTTTTACATAAATTTGAACTACATTGAAAATATTGGAACAATTATTTAATTTTTTTAAATCTTAAAATCGATTTTAATCATTTAAAAAATGATTTTCTACTAATTATTTTTAGACCAAAATTAATATCGTTACTTTCACACAATAATAATTATTTTAACTTAAGATAATTTTATTTTTTGTAATTTTTTACAGTAAGAATCTTAATCTTCATTTAATTATGCCGATATTTTGACAAATTATGCAATATATGACACTGAATTCTAAGCAAAGTAAATGTAGCTTTATGATTAAAAATGTAAAGCGTAACCATATAAATCGTTTGACGTCATTTACCAGCAAAAATATTTAGTTATATTTATTTTTTGGCATCGTATTCATTGTGGTTCTTATAGTAAAGCATTACATAATACACTCAGAAAATGTTAGAAGCTTTAGATTTAAATGCTGGTGGTGTAATCAAATGATGTATACATAGCCATGGAATATTGTATTTTGAATTTAGCAATTACGCTGAGAATTGAAGTGCAACGAGGATCAATTGTCAAAACGCGTATGAAGAAAAATTCGTGTGATAGCATACAAATAAATTTTATTTGGTTTAGTGTTCAGTGCTTAACTTTTACATACTCGCATTAAGAATAATTTGACTTGAACCTACAGTTTAAATTGTATTCAATATTATTCCAGCACATTGGTGGACGCTTTTAATCATAGTGAATTATTATAAATAGAGAGCAATGAATCTTTTAATTTGGAAAATGGAAAGGTGAGTATCTATCATTGGGTTGCAGTTTGGTACTAAGACAAAAGAAATCACATGTATAAGAAAAAATAGTTTTCTTAATTAATTATGAAGTGAATTGCCCACTTTTACATTAAGTTTCAAAACTACAAAAACTATAATTTATTTAAAAAAATTAAAATCTTATCTTTGTACTTATCGTAATTCAAGCACATAAAAACTTAAAAATATATTCTTAAATACATTAGCGTGTGATTTTATTTTGGTAAATTTTGACTTATACACGTTATTAATTATCCTCTCCTTTAAAATGAATTTTGTTTCGTAAATATTTGCACCAGACCGAATTTTGTCTGCTTTCTGCTAAATGACCTTCTATGTCATCAACAATTATATAATAATAGTAAGTTAGAACAGTTTACATGAATTTCATGTAGAATTAAATTGCTTTTTCTTTATAGCAGAAGTATAACAAAAGGTAACAAAAGCACTTGAGACTAAGGCGGGGAAAATTGTCTGACAGAGAAGAGAAAAAATGTGTTAGATGAAGTATAAATGCTTAATGGCTGATTTAATTTTTTCTCTCTTTTCATTAGTAGAGGAGAAAAATACGTAATATTTGATTGGTAGAAAATATCTTTGGTAATGATGCAAGATTAACAAACTGTTAAATAACGAATTATGAATGTTTAACACGTCCAATAGTTTTTCTTTTCTTCTTCGTTTTTCCTCGCAATTAAATCCCAAAGCTTTGTGCTCGTCCACTCTTAAATAGCATTATTGAATATAAATAGGATTTCATTGATCAAAAAGGGAGGAGTTAGTAATAATACAGGAAAAACAACTTATTGGATAGTAGGAGTATTCACGCTTAATTATCAGTAGGTTAAATGACTTTAATATTATTAAATATATATATTATTACATTAAAGACAATTAAACATGATGTTATGCAACTGCATAAGATTATTACAGCTGTTTTATATAATTATTTCGTTTTATGTGTTATAGATATTAGTTAAATTTATATCCTAATTCAATAAGTCGGAATTTAACTGAGAAAAATGACACTAATTATTAACACGGTAACATGATTTTCCCATTTACATGAATTAAGTTAGAATTAGATCTTTTCGAAGTAGTAATGCATGTCTCATTATAAAAGGACGAGCAATTTGATTGGCTCTCTAACTTCTAGTCAGAGGCAATAATGTTGTAAGCAGACAAATGTCAACTTGGCGGAAAACGATATTTCATTTGTTTTAGATTCCGTGTGCTAAATTACAGAAACGCACGCCAAGCCTTTTCCTTAATCATTGAGATCAATATAGCAAAGGTAATTTCATTTCAAACGCCAAATACATTTTTTTCCTGTAAAGTTTTCAGAGTAGAATGTACAATTTCTATAAAGCGAGTTACCTCATGTGTTCTCATATACAGTAATTAAATGTACGAATGAACTTTGATATTTTCTCATCTCTTGGAGTCAAAGTAATAAAAGCAGTTTAATTTAAATGATAGTATAGAAGAGCTTGAGAAGTTTTCTCTCTCGCTTATAAATAGCTGCTTGACAAAGAAATTAATATTGTAATTAAGTTTTAAAGTTCCCTGACTTCAGTACAAATTTTAAATTTAATAATATAAAAATAATTTTATTGAAATAATTTCGATATTTATTGAAGCCTGATTTATATAATTAATAGTACATCTTTATAAAATTAATTATCAAATATTAGATAGAGAATAATAATCAAATAATAGATGAAGAGTAATGCATTTAAAATACACTGAAAATACTAAATGAAGAATAATAATATATTTATCAAGTTAGTCAAAAACCAAATTGAGAATGATGATCAAATACTAGATGGAGAACAATATATTGAAAATACGAAATATAGGAAAATGTTCGCTATAAAGTATAAAATTTCAAAGAAAATAGAATAAAGGAAAATGGAACGAAGTACCAACATGGCTAGCTTCATTAGGAAATGTTGACCACATTGGCACAAATAATTATTCTATTTTCTTTGAAATTTTAAAATATACAGTGAACATTTTACTATATTTCGTATTTTCAATGTATTGTTCTCCATCTAGTATTTGATTATCATTCTCAATGTATTTTAAATGTATTATTTTCTCCAACTAGTATATTTGATTATTATTCTCCATCTAATATTTAATTATTAATTCTATAAAAAATGTACTATTAATTACATTTTAGTAATCACACACACACACCAACTTCTATACATTTATACATTATTTGCAATATGACAGAAATTGAAAGTGATTTGCCAAAATAGATAAAATAAGATGTAATAAGAAAAATAATAAGACCAGAAAGATAAAATTTGAAAAATCACTGGCAAGAATAAGATAAAAGTATACAATGAAAATCAAAGAATAGGAAAAAGGCGTAGGAACCACGTTTTCGTCAAGAGAGAGATATGCAAATTAAATACTCTTTTCTGACATGCACGAAGGACATATGTATGACTTCACTCGAAGAATGTCCGTATCAAAGGAAAGATGCACAAAAATATTGACATCAAAAACAGCATTTCAAAGCCGTAAACAAAAAATCTATATTAGAAGAAAGAAAAAAAAAGCAATAAATAAAAAAATATCGTTACCAGCGATTCAAATCCTATTTATTAAATTGAGACAAAGATATGGTTACCAAAAGTAATTTGAAAAATTAAGAGTTAAATTCAAAAAATTTAAAGTATAGAAATTATAAGATAAATTCCAAGTTAAAGAATATATATATATATTTTTTAAGTGAAGGGTTTTTCGGTTTCTCGTAAGAACTTTCAACTCTTGGGTGGCCCTAATGTAGTTGTAAAAACTAAGTATTATTTCAATGTTGCAAGTGATTTCCTATTTCCTAATTATTTTAAAAGAAAATTGTGATAGGAATATAATTGTTTTTAAGATGATTAATTAATCGTTTTATTTGATTTTTTAGTGATAGTTTTATTGGAAACATTGTCGATGCCATGCAGTTCATTAAATGTAAGATTCCTGTAAATTTTTAAATAAATATAAGAGTTCCAGTACATTAATTTTTTAGCATTAAAATTAAACTGACTAATGGGTTTTTTTTGTTTATTGTCTCACTCACTAGTCAGTTTAATTACACACACACACACACACACACACACACACACACACACACACACACACACACACACACACACACACACACACACACACACACACACACACACACACTTTTGCTTTCGTAATAGTTTTATTACTTACACTTAAATATTCTTCGAATACTAAACAAATTCCTAATATTTTCAAATTTTTCCCAATCGAAAGCAACATTTTCAGTAAATTTGTTGATAACGTGTTTATATCTATATATACATAAAATCTGTGTCTCTCGATCTTTATCTTTTACATCAGTAGGCATCCAAGATAGTAAGAAATAACACCAAAAATCATAAATTTCACTATCAGTTGTAGCAGAAACTGCCGACGAAGCAACCATGTTATTTTTGGCTAACGGATATACTTTTTAAATATTAGAAAAAAAGAAAAATTTTATGTGTTCAAATATTTGTATTGAGGAAGGAAAAAAAAAAGCATTTTATGCGTTTACTCACATGAAAAAATATTATTCGGCATTCTTTAAGCAATTTTATTTGTTCAGATATTCAAAATTATTTTCTGAGAACATATCACTTTTTTATTCCTTAAAAATATAATCATTTTTTGTCCTATAAGAAATATATGAACTCTATCACGGCTAAGATTTAATGGCAGCTATTAAAAGACCTTACGGAATCTTTAATTCGTTAGATTGTTCATTTACACGGTTTCAAAAATACCATAAATGTGCTTTTAGAATGACACAGTAATAGTTTTCTATATCAATTTTTAAAGCAGAACAAGAATGTATGAATAACATGAATCCTTTTGTTGTATAAAGTAATTTCTTATTGTACAATTTACGGATAATATTTAATTAAAATTGAAAAGTATTAATTCTTAGATTAAAATTTGTTTCCTTAATATACACTGAAAGTTTTAACATAAGAAAGTAATTAGTATAATGCAAAGTATGCGTATAGGTTTCGGAAGCAATTTATGGATGAAACTCATTTAAAACTCTTGTTAGAAAAACAAATTTTGAAATCCTGCATGATGATCAAACCACTGTTTGAAAATTGAGTATGTAACTTGAATTTGTATTTTGTGTTTGCACATTTGAAATCCGGAATTTTTCAAGATCCTTCCTTATAAGCCTCGGATTGGGTCTATCGTTGGGTCTTCTGTTTCCTCGAGCAAAATGGAATGATGCTAAAAACAAATGCTCTATAATTTCAGACTGTTTAATACGTAGATGCAATTTATAATTCTGTGGTTAGTCTTTGAACAGTTTCATGAGTTTAATGGACTGGAGAAAATTTCTTCCCCCTTCAAATCAATGTCAAAATTAAAAAAGGAGATACTCTTGTGCTGCCATCTATCGAAAGTGTTTGGAGCAAAGTTGTACTTTTACTTTTGTGGTGTTCTGGTTAAAACGAAAGATACGCCTAACTAACTTAAATTAGCATAGCAAACGGCATAGAGAACTTGGCTTGTCCAAGTGTCATAAGTAACAGCAACACAACAACAATTTATAAGCTGAATCGTATTCAGTTTATACGAAATACTTATTTGTAAACACAAAACAATGGTTACTAATAAAGATATATTCGATTATCCTTTCAAAAGTGCTCACAGAATGTTAAATTAAGTATTACATAAATTTTCTATAGTACACCTAACGCATTTTATGTTTTTATTATTCATTTTTTTGTCTTAGAATATTTATGTTGCTTTACTTTCTCATATACATTTATAATTGCCCATTTAATCGCTGTTGTAAAGTCTAATTATTTTGAGAGTTTTAAATTTCAGTATAACATGGCGGAGACCATATTCTCAAAAATTAACCATCAAATGTACGCTTGTTAAATCAGAAAAATAAATATTTCGAAGAGAAAATAACTTAATCTATTAGAGACTTGATAAAGATATAAACTACAGCAATTCTCATAACTATCATAAAAATATTTGTTAAATATGATAAATTCACATACTTTTTTAATTTTGCAGCATTAGAATATCGCACATCTATTCCATTTTGAAAAAAAAATTCTCCAGTAAAATAGATTTAAAATATCACCTAAGTGTCAATAAATAACTTAACTAAATAAATCAACGTGAGAAAAATTAAGAAAATTCAGGATCCAAAACTAAGTTCATGATCTATAATTTCATAATGGTTCAGAGTATCATTCAGATATATTTATTATCTTAAAATATCACTTTAATTACATCGAAGAAAACTTAGAATATTTCTTCAGAAGTAACACTATACAGAAAACAAATTAGTTAATGATTTCCCAGAGAAGAATATTCTAGTAACTTGAAGTTACTAGAAGGTTTACCTTAAACTAGATTGTCTATAGTGATGGCAAATAATACACCACTAGTTATCTGATGAGGAGTGTTAAAAAACGAAAATTGTGTCAACAGATAACATTATAGAATAAACTTTTATAAAAAATCCTTCAAACATACACCGTAGGGTCAAACTAATTAGTGAATGAATAGATATAAATTAATCCAATTCCCTTCACATCTGTGTGTGTGTGAAACAGAAAGAATATTTGTAACTGTAACTATACCTAAAGATATACAGAGAGTGTTCACAGATTCTTGTAACGATTTTAATTTTTTTCCCAACAAATTAAACACTAAATTAAAAATAGAAATATAATTGACATCAAATGGTTATAGCGCTTAATCACTGTCAGCAGCATTAAAAATTTCATTACTTTAAAACGTCTCTGATATAGAAACAATAGCTTGAAGGTAAAAGTTTTGCGTTACCTAAGAGAAATACTATTATTTAGTAATTAAAAAAAGATATGATAATCAAGTTTTTTTAATTTCCACACGTTAAATGAGTGACATAATTAATATGAAAGAAAAGAAACGTCAAAGTTTACATTTGATTGAAAAAAAGGAAAGTATTTATACCTAACAAAGGTTGGTGTACCGCTTATTAAATTTAAAGTCGCATCTCATGTTTTATAGGGAAATATTACAACTCCAATGAACAATTGTAAAATCTTTAAAAATGTCTGTTGCAACTGAACGAAATTATAAAATCCGATTTAAAATTAATAAAAGCAAAGGAAAAAAAACACAATGTTCACAGCTTATCAGAAAAATATGTCTCTTAGCGTAAGACTGAGTGTAGACTGCTGTATCAAAATTATTTATCGGATGAAAATGTAAATATGCAACTACAGTTGATAAAGTTTAGACATATTTATCTGATTGCAATGGAAAACGATCGATTTACTACTAGAAAAGAGAAGGAAATTGCATAACAAGTTGGTATAGGGAAAAGAGAAAGAGAAGTTTTTCTAAAGATTTTGCTATTATTACAGGAACAGATGTGCTATTATTACAGATTTTGCTATTATTAGTGGATTCTTGCTATTATTACAGGAACAGAAAACTTGAAATAGGGAAAGTAGGAAAAAATGTCAAAACTAATTCGGATTACTATCAGGAGTATGTTTTAACACTTTTTTTCCAATGAAGAAATTCCATTTCTTTATTCAAGCAATCTTCACTTGGTTAAGTTCCACTAGGTTAAGGTTCCAAAACATATTTTAAAATCTACTGCTCTACTTTTTGAAAAATGAAGCTATTCCCTTTAAAATGCATCCCATCCAACTCCCTTGATGTATCATTTTACCGTGCATTTGGCTTTTTTAAAACAAGCTCTTTTTATAAGTGGCATCCCAAAACATTTTATGGACTCTGGAAGATTGTGAAGGTGGAGTGGAACAATATCAGTCTTGAGGTTTTAAGAAAAGGACTTTTATCTTTAAAAATCAAGATGCAGTATGGTAGTTCAGAAAACGGGGTGTCAGACTAAACAAATTAAAAAATAAAACACTTTTTTATTTATTTAATTGTATATCTTACAAAATGAATCACAGAATCTTTACAAAAATGTGTGAACGTCCTCTGCACAATAATGCGATCATATCTTAACATGCGACATATGCTGAATACAATGAGGACCATCTAGTTTTGAAAGAGTAACATTTCAAATTTCCCATAGCAATTGTGCGCGGTTACAGAAATCACACTTTTGTAGTGGGTAACATACTCGTATAAGATTGTTATGACGTTTTCTAGACATCCTGAATTCATTCCCAACAAGGAGAGATTTTCTAGAAACAGATGGCCACGTTCATCTTAACCGTTAGTTGTAGCTCAGCAGTAGTATAATTTGAAACTGAGACTTTTCAAGGACCTGTTTCCACCACTACACTTTGGTTAGTTCGGGCAGATGTGTTTGTTATAATGATATTAGCGCATCAATCATCAGAAAAGCAACTAATTTTCTTTTCAAATAAACAATAAAATATTATTTGGAGTAAATTAGGGATAAATTGTAGTAATATAAGTTATTTGACATTTAATTTGAATATTCCAACTTTTTCAAATTTGATTATAAACAATATTAATCAATGTCCTATATGGTATTTACAATCAATATGTTTCATTTATTCAAATAAATTTATATCCACCGTATTAAAAATTCCTTCTTGATTCTTATCAATTGACTGGAAACAATTAGATGAATGAAGATATAGATGATCAGTTTGAATGAAAACGTGACAGGCCTCCGGAAATGCATAGTGATTCATTAAGATCAAATCCCGTTACATGTAATTTTTCTCTTGGCAGTTAGGCCATAAGACTGTAAATGAACGACTGATGCACATTCATACGATATATTTATCTCAATAAAGTGAAACAAAAATATAGAAGAATGGTAACTAAAATATACTGACCATGGGCATCTCTATAATAAGCATGCGTTACACTGCGAAATCGTTCCTGTCCAGCTGTATCCCATATCTAAGAAAGACATTTTTATCATCAAAGGAAATATTTTTATTATTAAAAGAGAGCAAATATTGATAAATGCACTTTTATCATCAAAAGAAACAATACAATTAATACATTGATAAATGCATTTTTATATCATCAAAAGAAACAATGTTATATGTTATCTTAGAATTGTTAAAAATATGATGCATTCAACAAAAAAAATAATTAATTCCATATAATGAGAATTTTATAAATAAAATAGGAATAAAGCTATTAGATATTTGAAAGATATTTTCGTCACATACCAAAAAATTACTGATTAAATAAAATAAATTTTTTAAACAAAACTTTACTAATTTTTTTACAATATTTTAACAATCATAACTTTTAAACAATATTTTATTTGTTAAATGTTTCCATTTAATCAAAATATAAATATACAGCAAGTTAGTTATAATGTTCTTCAAAGAAAAATTTCAAATTTCTGAGATGTTCTTTAATAAAAAAAAAATGATAGTTTTGATTGATTTACATTTTCCCCATCATATAATTGAATACTTCATAAGAGCTACAGATTCATGCCTACATGAATAATATATATGATAAACAACACTAATTTTAATTCCCTCAGAAAAATTATTGCATTATTAACTACTATTTTCTCAATAGTTGCATCTAAACTCACATAGTTAATTTTTTAATCATAATATTGAATCATTTGAACTAAAGACAGTTTTTACAGAAATATATTTCATTAAAATAATCCGTTATTAGTCAATTTTTATGAATATTCAAAAAACTAGTTTTTTCTGTGAACCAAATTTCTTAGAATAATCTTTATTATCGAATATTTTAAAATCGTCCCTCAGCAAATTAAATATCTCGGAAATTACTGAAGTTCTCATACATTTTCTTTTAAACAAATGCATAAGAAATATAGAATTACATAAAAATGATTTTTGGTGTCCCTCCTTCTTATAGATCTTGTTAGTTGTTTTATTCCATTTGTTAGGGAGTAGTAAATAATTAATAGTTAAAAATGTATATAGCTTTAAAGGACTACAGATTAGTTTTGACAACATTTTACCATCACCAAAATAAATACCTGTAATTCTTATGGGTGCTAAATCCATTATTAGCATATTTTTTACACTAATAACATTAAACTCTTTATCTATTACTTGATTCAAATTAGCTTTGTATATTTTACGATATAAATATTCGTCGTAATTTATTTTTTAAATATTTTACGGCTTTTTCAGAGACTTTTTTCAATTATCTAAAACTAAACCTATAGGAATGGCAAATTTCTTTATATTTTGTCCTGCACATTTATGTTTAACTATATAAATGTGTCTCATATTTTCCTTATTATTTTAAAATATTCTTTAAGACGCTTGACTTTGATTTCGCTATTTAATCAAATTTTAAAGAAAACCACCAGAGAGTAGCCAAAGAGTAGTAGAAAACCACCAAAGTAGGACGTCAGAAGAACATTTTAGATTTATATTTTTAAACATGTGTACGTTTAATATAAAATGATAACCACACTACTTTGAATAAATTGGAAACAAAATAAAGGAATAATATTTACCAGCAAATGAAAGTGTGATATCTATGTATCACATCATAAAGAAATAATTATGTAAAATAACTTATATTTACCTGCAATTTAACTTTAGTGTCGTCGACATTCACCACTTTGTTCTGAAAAAGAAATGCAATTAGTGACTTGATTTCCCGATACAAGCAAGTGAAAACAAGTTAACATTCATATATTTAAATATACTAATATAATAAATAAGTAATAAAGTAAATTCCAATGAGGATGAAGAATTGTAACAATAAACTTATGACCAGTGGTTGTATATATATATAGACGTACTCAATACAAATAAAACTTATTTCTTTACAAAAAAATTTAACTTTTACCTAAACTAATCAATAACTCCAACTTAGACTAGTGAAGAAACTTACCTATAATTATCTCAGAATTTTAGTTTCGCCTGTGAGTTTTCTTTTTACACATGAGATAGGGTACATCTTATGATTTGAAGTAAATTCCAAACCATAACCAAAGTAGGATTTAAAATTCCGAGCTTCAGATTGAAGGTTGTATCATTGACCCTCTTCGGTACTTAATATAATCTTGTAAATTTTTCTTAAGAATTACATCTATAAAATATCATCCCAAATATAATAAATGGTAAATTCGAATGCTGTACAAAAGACACTTGCTTTAAATTTTCATAAACTTGATATGCTATTATATTTTAATTTTCTATTTAAATAGCTGCGTTTCATTGAAAATTCCAAGCATATAGCATTGACAGTTCCACTTTGTAACACAGAAATATACTCAATTTTGAATTCAATAAACTGATTAATGTGGATGAAATTTAGTTCGTCTTGATATAACAGTAATTCACATTTTTCTATTATCAAAGACCTATTGCATGTATAAAGTAACGAAGATAATTATGAAAAAACATCAAGAAAATGAAATAATTATTACATCAAAGAATGGAGCTTGCTAAATAATTTTATGCATAAAATGACACATTACAAGTATAATCAATTTCCAACATTATCTGAAATACATTTATTTTATACAATTATATATGTTAATCCATTTATATATGTTAAGTGTATTCATAATTTAAAAAATTATTGCAACAGAAGTTTTTAATTTCTATGAAATACTAATTTTAATTTTAAAAAAGTTTTAAATTGTAATTTTTTTAAGAAATTTCTATGAATTGAAAAAATGTATCTAAAAAAAGATGATTTTCAACAACGTTTTTATAAACATTTATATATATATATATATATATATATATATACATGTATATATCAGGGGTGGTCAACCTGCGGCTCTTTGAAGAATTATTTGTGGCTCTCGCGATAAATGTAAACGAGTTCCCTCTTCATTTTTGTGTTATTATAATTATTATAAAATTACTATCATTCCGTATGTGTTTCACAAATTCTTTTAAATTACTGACAATAAATATGAAAGATTAAGTGCAACGTTGTAACAAACTTAATTTCCGTCCAAGTTAAGAATGATATGACTTATCGAAATTCGCACAAACGAACATTTTAGAAGAGACGCAAGAAAATCAAATCTCAACAATTAAAATATAGGTCGACACCGATTACTGAATTTTGAAAATTTTAAAATCAGAATCGAAGTATCCTGAATTTAAAAAAAGGCTGCCTGTCGAATTTCAATATTCGGAACAACATACTTAAGTGAATCATGTGTTTAATTTCTGAAATGTGTTTAATTTTTAATATTTAAATTCAATACACATATTTTATTCACATGTTTTCAATATATATAATTTCTGTAAGAAAATTTAATTCATTTTTTGAATAATTATTATTCTACCTTTTAAATACGTATTTAATTTAATTGCAACTCGGGAAAAATTTCAAATTTTGGAAAAATAGCTCAGACTACCAAGGGGCTTGGCCTACCTTAATATATATATATATATATATATATATATATATATATATATATATATATATATATATATATATATATATGAAAAAGTTCGCGACAAATTTCATTTTATAAGAATATGATGATGTGACACCTATTTTATCACATATAGCTCAATACGCTAAAAAGACTTAAATAGTAAATAGCTGACAGCATAACTAGTCAGATTTTACTAGAGCTTTTGAAATTATATTTGAACATAAAATCGCACTTAAGATTTCACTTTTATATGTCACACATCTTTTGCTATAGATAAAATGTGCATTTATTAATATTTATTATTCATATCAAAAAATACATTATCAAACAATTCATTGAATAGAAATTCAAGCACAATTTTCGTAAAGATACAAAACCAAATTTAATATATATGTATAAAGGATATAAGTAGTTACGATACAAGCATCATATAATTATAAGCAACATAATAAAAGTAACATAAAAATAGAAAAGTGAAAAAAAAAATCGAAAGTTCAAAATTTTAAGAAGCACGCAAAATTACGCAAATTATTTATTACGTGAAAACTATTGCCGAATCATGACAAACCAAGTAAATAAGAAATGCATAGAATGCTATATGTTTTCTAAATTTAACATAAAATTTGCAAGCTAATTTAGTGTTTCAATCACATCACAAGAATCATACAATATACTGAGAAAGTAATAAAAATTTACGAGGTGTGTGATAATAGTAAATCTTTTCATGATATAAAAAGCTTAAATAAGTTTTCTTTGCAAGAAAACCTTTCGTCATTAAAACAGTTGTGCATGCATCATATAATTAAAATGTTATACATAGAACTACATTATAAGAAATATTGATTTAAAGAGAGTCGATTTCATCTTTAAATTGGGAATAAATACCATTTATGGGTTTTCATTATGCACAAAGATGTTATAAAATGTATTTAACATTTTGTAATATCATTCACGGTTTTTTAGTATGTATAAAAGAGATACAATATATTTATCCCTTGTAATATCATTTATGGATTTTCAGAGAGCACAAAATAATTGTAAAATGTGCTTAACATTTTATAATATTATTTATGGGTTTTCAGTATGCACAAAGCAGTTATAAAATGTATTTAACATTTTGCAATATCATTCATGGTTTTTTAGTATGTACAAAAGAGATAAAATATATTTAACCCTTGTAATATCATTTATGGGTTTTCAGAGTGGACAAAAAAATTTGTAAAATGTACTTAATATTTTATAATATTATTTATGGGTTTTTAATATGCACAAAGAAGTTATAAAATGTATTTAACATTTTGTAATATAATTTTTTTGTTGTTGTTGTTTCCAATCCCCGTGATTAGCAAAGCTAGATCAGGTCCATGAGTCCATTCACCCTAAAAAAGTCTAGCACCAGAAGGGGGTCCCGAATTAGGTCTTGCTTGGTAAGACCCAAACAAGATAATATATGGTCAGGAGAGGCCTGCACCAACGAACAATGAGTGCAGGTCTCAAAATGTTTGTTACCACCTACGAAAGTCATGGAAAGCAGATGGCCACTAAGAAAACGTGCTAGTGCAGTTTGATTTCGTCTACTGCAGCCCGGAGTCAAAGAGCCACCAGGACACCTCACCTGAAACCAAGCATGTACAGGATCTTTTTTTTTTGTAGTATGCACAAAAGAGATAAAATTTATTTAACCTTTGTAATATCGTTTATGAGTTTTCAGTATGCACAAAGGAGTTATAATATGTATTTAACATTTTGTAATATCATTTATGATTTTTTAGTATGCGCAAAAGAGTTATAAAATGCATATAATCTTTTTAATATCATTTATGGATTTTTAGTAATGCACAAAGAAGTTATAAAATGTGTTTAATATTTTGAAATATTATTTATTGTGTTTCAGTATGCACAAAAGAATTATAAAATATATTTAACATTTTGCTTAACAAGTGGGGAGAACAACTGTGGTTCATTTCGTAAAGACGTTACACTTGATCTCGTGAGACATGTGACTCAAAACATGGAAACACCGAAAAATGTTGAATGGAAAAGAATACATGCATTTAATCAACATAGATCGAATAAGAGAGGAGGGGCTTTCAACTCAAGGGTTGACTTCGTAATTTTAATGTTCTCCCAAATTGGGAAAAGTATCCGATTTTGATTTAGAAAGAAGCAACATGAAACGAAAAATAACCAAACAACACAATTTAATCCTAAAACTGGTGAGAAAATTGTAAAATAATTTACAATAATTTTTAGAATTAAGAGGAAATGCAACAAAAACTGATGAAAATTTAAGACATACATTTTTATCTATTCTTTTTATAACAAATAAAAATTAGGGATTTAGATGGTTTCAAAATCAGAATTACTGATATGAATATCTACGTAGTTATGATCAGTCTTTATTTTGAATATTTAGATAACCTTTTAATCGATTTCCAATCGTAATCAAGATTCTTCCGGATCATTAGAGAGCCTCATTAGTAGTCCTTCCAGCGGTTAATGAGTTCGTAACATTGGCACATAATTAATCAGTAAGGTAGTTTACTTAAGGATAGAAATAAATTTAAAGGATTCTGAATTCCTTGTAAAACATAGATTATATATCAAAAATTGATATTTTACTAAATTATGCAGTGATAAATAGTTTAGAACAATTATGATAATTATATAAGAAAATGGTTAAAATTTTTCTCTCTCTCTTTCTCATATATATATATATATATATATATATATATATATATATATATATATATATATATATATATATATATTTCTAAATGAAAATTATAGTAAACATTTTTTAACGGAAAATAAAAAATACACATTTTCCTATGTAATTAAAAGTGAAATAAATCATTCAATTATATATATATATATATATATATATATATATATATATATATCTTTTAACTACATAGGGAAACGTATTTTTTATTTTCGGTGAAGAAATGTTTACTATAATTTTCATTTAGAAATATTTAAGGACAAATTTAAAATTTGATTTCTACGAAATAAATATAAATTATATATTGTACCAGCAATCTTTTTAACTTTTTAAATAAAGTCATTCGTATGTTTCTGAAAAATAGCTGCGAAGATGAAGTTGTAGACACACATCCAACCCATGTTTCAAATAAAAGCAATAGATATCAATTTGGTAATCAATAACATAATTTTGCAATTGAATACGTACATGATTATATGGAAGCATTTGAAAAGATACATAAATTGTGCAATAGCTGAAACATTGCTTCTAAGTTTTTATTCTTTTTTCGTTTGGTTAGTAATTTTCAATATTGTATTTTCCAATAAACCATTAAAAAAGATCTTTGTTTGATGATTAAATCTTTATTCTTTCTTCTAGTTTGCTAATGAGCCCTATAGAATTTAATATAGTAAAATATAAATTATTTCTACACATCATTATAAAATAGCTTTTTAGAACATTTAGGTTTTAAATAGAAGTGAAAAAATGTTCTAGAAAAGTCTTTAGTTAAAAGATGGTAATGTTTATGGAATAATTCTCAATTATTTCAATAATCAATGATTTCTAAATTTTTCTTCCGTTTTTAGAAAATATTGCACAATATAAATACGCTTTCTTGCTTTAGAAATAACTTTTTACAACATTTATATCAGAAATAATCATGAAAAATGTTAGAGAAAAATCTTTAGAAAAGAGATTGTAATGTATATCGAATAATTTTCAACTACTTCAATAATCTATGTCTTCTCAATTTTTCTTCAGTTTCAAGAAAATATAAGCCACATAAATACTCACTTTGGTTTTCAAATAATATTTACAACAATTTATGTGTAAAATAAATGTGCAAATATTCTCAAGAAATATATTTAGAAAAAAGAATAATGGATAACTAATTAAATTAATAGTTACATGTTTCAGAATTCTAATTGGTAAAGGTCACATAAAATTAAACTAACTAAATTCTATTAAAGTTTTATAAAATATAATATAGTTTTAAATTTATTTACTTAGGTTCTCTTATAAAAATGCACTTACATAATTGATTTGCAAACAGTAAAAGCTCATGGAATTTCATTTATTTCGAAATAACAAGGATTGAAGTGAAAAATGCATTTGGCCATTAGTGTAATCAGGACGATATTTTCCGAACAAGAAAACGTTTTGAGGTGCAAGAAAAAGTTACAACTGAGGTAGAAGCTAATAAAAAAGATTCTGCTGATATTTTTATCAATAACACTTCAAAATATGCAAGAGGAAAATAAATGCTTTCTCTACTGAAAATTCATATGAAACGCAACAAATTAAAACAGCTTATTTTCAATGGATAAACTTTTAACTCATATCCTTTTAAATAAATATGCAAGATGAGGCTGGCATTATACAAAATGCAAAAAATGTAATATTTTTAAAAAACATTTCATGAGAATAAGGTGTACAATGGAGATGTAAATTTTGCTTAAATTATAAATTAATGTTGCAAGAAATAGTTAACGTTTATGGGGGAGGGGGGAATAGGAGACATAATTTAAAACTACTTTTGTTATAATTTTCTATATACATAAACTTAAACTCTTCTTCGTACAAACGCATAACAATCCCTTCTTTTTATTCATATCATAATATGAATTAATATAGAACAAATTGAAAAATTATAAAAAGTGATTAAGCAGCATATTTCCCATAAAAAAGCACGTTTAATAACCGCACAACATTTAAATATAAAAATAAAAGATTTTAATAATCACTTAAGAAATTTATTTTTAATAATGAAGAAATCACTTAATTAAAGTGTTCTACAATTTAATTAGAAGCGAAAAAGTTTACTTAGAACCTTTAAAAAAGAACTTTAAATATTAGTCTTTCAAAAATTATTTTTGGATTTTACTTGTGCGGATTTTATAAACGCACATCTTTAATGTAACTCAATTCTGCGACTAAAATTTATTTTTTTATAAAAAGAAATGCAAATATTATTTAAAGCAATAAAGGGATTAATTAAAAGTAAAATTAATTCGACATATTTTAAGCGATGAATAAAAATTTAAGTTAATACTTTAGGGACAATAAACATTTATTTTGCAATGGCATTTCATGAAAATAAGAATTTTCCCAGACTAAATACAAATTTATAAGTTTATTCATAATTATTATTTAAAAACAAATAATAATCGTCATAAAATTTATATTTTGCACAAAATTTACTGTATATTAATTTTTTTTACAAAAGACAAATTGCAAAAGACACATTTTATTTGTGAGATATTTACTGAACATATGTAACATTTTTGGACATCAACAATAAAACATAATATTTAATATTTACTGCTACTTTTACAATAATTTATATCCATTAATGGCGTGAATAATAAAATGACGCACACTTTAAGAAAATTTGTTGACTAATTTCATATTTTGTTAACCGCAAATGAATATTAAAATAATTAAATTAAGCAAATACATAAAATATTCAAAAAAAGAGATGAAGAGGAATTCAAAATTTCACAAATATATACCTAAGACACATTTTATTAGTGAGATATTTACTGAACATATATAACATTTTTGGACATCAACAATAAAACATAATATTTAATATTTACTGCTACTTTTACAATAATTTATTTCCATTAATTGCGTGAATAATAAAATGCCGCGCACTTTAAGAAAATTTGTTGACTAATTTCATATTTTGTTAACCGCAAATGAATATTAAAATAATTAAATTAAGCAAATACATAAAATATTCAAAAAAAAGAGATGAAGAGGAATTCAAAATTTCACAAATATATACCTTAACTATATGGTATTTATTTAATAGTGTCTTGAATTTTACTTCAATATTTATGTGCTTAACATATAATTAAAAAACTTACTTCTCAAATTTATATATTAATTATGTTATTTACGTATTTTAAGTATGTATTTTGTGGATAAGAAATAACTTTACATGATATTTAATTGTACTCAAAATAAAGCATTAATTATTTTGTAGCGTCTAAAATAGATTGTCAATATTTTATGGAATGTGTTTAAATATATCACATATATTAGTTAAAGTCTTTGCAGTAAAATATTATAGAAAATAGCTATTATAAAATAATACAGTAAATTTACAAATTATTAGGGACACAAATTTTTAGTCAATTTTTCATTTTTCTATATGATAAAGTTTCTACAAACAGTTTATATAATTTTAATTAAATGTCAGCATGAAAAATCAAAAATCTTCAGCCATTTTTCTTTTCAATGAAAATTATAATATAGCATATTTGCATAGCACTTAATATTTATTTTGACATGTTATTTCATGAATAAAGTAGATAATGAAACAGCTTCAGAAGATTCACAACATCAAAGATTTTTATCAAAATGAGTATAAATTAAAAGAATTAATGAGCTGTCAAAATGTGCAACATTAATTATAATATTTTGTAATAATAACATAATTAACATGCGGCTATGAAAGTTGTCTTTTTTATGAATAGTAGAAAATGTTTAAATATTTATTTCCATTCATGATATATTTGATTTGAAACTTATCATCAAAAAACTAATGATACCGCATGAAACTATCAAATTTTTCAAACTGTTATATTTGTAATTTGCTTTTATATTCCCTGTGATAAATTTTGTACCATATAAAATAAATTCTCTTCCTGATTTAAAAATTGTTAAATTTTGCAATAAATATTCATCAGCCTAAAAATAATTTACTAAGTTAAAATTGCTAAATATTGAATTACAATATTACTAAATATTAAATTCCTGTATTAATCAGTGCTATCTGCGTGTAGATTATATGATGTTATTCAATTATATTTGTGATTCTAAGAAAAGTGCAAAAATGTTCAATAAAATTACAACAAGCACGTTAATAATTGATATTACATTTAAAATTACTCGTGTGGTAGTATTAAAAAATAAATAAAATTATACTCGTGAAAAAATGATATAGACTAAGAAAATGTTTCACAAAGATAATTGACAGAATTCTCACTCAGTAGTTTATCATTGAGAATGAATTCAAATAATGCCAAACTACTTATAGGTATTCACAGTTCTTAATTTTGGTTTGTAGAAAAATATGTCAAAATAACGAGGGAAATGTTTAATTTTTTAATTTTATTATAATATAGTATTTATTTATTTCACAATTCCTCCAATATTTCATTGAGTATCTTTTCACATTTTTGTTTTCTAAAACTTCGACATATATAACGAAATTACGCAATCATTGTGAATGAACTGATTGAAGATTATCTTCAGCTAAAATCACAAAAGCAGATTTACATTATACATACAAAAACAGAAGTTAAAAAAAGCCCTTACTCAAACTAAAATAGAAAATTTGATTCATTCCTATAAGTATTGATATTTTTTTTCAAATTACGTTTTACAATTTTTGTAAATTTTCAGAAAATTTTCCATTTAAGACTCTATAAATTTATCAATACGAGAGGCGATTTCATTTTAAATACTTCGCTATCACATCAACTTAGAAGATTTTCTACTTATGAAGATAAATGAGCGTACGTGTATAAATACTGCTCACATGATATATGCATAGATATTGTCTACTTTAATGAGGACATAAATAACAGAATATTCACAATATTTTGAACACACTGATAAATAATTAGAGGGAAATTATCCCTTTACGAGATCTGTTCATCTATAATAATCTGCAATCAAAAGAAAATAAGGACAATTTGAGAAGCTTGATAATTTAAATTTTATTTCCTAAAATATTTCACCTTTCCTTTCTCTATTCTAAATGTATAGGCACATTTTAACTCCGTGAATTCTTCTCGTATAAAAAAAAAACTTTTTGACAGTTTGAAATTTCTAACTTACATGTCATTTCTAAAGATATTGAAATAACGAAAAATATTCAAAATTTAAGCTAAGTCAAGCACATTTTTTCTTAAAAATTTTCAATTCTCGATCTAGGAACGCATATTCTAATGGAATGAAATCGAAAGACATCAAAATGACAAATTGACAACACCAGACGTGGTCGGAAATTTGATTAGTTGATTACACGGGTAACTATTTTTATATTATGGCATATCCAAGGAAGAAGTACATAGTACTATTTTTATTATGTATCACACTGTTTATCATGTCTTCAGTAATTACATTTTACCATTACTAATTTTGCATTTAAATGCATATTTTGTGTTAAGCGCGTATTTGTAATATAAAAATAATTTAAGAAAACAAATAATAAAATATTAGTAAACAATATTTTTATTTTAATCGGATAACTTTCATGAAAATATCAGATAATGTTTAGAAGTTAAAGTAAAAAATATATGTTTCTGATTCACTTAATGGCAGTGATTATTTTAAGTATTATTTAAGCTTAAAAGATAACATTTTTTTTAAACATTTACTTTAAAGTTTTCAAAGAAAATGTTAAGTCGGAACTGTGAAAGTTAAGCCGAAATTGTCGCAAATGTAGTTTAGTTAATGTAAATGGATCATAGATGATATCATTAAACAAATGTGAATCATTAACAAACATTTAACTTTCTAAAAATGGCAATAAATTGTTTAATTACTGCCAAGAATCAAATATTTTTCGGAATAAAATAAAAATTCCATCTAAATTAATTAATTCCTAAAATTAAACCATGCTAGGCTAACTTAATTTCTTTACAAAAATGTTAATTTAAAATATGTGCTCCCTCCCTTTCTCTCTCTCTCTCTATCTATCTATCTATATATATATATATATATATATATATATAAATTGCTATATAATGATATCATTCATGCACAATAGTCATAGTGAACAGTATATTACGGAGTCATTTGAAAACTCAGTAATTTTTTCCCAGGTAAAGATAATTTCATTAAATAGTCACTTTATACACAAGTAATTATTCGATCAAGACCTAAAATTTAAAATAAATTAATAATTATTATAGACATCCACACCCGAGATGAGAGTTGAAACCACCATATGTTGCTGAACGGATGATGACTCATTTGATTTTCTGTTGCAAAGCTAAAATGACAATGAAGTGGTGAAAAAAATATCTGTCTCAGAAATTTTACACAATGAAAAACAGTTTTCTTATCACAAATTTAGTTTTAAATTATAAAAAAATAAAATAAATTTTTTATTACATTCCATTATAATTTGAGTTTATTAGAAACTTAAAACAAATGTTGACATGTTGAAATGGAATTACGAAGATGATTTGAAACCACACAGTAGATGGTTTAGCAATTGATTAGAACTGAAGAAATTTTATGAGTGTCCACTTGTATTTTTTCTGATAAATAAACGTCGGCATTCACATATCACAAATGGCAAAACGCAGTACAAATTTTTAATCATTAACTTCAAAAGATTTACAGGCAGAAATGTAATATGAATAACAACTTGTGTTTAACAGGGGCAAGATTAGAACCTCATACTATCCACTGCAAAGAACATGATCCTAACCTTAAACCGAACTCCAGAAATATAGATATCTAGAATCAATTAGAAGAGAAGTTTAAGATTTTTCACTAGCTATTGCAAAATTTCAAGTTCAAGTTAAATAATTTTCCCTTAAGTTCATGTTTTCATTTGTTGTTCTAGTTATCTATTGGAGAATAAACAGTACATATTGGATTTTAAGAATGTTGTGTCGAAATTACACTCTAGTCCATTTATAATTTTATATGCAGTTTTTTAAAATTCTCTTGTTTTTATTCAGATTTTTCAATTAAGAAGCGATATGGGAAGAAATATTATCGGAATAGTAAAAGGTAAATGATCCTTTTTGTTAGTGAAAGATATAATATAATTATTTTATTTTTCTTCAATCACAATTATTTATCAAAAAGGAGAAAGTAAACAAGATTAATAATTAAATTTTATTTTGTTACTTTAAGCTATAGATTCACAGATTTATTGTTTTGAACAAAAGTTATATTAAATAAAACTTATGATTTGAAATGTGAGCAGGAAAAGTGGATTATGATTTCTTAGTTGTAATAATTTCTTTAAAGCTACTTTTGTACTTCACATTTTTAAATTTTGAATTTGCTTTCCTATTTCGGAAAACGTTTCCAGTTCCAGATTTCGAAAAGACTATTTCATTTTCCAATGTTGATTTAAAAAAAAAGGATATTTCAACAGTCGAGACAAAATATTAATTCAAAAATAATTCTGCACAAATGAGAATGATACACATACAGTCTGGGTTAAAACTTTAAAAAAAAGTGTCACGCTAGTTCTATTATTTAAATTTAAAATTATTGTTATATAAATTAAACAATACTTTTTTTCCTTGAAAACTTTTGTATTTGCAAATACTTGAAAGAAAATATTTAATGCAGGATGAAACTAAGAATTTTCTCGGAAAGCATTAATTGCATTTCGGTCGAAGGAACAGAAAGGATTAAAGGGGATAAGTAATGACAATGACGATAAAAGTCTCTAATAAAATGACGCAGATTAAGTGAAGAATTAATTTACATATTACTTGAAAGAATCTATTTTTGTAATCTCTTAATAGACAATAGACTAAGCGCTCTTCGAAAATCTTAGGGATTTCTATTAATTCGTTAAAAGCAAAATTTGATTATGTTTCCGTAAGACTTCATAATGAGCTTAGAAAAATATTATTTTTACTCTAATTTAACAGATAACACATAATTTTATCAAAGTGTTAAGCAAATTTAATAATAATTTCTCTTAAAGAGGACTTTTTATCAGAAAATAAAATGAATGAAAAAGGAAAATAAACCATAAAGAATGGTTCCAAAAAATGAGCATTAGTGCATAAATAAAACATATAAATATAATGTGCACGTTTTTAATGATAGTAATATAATGCAAATAAAAATAATAAATAAAATATGCAATTTTTATAATCTTATAAATAAAATAGTGAAAAAAAAATAAATGGAATATAAAGATATAAGTTTGGTTTGAAAAAACGTTATTTTTTCCTGTTCTAAAGGAAGTGGTAACAGACGAAGATTCTCTATGTTTGGCACGTTAAAAGTTCTATTGCATCAAAAATCAAGCAGATCTGTAATGTGGAATTAAGACGAAGATGATTGGCTTATATGTCGACCAATCATGCTACTTTAGTTCCTCAAACGGATACTCTATGGCAGATAGTAAAAAAAAAAGTGCTGGTCAACTAAACAACACTATCGTTTGGTTTAGAAAAAAACGGGATTGCTCAGGCGTCGACTTTGTCACTAGACTGTGGTTCAAAATGGTGAGGTTGCTAGCAGTATTTACGGCTTTGGTAGGAGAAAACAAGCATTCGAAAAAAGTAATCATTAACCCAACAGGAAACTTCATAAAATAATTAAGTACTGCAAATCCAACATGATTTTGGTTTACTAAAATTTTTAAGTTCTACAATAGTATAAGTACTGACGAAATTAAAATATGTATTTCGTTGCTCAACAAATGACTAATGAGCATTTACTAGAAATGAGTAGAAGGTTCAATAAAATCCTGCTACCACATTTCATGTGTCATTCTAGATTTAACAGAATATAAAAATAATGAATACCTTCCACGCGCTGTTATGAGAATAATTACCTGGATGTAGACAAAGTTGTCCGAGAAATTTTATTCTAGAAGTGCAATAATTATTTCCGGCACTTCTGCATCGAGAAAGTTAATTAACGCTCCAACTTCCGTCATTTCATATTAAAGATCAAGGAAAGAATCTAATGAAAATACTACAATTTAGTAATATTTTATTAGAAAATCTATAAGAAATGTACAATATAGTCGTAATAAAGATTGTACATAAATAATTTTGTATTTTCTAAGTATAAATTATACTTTTTATTCCTAAAAAATAATTCTTTTCCAAGAAAATTACCTTTGAAATCAAAATAAAGAATAGCATTTTTTGAATTTAATGTCAGTAAAAAGCTTGCAGCTGCATATTTTTATCCACTGCAGTTGCTAAAACACGGAAAATCAAATATTGTCGTTTTGAAATGTTTATGTGACGAGGTCGACAGCAGAACCAGCATCATCTTCCCAACTCTACACCATATCAATGGATAAACATTAAATCGTGCTAAATTTGTAATATAAATAAATGCTCTTATCATAATAAGTCTTCAGGCTTAGTCGGGTATTTAATCTACTCAATCTGATCAATCCCCTAGATTACATAAAGGTAATGAATCATTTATATTAATTATATTTCTATATAATATTTTTTATTTATTTTTATAGTAATATATTACGTTATCTTTAACTATAATATACTGTATAAAATATGATTAAAAATTATTTTAATATAGCTATATATTTAAATTTTATCTGGAAAAGGGAGATAATTACAAAATTTGCAAATAGCGTTTTCATACGTGTATTTTCATTTTTAAATCATATTAACTTATATTAATGAAGAGTTATGTACATTTTACCCTGCATTGTATTTTTCAAAGTTTTCATGGTTAGGAAAAAAAAAGTTTTAATATGTAATATATTTCTCTATGTTAAAACTAGAGTATAAAAGAATGTGAAAAAAACTCTCACTTAAAAATTACAATATTAATTTCCTATAGTTAGATCTTAAGATTAAAAATATATAATTAATTAAATAATATTAGAAAGTAATTGAGAACTTTCAATAATTTAAAATATTTTACTTTGTGTTTCAAACAAAATCGATGTAAACTGAAGAGACGCTAGCGCGTTAGTGCTTATTCCAATTTTAATTGTTGAACACTACATACACATTTTTTTATATATTTGTGGATATTATATTATTATTCATAATAATGTAGCAGTTAAAAATTGTAAATAAGAAAAGAAAGAATAGTTTGACCAGAGGAACATAGTTTAAGTACAAATGAATTAATAATTATTGTTCGTAAGAAAGAAGTAAAATTGTAATTACACTGAATTCTTAGCAGATTTATGAAGATTGCCAACCCTTTATCGCAAAAGTCACACCATCTCAAATTCGGTCTTAGTTACTGCTATAAATGAAAAATCTTACAGCATTTTTATTTTTACATGCTAATCTCAGAAATTAATGCAAGAGAATTTTACTTTGCGACTCGCGAAAACGAATCATCAGCTAAAAATAGCCCCACAAGAAGACAATGCATTGTCAAGGCTTAAACAGTAATCCATAAACTTTAAATTTTGTGCTGTCTGTAAATTAATTTATCATTGATCCATGGTCGCCTTTTGCACTCCTAGAAATGGTATTTAAATTCCATTAAAATCATTAAAACTATCCATGGTCGCAGTAATAGTGAAATATATGAAGCTGTTATTGCACCAGCAGTGAACAACATTTACAAAATTCACTGTACCTTGTCTGGAGTTGGAGACCGTTAGGTCATCATCTCAAACTTTCAATCACGATCTGATGACTTAACAGGCTTTATATTTTTTATTCTTTTACCAGGAAGTTGGAATGGCCTATGCTTGCTAAATCTCGCTACACAACAAGTGTCTTCGTTCTCGGTTCACAGTCCAAAGTTGGGCTCTATCAGTTAGGTCTACCAGCCGTGTGGAAGTAATTTAGAAGCAGAGATGAAGTAGAAAACCCCAATACTTATCTGCCAAGAGAGGTATCATTTTACTTGGAGGACGCTGCAACAGTGCCATATTTAAATTGCACCAACCGTTTTAGTGAAAATAACGGATCTTTAGTTAAGGCGAATTCACTATCTTCCAATAATGAGAACGACAACCTAACCGGACATTTAAGGTCTGTAACAACGAAGTGTTGGATGGAACGAACTCACTATCTTCCTATTATGAGAACGACATCCTAAAAACGCAAACCATCGGGGCCTGAACAAATGAAGTGTTAGATTTAAAGCCATTATTAAACAAATATTCAACAAATCCAGTTCAATCTTTTATAAGCGTAAAAAAATTTTGATTGAAAAACTTTCTTGCGGTTATTTTAAAACATATTAATCTTAATTTCAACTAAACCGCTAAATATTCAATAAATGCTACATATATAAAAATCTATTATTACATTACGCAACTTGAATATAGTAAATAACATCTTATTTTTACTTGTGATTATATATGTGTATTATATTGTATCTCAAAAAGACATACTTTATATTTTGCTCATTTCATTATATTTGTACAGGAATGAAATCAACATAAGCAAATAAAAATTGAATTCATTTATTTTATCAAATAAATGGATATTTATTAAAAAAACATTTATCATCTAGTTCACCCAAAATATAAGTTTATTTCAGAATACTAATATGAACCCTGTATACAGTGTCATTCATTTAACTTGTGACATTACAGATAAATAGCAATACTATAACTTTGTTAGACGTTGAAGACATCATTGAATGTAGGAATGACCAATTTTTCATCAAAAAAAAAAAAAAAAAAAAAAAAAAAACATTATATTCATAATACATGAGTAAAGAAAATTAGTAAAATAAAATAGCTAATAAAATAGCAGCTAGTAAATCTATGACAGAGTAAACTCAGAAAATATTCTATAAGATTTAATTTTCTTCAGGATATCGAATATTATAGTTGAATCGATTCATAACACAAATATCGCCACCAAATGTTACTCATTTAAGGAATATCAAATTATTTTAAAGCGTAAAGCATACACAGTAAATTCCGCAACTACAGAAAATATTGCACCAAATAGGATCTTTTTTTCAATTTTTTTGTTTTAATTGTAGCTAATTTTTTTAAATAAGAAAAATCTTTAAAGTCCGCTTTAATGCACTTTAAGCATTTAGATCAATTATTACTTCAGTTAATTGATTTCTGTTTCTAAGTGCTACAATGCCAATATTTATTTATACACTCTTCTATAAAAACAAAAATATAATAAAAAAAACTGAATGCAAGAAAAATAAAAGACAAGAATAATTGTTAAGAAAAACAGTTATATATATATATATATATATATATATATATAATCAGTTTGGAGCCAGTGCACAAAAGCCATACTTTGTGACACTGTGGTCAATCAACACACCCTGAAGAAGCCATTCAATAATTTCGTTCCACTTTCCTTTCATTTTATGTTTCTTTGAAATTTTTAAACTATCCATCGAACACATCTTCCATTTTTTTTATTATATTTCATATTTTCAATTTATTATTCTCCAATTGGTATTTGATTAATTTTATAAAAATTTGCTATTAATTATATATATATATTCTAAATTTCTTGAGTAAAAGAGGAAGTTAATGAAATTCTTAAATATAATTAGCTGCAAACATAAGCAATCAGTAAAAAAGCAATATATTTCATAGAACTAAATATAGAAACAAAATATTTTACTAAATGTTTCCTAAAAATCATTTTAAAATTTACGGATAAATATACCATTTACACACATTGCTATTTAAGTTACCTATCACAAAAATCAATATTAGCATTATGGAATTTTACATTTAATAATGTGATGACATTCTCACATAATAAGGAATTATTGTGAAAGAGATTAGAACCCACTTATCCAGAAATACAAACAGTGATTTATTTCTATCGATTGCGAAGGATATTAAAACAAATAGAAAATTTATGACTACTAAGCCGTTCTGAATAATTAACAGCAAATTATACAAAATTTTAAACATAAATTCCTAAATTGATTTCTTAATTAATAAAAAAACACAAGCGTGTTTATAATTGACATTAATTTACTGATTTCAAAAAATCTGCACCAAGAAAAAATGAAGAATGATAAAATAAATTGCTTAATGTAATTTTCAGTACAATGAATTACAATAAATATATGTAAAAGTAACAAATTGCTGAAAACCAAACAATTTATTCATAAAAAATAAGACAGTTTTTGACAAAATATTTCCATTGTGAAAATTGTGAGATTCTGTTCATCTGTTAACTGATTTGTGTGAATTCTGTCAAGTACCTGTTAAAAACTTTTAGAAGAACTAAATAATCAGGATAAGTTTTGATCAAAAACATTATGTTGTGAGATGGGTTCGGGTTTTTTGAAATGGTTGCTAATTTTATCACCAGGTGGACTGCAAGATGTTTCGTCTTAGAGCATAAAAGCTTTTTTCTGTACTTTGATGAATTTCTAAGATTTTCTTATATGATATCTTTGTTTATGAGTGTCATTCAGAAGTAAGTTTCCCATGTCTCATAAGAAAAAACGAAACATGATTACTTAAAAAGATTTACTGCAAAAGATAGAACAATATTTCAGTTATTTTTCAACATAAGAACCATCGGAATGGTAGCGTGTCATACGGTGGGTTAAGGGTTTGTATTACAGCATCATAGAATCTGCCACCTTGAATGGAGCCAACATGTCACAGCTGTCTACACACCTGCGTCTGTGAAGAAGTGATAGGAATTTCTTCAGGAGCAAGAACATATAGAAGTCGTTCGGAGCAAGCTCAGGACTACAGGGTAGATGCTCAAACACTTCCCAGTTTAACTTTCACAGCAGTTTTTTTGTGGAATTCACTGTATGATGGCAAGGGTTACCGTGGAGTAACAAAACACCAGAACTGCGTATCCCACGCCTCTTGTTTTAAATGGCTCGTCACAAGTTCTTTACAGTTGCGCAGTAATGTTAAATTTTTTCCGTTATAACTTGCAGTCAGTGGGAGAAGAACTAAGAGCCCATATCTTTCCGCATTAAAACGACGTAATATAAGCTATCTGAAAATTAGGATTGCAACATATGATAGACACACTCACAATCTGCCCTACAAGTACATTTGAGTATCAATTACGTTGCATAGCCATCTTCAGGAGCCTAGGCTACTTACTTTCCGAATGACCCTCATATGTGTGTATATATATATACACTAAACTAAACTAAAGTCAATGGCATGACAGCTCCAAAGGGGCAAGGTCAGCTGTGCCCATATTTGTTTTCGTGACAGTGGATCCCTGTCGTGCTAAGCATATGTTTAGGTTAAGTAGTAAGACTAACCTGAAACTCACAAACTCACAGTGTTTGTTCCCCAAACATGCTTAGTACTCAGTATTATCATCCTACTGAAGCGATGAAAGGCTGAATTGAACTTGCGCAGGTTCAGATCAAAACTGAATCTGAACTATGCCTTGAAAGCGTGAAGAGATACCATTACGCCACCGGCCTTCAATATATATATACATATATCTTCCTCTGTGGCACAACAGCCCAATAGGCCAAAGTTATAGCGCCCATCTCTATTTTCTTGACCGAGAGCCTTGGGTGCAAAGCATATGTTCCGTTGGTACCCAGTTTATTGATACACTGAAGAGATGAAAGGCTGAGACGATCTTGCCCAGCCCGAGGATCAAGCCTCGGACCAGTGCCTTGGTAGCGAGAAAAGCTAACACTATGCCACCGAACGTCTTTATATATATATATATATATATATATATATATATATATATATATATATATATATATATATATATATATATATATATATATATACTTTATTTCACAAATGTTGCAACCTGCATCGATGTAACATATATTCATTTTAAGGAATGAAACAAAACTAATTATTTTTTAAGTTTTAATGGATTTTATTATAAAAGGTAAAAATGAACACACATCGGAGAATGTGAAATAATACTCGACTGTGACGCGTTATCTCACCCGATAATCAATGCCTACTGTCGATATGAAAACTCCGGACAGGAAAGCTCCGTCTTTATACCGGACTAGGAGGCAAGTCTTCCCAACTCCTGAATCACCGACGAGCATCACCTGCAATAGAAAAGCAAACATCACTCTGGCAGCAAGAAAAAAAAACTTACAGGAAAAGAAAATCCATTTAATATATCGTCATCTATAAAAGGAAAAGAAAGACAATGTTCTTTGTTGCCAGCATTGTAACTGATTGGAATGCGATCCAACATCTTGCTCTCCGCCCCTTTTACTCTGAAGAATAAAACAGAGTTTTTAAAAGCTATGAAAGGAAATTTTTTTCTTTGTTCTCAGGAAAAAGGTTGCGTTTCATAATAGAAAAAGCTTCATATTTTATGACTGCCTTCATAGCATTTATATTTTTATTTCTTCTTGACTTTTTTTTTATCTTGTTCAACTGACATTCTCTTACACTAAACGATAAATGGTTTTTTTTGGGGAGAAAATATAGATTTTCCATTGTGAAAATTTGTTCGAAGTCAATGCGAGGTAACCAGAAAGGAAAGAGCAAAAAAACATGGGTTATGCCAGTGATTAAAGTGTAAAGTTATAAGGTACTTTTACAAGACATTTGATGGTTGTTTAATTTTAGATGATATCTTTTAGCTTGGTATATGGATTGAAAATTTTTTCAAGAAATATAAGGTTTTAATGGGAAGGCTTCAAAATAAGATAAATGATACGAAATTTTTTGATGCTAGTTAAAGTAAAAAGCTTACAGTGACAAGAAAACAAATGTTTGTTAACCTTATTCTCTACAAATACTTAGCTGAATGAGGGAAATATATAGGTAAATTTTATTAAAAAGTTTTATATAAATATGCCATTGTTATCTCTCAATGCTCACATGATAATTAATCTTTACATAGTAATTATTTTAATTTTTTTCAAAATATTATCAATCGACTTTTCACGATGTGATTATATTTTTTGTGAAAAATATACCGTTTGTCATCAGATTAATTCCTTAATTTTAAATATATAATTAAAAATTAAGGTGCAAAATAACAATATATTCAGGTTTTATATAAAATCCAATATAAAATTATTATTAAAAATATTAATTATAGAATAATTAACGATTGCAATATTTATAAAATTTAATATGTGAGTGGAATACTAGTAAAAACGTTGATTAATTTGCTTAAAAAGATAGAAAAAATACAAAATCGTATATGTTACAAATGTCTAATGTCATAACGTCTAATGTACAAATATCATAATGCCTTAGATAAATACTAAAGTAGTACTATTTTATGAGTACTGTTGCATAAAATTTAGAAATACAGTGAAATAATTTACTTTAAACTAAAGAAATTAATTTCTGGAAATTTAAAAAAAAATGAAAATGAAAAAATACATTTAATTATACAGTAAATGCATTGCTGAAAGACATTGGCTGTAATACGTTATCATTTGTAAATCTGTAAATACCTGTGACCACTTTTTAAAATCCCACTGATTAAATGGACTTTGAATACTAAAGATTGCGTAACTAACATTAAATAAGAGATTAGGAGCGTAAACAGCTTGTTCAGAATCCAAAATGACTTTTCCAAGACAAGTCCTAAGAGAAAAATACTTAATAATGAATGTAGTCTTTTGAAAATTCACGAACAATTCATGTCGTTATGATGACCAACTAATTCCCATGAGTAATTTCTTTAAAATCTCCCATATTTCAAAGTCCCAATAGTATGGATGACACGCCTGATTTATTCAACACTTAGTTCCTTAATGAACTAAGAGGGTTAAGGTGTTTGAGGTGGACGTTATCTCAAGTACGAATGAAACCTGATTCTTCACGTTGCTCATGGTGTTCATTTTCAAGTGTTACTTCGGTCATGATGCATGTTAACAACAGCTGCAAAGAAACAATTTATAAACTACCTTATCACTATAAAGATATCACTCTTTTTCGATGATCCATTTCTTCTTACAAACTTAAAACAAATTCATGCGCTTTACCTATTGAATTCACAAAGAGTATTTCGAGGCAGCTTATGTTTGTAACTTTCATATTTAACATGCCGATGATTTTTACTGGCTATACTCTATTAATTCCACCAACTGAAAATCACCATTATAATATAAACGATGTTATACGAATTTTAAATAACATCATTCAGAAAACAAGCTTTGGAAAAAAGCCTTTTTTACTCTCAAGCATAAAATTTTCATTTTTCAAAGACTGAATACAGCACGGTATAGTAAAAACAAAATTCATTATAAATAGAGTATGTTAAAAAATATATTATGCTCTTAAAATATTTGAAATTTAAAAATTTTTCTTATTGTATAAGGTTTCTAGATTGCAGTATAGAAGGAATCAACATAATCGTAATAGAAATTTTGTTCATTTGTTATTTAATTAAAATGTTTTTAAATAATTAATTAATTTGAAATTATATATATAATCTTACAATAAAACAAAATATATATTTCACAAGTATATTATCTTCAAAATGTGACAAAACCCAGCAATTACTAAGAGCTCAGATGAAATAGGATAAGTTTGTTTCTCATTTAAAAAAACAGATATATTTCTCTGCGCATCACAAAATATCACACAGTGCCTCGAAGATACACAGTCAATGAAAAAGAGAAGACAGTAGATAGAAAAATATAAATAAAAAATAATCACATGACAGTTTTAATCGCAAATTTTATATATTGAGAAAAAGCTTGAAGACAATATTGATGGTAAAATAAGGTTATAATTTTTTATATAGAAATAAGAGATTGAGATTGAAATTGAAATAAGAGATTGAAATTCCTATTGATATTTTAGGTTTGATTGAGAGTCCGAGTTTTGAGATTAGGCTGACAAGAGTAGATAGCACTTGATAATTGATTTTCAATGACTTCAAGCACATTCCAGATTTAATTACAACTAAATGTAAAAGTCAAATGCTATGTCATGAAAACATAACGCGCTAAGAACTTGGGTTCAATGATCTTTTAACAATAGTTAAAGTTGGCGACTTAGCTGCCATGAGATAAAATCATTTAAAGCATTTGGCTGTCAATCGGTAATAACCGATAGCAATTTTGGTGGGATTATCATCAAATTTTACGCCTAACTGCAATGAAAATAGAAATAATTGGCAGTCAATCAGCAATAATCATCAGCATTTTCCGTCCAATTATGACTAAATTTCACAGTCAGACTGGCATCAAAATAAAAACATTTGCATTCAATGATTAATGTTTTCATAAATTTACATCAGTCAGAAAAGGCATTATTACTATAAAAAAGTTTTTCTTTGCTGCTTCTACAATCAGTTAGATAAAAAAAAAGGAGTAACCCTAAACATTACTTAAAGAGTTACATTAATATGGAATAATTTTACTAATTGCAGTTTTTCAATTTGTAAAAAAGAAAATATACCTTTTATTTATCAAAATTATTTTTAACTTACTGGAAACAAAGATATTTTGGTTTAACAAAAGTGATCTAATCCAAAACCTTTACAAAGTCACAGTTTAAAAATCAGATTTATAGAGTCTGTAGTCTAAAATTTTTAAGAACAAATTTACATTTAAAATATAACTTGTATACTCATTTTATAGAATTGTAAAGTAAAAAAATATTAGCAATATCATTTATGTATACATTAAAATTCCAATGTAAATGTATCACAATTACCATAATCTTAAAATCTGTAATGAAAAATGAAATTATATGTGCAGTGAATTTCTAAGAGTTGCGTTTCAAGCTTGCGAGATGGTATGATTCAAAATATCTTAAAATTTGCACTAAATGTCTTTCATAAGATTCTTTGATAGCACAGATTAAAAAGTTATTTTTATCTGATAAAAGTGTAATTTTAATTTAAAAGAGTTTCATCCAATGGAATACAAATTTTCATTAGACGTAATTAAAAAACCATTTAAAGTAATACAGGTATTAAAAAACCATTTGCTACATTATGCTTTCGTAGACAGAAAATTGCTCTTAAAATTAATCTACCAGTCATCAAATTCTGTTTGATGCACGTAAAAATACTTTTTTTCTGAAGCTTAGAATTTATTAATAATAGAGAAATACAGTAACTATCAAAATAATAGCTCAATAGGAATAGTTTAAAATAATTAATAAAAATAACTCTCTCTCTCTCTCTCTCTTCAATTCTACAGAACAGATAATTGTAAATTTACCACCAATTGTTTTTTTAGTACGGTGTATTATTTGAGGAACAGTATGTTTTTATATGATTTCGATTCTATGAATGTATATTTATAGTTTCTTAGAATATATACATACTCCCTTTTTTGAAATATATTTTTTTAAATATATGTATTATAGATAGATATAAAAAATACCATTTATTTTAAAACCTTAATGAAATTATTGTACATTCTTTGTACACAATATATTTATAAAAACTTTCGCTAAATTTATATTCGTTTATATATATCAATTACTTGTTTATAATTTGTTTATAAAAAATAAGTAATTATTTGCACGAACATAAATTTCAAAAAGTAAATGAATAACGTTATGAAAAGAGTACAAATAAATATATGAATAAATTAAACGAACGAGAGAGAAATGAAACACATCAAAATATAGGCTTATGATTTCATATCTATAAGCAGCAAAATTTAGTATTGTATATACATCAACACAATTTATAAATTTTTCATAAGTTTCCTTTTACGAAAAATATAGGAATACATTTACTAAAATTATGCTATAAATAAAAAAAAGTCTTTTATTTTAAAATATTTATTCTCTCAGTGATAATACCTTTATCTACACAAGACTAAAACACAAGAAAATGTTTATTTTAAGAAAATCAAAAATGTAACCACGAAATAAAACAGTTGGAAAATATTACCGGATGTCATATATAGTTCTCTTTAAACAAAAATATTCACCTCTATAAAGTTACATTTTCTCGGTAGATACAAAGTTAAAAAAAAGGAAAGTTGAAATATTCAAGAGAGATAATACATGCTTTCAAGAGCGTATTTCGAATGTCTTATTTATTCTAAATTAAATCCACCGCTGATGTCTAGTCGAAGTTTGTTCGGAAAATATTAAGGTAAACATATGACGTTCAGAATTATTGAAGAAATTTCCATTTTTGCTCCTGGGTGTTCTTTGAAGCGGATGGCATTCGACCAAGGAGCGTCTCTAATAAGAATTGAGACAGTCATGCATCCATGTACTATTCTGGCGATACAGGAGTAAGTCATGCATCCATACACTCACTGTTCTGGCTATACAGGAATAAGTCATGCTTTTATTCTTGAAGGTAAATTTCGTGAGAGAGAATTCTTTCCTCCTACGAAGTTTACTTTCAAGAATACTTCAAAGCGCTTGGTAAAAATTATTTCTAGAGCTGAAAAAGGCATAAAAGCTGAAATGCGTTTTAAAAAATGAAACTTTCTGTCAAGATTACCAGCCAAACTTTCTTCCGAAGATTCAAGACTTCGATTTCAAGTCAGTACAGAACAAGATGCTAGGAAACATTTTACTTTGCAATTTAAAAAAGAACTATGGTTTGGAAACACATAAAAATATAAAAATGTTTTTCTGTATTTTGTTTAGAATTCTCATCTATTTTCCTTACCCTTCAAAGAGTTTTTTTTTAAACTGCATAGGCTTCAGGGTGTTTTAAGGCATCTTAATATCCACCGTGTAAATTACCTTCTTTGAGATAAATTCATAGAGAACCGTATTCAGGTATAGCATCATAGGAAGCTTGGAAAACTTTAAAGCACCCACCCCAGCAGACGTGAATGCAGAAGTGTGGCATATTTCTCCAATTTATAACAACAGTGGTTAGGATTGTGAACCAAAGACTTCTTCCTCAGAGTAGCGATATCCCAAAACTGCGCTACGGTGACCACTTTTCAAAAGATACTTTAATGTTTTTAATATTTTTACAAATATTTCTCTTTTTATAAGCAATAAAGGCAATTTAAGAAGTAGAAATTTAATTGCCGACAAAGATTAAATTTTTTGTACCAATTCTTTTTTTAAAAATTAGGGCATTAATATATTTATTATATGGTGATAAATATAAATAACAAAGTCGCTATTTTGACTTTGAAAATTTTCGCAGAAGTTAAATGCACTTATTTTAGAAAATCATATTAAAACTATTCTGTCAGTAATAAATTGATAAGAATCCCAATGTAATTAAAGATTAAGGAAACAACATTAAGCAAGGACATAACAAACTGAACTATTAAACTATGTGTGATGGTCAGAATCATCAACCTTATCTCCAAATAACAACATCTTGCAGAATATTAAGCTATGAGGAAAGTCTTCAGGTCTAAGCAAAGACAATATGAAAATTTTAATGAATATATGGCAATATTTGGTATTCCATTCGAATATTTCTAAGAATTCCTCTTCAATTTCGGTTAAAATATCAAAGTCTTAATTTAATCACAAATAATTCTGTTTAGATAAGACATTTCTGTATATACGTGTAGTAACTTTGCACAGAAATAAACTCTTAACGAGGTGTCGTGAAAATTGCAAATGATGTTAAATAAAATAATTTCCCCGTAGCTTCAGTTTAAAACAAAAAATGCCACATAATGTTAAAAAAAACAACATGCTTTTAATATAATCAATGAAATTAAGGCTGATTTGTTCCATGTTGTCATTGAAATTAAATTTATTGAACTTACACAACAATATTTCATAACAATAAAAACATAACAAATTAAATCAAAGTTCTTTTACCATGTTAATAAATTTTGTTTTAGAAAACCAAAATTATAAAATATTAATTTTAAAATTATAATATGCTAGTTAATATTAATTATATTTTTGAAAACATAAACCAACAGTAATGAAATATTATTGAAAAAAAATTTGAGGAATTTAAGCTTCAAAATGAAATTATATTTTGTTTTTAATTTTAAAATAAAAGAGAAGTTGAAAAAAAATTCATTAAAAATAAATAAATACGAGTATATTGTTCATTTGAGCATGGCTTTTAATTATTTTTAACAAGGGAGAAAATTCCTTTCATTTTTTGTGCAATATTCTTTCTTCTGTGAGCATTACATAAATTCTAAAAATAAATAAAACTGGACTTAATTGCATTCACTGAAATTTTTCTTCAGCATACTTCCCCTTTGGTATTCTGTGATTAAGTGCGTTAAGTTGTGGAAAAGTTCTAAAGAAAATGCAAATAATCTGATGAGAAGACGAAGTCGCGGTACATGCAACAATTTTAATACGACTGAAACCTAAGCCATTTGATAGAATTTATTAAGAATATGGTTGACCCCAACAATATTTTAATATATTTTTTACAAATAAAGACTTTAATCATACATTTCTGAAACTATATTTTGTATTTAAAATACATAAAATATGGGGAAATTCAAAAATAAAAATTAAAAAATTCAGCTTTTTATATTTTTGATAATTCAAAAAATTATCATGTTGCGATTTCTTTATTTGTAACTATAAAAGACTATAATAAATTATTTTTCTGGTTAACTACTAAAATATTAGATTACAAAGCCACAATACATAAAACTTTCCAAATATTTATAATTAAACTTTAATAAAACATTTAATTTTTTATGGCCTAGCAATACAAAGTATGCAATAATTTTTACATATCACTTATATTCATATCTTACGGCTAGATATTGCATTTATCCTCATGGCTAATTAACTAATCACAAATCCATTGCGGTTTTGAAGGTCGCAGATAACAATGTAGCATTATTTCCTAATTATTCATTTTTAAATATTTAAATGTTTGGTCTTAAATTCGACGGCTTAAGATTTCCCAAAAACACGTCTGTAGATATGCAAATTAATTGAAGTAGAAAATGAAATTTATTCAAGGATTATGAGAGAGAGAGATGCTTCCGTGTTGGAATGTATGATACTTTTATGCAGATACTGCCCTATCAATGTCCAATCCAATCATAGAGGTCGTATGTTTGCCAAGACTACGATGCGTCCATCTTGGAATGTATGATGTTTTTGTGTAGATACTGCCCTATCAATGCCCAATCCAGAGATCGTATGTTTGCCAAGACTACGATGCTTTCATCTTGGAATGTATGATGTTTTTGTGTAGATACTGTCCTATCAATATCCAATCCAATCATAGAGGTCGTATGTTTGCCAAGACTACGACATCTTGGAATGTATGATGTTTTTGTGTAGATACTGTCCTATCAATGCCCAATCCAATCATAGAGATCGTATGTTTGCCAAGACTACGATGCGTCCATCTTGGAATGTATGATGTTTTTGTGTAGATACTGTCCTAACAATGCCCAATCCAATCATAGAGATCGTATGTGTGCCAAGTCTATGAGGCTCCCATCTTGTAATGCATGATACTTTTAAGCAGGTACTTTGCTATCAATGACCAATCCAATTATAGAGCTCGTTAGTTTGCCAAGACTAAGATGCTTCCAACTTGGAATGTTTGACGCTTTTCTGTACATACATGTCCAATCCAATCATAGAGATCATATATGTGCCAAGACGATGATGCTTCTACCTGGAATGTATGATAAGCCATGTATCATAATAGCGCTGCTGCTATTATGATACATTATTCATCTGCTGCCATCAGAGATTATACTTGTGAAGAGGCTGCTTTCTGATTTCCCCTGGTAATGACAGATAACGAACTTCCCGTGTAAAGACGCTTTTAGATAGTTTGAAATTGTTTTCTTAATCATGAATCATCGGTGATTAAGAAAATCTGAAGTTGATTGTCATGAAGGAAGTATTCGATAGAACACAAACACTTAGATCTTCTATTCATTTTGGAACAGATGTTGTATAATCCAGAATACGAAATTCTGAGTTTGGTGATTTTTTGGCAGCTTTTCTTGTTTATTTGGCAACCTGGTTTTTATTATGTCATAAAAATGGAGGCGTATAAAAATTATATAGAAAACTCTATTTTGACAACCCTAGTATTCAAATCACCCGGTGACGTTTCAATTTTTGATCTTGGCATTTTTTCGTCAATTCTTGACATTTCTTTGTCGAAAAAAAAATTCAGAATTTGTCATGCTGGATTATACAGCATCTGTACCTCTGCATAGATGAAAATTCATATGTTTTCATCGATACAAATTTAAGTATGAATATATTTCATTGGTTTGAGAAAAGTTGATGAGCTTGCCAAATGATTTTTCATCGGGTTTACTGCGGTCGAATGGAAGGGCTAGCGTGCTTCAAAAAACAAATGTCACGGATTTGATCCCAGCTTCTGTTGAACAGCTAATTCTACAGTGCCTAGAATAAACGAGAACTAGAAATATTGTGCATATGAGGCCTTTAACATATAAGTCTGTCCAAGAGTGTGCTTGGGAGTTTTCCGAGTTTATATATATATATATATATATGTATATATATTTCAGTTGAAATTACTGTTATAAATAAAAATGCTTAAAAATTTATATTAGAGTGATAATCATAAAGAGGCATTTTTACAGAGTTCAATCATATTTCTGAGCAAAATTGCGTTTAAAATTTTAAAAATATATATTCTTTGCACTGCAAAAAGAAAACATGAAAATATAACTTTCAAGAAAAATTTTTTAAGAAAATGCAAATAATTTTCGTTTTACAAGATAATTAATTTTGAACAAAATTCAAATAAAAGGTATTGAGACTAACGGTTTTAAAGGTTTGGAGACTCATTAAAATATAATTATATTTATTTAAATTTCTTATATCTTAGTAAAATTCGATGAAAAATTTATTCGACACATATGTTAAGACGTATTCAGCAAAATTATTTATTTTTCCATAATTTAACAATATTTTTGGAAAAAATAAATCAATTTTTACTGTAAAAATTAGCAAATTCCTTCTCATTTTCTTATAAATAATAATCATTTCTATTGTCATTTGCATATTATAAATTAAGAGTTACACAAAATGTATTTATAATAATTTGTAATTAGAAAACCGTTGTGTTAGTTTAAGTCTAAAGTTTATAATCGAAAATATACAAAGTTTATTGTTTCTGCCATCTATTAAATAACGTTTAAAATCAGGTCTCAAATTTCAATACATTATATACTGTATGTACACATCTTTCATACTTTCTCGTATTCTTGTAACTCATATGCGTATGCGTGGGCATGTTTAAACACACCCACGCATACGACAAGCTTTAAGTAAACTATGTTTTCCTTTGTGAGTTAGTGAGGGCGAATATTTTAATCTCATTGCAACAACCGCAAGGGGGAAGATGAACCATGACAGTAATCATCTTTAACCATAGCAAATGATGATTTTAAGAATAATTTGTGGATTATTTTATCGATTCTCACCGAAAATATTTCTAAATTTATATTTTAATTTTTTATTTCTATAAAATTTATTTAGTAATTTTTGCTCATTTTGTCAGGCGTCTACACTTTTGCCTAATATAAATTCTTCAGAAGCATATATTTATAACTGTGAAATATATGCTTCTGAAGAATTGAGCTTATAATACCACTGCCTGACCTGTTATCTTCTCGCTTCAATTTTTGTCTTTTCAATTTGTTTGAAATATTTTATAAATTTTTCTGCAAAATATTTCATTAAATAAAATAGTTCACATTCTCTCAACATAAAATGTAATACAACTTGTGTATAATTTAATGAATTAATACATTTTGTGACAATTTAGATTATTTTCAAAAACTTTCGCTAATATTATTTTAAGTTTTCTCAAATTACTTTACTTTTTAAATCAAAATCGATTAAGAATATAAATATGCAAATAATAATAATAATTGTAATAACAACAATTCCACAATCAAACATGTTTTCTGGCTTCCGAACAGTTATTCTCTACTTGATTGATCACACATCTTGGTTAATCCATTCTCTTAAAACATTTCAAACAATTTTAATTTCTTAATATTTAATTTTGCTAAGTGATTACTATATAGTATCATATAGATATTTTGCAAGGTTTCCGCATTTTTGGATAACATATAATTTTTTTACAAAAGTATTTCACAGTGAATTCTTTTTTTTTTTCCTCAAATCGGTTATGAATGCACAATTCCTTTACTTAATGCGTTGTTTCTCACATCAATTTTTCTTTCCTTGATTGATGCGACATGAACCCTTCTTTCAGAAGAGGATTTTGATAAAAAAAAAATTATTATCCTTTCCTGACAAAATAAAATGTATTTAGAATCTGGAGCGTAATTTTTGGAATTTTTTCAATTTTTAGACTTATAAAATCATTTTATCATTACTTTATTAACAAAAACATTTTGATATAAAGTATTTTCTTTCAAATCAGAAACAGTTAAGAAAGAGGAATTTCACAATTTAAAATATTTTCCCCTCCTTGATAGCAAAATATATTTAAATATTTCAAAAGGCAATTCAAAAAATTCAAATTTCTCACTTTTTCTACAAAATAAATTATACTTAGTATCTTTTTTTCAATTTGTTAAATCTGTACTATTTTTTTAATTTTACTATTTTTGTAATTTAAATAAAATTTCTTACAAAACTATTCCGCAATGAAACATTTTCTCTCAAATTAGTATATTGGAATGACCAATTCCACAACTCAACACGTGCTGCTTTACTACTTCAAAACAATTTTTTCCCTTTTTTAATTCATTCTTTTACATGAAAAATTCAATATATTTAAATTTCTTACCCTCTCTGAGCAAAATATATTATATTTATTATCACGTACACAATTTGTTGAATTTCTATTCAATTCAGTAATTTAAATTCTTAATAAAACATTTTAATACGAAAACTTTTGTCAAACCAGTATCAATTACGAACGAGTATAATTCTTCAAAATAATCCGTGGTTTCCCAATCCCAAACAGTTTATCTATCCTTAAAAAATTAAGAACTTTCATTGTTTTTCCTTTGAAATGAACAGGATAATTTAGCCATAATCTGCGCCAATTGCGCATTAATAAAAATTGTCGTATTTTTCCAGTGATAAATAGAGCATTTAATGTTTATTACAAATACATATTGCAGTAAATAAAACATTTTAAGAATTTTCCGCACAAAAACTTTTTGGCAAGGTCTATGTTTATATTTCATTTACTGCACACGAAAACTTCTATGACAAGTCTTACGTTTTAATTTCATTTTGCTCGACAAGTATTACGGCACATTTCTTTTATTGCACACGAAAGCTTTTATAAAGTTGGCTATGTGTCTCCATTTTACTTTCCTCTATAAGGACAACGTTATATTTCGCTATTTTTTGCACATGAAAACTGTTTCGACAAGGACTACACTTTATTTCATTTTCCTCACAGACTACGTTATATTTCATTTTTTGCTAACTGAAGCTTTTTAGTAAGGAATCCGTTTTTATTTCATTTTACTCGACCAGGAATACTTTACATTTCATTTTTTGCATACGAAAGCTGTTTCGACAAGGACTACACTTTATTTCATTTTCCTCACAGACTACGTTATATTTCGTTTTTTGCTAACTTAAGCTTTTTAGTAAGGAATTCGTTTTTATTTCATTTTACTCGACCAGGAATACTTTACATTTAATTTTTTGCATACGAAAGCTGTTTCGACAAGCACTACGTTTTTAATTTTACTCCAAGCCCCACAATACAATTTTCCTAATGCGAATTCCTGAGCTGTTGGATTGAAAAATTACAATACTGGCTATTCTAAGCTATGATGTTAAAATATTAAGCTGTATGTATAGACTGCCATAAAGCAAACAATATTTAAAATACAAATGTACAAAAAAGATGTTAACTGAATCATAATCTCAGTTTTTTTTTTTTTTTTTTTTTTTTGTTATCTTTTACATGTTTGGCTAAAATAAACATTAAGCGTGATTTGATACTCTATTAACGAAGGAAATAAATTTTTCGATAAATAAATTTCCATAAAATTAAATCGTAAAAATTTCAGGATGATCCTTAAATGATAAAAAAATTTAAATAAAATATTAGCTTGTGTTATCATTAAAAAATAGCACTTTTTCATGAAATCGAAATTTATTCTCAGCACATTTAAAAGCAATAAATTCATATTCCGTAAGAGTTGATTTATATATTTGTAGATATTCAGAAATATTAGTTACTCTAGCATATTATAAAAATGAAATTCAAATATTTCAGATCTCTAATTGATACATTAAATCTAGATATAATTTGTCTTCTATCTCACTGAAAAAGTGGGGCTTGTGTACCTGATTTATTTCGAAATCATTTTTGAGGGGAAATCAACATACAAAATAAACAACATGTCACACTTTTTTACTATTTTGTGTTTTTTACTTGACTTCAGTGATTATTCCTGAAGTCAAGAAATAGATCCAAAGAACAGGCATCTGTCATACTAATAATTTTGATGGAGCTTAAAGATATCATGCAACTGGTTGCTATTTCAAAATTATTCCAATGCTAAATTAGTTTTATTTCAAAAGCAAAACACATTCAGTGTCCCAAAATTGATTCAGTGGTAAAGCTTATTAATGAGGAATACAATACGATATCGTTTCCAGCATTTTCTAATATTTCAAAGAAAGCAAGCATTTGAGCAACATATGAATATACACAAAGTGCAAAGAGCTGTAGCATTTTTGTTTAGTTACATAGTTACGGTATCCTTCTTTTTCAAAAAAAAAAAAAAAAAAAAACAGAGTTTTAAGGAGAAATTGTAAGTTTGGCAGCATTAATCCATAATTCTTTGATAAACGTCACATTGCCGACCAACTTGTCTATTGATCAGCGTGCCTGACAACGGATAGGGAGGTTCTGGGTTCGAATCCCGGTTCAGGCATGAATGTACTCTCTCTCTCTCTTTGTCCTTTCTTTGTGTGTGAAATGAGGTGTGAATGATTGCCTACCCTATAAACGAGTCCCCCATGGCATGTGTGTGTACTGATGAAGTCGGACTCCACACCAAATACGGTTCACTTGGAAAAGTAGAGCAGCGCACCCCAATTTGCCAGCCTAGCTGGCACGCGAGAACAACAACAACAAACATCATTTTTATAATATAAGCTTTAGGTAAATTATGAAATAAAAAATAGTTAAAATGACTCATATCATTTTGTCTCATTAGGAACAACAATTGCGCAGGTAACTATCCCTAGAATAAAGCATAAATTAAGATTCAAATAAAATTTAATACTTGAAAAGCATGGAAAACAAATTAATAGAATAAAATATTACTTATTTTCATCATGAAATAAATATTACACAATATTAACTTCAATAGGATAATAAAAACATGTCAGAGATTAAATAATAAAACCATAAATTTCCAAAGAGTGATGCCACATGGTGCTTAAAACTTTTGCATTAATACAAAATTTTAATTAAATTCCTCATAAATTTATCAAAGTGTGTTCATGCAGACTAGTTAAATATTTTTTAAACTTATTTTAACTGAATAGAATAAACAATTAATTGAAAAGAGCCGTTATTTAATGGTGTCTAACTGAAAAGATGATGACAAAATGTCTTGTGTTCAAATTAACTATATGAGCATAATCGAAATTGAACCTATAAACTGTTTTGAATTTTTTATTTGAATACTTCCATTCATATTCTCACAGTTATTTTAACTGTGAGATGCAATACATAAACCTATTTTAATTTATCCTTTGTCGATTGATTTCGAGACAGTTGAGAGTCACATAAAAATGAATAATTTTATTAAAGATTACTACAGTAATTTTGACAAAAAAGTAATTTTAAACATAACTGAATAATTTTGCATATTTTCATTTTAATGGTAATCATAATAAACTATAAAATGCCAAGTAAATATATTATGAAAAATTTGTATTGTTTAGAATAATTCATAGATCCTATAAATGTTTATCACTTTTTACTATTTTCTACCATACATAAAAATCCAGTCACTTCAGTCTAAAATAACTGGAAGATGCAGCGTAATAAATAAAATCCTAGATAAATCTGAATCAAATTAAAGATTATTATGCTAATCAAATAAACATGCAGAATTTGTTCATGGTTCCATTTCAATTGCACGATTTGAAAATTTTAAAGCTAAGGGTCAATATTTTTAATGATTAGCATTTTTAATTTTAGGACATGCACATAAACTCTACGAAGCCATTTTTACTTTTGGAATTAGTGATTAAATAATCAGCTCTATAACATTTATTCCAAAATTTGGGTATTTCATGGCAAAATTAGTGTCATTTTCACATGTAGTTTAGTTTCCCGCTCAGCTGTCATTTTAGTATAAAAGGGTTAAGTAGACCAGGACCAACAGTTCACAATGGATTTTGAATATTTGTCCACGTCAAAGCTCAAACTGAACCACCTGTTAGAGCTGTAAACATTCGGCTTCTATCTCCCCTCTTCGTGTGTCAAATCAAGCTAGGAAATTGTCAGACTTAATAATTTTTTAAATTGCATACCAATCAATGTGGATTAGTGGCACATATAATATGAAAACATTAATTCTTCATGAAACACAAGTTGATAAATCTGAAGTATAATATACGTTATTTATTTTAATGACTTGATCAGTAACTTTTTCTTTACAGTATGAATTGAAGGTTAAGTATTCGGTTCTAATAGAAGAGTATTTAAATTACATAAACTAAACATGTTCATAACTAAACATTATTTTGTATATGATACTCGAAGTTTTAAGCAGTATTTTAGAGAATTGGTACCAGCTTTGGTTTCTCTTCCTCAAATGATTAAATGAAAATATAAAATACAATGTTTCAAGGTATTTCATCACAGGTAACCAGCAATATCCCATTATGGTGACATCAATTAATGACTGATTAATAAAATGTAAAATAAAACCTAAACACCAGCTTTATAGTGACAATATGTTTCTTTTTTTTTTCCCTAAAGTAATTGTTTAATTTATCAGACTGGAAGATTAGACAATCATTCTGTGTCTTGTAGAAAGAGGAAAATCGCTAACGGATCCATAAACTTGTCAACACAAACTTCTTTCTCGTATAAAACTGATTATCATGAATACCAACCTTAAAGTCACGAAAAAGTGAATAACATAAATTGAAAGATATAGTGTGATGAAAGAAATTGAAGTGTTTTTTTCCTACCAAATTTGTAAAACGTATCTTTTACTAATTTGATATAACACGGAAATTCTTTATGATACAAGAGTTTAACACTTATTTATAGTATTCCCTGGTGTTTTGAATTTATCACGAGTTGAAATTTATGCCAAGTTTGCCATGTACTGCAGACACGTACTAAAGAGCTTTGCTTTTTTTTTAAAGAACCATCAATCACCAGGAAGCGAACCACATACTTCATCTTTTCTTATCTCAATTTTATAAGTTGTTCACTATGTTTGTTCCTGGAGTAAAAAATGCCATAGTGTTTTCATTATTTCTTTTACACTAACGCTAATGTCACCAAACAGTGAAAACTTTTGAAATAGATATGTGCTGTTATGATAATTCAATGTTTTACCTGAGCAGCTCTAATCCTAGTAATATGGTTATCAAATAAAAGTAATCCATGCAATTTCATATACAAGCTCATTATAAATAATTTGAATACGTAGAAACAGGATGATAATATATTCAACTCTACTTATAAGTGGGTTCATCATTCTCTAGGAACTAATGTAGATAATACCTTCCTTTATCATTCTCCACAAACTTATGTACAGAATGATAAATGCATGAATGTAGTTTCACATAACATATATTGACAAAAAGAGATGATAAATAATAACGAGTAAACTAAAACCACTTAAAATGTGTAAAAAAATCAATGCTTCGCTAAAGACAATTATTCTCTTGTAATCTAAAACATATCTCGTGGAGAAAGAAAACCTTCCGTCTTATCATGTAGTGCTGCCATTAATTTTTCGTTAAAACTGTGAGGAAAATTAAATCATTGGTGCATAAAAGAACACTAGGGAAATATGTTGAGTTCACACACCCAATGCGTGGGAGGAAGCATTTCCCTTTCACTTAATATGGAAATCCATTTTCTGAACTAATAGCTCGCTTTAATCTAATTCTATGCAGCACTGTCTCACAGAAATGGTCTCCGGCAAGGTTTCCTTTCATCAAATTCAGAATCGGTTTGCTTCGATTAATCTTGATGGTAATCGCTTTGAAAACTTAGTTCCGTGACGTCATCGGATTTGCATCCGTTGCCAGCCCAGAGCTTCCTGCGCTGATAAAACTGTCGTTCTGGCAACAGATAAAGCAGAGAGGAAAATCGTCTGCTCCTTTAACGCTGGAGTGCTTAAATAAGATTTTTAGAACCCTTTAAATCGGAGCACTATTATCGAAGAAAATAAAAGCACTAGAATGTCACCTGGTTAGAAAGCTAGTGAGATACTGCTTCCCAAGTATTTTAATTTTCTTCGAATAGTTTAAATAGCGAATGTTTAATTCTGAATTTTTCTGTAACTGTTTGAAAAGTATTCGAACTGTACTGCAAACTCTCGGTTAAAAACATTAATCTAAAGTACATTTAATATATTACTAGAAGTTTTCACTCGTTAGCTGCATTTAGACTCTAATAAAATTCTCCGAAACCAAACAATATATAAAATTATAGATTATAATTGAATTTCTTATTTTTTGGATTGAAAATAGTGTTTAAAATATTCATTTCACGTTATATAATTTTGTTATATATGTAAATACTTGAGTCGTAAAAAATCTGTTAATAATCTGTAAAATGTAAGAAATGAATTTTTATCAATTAAATTTCTTGTAAAAAATGTATTTAGTATTAATTCTATTAGAGCTTATTCCTTTTTATACTCTGAAGTTTATGACCGATTTAAAAAAAGGACTAACATATAGTTTCATATTTTTCAAATAACAAGCAGCCAATTAAGTTTTCAAATAATGGTAATTCTAGATGATGATTTCTAATTCAATGCATTCGGCAACTAAATCGAACCAACCAATCAACCATGCATCCATCCATTCATCAATCAATTAAAATATCATTAACATATAACTACAACTTAATTATTTTCCTTTTCAACTTCCAACAAGATTTTTCTTTGTTTACCAGTCTAATGCAAGAGATTTTTAAACCCAACTATCATCTCTCAGTTGATAATAAGTAATGAGAAATATTTTGCTGGCATAGGTTGAATAAGTTGTTTGCAATATTTTCTTTATGAAACAAAAGACGATTTTCCTATAGTGTGAATAAATACAAGGTGAAGCTCGGTATTCTGCTAACTTGAAAATGAAATAAAAATTAACGAAAAATTACAAACGTATATTTTTATTTTCTCATGGAAGCATTTTTATTTCTCATATATAATGGAAGTTTCTAATTACATGGTTTTAAAGCAGCGTATCTGGCAAATACACCTTTACAATGCAACACTACCGCAATCGTTTTCTGAAATTTTCATGCACTCTTTCAAACATAACTTCTGGCTTCTAGTATTATTGCAATTTCAGCCTCAATATCGTACTCTAGGTCTTTCAGTGTGTTGGGACGGTTGCAATAAAAAATCTGATAAAGTCCGGTGAGCGGCCGGGTCAATGGCGATCATCTATTCGAGAATTAAATCTTCTAGAAAACATTAGGATAAAAAATTCATGGTAATAACAGCCATATGCGCAGGGGCATTGTCTTATTGAAAGCAAGCATTATGTAATTGATCTGCATCGAGAGTCAGCAGGAAAAACCCTAGCAGCATAGTTAAGTTACGATCCGAATTCACATTACCGCACGATTATTTTCCTAGAAAATGGTAAGGACAAATGTTGCTCACTTGTAATATGGAGAATCACATTGTGACGTGATTTAACTGCAGGGGTCTCTGGTGATTTTCCCTGAGGTTAGTTTCGCGCCAGTACCGTATATTTTGTTTGTTTACACACCCACTAAAGTTAAAATATACCTCTTCAGAAAATAACATATTTATGCCACAGAATACAGTTGAGAGTATTTCTTCACAATAAATTCTTGATGTTACATAATCCCATATAGACAATTGTTGGACATCAAACATTTTTACAGGTAAAAATCCAGTTCATAATGAAGAAATCCCGTAGAGAGAATATCTTCAAACGCCAAAAGCAAGGGCTTGTTTCAGAGCTGAATGTTTTGGAAATTGCAGTACATCAGATTTATCTCCTTCGACATTTTATGGTGTTGTAATGCTTATCTCTGGTACTTTTTGTACAAAAAATGTATTCCCTATTGTTCTGATGGCATTTACCCTATTTGCAATTGATTACCGTCCAGGGACAAGGTGAAACTGCAAATCGCAAATGAAAAGCACGAAGCACTGCAATATGAGTAAGAATTCGAGAAATACACTTTTGCAAGCTCATCACATGTCCAATGGATTATGACATCTGAACAGCAGATGAATACAAACTTCCCACTGGCCACTATAATGATTGGCTACTCTTTCTTCTTCTAAACTAACAGCACCGCCACACTGTAAATTCTAAAAAAAAAAATCAATCTACCACGCTCAACCCTGCATTTTGTTAAATGATATATTGTCTATATCTCTTACCATCTTTGTGGCAATACCATGGTCCCTTGGTCATGACCAGCAAAACTGGTTCAGATGAATTTTGACCTACTCATTTAAAGGATTTACCATCCTTTGCCCTTATTTTGTATTCGCTTGATAATTTCCTGTAATCACCTGTTGATTATGGACAGTGATCAGGAGGTGATATATCTGGAAAATACGATGAGTGGGAAGGTATAACTTATCCAAGATTTAAAAGTCCCTGGCTTACTAAACTTATATGAGCTTTATATTACTTACATTATCTAGGAGGAACACATGTATCAAATTTAGAGATTAAATCTAGGCGTTTAAAATGATTGAAACAAGGTCGAAATCCATGAATTTAATCCCTCAGTACTTACATGGGGTGTTATTGACATGTTTCCATCAATTAATATTTTTTTTCTCTTCACCATAATCCAACTGATTTTCCAAAATGTGTGTATCAAAATTGCCGGATTGAAATTTTTCAAACCAATTTCGCATTAATATTCAGTTAATGCATCTTCTTCATACACATCGAATATTTTTTTTCCTGGCTAAATGACCTTTTAGTTTTTAATGCTATAAAAATAAAATGAATCGAGTTGGTGGCCTTTCATTTCCTATATTCTACAAACATCAACAAAGAACTACTGTGTAGAATCAATCGAAATGTTTCGGAGACAAGCTTTGTTTCATCATCACCTGTTAAATTGTATAATGATTATGGGGCTAAAATGTGAGTTTAGCTGCGAAAAAAAATGCATCTAAATTCCCTGTTGGAAAAAGAAAAATTACTTTTGGAATAACTTAATATTGTAACAGATTTTGTCACATGAAAAAAAAATTAACATTCTTTTAATAAAACCTGATATGACATTATGTAAAATTTCTAAGCTTTTAATTTGCAGCCAATCCCTGACAAAATATTGATATTTTTAATCAAGAACATTTTCACAGGAAATATATGCACTAATAGAAACATGGAAATCGTCAATGTATGCATTTACAGAAACTGCATTAATTAGTCTTCATAGATTGCAGAACAATAAAAGTTTGCAAAATTTAACAAGCTCATGGCTGATCATTGATTATACCAAAATACATCGACGATATTCTGTAGAATACACTATAAAACAAACTTTAAAATCCTCGCCAAATATCCCAAATAAAGGTTTCTAAAATCTCATCCATTTATCAAGTGCATTATACAAGATAAAAGAGAGGTATTTACCTACAGACTAGTTTTTTGTGATATTAAAAAAAGTTGAACAGACAATCAATCAACAAATTCTAAGACAGAGCTTACCAAACAAATCCGCGAGATTAAAGGGACTGCTTTACACGGTGTCATTAGGAGAGGAGATGCTGCAAAGTACTTCATGATAATGATGTTAATCATAAATCTCCTCAGGGGACTTCAACGGGCCGGGCCCTAAGAGGGACCATGGCAGGTGGCTATCACTCTCTCTAATGAAAATTCATCGATTATTCCAAAGATCGTTAAGTAAAGCAGGATACAATTAATCGTACCTAATTAATAATCCGATGGCAAAGGTAGATAAGATAAATGAGGGTTTTGTCATTTAAAACTGTAAAAATTAAGTTATATTCAATTAAATTAAAAGCTACTTGTTCTAATTTTAATAAAAAAAAGAGAAATTTTTTTCCATACTCGATTTTTTATATTACCATTTGTTTGGAGACTGGAATATTTAGTAAAGAGTTTAAATGACATTATGTGTGTGTGAATATTTTATAAGTAAACGTTGTAAAAGAACATTTATCAAACTTAAATTTTACTTATGATTTCATCTATGCTAAATTAATACAAATGATTCATAAAAAAATTAATAAGGAAAATAAATGAAGTTGTAGACGAGAGAATTTATCATAATTTTATTTTATAAAATTATAATAAATATTCTTGCGAAACAAATAAAATTTGGATGTAAAAAATGTTTTTTTGAATATTTTAATGGTATTTAAATGGGATGATTTTTTTATTTAAGAAAGACACATTAGTTATTGCACTTAATTAATTTTTAAACGGGAATATTTTTGACTGAGATTGCTAACTCAAAATCATTTATCACTTTTATCTGCTAGAAAAAGCATAATTTCGTCATTTTGACAAAACTGAAATCATAGATTAACAATCCAAGGCCATTTATAAGGCACCTGAACATATGTCGCCGTTCGAGAAGAATTTTTATATGTATGAACTTCACTAATACACTGGAAGAAAGGAAGTTTAGAAATCTGCCACTTATGCATTATAAACTACGCAAAGAAACCATAGTCTATCTACAACGAGAACATCTCCCACCAATTTGTCCGTATCTTGCTTTTGATGTAGCAACAAGACACGTAGGACCGTGGTAGTCTAGTGGTTAGGATATCGGCCTTCCATTCGGATGGGAGGAGTTCGATTCCCAATCCCGCCAAAGACCCACCGAGTACATGCGATATACATGCTCGTTAAATCTGTGGAATCAAAAGTCCTGTTGTCGGTCATTGAGCAGTTACTATGGGTGAAATGGTCTGGAGAGAATTTCTTCCTCCTTCAGATCAATGTCAAAATTGAGAGAGTGGATTCTCTGGTGGTGCCATCTATCGAGGGATTTAAAAAAGAAAAAAGAACGTACTTTTACTTTCGGGGTGCTCTGATTAAAACGAAAGACGCTCCCTATTTAGTTAAATTCGCACTGCCAAGGCATAGAGAGCTTGGATTGTCCAAGTGTCATAAATAACAACAACACTAACACAAGACACGTTCCATTTTGAATAGGAGGCGCCACAAGTAAAGTACTATCTATGGCTTGCTGAACATTTTAAAAATATAACAGGGGGTATTACTTTCATATTGGCAAATCATATTATCTTTAAACATTATTTAAAACAAGCAGTTCTCGTCACTATAGCAACCACCACTAACCAGCTATACTTTCAGGAGTTATTCTTTTAGTAAATAAATTATAAAAACGCAACAACTTTTTCTTAACATTCAGTGGTGATTAAGCTCATGCACAAGACTTACATTTCTGAATATTGCAGTCCTATCATATCATAGTGAGTGTAAATGTCTTCATTTTGTAGGAATCGGCTTAAAAAATTATTTTAATATAACACTATAAAGAAACATTATATATTTTATTCCTAAAATATTTTTATAATTTTATATGGAAAGAAAATGATGAAGTTAAGTGCTCATTTATATTATGCATTATCATTTATATTATGAAAAAAATATGACTAATGGTTATCAGTGTTTCTTTCTTTTCAAAGAATAAAAAAATTGAGATATCATTTGTTAAATTTATTAAATGTGTTCATGGAATATTATATAATAAGGACATGGACAGCATAACTATACGCGGCACAGAATGTCATTTAAGCAGAATTTCATTTTCAGTTAATCGTATTTCATACTTAGTGTCTTTTTTAAAAAAAACTTTTTTTACAAGAGATTTTACAAAATTATTTTTTAACATCTGGTTACTTAGAAAAATACTGTAAGAATTTTTAAAATCTGTCAAATGATTAAAAAAAAAATATTAGTTTTTCTTTTATTATGCTCTCAGTTTTTTTTTTTTTTTTTTTTTTTAAATGTTCATAAAATTTATTTTAGAGTATAAACAATATATATATATATATATATATATATATATATATATATATATATATATTGTTTTGTTCTATTATCAAAAGAAAACGTTTTAAAATTACAGAATTAAATTAAAATCATAAACTTTTGGTTTATAAGGAATTAATAAGAAATAATCTAAAATGTTTGTCCATAAGAAAATTTAAAAAAAAATTTTTAAATACAAAGAAAAAAAATATTCAAAATAATATTATGAGGAAAAAAACATAATTTGTACAAACCGGCAACATATTTTTATCAATAAAATTTAATTTTCAACAATTTTTGATTTTCCATTTCTTTTACAAATAACATCAAAAGATTTCTCTAAATATCAGTTTGCCAAATTAAAATAAACACACGAAATTGAAAAACCTTTTCCCTTGACAGCAAAAAATACAAATGGAAGGACAAATCTAAACACACAGCTTAGGTTGTATTTATTTGAAAAATGGAATAATTTTTTTTTTCACTTTTATACAGAAATGAAAACAAGCAGAAACCTTTATGTTCGCTTTAGATACGAAAATCCTTCCCCATATCACTTGGGAATCGGCAAAACTCCTAGCAGAAAGTGAATAGCTTTATTTATTCTGGAAAATTCTTTGAGGCCATTTTTTTCTTTCTTTCATTTAACATCCTGTACCGGAAACTACATTCCACTAATTTCCTTTCTTTAGATCAAATTGAGAATGGGACATTTCTTTCTTTCATGTTAAAAAGATATTGAAAATGTCCTGTCTTGAGGCTCATTGGTAGAAATTTTATTTCAATTTCAGCAACTCCAACACCTCAACTCATCTTGAATATTATGTTCTAGAGAATTTTCCATGTATACGTTTCCTTCTCTTACGGATATGAAAGTCCATCGTCGTTGGGTTTGTTAAAAAAAAAAAAAAAAAAAAAAAAAAAAAAACTTTGATTGCTGTCGTGGTTGAATTTCAATAGGAAATGAAGAAAGCTTCTTTTTGTCCTAGTTTTCTTATTTCATGAATTTATTTTCTTCTTTCCATGATTTTTTGGCTTCTTAATCTAAATTTAGGGTTTTTATTTCAAAATTATCATTGTATAACTGGCATGAAGACCATAATTATATTCACTATTTAGTAGCTACTCCGAAATGTGCAATTAATTGATAATTGTCTTACTATTATTGACTTTATATTTAACAAAAACACTAACAATATTCAAATTGCTTTCCATTTGGTTAAAATGCGTATTAGATTTAAAAGAATAATTTATTTCCGAATATTTCATCTGTCGTTGAAATAAATAAACATAATAAACAATTATTTCTATTATAAATAGTACAATTAGTACTGCTGTGAAAGGGAGTTTATTGTAGGGTTGAAGCTCAGATGTCAAACTCGTGACTTTACTATGATTCAAAACTGCATGAGACAATTAACAATATTTAACCTCTTCGCATGGCAGGAATGGGTAGTTTTAGATACTATTATACGCAAAATATTTATAATCTATATATTCACATAACATTTACTTTTTTCAATTCGATTTAAAACTCAATCATTTCCTAAATCAAATGTTAATTGAACAGTAATCTATCATCAAAGCTGATTTTCTGAATATTTCTCACCTTATAGTATAAAGATTCTTCTCCATTCATCGTTCCCGTTATTAGCTTCCCGTCTTCATTTTTTTTAAATCATAAAAATTGATTTTACAATATTGTTATTTAATTTTTTATTATTTTTTATAACACAAAATTTTAAAATAAAATCATATATATATATATAGATATATATGATTTTATGATTTTATTTTAAAATTTTGTGTTATAAAAAATAATAAAAAATTAGTTATATATATATATATATATATAATTACTTTTTTAATATATATATATATATATATATATATAATTAAAACTATACCACAATCACTGTTGTCGACGTGTACCAGCTAGGCTGACATTGCGGGGTGTGCTGCTCCACTTTTCCAACTGAACCCTATTTAAGAGCGGCCTCCGACTTCCTCAATACATACATGCCATAGGTATCCATTTATAGGGTAGGCAACCATTCACAACCCATTCATACAAGGAAAAGACAAAGACAGGATAGATAGAGAAAGTACATCCATGTCCGAACCAGGATTCTAACCCTGGATCACTCTATCCGCAGTCAAGCACGCTGACCACTAAACATGTTAGGGGGTAAGTTCATAAATTATATGCTAATTTTATTTTGCTTTTTTTACTCCCATACAAATGTTTTGAAATAAAATTAAAAAGATATGTATAGTCTTAAATTTAGCTTTGAACTTACAATTTTTTTGGAATTATTCCATTTGCCAATATTTGTTATTTTGTATTCTTTTATGCATAATTTCAAGAATTTATTCATAGCTGAATTTTCTTAAATTTTACATTTAATTACTATCACGATTCCTTTCAATTAAATTTATTTTTAAAAAAAATTACTATAATAAATATTTTTAAAATTTTTATATTGCAGTAATATAAGTTATATAATACGAACAGTAAGTAAGCAAAATATTTTATTTAACATATATCACGTGAGAGTATGCTAATACCGAAACTGGATAATCGAGATCGAAGATCAAAGATGTTGGGGCGCTGTTGAACTCGTGTCGTTGCTTGGCAACGAGAGTTGCATCTATCTACGAATACAAATATAAGCGTATTATGTTCAACAAACTCCTATATCTAAGAGGCATTTGTTTACCTGACATCCTGAGAGACCTTAATATAGGAAATGCATGTCATTTGTAATATACATCATGAAATAGAATGTTGATCTGTTAAGATGGAATATTTTCACATGATATTCAAAATACCTATTCTGAAAGTAAAAATGTTATTAAAAGGGCTCTTTTCGACAAATAAATCTTAAAAACGTTTTCTGCTTTCGCTTCGGAAATAAATACCGTTTCTGAATTCCACAAAAATTATTTATTTCCGAAATCACTTATAATGGATAAAAAAGTTGAGAATTATAATTCATTAGAAGCAAAAAATAAATAAATAAATAAATAAAAAAAATTAAAAAAAATAAAACACTGGGGCAAATGCATTGAGTGTTAGAAAATGAAAGTGAAATTGAAAAGATTTTTTTTTTTTTTAAATCGAGGGAAAATTTTTTTAATCTTTTCTTTTTTCACATCGCTGAGAAATTATGAAAATTTCCTGTCACGAAAATATGATTTATTGCTGAAAATCTTACATGTGAAATAGTGTCTCTGTAATTGCGCCTGCTACAGTGCTAATGAATATGAAACAGTGGAATAGCTTGAGAAGTTTTGATGTAATTCTGTGCACAAACAAAAGCAAATAAGCTCTTAGAGAAATCAAGCGTGTGTAAGACCAACGACGTGAGAAAATCTAAAATTTAGTGTGTTTATAACCTTATGCATACATCCTTTTTTCACGCATGCTCGCAACAGAAATGATGAAACATGTCAGGTTTTAATTGAGTAATACCAGAGCATTGTAGTTCGTACAAAGCACACCCACACAAATAAGAACAGTGTATGAGATTATATGAGATTTAATGTCTAAGCTGTATCCTGAAACTTGGTTTAATTTAAAGTACGGAATGAGGCTAAGAGCTTAAAGAAACACGTCATTATTATAATACAGTATCAAATACAGTACAGAATAGATAAAATTCAAAAATATTTTGAGGTTTGTAACAATGTATTTCAAACTTAATATGAATTAATCGCTAAATCCAATAAGTTGCTGACTAATCTCTGATGATGGATTCCTGGATATAATTCACATTTAAAATGTCAAATATGATTTTTACGTACTACTTCATTTTAGATGCAATCATACATACCTAAAGGTGCAGGTGAGTCATGGATTGAACTTTAAGTTTAGGATAAAGTACTTAAGATTAGAGTAAGTTTAAGTACTTATGTAAGGATTTGGAGAGCTCGCCAATCACCATCGTAATCAATAATTTGCCCATCACCAATTAATTTTGAACCACGGTCAGGTGACGAGGTCTTACTTGGGCTTAGAAAGTACTTAAGATTAGAGTAAGTTTAGGTACTTAAGTAAGGGTTTGGAGAGCTCGCCAATCACCATCGTAATCGATAACTCATCTATCACCTATTAATTTTGAACAACGGTCAGGGTACGAGGTCACACTTGAGTTGGAATCTTCTTTGTCAGAAGTCACCGATTAACGTAGACATGTTCCCATCCAACGGAACTACAGCATTCCAGTGAGGGAGAATGTGGTCACCCTCCTAATCACCACTTGTGGCAAGAAATATTTATCCTTGTTGATCAAACGAGAAGGGCATATACTTCTGTGCCACATTTTCTCAGGGAAAACGATATGGATAGTCACATTGTCAAGATGCTGTCTATTGATTTGCCAATGTATTTCTCATGTTCCACTTTAAACAAGATAATATTCCCGCAATAAACATGCACAGGAATGCTTCAAGCAATTTTAATACGCTCGATTTCCGAAATGGTGCACAATTTTGATTTGACTTATATACAATCATACATTCACTTTTTGCATATGAGTGATATTTAACCACAATGGCGAATTTAAGAAACAATCAGAAGAACAAATATGATTTTTAGCCGATCTGAAAGCCAATTTGTACCATCCATGGACAAAAATTTGTCACGAAGCTAATTGGCACAGCACGCAAGTTTTATATAAAAGATTATCTCTTATATTTTCAGCATAGTTGTCATAATAAAGTGAAAGAGTTACTATTTCATTTGTGAATTTTTCAGCATTTAATTGTTTTTTCGATCTGAAATTCTCAATAATCTTAAATATATCCATGTTGATAATGCATAAGATATTTTCGTTTAATTTTGACTATTTCTTTTTAGAGATGCATTTAACAGTAGGAGAAATTTTGATAAGTTGGTGATAATGAGTCGCTGTGTAAGAAAAATTTTCAAGAACACGTTATTCAAAACTATATAAAAAACGGTAAGCGAATAATAAAAACGAGACATATCTTTAAATAAAAAGATTATCGAATTTGGTCTTAATAATTCCATGTTAAATTCATATCCTCATGAACGCTGCTCAAATAAAACAATTTAACTCTTTTTATTTAAAAGAATTTAAAAATTAAGACAGTTAAATTTTAAAAATATTTCAATTTTGGTAAAAAAAAAAATAATAATAAAACTAAGAGAAAATAATAAAAATAAAAGAGGAAAATATTTAAACAAATTAAATTCACGGATTGTTCTATCGTAAATATTTTTAACATTATGTGGTTAGAATCAAATATTTTAATTAAAAATAATTATTAATTTAAAATTACTCATATTTTAAAATGAATATTTTAAAAACTACATTAATTTTGAATGAGCAATTTTTTATTTAGTTATTATTTAGAAATTAAAAGATGCAGAATGTTTTCTATTTAAGTATTCATTTTCCAAATGATATAAATTTGTTAGTGTAATTTGCATGTTTTAAGAAACAATAACAGGGCATTTTCCCGAAACAGCTCAACTTTTAAATATGCATTTTTGAATAAATTAATTTTCCTTTTGTTTGGTTTTAATTGGAAGAACATAAAAGATGTAACAGTACCCTAAATTTTTGTTTCAGGAACATTTCAAATCAATTAATCGAATGTTGAGAATTTCCCATCATCTTAAGAGTTAAAAAAAAATATGACAATTTTAAAGATTTTGTAGAAAATAATTACAAAAAAAATTTTCTGATATATTTAAAAATCTTCAACTTTTTTCAAAGCGCTTAATTTCATACCCCACATATTGGAAAAAATATACCTTTGAAAAATAATATATTTTGTCTTTTTCATTAAAAAAAAAAATACGACATAATAGGTATAGAAATGGAATATGAGTCGAAGGAAACTTAAACTTTATTCAAATTTGTTTCTGGATGACTGAAAATTATGCTGCGAGTTAATATTTATTTTATTTTACACACAAATGTAGTACAGTAACAGAAATAAATTAATAACAAGTTTTAAACTAAAAGAGAATTGGTAAAAGATTAATAGAAATAAGAAACACAGAAAAAAAACATAAATTGAAAGTTCAATTTTAAGAATTCAATTTAACATTCATTAATTTAGATTATTTATTATTTTTTTTAATTAATTTAAATTTTTATTAATTAATTAATTTAGAAAACTACTTGATTTTGATAATGGTAACGTGTATCACCGAACTGCTTGTGTGTGAAATGATTTCTGGGTAATGTTTTATCTCAATTGGTTATATGTTCTATGAAAAACATATCAAATTTTGATAGTTTCGCATCAAGATACCTTTTAAATTATAAGAGAGAGAAACACCTTTAAGCTTTCAGACTAAAATTCTTGAGCATCTGTACATCACCTTCAGCGAGTATGAGTCAAATTCCCGTTTCTAAATATAACTTCGATGCAGGAACTAAACCAATATTGCACAGGAAGCATTCTGTTGGCAACAAGTATATTTACTCTGTAGTGTCTTCGGTGTCTTATAAATTAAGCGTTTGTTTATTTGAGTTTTATATTTTGACAGGGGGTGAGAGACAATATTTTTTAGGTTTATCCGTTATGATGAAAGGAAGAAGTAATGCACTACCTCTTTGTGATAATGATAATAATAATTTAAATTTCATTTATACTCTCGCGTTTCGAAATGAAAGTAGAATCAATATGGAATAGATTTAAATAAATTGTTTGTAAATATTAAAATTAAAATATTCCTGATTCTTTTCAAAATAGGAATGCTATCCTTTTGATTTATTATGTACTATATTTTGTAATTTGATTAGCTTCAACAAAATAAATCAGTGTCACGATACATGGGGGTCAATTCCTACAGCTCTCATTTATGTTTTCCTCACCAAGGGCTCTGGAGTATAAAGCATATGTCCTGGTTAGGTAGTCAACCTAACACGAAATCTCCAGTGAGTAGTTCCCCAAGAATGCTCAGTTTTTTGCTCCACTGAAGAGGTGGTGCGTCGATCTTACCCAACCCGAGGACCGAATCTGGACCATTTCTTGAGAGCGCAAACAACTGCCACTAAGCCACGGGGCTTCTCGACAATACATCATTTAACAAATATTAACGAAAGTGAAATGGAAGTAACTATGTGGAGCCTAGTTAAGAAACATTTTAATTAAAAAACAATTTGATAATAATTATAACTCCGTCAACTAAATTCTTAATATTAGAGCTGCAGGTTAGCAGATTGATTAATATTATTCTAACAGATTTTTTTTCACTTTTAATTGATGTTATTTAATAAAATTTTACTACATTTCAACGGGAACACATTTACAAAAGATGTAAGACATTGATTTTTTGTGAATAATTCACGAGTTTACCAATGCAGTTTGAAAACGAGGTGTGAACTGCTGAACAATGTAAAGCTATTGTAAGGCATTTTAATATGAACCACGTAATTTTCTTACAGGAGCTTTCATACATAGTAGGTCGTTTCCACGTGTCCCTAAGGAGGAAACCAGGAAATTCCCAAGCTCCAGTCCCGAAAAAATATGAATACCCAAAATCAATATCTATTTCTCTTTGTTCAACAGTAGTGGGAATAGAATTCGAATCATTTCTTTCTGAAAAGCGTTGCTCCACCACAAGACTACAATTAGGACATTCCCTTAATTACCTTTAAATTAATAATAACAAAATTTAAATGAAATCAACAATGTTCATGCTAAATGACTATCGAATTATAAAACCACCATATCGTAAGTAATAAAAAAAAATTTAGAAATTTATTTTATTAATATAAACCCTTTGATCACTTCTGATACAAAATAAAATGTGATCGCAATGGTTTTGCTTAGGTAAAAAATATTTTAACTTATTTTAATTGGAAGCATTTATGAGCATAGCAAACAACTGAAAGAATCTGAAATTTTTTTTTGAAGGAAAAATGTTTAGCTCATTTGAATTTTTTATAGTATTCCTTTAAGAAAATATTTTTCATAAATAAAAATAACAAAGATTTTAATTTAATGTATTTTTCACTTATCGCTTTGAGGTGTAAAAATGACAGCTGTCACCGCTCGTTTTTTTTTTACCTGCCATGCGATTCCTTTACATCCTTCTGAGTCTACATTCGATATTTGTTCTGGTGCAGCCCGTGCAATCTGATCAAACAAGTGGCGATGAGGAAACAGCGTTTCTTTCCGAATTGTGATGACGAAACGCTTCCTTGTAGGGAGATTACGTGAAAAGAATGAGAGGAACTCAAGGCAGGATTCTTTCTGCAACAAAATACATTCGGCGATATTCGAAAAATAATTAATTAGATAGGTAAATTTCATACCAAACACGCAATTTGCAGTGCGACTATTTATTTGAGTTCCAATCGGATTCGTGAATATTCCTCTTCTTAATATAATTCGGTGACTTGTTTAATATCAATAATCATAATGAAAATTCCATTTAAGTAAGAGATAACTGAGTTTCCGATAATATTGAAAATGTAGTATATGTTTAAATTCTTTTACTTTATGTTCTAAACAAAAATGCATAATTAATTTTTTTTTAAATAATTAATTTATTTTTATATTTATTATTTTTTATATATTTATAACTTTATTTAATAAATATATATTTATATTATTTAATTTATTTAATTTTTATTAAAAATAATTAAAATTTTGTGTATTTAATTCAATGTAAAAGTAAAATATGATTATGTAATATAAACATGTGTTTGTACATATATGTATGTATGTATGTATGCGTGAGCAAAAGGAATGAATGGAACTCAGTTATCGAGACATATTTCGTTCGGGAATAAAAATATGTTAAGCGATATTAGAAATTTTATTGCTTACGATAAAGATATTTTCGAATGAATGTCTAGAAATTTGAAATTTTAACTGTATTCTAAACTTCCAATCTGATTTTTGTATTATTTATTTTAGATATTTATCTGAATGAAATGGATAAGTAAGTTTTAGATAATTTATATATATAAAAAATATGTAATTTTTATAAATTCTTACATTATATCCTCTAGAACACTAGCTAAAAGTTTATATATTCAAAAAATATGATTATACGTTAGGACCATGTATATATATGTGTGCGCAAGTACGAGCACGTAAATTATAAACTGAACACAATTATCCAAACACATTTCCTTCTGGAACAAAATAAGCATGTGACATCAGAAACATTTTATTACATAAGGACATATTATTACAATAAGGATATTTTCCACTTTTCAGGTTTTGAAATTTTCAGCTATCAATCGTTTGTATTAATAGTCCAGTCTTCAGATTAAATAATAATGTTCTGGGCATTTTAAATGACACCAAAGAATATGCCCAAAGAAAGATGGCCTATTGTTAGCGCTTAAAATAATCACCATCGGCCTCTAGTACCGTCTGCCAACGTGTCTCCAGTTGTGGAGGCCTCTTGAGATAAAACTCGGGGTATTTTAAACGGAAAGGATTCCGTGAGTGTTTGGCGCAAGTCTGCTTCATAGGTGACAGATTTTCCACGAACATTCCTGTCCAGGAATAGAAAAGGACAAAAAAAATATTTGATGATGCAAGGTCAAGTAAGTAAGGAGAATGATACAAAGTTTCCAAACCAAGTTTCAATATGGTATTACTGGCAACCCGCGCGATATGTGGTCTCGCGTTATGGGCCAAGGGCAACACACTCTTGCGATTAACCATGAATGGATCCTTCAGTTGCAATGCCTGCGGCACATATCCCGATTGGCCAGTTGGTTGACACAAGCGAGTGACCCTGCCGCCAGCTCTTCTGAGTTATATTTGACCCGTTTTAAGCAGCTCAAGTAAAACACTAAGCGACTTGTCCACCAGACAAGAAACATACTTTAGCGTGAGAACATAAGTGGTTTTGCGTTGTTATTGCACCAGCATCCTTTCCTGTCCCTAGCCCTGAGTTGGGCTCTCCCAGTTAGATAGAAACAGCCGGGTGGAGTCTTTGTGATTTAGAAGCAGGGACAAAGCAGAAGACCCCAATAATTGTCTGCCACTCCCAGAGGTATTATTTCCCTTGGAGGATATTGCGATCACGTTCAATTTTAACGTGCCTCAACTACCATTAGTGAACACGATGGATCTTTGGTTAAATGGGGGTTCAAATTCACTACCTTCCGATAATGAGAAAGACGCCCTACCAACCATGTCACCATGGCCCTAATATTGTCTTGCGTTGTGCGAGACAGTATCCTGGGGTGACAATCAATGTTTGGAACCCAAATGAATATGGTTGCACTAGGATGGGGAGAAAACAACGATAAACAGGCTGCCACTTGTAATTGCTTATGGACTTCCAATAACGTGTGATGAGCCCACTTGCTCAACCTGTACGTCTTACTGAAACGGTGCAGACGAAATGTAACAGTCTCACCGGAAACGTTAAATTGTTCGAAAAGTTCACTACACCTTTGACTACTGTCCTCCTCCATGATCTCTTGCTGCAGGGCTTCGTCATCTAAGGCCTGTAATCGTACACTGCGAGCTTCATCACAGACGGACAAAACTCTTGATCTGAATTTGTCAAACCAATGCCTTGCCGTACGTTCGTTCACAGCACAACCCCCAAGCGGTTGACATTTTCAGAAACTTGATGCCGCAGCTAATAAGCCCACTTTGAAGTCGTAAACCAAACAAAAACGAACGAACTCTTTTAATACGTCGTATATTTCGTCTTATCTTGGAATTACTTTTCGAAATAAAATATCATTTAAGTTTACTAAACATTTTAAATTTCAATAATTATATTTGTAGAGCTCATTTTCTAATGCTGCAGTTCTTTTTCTCTCATAAACTAAGGAATATAACCTAAACGCATAATTTCGGTTAGACGAGAAAATTATACTGACATATATAAAATAATTTAAACATTCCAATCCAGAGTTTGAAATGATCTCCATCGTTTTAGTGCCAAGTATTTCTAGCTGTCAAACTTTTATTTTAGCAGTTACGCGTACAATTAATCAAATTAGAAGTCAACTTCAATATTTATGTTGAAGAGAATGTACATAAAGCTCGATTTAACAAATCCGGAGAGCGACGTAAATTAGATAGTTTGATTTGTGGTTAAATATGTTTTCTAAATGCCTAAGCGATATAAAAGATTATTTCTAAAGACTATGAAAGAGGTTTAAAATTAAAAACAGAGCAAAAAATCATTCATTTGTAAATATATAATAGATTCTTAAAAGTAATTCACTGGATAATTGATTTCAAGTTAATTAAATGGTGGAATAAGCTAATTTTAATTAACTGCCCACTGCATTATTACCTCGAAATAAATAACTGACAAACATTTTCTCATCATTGTTATTTACTAATTTAAAACAATGGTAAAGATTTACTTACAAATAGAATAATGTAATATAATTGTACTTCAATTAATTAAATATTGCTATGTGAATGTTCTCAGAATTGAATGGCATTATTTCTCTGAATTCTGTTCCACCAAACATATATATGATGTTATGTAATGTTCTAATATTGATAAGAGTGTGTTTAAACAATATTTGATATGAATATTAAGTAAGTTTTCATTTGAATATAACATTTCTAAAATCATTACGATATTTAAAATCTAGTACTGTTAATTATTCTACTTCATATTAAAGTCAGTAAGTTTTCATTTAGAACTTTGTTTCAAAAATTCAAAATTATTCCTTCGTTATATAAATAAAAGTTAACTATGTAAATATGTAAAATAATTTATAAATAAGTAATATAAGTACATTATGTTCTATGAAAAATATTGCACTTGAGGTCTTGTACGGGATAGTCCCATACCAGAGATGGAAATTAAAACAAATCTCTCAAAACATATGATATAAATTTAATTTCACATAAAATAAAAGTTATATGTTTAAAAAATTGTAAAGACACAAACCGGCGAATGAAATTTGTAGAAATAAATATTGTTGTTAATTAAGACAATTGGACAAGCCAAGCTTGTTATGCCGTTGGGTATTCGAATTCAAGAGAGTACAGTGCGTCTTACGTTTAAATAAAGAACAACTATAGTGAAACTACAACTTTGCTTTAAATTCTTCCGATAGATGGCACTCTTAGAGGATCTACTCCCTCAATTTCGATATTGATCAGAAGGGGGAGGTAATTTTTTCCAGACTATTACACCCATGTTAACTGTTTAACTATCACTCACTGGAGTTTAGATTCTTCAGGTTTAATGAGCACGTATATCGCATGTACCCGGTGGATCTTTGGCGCATTGGGAATCGAACTCCGCACTTCTGCAAAGAAGGCCGATGCCCTAACCACTAAGATATTATGGCCACATTTAAATTAAAAAATAAATAAATAAGAAAGGGTTAATAAGTCCAAATTTTTTCCCTATTTATAGGCAATTTTCCAAGGAAAACAAAAAAAGTCTTTTTCCAAAAATAAATAAATTATAATAAAACAAGTACATTGGTTTATATCCAATTATATCCGCCATCTCAAAAATTTATAAAATTCTTTCATGTATGTCCATCAAATTTTCCTCCTTGATTGGGCAGATAACGGCTGCAACGTGGAATGAGATGCAGCTTTCCTTAGGATGCCAGTCACTTGCTAACTTAACATAAGCTGGGTGTTCTTCCGAAACTTGATACACTGTTGGTAATTACTTTAAACCATAATTATCGCAGATCTGAAATACCTATAAAGTTGCTTATGCCATCGTGCAATCAATTTGAACGATGTGATATTCTGTTTTTTTACTCCTCTCTCCTTTTAAGAAAAGGTGATTCTTTCCACGATTTAAAATATTCAACAATGCACAACAATAGTCATTTAAGTTCCTGAAGGTGTTCACTGGGATTTTGAACTGTACCGACTGCAGTGCTGTAGCTAGCTGCTCTAAATAATCTATGCCGCGAACAACTCAATCGAAATGGTCTCACAGATCTTCGACTGATTTAATTCAGGTGAGCTTTCTGGCCAGGGAAGAATGATAAACGTATTCTGGAACCTTACTCTTGGAACCACGTACGTACATTGTTAGCTATATGGCATCTCATATAGTCCTTCTAACAGATGCCTTTACCCTGAGAACAAACACTGCGAATATAGGAGTGGACATTGTCAGCAATGACAGATGCGTACTTGTATTTATTCATCATGGCTTCCAAAATGATGAATGAATCCATACAATGGCAGAAAAATATTTCCCAGGTCATAATGCTCCTGCCTCTAAACTGGGCCCCTCCAGAAATGGCTGTAGGGTGTTTCTTTCAGATGTTTCACTTGGTATACGTCAATGTATATCTGGTCCAATGGAGCATAAAGCGTAATTAATCGGAAAACGCTACCGGTAGCCACACCAGTGGATGTCCAGTTGAGGTACTCGCGTGCAAAGTCCAGCCTTCTTTGCCAATGACTGGCAGTCAGCATAAGTGCATGAACTAGGCGTTTACTTCGCAATCCCATTAGCCACATCATTGAATTTGAACAGTCTCATTTTGCTACACAAGGTATACTTTTAACAAGACGTCAGGTGAACAGTTCACAAATTTATTTTTTCTGTAAATGCTGCCAATCTCGGCCCAAAAGCCAATGATCATGCCCTTTTAGACAGTGAATTACGCCAACGGCTGTAATGATATTCAAAGCCTTACTCTCTTACTAACATTCTTTATCTGCCCAACTGTACTGTGCTGCCAGCGGCCTCATGTGATTGGTTTTTTAACGTTGATGACGTAAATACGTTCTATTCACATTAATGTGACTTTACTGTATAGTTAATGCCGGCTAACTTGTCTAGTGGTCAGCGTGCCTAACTACGGATACTGGATCCTGGGTTCGTTTAGGCTTGCATGTACTTTGTCTCACTACCTATCCTGTCTTTGTCCTTTCCTTGTGTGTGGATGATTGCCTACCCTATAAACGGGTCCCTATGGCGTGTGTGTACAGAAGAAGTCGGATTCCACACCAAATACGATTCTGTTGAAAAAGTGGAGCAGCGCACCCCAATTTGCGCACCCCCATCCTAGAGGGCACACGAGAACAACAACAATTGTATAGTTAATAATTTTTTTTCAAAAAATAATTTATTTTTATGTTATCAACGTGTTCGCAATAGCTTGCTTATATTGTTATAAATCAAATTTTGTATCTACATATATTTTTACATGATTTAATACAATTTTAGACGCTTAATAAATACTCAAATTTTTTTTAACATAAATTAAAATTTGGAATGATAGGAAGAACTTGATGGCGTATTTAATGGAAAAAAACTTGCTGTTAAGCTTCCGACTTAATTATTTGATTAATTTTTAAATGGCGTTCCTTCTGATGAAATAAACCTTCCATTCAAAATTTGGAACTTCAATTTTTTTTAACTTTTATTTAAACACACACACACACATTTTTAACGTAAAACCAATTTCCTTTTTAATTAGCAAGTAAAATAATTATTTCCTCTGAGATTTATTCAATACTTATTGAAATAACTTTCAAGATTCTATTTTATCAGCTTTATAATGAGCAAACATTAATTTGAACATTTATTTATTTTTTTCATTTTAAATTTTCATTTCTTTAATATCCATACTTGAATGACTTTCTAAGCAATTTTCACAAAAGGTAAAACTGATACCGGCATAAATACTTGACATCTTTTTTGGCAAATAAATAATATAAAGTAAAATCAGAAAAATCAAACTAAAAAAAGAAAACATGTCTTTTTTGTGAAGTTTTCAGTATTGACACTTATTATATTTCGAAACATTAAAATAATAAAAGCAACAAAATTACTTATGTGAAACAATTAAATAACTCATTCTTTATTTTCCGAAATAATAAATGAATATTTATTTTTTGTAGTTGATTGGTACTGACGTTCAAATTAGAACTAATCTGCGTCCTTATAACTCACATTGATGAAAGAAAAAAATTTATATATTGACTCAATCAATGAAAATATTTGAAGATTTTTGTTAATTTGAACATTCTTTCCATTATTTTAGTTGTAGATTAGGTGATTAAGCCATTAGCTCAACAATACGCTGTGTCAATCAGTACAGTGGGTGATCAGTTAACGAACATAATCTGTCACAAGACTGTTCGCTAGCTGAATTGTTCGTTAACCAATCATTGATTTACCATAGGTTTTTTTTGTAAAATCGATTATATTGTTCAGGAGACCCAAAATATTAAATTTAAGAAAAGGACGTATAATTTGTTAACAAATTTATTATTTAAAAAATACATACACGTAGACTTGTATATTAATCATCCTATACGTTTTTTGTTTATGATGCGTTAAAGAGCATGTCAAATGTCGGTAGCTTTTTCAGGATATGATTAATAGCATTATCGTGGTAAAGATCCCCAACCTTACAGACATCAGCTTGGTTTGGGTCAATTCTGAGACCTTTGCTTTGACATCTTCAAAATAGTTTTAATGGCAGATGTCAGCATTGGTCCGAATTCAGTTTTGAATGAAATCAAAACAGAAACTGATGGCCTACTTTGGCTATAAATATTCTATTAGGGAAGAAACAATTTTTTTTTTTCCAATTTAGAACTTTTAAGTTTAATAGGCAGGTAACAGAAATCGAAACAAATGAATAACGATTTTTAGACCATTAGATTTGGGAACCCTACACATTATGCTCAGAAAACTGAAAAGTGTTCGTTAGAATTTACTTTAGTTCGTTATACGAGTATGTGTTCGTTGTTCGAATTGTTCGTTAACCGATCATCCATTGTAATTTAGGTACACATGGATATGCTTGTGATTATTTGGAATCCATTTCAAATCGTATGTTCCTCTTTCACTGGCTCAAACAGTGGCACTAGATGGCCATAACAACAAGATGCCTACATTCATAAATCCTCCGTGTCTGTTCTTCAACATCTGCCGGTCATATGTCTAGTTATTATGTACAACATTTAGCTAAATGATTTAATACATATATTAGATGTTACTTTCTTTTCCAAAAAGTACTTTCTATTGTAGTCAATACTACATTTGCATGTTTTGAGTGTAACCATATGCATAATTGTTTCTCATAACAATATAAAAGAATATAAATTTTTAACACGCTTCAACTTATTAATTTTGCATATTCTCTACCCCAAATTTAATCACTTTGAAATGTTCCAACCTATTTACAACTATGACTTTTGTTTTACTGTATATTTACAGAAAATGAATGCAAACTAATCAAGACGGCTTTTAATCATTGGAAACGTAACTTACATAGAAAAAATAAAGAAATCTTCCCAGTAACGATTTTAACTTAATCACAATACAAAAATAAAATGAATGGGAGTTTTCATTAGAAATTTGCTTTTCAGAATTATGTAACGAGCAGTGAGTCCAGAATAAAGGGGATTAACAATTTCACGCTTGCGCTTTCTCACTCTAACAATTTTACTTACACTGTTGAGAAAAATTTGTTTAACAGTTTCAAAATATTGAATGTGAGGAGGCTAACATTAAGATACCTGTATTCACTTTCTACTATCCGAAGAAATTAATTTTATCTCTATTCTGCGGAAAAATAGAAGCAAGTCTGTTGAGTGGAAAATCATTTGGAAAGAGCTAAAAATAGCATTACTTTCATTAGATGGAGTTGAGAGACATCGTCTTTTAGAGCCAATCAATGAGACCAATCGATATTTTTTAAGTTCGGAGATTTTTGAACAGTCTATTGTAAAATATGATAACTTAACATGAAAGTTTCTGACTGATGTCAGAGTATATATCATTGAACAAGTAGCTAATTTATTTTATCTTAAAATTCTTTTAACGCTATTTTATTCTAATTTGGTATGATTTTTCAAACATATAATTATATTTTGGTGGATAGTATGATATTATTCTACTAAGCAGCGTATACGCAGAAATGTAACGTGAAATATAATCAGATTTACTTTTAGTAAAAGTATGTTTAGTAATTGACTTTTTACCAACCAAATATTTGCGTTGTATTATAACTTTTTTCAAAATGTTATGCTTATCTTATTCGAAACGTTATAGTGATATGTTTCTTGTCGATTCATTTTGCCCAATATCTCGTAATTTTAAACCCAAAACGGTCTTAGTTGACACTAGAGACGCACCGTCCACTATTTGACAACTACCTACTGTAATCAGAACACAAATCATGAATTTATACTTTTACACACATTCTTCTGTACTGTCGTTGTCTTGTACCAGCTTTGGCTTGCAATATGGGGTGCGCTGCTCCACTTTTCCAACTGAATCGTAATTTGTTGTGGAGTCCGAATTCCACAGTACACACATGCCATAGGTACACGTTTATACGGTAGAAAACAATTCACAACCCATTCATACAAAGAAAGGAAAATGACAGGAGAGAAAGAAAGTACATCCATTCGAATCCAGGAGCTGTCTATTCGCAGTCAGTCAAGCTGACCACTTGACAAGGTGGGGGACTTCTGTGCTGTTCTGTATATAAATAAACAGTGTTATTTTCGTGCAAAATGTCAGTAGTTATGTAACTGTGTTAATGATAATAATTTATCTCGGATATTAACTCATAATAATTTAAATTAATTAAAAAATAATAATTTAAATATATTTTTGTTGTAACTTGCGTATCTGTGTATTAAACAACCTTTTGAAGCACTAAAGTAACCCTCATAATCTTCTGACTTCTTCTTTCATAATTTGATACACTAAGCAAAACAGATAACGCTCTTTAATTTGCACAACATATATTTATTAATATAAAACCAACTTTTCAATTAACGATGAATTTGACACCAATTTCCTAAACATGAGGCAAATTGTGATTATATACATTCTCAGATACAATCTGAAAACACTTTAGTTTCTTAACTGATATAAAAACTGAAAAAAAAATTAAGTAAAATTTACGAAAGCTCATCATTTGCATAAGCTATTTAATTACTACTAATTTTGAAATCAAAGCCATAAATTTAAATATTTTGATGAAATTTGTAGTTTCGGTTAGAAAAATAATTAATCCCCGAATTCATTGCGGAAAATATTTCTGTTAGGAAACCAAAACCAATTTCGAGAAAATTGAATAATGCTTATTAATATGCATGTGTGTATGTGATTAGTTGAAGAAATAATTCAATACACAGTGAACAGCTAGAGGCTACTTCCTAAATATTATCTCTAATACCTGACTTACTAGATACAATTAGAAAAACCAATAATAGAATTCGTTACTTTTTCTTCCCCTTGAATTTTAATAAGTGTATTTAATAAAAGAAAATATCTGTTATAATATTTTTAGGAAAGCAATCAAGCAGACTTTCTTTATTCATAATTTCCCATTAAAGATACTACTTTTATTCATAAAAAGCAATTAATTTGATTAATACTGTTCATAAAGTGGAGCATATGATTTATCTTTAATAAATTATATTGCTTATTTATAAATTTATTATACAAATTTTTGTTTTCTTATGTTATCCTCATAGTGCAAAATACAACAATTAAAATGTCAGCCCGATGTTCATAGATCATTATATTTTTACTTGTGCATTTAATATTTTTATTAGAGATATATAATTTTCGAAATTGAAATAATTATTTTTTAAAGTAAAACGAATTCTTTCATCACAATTATTATTACAACTCAAGAAAATGAATGGCTTATAAAAATATTAAAAATTTCAAGTAGAATTTTGAATATTGATAACGATGTATTTGTAAATGATCAAATCAATTTTACTATTGGTAAAGCATTTTTAAGAGATAATTTTACATATGTAATCGGTAAAGCTCGATAAACGTTAATGTTAACTTTAGTTAATCTGCATATTTACCGATTTACTTTTATTTGAAGCTTATAATCAAGAATTTCCTGCACTTTACGTAGGAAAATGTGAAGATTAAATAAAGTTTAGTTAAACAGGTTAACTGTTTCGGTTAAGTTCAAAACTTAATTGTTGAAAACGGATTCCAACAAATATTTTGTTGATTGTTTCAATAACACGATTAATTAGGTACTAATAATATACAAATAAAATACATTAATTATTTTTATTGCATATTTAAACTGTCGTTTATTTAATTGATACATTTTATCAATTTATTTGTTCATTGTTTGCATGTACTAATTTTATTCTTTTTTTTCAAAAAATACAGATATAACACTATGTTTACTTGAGATTTATACAACCAAATCACCAACACATATATAATAAAATTGCTACTAATAAGGAAAGGGTGACTAACTTAAGATTTAAATTTACAACCATTCGCAAAATAAAGTGTTCAAAACCACATTAAAAGAGCATTTGACAGCTGGTAATTTAGGGTTAGTAAAAAAGAGAGATACACAATAGAACAACATGTTTTGGTATTAGTAAGACATATCCCCCTAAGAGATTTCTCGCCACATCTAGCCTCATTTGTTTTGATTATAGTGTTGCGAATTTGAGTTTTTGTTATTTTGGGATATCTTTTGTTGTCAGGTTTGCTTTTTTTCCCTCGTGTTTTACATCAGTTTTATGTTTTTTTAAGTAGCAATTAGAATTTGAATTTTTTGTTCAAAGTTTCAATTGGGCCGATTTAGGAAAATTTCCTGTTTGAAAAACATGTGTTTAGCTTGGCTATGAAAAAAGTCGCCAATCAGGAGGATATGTCCTATTAGTTCTCGTGTTTTTACACTTGAACATTTCCTGGATATGTGCGTTTTGATGATGGAATTGGCCACTTAAATTGATTGATTTACCATATTTGGGGTTATTTGAAGTCTATACCAACAAACCCATAAAAAAGTGTACATTGAAGAAAATTTTTTTTCAATACTTCACCAATGAAATTCAACTATATTCATACAAAATGAGCATATAAAACTTTGACAAAAGATTGCATATGACTGAGAAAAATTATGAAGTCCAAATTTTCTATATATTACACTTAAATCTATCTCTTAAACTTTACTATCCAAAAAATAAAAAAAAAATTTAGAGATAAAATTGCTTTTAATTTAATTAAGATATGCCACTAAATAAAAACTTTAATTGCTTGAACGTGCATATTACCTTTAATAGAATTAGCTTCTGCATTTTTCATAAGTAAAAATATAAAACATCCAGAAGTATCAAATTTTGATTTAATAAAGCAAGAATTTCAATTTTGTAGAGGGTAGTTTAATTCATAGGATTTTACTTATAATTTACTAAGTGTAAATCATCAACAATGAGAAATTTAATTTTATTCTTTATTCCAAATAAAATTAAGTGAAATTCTTATAAAATATATGCCGTTACTAATATTAAATCGAAGGATTGTTGGTTAAAAGTTTAACAACCCTTTTTAGCATATAAAGAGAAGTTTTTTTTTTAATTTAATTGAAATCTCTACAAACTTGAATTTTAGTAATGCCTTAGTTTCTGTTTCTTTATTCAACCATTTTTAAAAAGAAAAAAGTTTAAAATATATTCCCTTCCGTTTTTTTTTCCCTTATGAAGAAGAACTGACATTGCACAAAAATCTATCTTAAAAATCTGATTTAAATTAGAAACTATCGAGAGGAAAAATTCCCTTCTTCGGAAATTTGAATTTTAAACAATGGTAGAAAAAGCGGGAAATGATTCGGAAAAGAGAAGAGGCGTTGCAATTAATGGATCGATAAAAAGCTGGGTTCTGATTCGTAAAAATCACAGCTTAATTTTCCACATGTTGAACACACTTGTGACAGAGGATTTTATGAACTGCTTTATCGCTTTAAATTGCGAAATTCAATAAGTACTAGTAGTAACAATTATTTTAAAACTGTTAAATATAAATCCAAAATAAAAATTATCCAATATCCAAACTGTTAATATAAAATCCAAAATAAAAATTAAAATTATTTTTATTTTGGTTTTTATATTAAATTTAATTTGAAAAAGCATTCCATTTTAAACAAAGAATGTTTCATTATAACTTATAATAAAATTAAGTGCTATTTTAAGTTAAATTTAAAATGAAAGTAATAAAGAAAATGTGTTTTCAATTTGTGTGTAGACTCCATTTACATATATCTTATTTTTATAACATTTTGTGGCTAAGAGTTATTTTCTGTGTACATAACAGTAGAGAAACATAAATTTCGAATGCTTTGATTCCTCTCTTTTTGGATATTCTCTCCCTCCTTACCTCAGACTTTTCCAAATTATGGTTCGTACACCAAACTTTCCAGGCTTTTCATTACTTATATAAATTTCTTGATTTTTTTATCAACGTTATCGATAGTTTTTCAACTATCCTCTGCAAAGTAATAATCAACTACGAAATTTTAAAGATCTTAATCGATTGTATATTGACATCGAACATTTTTGTCTCAGAACATTTCTGTCGAAGAACATATTTACAATCTTTGGATCCATGGATAAGTCCAGTACCCTTACTTGTCAAAACAAACATTTATAGTTAAAAATCTTCATTAATTTTGATTAAATATGTAATCTGCCTACTACATTAGTTAAAGAGAATTATTGAAAAAAAAATACTCGGAAAATAGAATACTTGATTTTGAAATCATCAAAGATCATTGGGCATGGTTTCAGAGTACCACTTCTTACGAAAGGTTCTCATTAAAAACGTGTATATAAAACAGACATATACTTGCTTTAGTTGTAATGACAATTACATATCAAAATCATAAATTTTCTAATGTAAAAATATAAAAAGTTAAAATAATTTCTTCTTAACAGATGATTATATTTCATTGTCTTGGAAAAGTCTTCAGAAGAAACAGTTTAAAATATAATCGCAAAATTTATTACAGCACTATTAAGCAGTTAGCTATCATTTTATCTCTTTTTGACATTAATTTAAACTTATTGTTCTAAATTGTTAGAATTGTTATATAAAATTCTAAATTGTTAATCTTATCGTTAGAATCTACTATGCAATTGGAATGGGTCATTGTTCTGTTCTAAAAAAAATTCGTAGAAAAATTCATAATAAATTGAGAAAATACTGTTTTACTCACGCTTTAGTCATTGTTATGTTCTAAAAAAATTTCTGGAAAAATTCATAATAAATTGAGAAAATACTGTTTTACTCACGCTTTAGTCATTGTTATGTTCTAAAAAAAAATTCCTGGAAAAATTCCTAATAAATTCAGAAAATACTGTTTTACTCACGCTTTAGTCATTGTTATGTTCTAAAAGAATGCCTGGAAAAATTCATAACAAATTGAGAAAAATACTGTTTTACTCAGGCTTTTGTCATTGAGAAAAAGATTTATCGAAAAACATCAAATAACAATACAGTGATGATACAGAGGAACTCCAATCATCCTAATCACTTTCAGAATTTCAGAAAAATGTATTCAACTGGAGAAGAGAATGAATTTAAGAAAAAATCTAAAGAAAAGGAAAGTTAAAAGAAGGGTGAAGATGAGAATGAGAGAAAGAGATGTCACCAGAAATCTTCAAAATCTTTCTTTTGAAAATTCCTAGATATCCCATTCGGATAATCAAAAAATTGGTTAAAGGGATTTTTCGGAAAAAAAAAAGATTTCAAGAGAAGTTTGTGCCAAAGACATAGAAGAAAGAATTATGAATGAGACGCTGGATTTCAAACTCAAATGATAGTCACCTTATTGAAACAATCGAGAAAGAAGATGACCTTTATGTCCAAGTTAAAACAGACACGGGACCATCAGATAGTGAATCATTTGCCGGCACTGAAGTGGATGGAGCGTCAAGCCAAGAATGACCACATGAAAATTTTTACTTACAAGCAGATACGCGACTTGGCTGCGCGAAAACAAATGAAGGCAGTGAAACAGATAACTCTGACCGAAATGTTCAGCAAGCAGTGACTTTCATTTACAGGACTGAACATGCAAACTGTATTGATGAACAGCAGTTGTAAACTCAAACTGCAAAAGTGTTGGTTTAAGTTAATTGATTTTAAAAATTATTTTTCTTTAAAAATATTTAGTTTTTTTTCCCATTTGCATTTGCATTTCTATTTGCAACATAATTTTTTAATTACAATGGAATCTTTTTTTTTTTCCCAAAATATTCCTTTAACCGAAGTTTTGATTATCCGATTCGGGGGCTGGTAGCAATTGATTTGAATAATTGGAGTTATACTGTACTAGAAGTAGAGAAAAAATACGGGTAGTATTACAGCAGCACAGTACAACACAGAGTGCATTTTAAGAAAAGGATATTCCATATTTTTCTTTTATTTTTTAAAATATCGTTTTTGCTTTCTAGAATGGACGTGGTTTCGCTTTTTCCAATACAACGTTGATCGAAAAGACATTGAAACGGAAACGAAGATTTCATGGACTTCAACTTATCAAACTCGTAACTAAAGAAAACAGAGCATCTAAATGTGATATGTTTTGGTTTGTTTGTCGCTCATCGGTCATTTTTTTGCGCATGATGATTAAATAGATTAAGAACTGCAGCTTGAAAATGATTATGAACCATTAAACTATGCAGACCTGATGTAAGAATCAGAACCATGAGCTATTGAACCAAAAACTATAGAGATAACTGTTCGACTGCCAACTCGGGTAACATCAACATGTAAGATAACATTTTCATAAGGCAAAATAACAATTTGACTTATAGCTAAGTAAATATTAAATATCATTAGAAAATAATAAAAAAAATGATTATTTTTTTCAATCCAAATTTTTTCATATAAAAATTTGCGTACTTTTTTTTTTTTTTTTTTTTATTAAAAGCCATATCCAAGAAAAGCTATCAGTCTTGTTATGTTAGTGTATCATAAATTTTTAAGTGTCTGCAAGATCAACTTTCATGTTGTAACACTTAACATAAAACGAGCTACGCAACAATAGTATTGAACAAATATAACACTGCAAAGAGAAAAGAGAGGATCGCTAAAGTATATATCATTTTAACTTAAAGCAAATTTATCTTAAAACGTGATTTTGTAGCAAAGTGTAATAATATGTTTCATAACACAACAATATTTAAAACACATAGCTGCGAGAAAAAGCTATTTTTAAAAATATATTATTGTTATGGAATATAGTAATATTTTAAATGGTGGTTTGTTTGTCGCTCAACTGTCATTTTTTGCGCACGAGAGCTAATTAGATAGACCGGGATATACGGTTTAGAGTGGATTCCGAACAACTACAAACATCCATGCCTAATGTGGGATTCGACCCCGCAAACTGCTAAACCGAAGGCAACAGCGCTAACCATTCGGCTGCCAGCTCTACGTTAAATTTTAGAAATGGTGCTGCAAAAATAGTCGTATTTTAAAATGCATTACTTTCACATATAACAATATTATTATCTTAATACGTGATATTCATCAAAAATAATTGTAACTGAAAAATATTTTGTGATCTGAAATATATTATGTGAATTTGAGATTTTAATGAAAAACTCCTATAAAAACCACCAAGAAAATAAAGTCTAATAATTTTCATAGTTAATCTTTAGCATCAATAAGTATTTTAATATATTATTTACTTTAATACTTCATTTCTTTTGACCATAAAATTTGATAAAAAAATAAAAAAATTTATGAAACAAAAATATTGAAAAAGTTCTATCAAATTGGTATTATTTCGACATAATATTGATTTCAAAATAATAAATGTCAATACAGATTTAAAAACAAAATAAAGAAAGAAAAATAAACTGCTTTCAATGAATGAGATAAATATTTTCCTTTGCATATCATTTATTTATTTTACACTTTTGATTTAAGAAATAATTTTTTAAAAGCTATAGAGGGATATAAAGATAATACCTTCTTATATTTCGTCGGAAGATTTTTTATTTAAAACGACTTTAAAACACATTTCGAGGATAAAATATTCCTATTTTAAATAGGAAAAAATGCAATTTCAGCAGGGGGATAAAAAAAATCAATCGGTGTCCTAAGAAAAATGTAGAAAATCATATTTTATGACCGAGACATATTGATAAACAAGTAAATTACGATTCTAATATCCCACCTAAGAATTTGCATATTTTCAATTTCAAATATTTACCTTAGGAGTGCAAATAGATACAATAAAACTGTTTAACATCTATTTTATTAGCGGAAATATTCGTAGAATTTAAAATTATCATATATTTATTCAGTATTACATTCAAATGATTTTGAATTCTAATAAATTTGGCAATAACGAAATTTAATTTTGTTGGATATTTCATGTTTTAGACTATAGATATATAGTATTTTTGCCCGGTAGACTCATGGAAATATTTTAAATTATTTTAAGAAGGCGATATTAAAAATGCAAATTGGCTATTAAGGAATACGTTTTATTAAATATTTTCCAATTTAATATTCATTTCTGAAAAGAATGTAATTATAAATAATATTAAAATATTCATTTATGAATAAGTTATTAGTTTCAGAGATATCAATTTCTGGAAAACAATTTTTTTGCTGGTAAATCGAGGCAGTAATAGTAAAACTTGTGACTTACAAAGTTTTGTATTACACTGAATAAAATATTCAATTAATTATTAATTAAATTTGTTAGTTTTATTTTTGCTTAATTTAACTAAGGGTTAAAATATTTTCCTGAAAAAGAAGTTAACATAAAAACTGAGAATGTTTTATCCAAAATGCACAGGTCCACGGTTCTATCCACAGGCTGGGTATGACTCAGTCTTTCATCCCTTTAGTGGATCGATAAAACTGAGTACCAAGCATGCTTGAGAACTAAATTCTGAGGATTTCATGTTAAACTAAGCTGACCACCTAACTTGGACATACATTTTGCATTCCAGAGTCCTAGGTCAAGAAAACAGATATAGGAGTTGTAGACCTTCCCCATTCGTTGGGCTGTCGTTCCCCCCAAAGTTTATTTTTATAAATTTACTTTTTCCTAAATACATTTCAGCAACACTAAATTACTATTCTGCCCTTTGTGCAAAAAAGAATTTAATAATTTAAATATATTATATATAAGGATATTTATTTATATTATTATTATATAAATTATTATTTAAGAACTATATTATATAAGATTTTTAAGCATACACAACACATAGCATATTGGAAGATCTTTTGATGGACAATGTTTATAAATTTGTAATAATATTTAACAGTTGTAATAATTGTGTAACTATATAGCAACGTTCATCTCCTATTGTTTAACATTAACTGGTATTGAACATAGTCATTTTCTCCGAAGAGTGAAGTCTCACATATTACACTGAACACCGATGATTTGGAAATAAATAGCGGATAGTTAGAACAACTGAAAAATGTTAAAAGGCCTTTGTTGTTATTACTTATGACACTAGGGCACGCCAAACTCATTAGGCTACGGCTATGCGAAATTAGGTCCGAAGGCTGCATCTTTCATTTAATTAGAACGCCATGAATGTGAAAGTACGTCTTTGCTTTAAGGCTACTCCGATAGATGACACCACTAGAGGATCCACTTAATTTTGACTTTGTTCTGGAGGGGTAGGAAATTTTCTTCAGAATATTACATTTATTGTAGTTGCTCAACAACCGTCCACAAGACTTTCAATTCCACAGATTTAACGACCATGAATATCGCATGTACTCGATAAGTCTTTGATGATACTGGGAATCGAGCCCGGCCCTTCCGGATGGAAGACCTATGCCCCAACCACTAAGCTACCACAGCCCTTAAAAGGCTTTTTATAACATATACCATTTGGCTTTTTATAACATATTCTAACTATTTGAAGAAATTCCATAAGTAAAATACAACAGTCACATATCACAAAGGAGAAACTGAAAACTCCCTAGAATCCACATCGACGACTTCATACAAAGGAAAAGAATGCATCCACCACCTCTCGTTGTTCAACAGAGGCCAAAATCGAGCCCAGAACTCTCCTCACAAAATGCAGTCGCGTTACCAGTGGTTCGAATGGGAACGGAACATTGTACATTTAAAGGGGATAATTCTGAGTTTAAACCAACACTTTAACTTGTCGTTTTTCTGCTGAAACTTTTTCGAAAATAAAGTACCTTAACGATGAATTAAAAGGATAAAATGATCAAATAATCGGATGAAAAGAACTTGAATGTAAAACAGATATTTACTTAAAAATGTTAACTTAAATTTAATAACTTATGAACCTGGCTTGATTTTTCCATTAGGCAATCAGAAAATATTTGCCCTTTATGAACAACCAATACATAAAACTAATTCTCGGGAATAAAAGCATCTACATGTGTGTGTATGTGCACAGCTGTGTTTCTACAATTAATATTTGTTCACAGCATACTTTATAAATTTAGTTTGACAACTCAAAAGATATTTTATTAAGGTTTATATTTTTACATCGCTTGCGTAACAACATTTTATGTTATAAAGTTCATTACACTGTTATAACAGTAACATTTCTAACAGCTTTGTACTTGTATATCAGTTATTTTTCCAAGCTTAATGATGTTATTTCCACATTATCATATTCTCGAAATAGTTGCAATTTTCATTTTACAATGAGATTTTCATATATAGTAGGTTACAAATATTTTCTTATTTACATACGTAGTCTTTCTAATCTCCATGTTAAGGAATGTACTAGACGAGGTCCACGAGTCCATTTGCTTTCAGAAAGTTGAAAACAAGCGTAGGAGACCTATATAGGTCCTCAAGAGACGACCCCAAGCACTTATGATATATGCCGGTAATGACAGTTCATTTTGACATTTAATACAATTCGGGTGCACCTTGAAACCTCTCTCGAATGGAAGTCCTTTCAGGTGTCCACTGAAAAATCGGGAAAGTGTTGTCTGAACATATCTACTTCAGTCAAAAGCAAGGGATCTTCCACGACAGTCTGCTTAATACCAGGGATGACTCGGGGGAAAGAGCCAAATTTTCTTGTCAGCATGTCTTCCAATGGAATACAGTTCAAGATAGGTAGCTGCTAATAGTTCTTCAGAACCCTCCGTCGCCAGAACGTATATCACCGGCCCTATCACCAACTTTTCGCCAGTTTGAACTATATTGAATGGTTCTACGACTGTCAGTCAAAAACCAAACATCTCTAAGATCTTTAAAGGACAAAACAGCGCTTAACCCCTTACATACGTAGTTTTTATTTATTTATTTATTTATTTATTTTTTATTAAAAAAATTATTAATTAGCTAGTTACCTAGTTCGCTACTTAATCTTAGATACGCGAATTATTTATTCTCAAAATACAGTTATTCCCTCTATAATACGGTATATTAGTTCTGTGTTATAGGAAAAATCTTGTAAGAGTATTCTCGTAAAACGCGCTCGTATGATCTCGTATAACGCATTACGTACAAATGATCCGTGTTTAACTCTTCTCGTTAAAGGGGATTTAAATCGAACATTAAGGAAAAACTATGTTATGAACGAAATGTGTGCGTTTTATTAAAATCAAATTAAAAATATCTTAAATAAAAAACTTATACAAATGTAATTAAAAAAACAGTTCATTTCAAATAATTACAAAAACAGTTTTATTGCATGTTTATTCGCTGTAAGAGCTATCTAAAATGCCTGACTAAGGATAGGAAGGTCCTGTGTTCGAATCCCGGTTCAGGCATGGATGTATTTTCTCTCTATCTATCATGTCTCTGTCCATTCTTTGTGTGTGAATGGTTGCCTACCCTATAAACGGGTCTTATGGCATATGTGTGTACTGAAAAAGTCGGGCTCCACATCAAATAAGGTTCAGATGGAAAAGTGGAGCAGAGCACCCCAATTTGCCAGCCTAGCTGGCACACAAGAACAACAACTATCTAAAATAGCATTCCACCGACGTGTTTTTTTAGCAGAATGTGTTCAAAGGTCAATAATATAATTAATTTAATTTTATAAGAACACATTAGACATAATGTGCAAACATAAGCGAAATTGATTAAGATCTGTACAAATCATTATATATTTCGCAGCACAGAAGTATAACAGGAGAAATCAACACGTTAAATCGGAAAAAACACGTGTTATACTTGGGACATAAAAACACGTAATACGAAAACGCGTTATAAGAGTACCATGTTAAAGGAAGGATTACTATACATACATTTTGTTAAATCCATCGGTTATTATGTATACTTTAGTTTATTTTTAATAGTAGCACAAAATTTATGTAATAATAAAATTTAATTTGCATAAATTCAAAGCTAATAGTTATTAAGGAATATAGTATTTTATAAAAAAAAGTTATTTGGTGTGTAAATTATTTTATAGTAAATATATTACTCAAATTTATGAAGATCTGCGTTAATATTGACTAATGTTTGAAATTCGCAAAATATTATCGCCGTTGGATAGGAAGTAGTTTAGTTTGATAAAATAAGTGTTCTAACGCGGGAGTTTGATACTTAATTCCCCACTTCAAAATCCTTGGTTGAAACTGTCAATATAAGTTAAATATTTATAGGATCTGGTGCACTTTAGCAAATATATTATGGAAAGTTTGGAAGAGATAGGCGCCTATTCTGGTGTAGACCCCAACACTTATAGTGTTTCCAAAATTATCAGGTGTTTGTGTTATGTAACGATTTTGATCTGTGCAAATAAGCAGTAGTAAACAAATTAAGTTAAGAAAACTTTAGAGCGAACACTTATTTCAGAATTCATAATTGTTAAATAATATTTTAAATAGTTAAATTTTAATTCATTTTAGTGAATATTTACAAGTATTGCTTTGCTTTTATGTACAACTAATTAGCTTTAGCAAACTGAAATAATGTTGTAATGCCAAGTGAAATTATGAAACAATTACTTCACTTAGTATTCTCAATTTTAGGTAACATATTTATAAATTTCACCTTTTACTTGTATTATAAATTACCTTTTTATTACCCTATCATGAATTTTCAATTCCATAATACTTAAAATTTTCAAACAATTTGCGAAGTAGATTCGAAATTCCTTTTTTTTATTATGTTTTAATGAAAATAAAGCATTAAAAAATACAATGTTTTAAAAATAATTTTCAGAGTGAAACAAAATTTTGTGCAACGAAATTATAATTGTGACTTTATTTAAACTAAGAATTCAAAATTTCTTTGGTAACTGAAAAATTTGGTAACTCCTGGCACAGTTTTAATGTAGAAAAGCATTTGAATATCCAACACATTTTTGCCTTCGAAAAGGACATTCTATTGATAGAGGACTATCTTTCAAGAGGACAATTTTCCATTGGCTACATTTATCTTTCAAGAGGACAATTTTCCAATGGGCACATCTTTCTTTCAAAAGGACTCTCTATTGGTAGAGGACACTTTTCCATTGTCTACATTTATCTTTTAAGAGGACTTTCTATTGGTAGCAGACCGTATTTATGCAACGCAAAGGAGGGAACTCGGAAAACTCTCTGATGTTAATTCGGAGAGACATGTAAAAACGTCTTATCCAGCACTTTCAACTACCGTAAAGAATTTTCCTATCGGTATGCAAATTGAAAATTTAAGGCATTTTATGTGATATTTTTAACACATTTTCTTAAATAGTGTTTTTAATATGCTTCTAAACTAGGATTTTATGTGAAAATTCTTTATTCATTACAGCGATCACAATCTAGTTTTAGAAGCAAGAGTATCATTCATTACCAGAAGTTACCAAGTTGCACACTTAACCTTCTAAAAATACCCGGATGATAAGGTCTTTATATATCATATTAGAGAAATCTAGCATTACTCATTAAGTAAACGGATTTAATAATTAAATATATCTCAGATCTGATTTCACGAGATATCTATACCCCAATTAGTATAATTAAAAGGCATTGCTTGTTGAACATCTAATGCACAGTTTCATTTTCCTCATCAATTTTCCTGCAGCCAAGTCGCGCATCCATTTGACAGAGAGAATTTTCTGGTAATCAAATTCGGGCTGATGTTCCATCCACTTTACAACAGTTTCAAAGCCATAAAATGCTTCACTAGTTGGTAGCCCAGTGTCTGCTTCAATTTAAGCATTAAAGTCGACTTTTTCCTGGACATTTTCAATAATTTGAGCACTATTTGCAATTTGAAATCAAGTGTCTGACTCATAATCCCACCCCCTGTATCTTCAGAAGTAACTTCTGAACATCCAGGAATTTTCAAAAGAATGTTTCTGAATTCCACAAATTATATGTTATTCTCATCTTCTCTTACCTTTCCTTTTCTTGAGATTCTTCCTTTTTCTCATTTTCCCCCTCGTCTTCAATATAATTCAGTTTTTCTGGAATTCAGAAAGCTATTCGGACAGTCGGAATTCAGATAATTGGATTCCTGCTGTACAAAATTACATTCGATTACTATCATGAGAAGAATAGAATCTCTGAAATCGTCATCTGACTAAGTTTCACAGTTACATTTTCCAAATTTTATAATGAGTCCTAAACCAGTATCTATAGCCCATTAAATAATTTTAGTGCAATATGCGAAAGAAAAAAAAATTATTTTTTTTAAATATCATTTTATACAAAACACTAGAAACAATTTTAAATTGTGACTCCTTTTTCGAAGATCAGTTTCTATTCCAAAAAGCATACGTACAGTGTTTCCAAAAATGGAGGATATTTTTACATTTTACTTTTAATTTTAGGAAATCCAATTCAAAATTATTACTCCACAAGTTAAGAAATGCATTTTAGCATAGAAATGGAATATCGATTTGTGCACGAAATAAATTGGATTTCAGGAAAAACTAAAAGTTGTCATCATCGATTATGTGACATGTTCCAACATGTCGAACACGTCTGAATCTTTAAATGCGTAAAACCTTTTCTTATCTTTAAGCGCAATTGAATTTTAAGCAAAGAGAGAATAGTGAATTTTTATTTAGTTTTTTTTTTTCTTTTTCTCCAGAATAAAAACGATTATGACGTCGTTCTTTTCTTTATCTCTTCATGGATCATAAATTAAATTAAAGTTGGTTTTGGTGACAAGATTAAAGAAAATTATTTTGAAAATATGTTAAAATATGCAGTCTTCATATTTTACTGTCATTGTTATAGTATGCATCTATGATATCACCAAACTGAATTAATAAATATCAGCTAACTGGAGAAAAAATATTTTTAATAAATAAAAACCATTAAACATATTTTTTGTTAAAATAAGAACTTTTATATTATTTATTAATGAAAATTTCAATAGTCAGAATATTTAATATTACGAATTTGACATTTTTGAGGAATTATGCATGAATTAACAGGTGATTAGTCTTAATAAATAAATTATTCAAAAACCTTCAAAAAATTCTGCCTACATAGCAGAAAAGTTTAAGTAATTAGCTACATTAAAATTTAACGTCAAATATCACTAATATAAGGCGATTTTTTGTTTGGGGGCTATATGAAACATTAACCTCGAACTTAGAAATAAATATTATTCGAATAGTCAAGCGAAATTTCGGGAAATAAAACTGGCCGTATCAGCTATTTGGATAATTACGACACTTTTTCAAATAAATTAATGATAGTTCATAAGTATTGTACATAAATATTTTCAGTTTCTTAAACTTAATTTATGATTGTTTTATATTATATTATTTTTATCTAACATCAGCGATTAACTTTTTTTATTATTCTTTATTGTTCATGATAAAATTAAAATGCAATTTAAAATTAAGATTCTTATGTTATTTCAAGTTTTGACAGATAGTTAACAATGAATATATTTTTATCTAAATAAGTAGCTAATTTTGTTTTTTCAATATTAATTATTATAATAAAATTCATAATTTTTATATCATTTATGATTCTACCTTCAGAATGAAATATTTATAATATAATAAATATACAGGTATACCACAAATATTAATTTAAGAAAAATAAATATTAAAGTATAATCATTAGTATTGTGCCTTTAAAGGCCAAAATTATGTATTCTAAAATATACCTATACATATCTTGAAAAACTTATATTTCCTTCCAGAATATTAATTAAAATATAAATAAAGCAAAAAATAATTTCATAATATTTATGCATTATTATGTATTATTTTATTTGAACATCAAATGTTAAAAAAACTTTTAGCTACATATACGCTTTTTTAAAAAATAAGATTTTTTGAAATTTGGATGAAAACTGAGATTCTCGTCTGATTAATATAAAACTGAAAATGAAAAATTCTTAAGTAACTGCATTAACAAATGATTTTTTTAATAAAAAATGGAACACATGTACCACGAATTTCCGTACAGATTTGTAAACCAGCAGACAGAAATCGTCATATTTGGCATGGGATTAATTTGTGACTTTGTGTTTTTAAAATTTAATTCAAATTTAAAAATTAAAATAAAACATTCCGGTCCTTTAGGTATATATCTTTCACATTGAAAATTTTACTGTACTTTTTCCTATCTGACACTTTTACTGTTAATTCCTAAAGTATTTTATGATCATTTCAATCTTAAGTATTTCGAAAATAACATTAGGAATTTGTCAAGATGGTTTTATTATTTTAAAACACTTGAGGTTACACTACCTCCTTATATTTTATAGGAACATGCTAACACTACACGCAGAAATTTTTTGTGGAAAATAATTTATTTTCAATGGCAAATTTAGCAATTATGTTTTAAAATAGACTAAAGGAAAGTGGGCTAAGACTCTGACAAGCTGGGGATATAAAATAAGAAATATATGGTTTATGTCGAACGTAAATAGAAACAGAATCCAAAAGTTATTAATGATTTCATATAAGTGAACAAGTGGTTAAAATAACTTTCGGTCTGTTAGTCTACAATTGCTCTTTTTTCAAATGAGAAATAGCTAGATCAAAACTGATAATTTAGAGCGAATTTCGCACCATTATAAGCATCTAAGCACTCTAACTCAGTATCAAACTCATGAACTGTTAAAACACGAGTATCAAACTTCTAACAATTCGCCCCTATCAACCGACGAATAAATTAATATAAATATTGTCAGTTACTTTACAATAATGGTTGAAATAGATTTTTTTTCTTATGGATTCCTATGATCCATTAATTTCATATCATTACGAAAAGACGAAGCAGTTCTATTTCGAGAAAATTGATCATAAAGAAATTATGGAATTCATGATCATAAAGAAATTAAAAATAGAAACAGCTTGTTTTTTTATCTCATGGTAAATGGCAATAAAAAATTGAAATAACGAAATGTGTGTTCTTCAATAGAAAAAAAAATAGATTTAAATAATTAAAAATAAATACACTTACATCATAATAATTCCAGATACTAATCATATATTATTTTAAAACAATAGTAAAAAGGTCGAATTCTGATCTGTCACACCCCTCTTCAGACTACACAAATGGACAGGCAGCAGGCCCTACAGAATATTTTACATATATATTCCCATTCAATATAAGGGTTCCTGATTAGGGTAGTTATCGAACTCGCGGTCTTCCAGTCGAACTAAAAACGCTTTTTTTCCAAGACACTACCAAGACCTTTTGTTATTTATTTCTTTAAATTTTAAATGCTAAGAAAACTACAAATCATTTTCATAACAAAGTTCTTTTTAAGGAAAAAAAAAAAAAACAGAAAGCCACATTAAAGCCTCAAATATTAAAATCCATTTACATAAAACTTATTTTTGATAAAACTTTTCAATATCAATTTCTATTAAAATGGTATGTAAAGCCTTTCTACGAAACTTTGTTATTCAATTAAATAAATTGTCGTTTCCATTTAATTTTTTTATGAAATCCCTTTCATGCTGCCATTAAAGGTAAATATTTAAAAATTAGTACAAAATTCTTTAAATAATTATAAAGTATTTTGCTTTCAAAAAAAGAAAAGTAAAAAAATTATTAAAACCTAAATAGAAAGATAAAATAACATAAAATCGTAGTTATTGCTAAAAAAAAAAAAAAAAAAAAAAAAAAAAAAAAACAGAGTAATAGCTTATACAATGTAAAACATAAAAAAAAATATCAATTAAATTATAAAATGGACAATAGAAAAAAAGAGCAAAAAGTAAAGTTAGTCCACAGAGAAAAGCGATTAGTGTATAAGTCTGAAACATATTTGCTCCTAAAATTGAAATATTTATTAGAAACGTTATTTTTAAAAAAATGTCGTAACTACAGCATTTACAATAAATCCCTAAAGAATAAAATGCACGGATGTAGCTACAATCGAAAATTTACTTCCAGAAGATCTGTGTGCCCAAAAAAGTTGTTCCAGTGTTCCAATATTTGAGAACAAAAATAAAGAAGCAAACACTGGAAATGAAATTACACTATATATATATATATATATATATATATATATATATATATATATATATATACGAGGGTTACTCTGAAATTTTTGAGATACACGCAGACGAGAATTTACAAAATAAAAATAACGGTTTAATTTTAAAATACGAAGTATTTTAACACAGAAGACGATTTTTTACTGACTTACTTCAACCAACTTGTTTAGCGTAGAAGAAATTTTAAACAGAAGAGAAAATGGAGTTAACGCGAGAACATTTTCGTGCTATGATTTTCTACGATTTTAAAGCAGGATTAAATCAAGAAGAATGGGTTCAACGGTTGCATTAGCATTTGGTGATGATTCTCCAGCTCGTGCTACTGTGTTCAGATGGTTTAGAGAATTTAGAAGAGGTCGCAATTTTCTTCAGGATGAAGAACACTTAGGAAATCCGCCATCGGCAGTAATCCCAGATAGTGTGTCTGCCATACGAAAAATGTTAATGGATGATAATCGCTGTAACTATCAAATGATACAGTAGGAATTAAACATTGGATCCGCAGTCGTACACAAAATCATTCATGAAGAATTACGAATGAAAAAAGTAGTTTGCCTTTGGGTTCCCCATAATCAAACTGAGCACCAAAAAGAGGAGCTTGTCAGAATCAGTAAAGAAACTCTTAAATTTCTAAATGATGGTGGCCACCACATCATTTCTAAAATTGTAACAGGTGATGAAACATACATACCGTTTTTTGACGTTCCAACACGTCAAGAAAGCAAAGTATGGGTTCTTGAAAATGATTCCACGCCGACAATGGTGAAAAAACAACGCACACTGAAAAAAGTGATGTATGCCGTTTTCTCAGAAGTACGGGATTGTTTAAGCCATCAAGTTGGAAAGACAGAAGGCAGTAACAGCAAACTGGTATACCACTAAATGTCTTCCAGAAATTCTTCAAGAACTGAATGTTAGGGGACTAATGTTTCACAATTAAAATGCATCTTCACATACAGCCGGATTAACAGTTGAGTTTCTTAAACAAAAACAAATCAAAGTGATCGAACATCCTCCGTATTCACCTGATCTAGCTGAGTGCGAATTTTGGTTGTTCTTTAATCTAAAAAAGAACTTACGTGGACGTCGTTTTCATTCAGAAGAAGAGATTGATGTGGCTATAAATGCATTTTTTTCATCTATTCCAAGAAATGAAAGGCTTGAAGCATTTAATATATGGAAAATTCGTCTACAAAAGTGCATTGATGCTGGAAGATACTACTTTGAACACACCTAAAATTTTGTAAATATAACTTTAAAAACCTCGTTGTATCTCTAAAATTTCAGAGTGACCTCGTATATATATATATATATATATATATATATATATATATATATATATATATATATATATATATATATATATATATATATGTATATTTATGCATATATATATATACATATATATATATATATGTGTGTGTATGTATGTCTGTATGTATGTATTTATTTATGCATGTATAAGAAAATGTAAAATTTGAGTGTTTAATAGCATTTTAAGTAAAAGCAGGAGATTCCTATTTAAATAAATTCTAATACAATTTGATTATTATTTATCATTCTGCTAAATTTAAATAAGAAGACTGTTAGAGTTCTTTGCGCAGACTGTAATAAATAATTTATAAATACATTAGAAACTTATTAAGGTATGTAACTTCTATTATATTCTGATCAAAGTTTTTATGGATATATCACTCTTTGTTACAATAAAAATAGCCTCCATTTAGTTCGTACAAATATGATTTATCTGATCAGTTGTTGTTATACATGAAATCTCTCTACCATTAAATTCTCGAAAGCATTTTTTTAATGTAAATAATGCATGAGTATTGCAAAATAACTTTACCGAGCTTGCATTGCAGTCCATTACACGGAGAGAGAATTTAAATAAAACTTCTTGAGAGAGTCCATTAACGATACGAGAGGATTAATGATGGAATGTATGGATCATACTTTGATAAGCATTTCCACTTTTTGTGAGAAATAGCTAAATGTAAAATGCAATCATTGCAAAAAAAATTATTCAGGAACAGGAGTTTCTTCATTATTTAAAAATGATGCTGAGATTCTATGTTAGTGAAACTTTATTTAAAATTTCACTTATTTACGCAAAATTCTGAACAAATAATTTTAAGAATGCATCATATGAGAGGAATTAATCAGTTAAAGACATTTTATTACCTATTGTTTTTCAAGATTCTTTCAGAGTCTTGAAGGTCTTATAAGAAGCTTGAAATGAGAATATGGTTTACACTTAATCTTACAATTTATGTATTTTATTACTTTTTGTGCATTTATTCGCAATTTTTAAAGGTTTGGAATTTGATTTTGGATACTATAAATTTAATATTTTATTTTTGGTATTATATAAACTTGGTATAATAAACTTGGTATTTAATAACTTGGTATTTTAACCTGGCAATCATGAATCCACTTATTATATTTAATCTCGTGTATTTAACTTCAATTTCAAGAAATTTTAGTATGGCTTCAAGGTGTAATGTGTGAAATTTCAAGAAATTGTAGTATGGTTTCAGGGCATATTCAGACTTTATTACCAACTGCCAACAGCATATTATACTAACATAAAAGCTTGGATGACTTGGAAGCATTTATGAGAACTGGCTGAGAAACTACGATAGACTTTTTTTACATTAGAATTGAAAAGTTCTTCTAGTTGTGATAACTGCACGTTGAAGTTCCGGCTATAGAATTGATTCGCGTGGAGTTATGCCGTTTAAAATAACTTCTGTTTTACAGCCATTAAATCAGGGTATAATCAACAGCTTCAAGAACAAATGTCGTTATGATACTTCGGGAAAGAGTGATTATAGACTTAAAATTGGACTGGCTTAATGAAATTAAACTTTTAGGAGCAATGCATTTGTGTATCAATGCATGGACTAGTGTAGAAGGAAAGACAATGTCGAGAGTATTCGAACATGTAGTCTTTATAAAAGGAGCTACCATCACTGAAGAAAACCACGGTAATTTACTCGGTGACTTGAGGAAAGATAAGTTACTTACGCATGAATTGCGATAAAGAACTCCTTTGCTACTTGAAATCTTTCAAGGAATTTTTTTTAACATAGAACCACATGTAATATGTACAGAAGAAATATTGGATGATGAAATTATTGGAATATAATGAATGAAAACGAAAAAGTGCTTTTAGATATCGAACAAGGAGAAAAGAATGCAGATTAAATACCGTTAGCAAAACAAGCAGCTGAATAGATAACAGGACTTATGCACTTTTTTGAGTGAAAAATAACAAAATGCTTTTATAAATTTAAAAAATGCGGAAAATCATTTCTAAAAAAAGGGGCGCAGTTTTTAAAAAAAATAAAAAGAAGAGAAGAAAAAGCCTTTAAAGAAAAAAAAGATATAAATGGCTTTTTTTTATCTATCACAAAAAAAAAAAAGGAAATGATTGCCTGATAATCAATAAAGTGAATATTGTTATTAAGAATGAATCTCATTTTGCCAGTGATTCTTATAGTGCATTCTAAATAAGTTTTTAATAGTACTTTATATAAGGAAAAAGTAATTTGGAAAAATGAAATCTTAATAATCTAATACATTGTTTTTCGATACAATTGCTTTAAAATATTAAAGTACCTCTAACAAAGCAAATAATATTTTGATCTTATTTCTTTTATAATATATCTACTTATGTACTTAAATCAAATCATTATTTTTGCGAAAATATTCGTTGTTACTAATACTTTTTTCAGTTTTTGTATAGTAACAGAAAAAATATGTAAAAAGTAAATAAAAATATTTTTTTAACTTTACCCTATTTGTGATAATATTTTAAAAAATGCATTTATTAGAAATATAATTATTACATTAGTAATTGCCACGGTTGATTTAGTCAAGATATCACTTAGTTTCTTAAAATTTACTGTTCATTTAAAAATATAGTAATCCAGTATGCACTGAATTACTATTACAACTTAACCCCTTGCCAGTGTCGCCCGAATTCAGTTCGGGCAGAAGAAAAATTAGCATTTTGTGAAGTTCGAGATGAGTTCGTTTCTACTTTTGGATACTTAATTCCCTATTTTCCTAATAATTGACACAAGTGGTTCTAGTATTTTACGAATTCTAACTTTGGTTCTGAAGATCGACCATGACTACAACAACACTATGGGAGGTGATGTTAAAGTAGATCAACGTCTTACAAACTTCCTGGTTGCTAGAAAAGGAGGTAAAAAATATTACTACAAAATATTTTTCCATCTCCTACACCAGGCGTTATATAAATAACTCCTTTATTTTGCATACTTCAGCAGGAGGTGCAAAAAATATGAACTTCAGAAAAATCAATTGTTGAACTAAGCAAATCAAATGTTTAAGGACCAAAACGTTCTAATGTAAGCTTACTGCGCCTCACAGGTCGACACTTTCTAGAACACATCCCATCAATGGGAGAAAAAATCTACTCTAACCAGGCAGTGTCTTATATGCTGTCGTAAAACCGATGAACAAGGAATGAGAATAAGGCATGATACAAGAGATTATTGTAAAAAGTGCAATATATAGGGGCTTTTGAGCAGTACCTTGTTTTGAGATACACCATTCTGTAAAAGATTTGTAAAATTTATGTATTGAAAGTCATTGTTGTGTTTTTATATTATACTAGTTTTAGCTTCAAAATTTCGTTTAATTTGCTCAATAGGGATAACATGTATTTGTTATTAATATTTTTTTGCGTATGTAAAAATTATAAATATAGTAATTATATTTAAAACTTTATTTTTGTAATAAGAAAGCATTTTCTAACTCTTATAATAATATAAAGAATAAAATTAAGCAGTCAAAAAAATTTTACATTTTTGGTCCATTTTTCTGAAATATATGTCACAGTTAAAGTGTTAAATCGAACCTTTACTGTGCTGAATTCATAAGAATATTTACTATAAGAACACAAAACAGAGGCATTAACTTTGTGTCATTATTATCATGTCTTGTTCATTCAACTTTTGTGAATTTTTTAAATTTGAAATTTATGTTTGGACTAAATCTTAGCAGGCGCTATTTTTATAGAATTGCTCTATAATTAAAAAAAAAAATGCAGTTAGAAATTATTTTATATAAGACATCATCTAACCATTAACAGTATTTTTAAAAGTACACCTATAAAGTACACACTTTAGATTGAAGTTATGTGATTATGCATTTCTCAACAAATTAAAAGGAAATGCAGATGCATTATATTTCTCTTTAGGATTATGGTAAAGCTATAATTCCGATTTCGAATCCTAATCTAATGAAACCGGAATTATGCAATACTGCCAGATTGTTTAAAAAGTTGGGTTAGATGGGCATTTTGACTCTCATACCTGAACATAAAGCTCAATCAGCTTCCAAAGATTCAAAATTCCTTAGTCATCACGACTTTCAGCAATCAATAAATACCCAACAAAAGAGGTAACTTCTGATGAAATTATGAGGCATTCAACAAGTTCACAAGATGTACAATCAATTTCCTTCTAGAGTGTTCATTTTTGGTAGGATATCTATTCTTGTAAGGTTATCACACTATTCCAAAACTTGTTACTTATGTTGTAAGGACACTTCCTTTCCATCTCCTATCTTGTTCAACAGTTCGTGGGTTCGATTCCCACCTTGGGCGAGGATGTTTGTATTTTTTCGGAATCCACTTTAAGCCGTAGGTCACGGTCTAATTAGCCCTCGTGTGCAAAAAAAACGACCGTTAAGCGACAAACAAACCAAACCTCCTTTTTTGTTCTTGTCCTCGTCATAATTTTTTCGTTACTCCGGAAGTAAAAAAGTCAAACTCAAATACGTATATGCGCTGTAAGAGAATCGAATGATCGTTTCTTAGCAACAGAATCAAAAATACGTGTTTATACATTCGATAAAAATCATCAACTAAGTATCTCTTGCTTACAGATGGCGCTGCGATAGGATTATTTCACATGAGTAGGTAGAAGTGGAACAAGTGCAAACCAAAATGAAAATTTTTGAAAGCGCTGGTAGACAATAAGGTTACAGTCACTGTTATGAAAATGGGGAAAGAAATACAGCAAAAAAATGTTGGTCTAAGCAAAGCAGTTAGCAAAAAAATTACAGCTGTTTCCAAAAATTAAGTGGTCACATCACACATATATTAATTAAACTGTTCCTAAAAGAATGTCGCTTCCGTGCAAACGAACAGGATTTGCAAACCTAACTCAATAATATAATTTCATACTAAACAAAAGCAAATTTTTTATTAATTTAATATAAGTTCTTAGAATTATTGCGCAAGAATAATCTAAGAGTAATTTTGAATATTGTCAATTGAAATTTAAAACCTCATTCTTTTATTAAAATTTCTAAACTTTTCCTTAAAAATTAATTAAATAATTTGGAAAATTGTTAAGGTATGATATTTAACTTGCGTAAAAATAATTTCAAATACTTCAATGATTTAAAAATTTTTTTATAATATACAAAATTTAAGAATTTTGAAAGCTACATCATATAAAATAGTTATTTAGGAAAGAGTTTCCTATGGAACGAAATAAGGAATCCTAACTAATGTGTGATGATTATAAGATATAATCTTTAAATTTTACGTATAAAAAAAACTATAAACACCACAGTAATCTAATTTATCATTTTCTTATTAAAGAATAAAAAAAGTAATACTCACTCCAAAGTTGAATGAAAAAAAATTTTTTTTTTATCATGAATATGTTCAATTAAATTTATTAACTTTTTGCAATGTTTTTAATGTCCAAACCAATGTTTACCAATAAATAAAAAATTAGTACGATTGATCCAATTTGTACTTAGCTATATTAATAATAAGAAGTCTGGTGGCTTAATGGTAGCGTTTCACGCTCCCAAGACACAGGTTCAATCCTCGGACTGGGCTGGGCTAGATCCACTAAGCCTTTCATCCCTTCAGTGGGTCAATAAACACAGTACCAAGCATGCTTGGGAACTTAAACACTGAAGATTTTGCATTAGACTGACCACCAAATCGGGAATGTTTCGCACTCCCAGGGCCTCTCCGTCAAGAAAACAGAAATGGGCAGTGTAGGCTTTGGCCTACATAGGCTGTCGTGCAACAGAATTTAGTAGAGTGTATTGATAATAAAGATGCTAGTAAATGTGTGTCTACCCTTGTATGCGTAATAACTTTACAGTGGTGCAGGTATGGTGCAACCCCAGATTGCATCAATGATTCATTTATACTACTATAATTGAATAATTGACGGAGTTAATACCAGAAATATATCTTCTCCTTCACATTAAAGCAAGAAAAAAAAACACTATGCTCCTAGAGCATTTAGCATGACTTCTCTGATTCGATGTAAACTTTAATGAGATTTATATTTCTACCAATCACATCTCCAATTATGAATTGTATGATAATGAAGTTATGCTCAATCTCCAAAGTACTGAGCACCAATAAAGAACCATGTACTTAAGAAAGATAAAACCACACGATGCCAATGGGGAAAACAGTAAGGGTGTTTATCCATTGTCATTATAATTTAACAAAATTGAAACATTAATCATCCTAGAAATTCCGGAGTACCATTCAAATCAAGTGTTTGTCTATTGGGTTCTGTCTTACAGGTGTTCTACCTTACTCGATGGAATGTAATCAGAATACTCGGAATTTCGATAAAATAATCCCCACACAAATAAATAATGAAAATTCCTTTAATAATATAATAAATATAGATATTTAATAGATATTTTATGTACAGATTTTTTAGAACGCCTTAAACGAGTGATAAACTTTACCAATAAAATACAATTTTTAAATTTCAGTTACGTTTTAAAAACAATGGTTTCTTAAGAATTAATATAAAATTATCTAACTATACTTTTTAATTATTTAAATATATAGAAAATTAATTCCCCTGATTTAGCAATTTTTTTAATTAGTATTGAATAAAACAACTTATTATATAAAGAGATTAATTTTTTACGTAACTTCAAAACACTTAATTTTCGAGAACCCATTTCAAGAATTAAAAATAATATTTTTTAACAAAAGTTCTTAATTATTCGATTAAACAAATCAGTTCGCATGATTAGCACTTTTAAAAGTTCGCAAATATAAATACTCAAAAGTGAAATAATTTTATATTTTAGTGATATTTAAAACTGAATTTACTTTAAAAAGCAGTAAAAAAATTTCCGAGCCATTATGTTCTTTATTGCTGTATTTGTATTGAGAAAATTGAAGCAAGGATATATTAACAAAAATTGATAGAATTGAAGCAAGGAAGTATTAACAAAAATTGATAGAATTGAAGCAAGGAAGTATTAACAAAAATTGATAGAATTGAAGCAAGGAAGTATTAACAAAAATTGATAGAATTGAAACAAGGAAGTATTAACAAAAATTGATAGAATTGAAGCAAGGAAGTATTAACAAATATTGATAGAATTGAAGCAAGGAAGTATTAACAAAAATTGATAGAATTGAAACAAGGAAGTATTAACAAAAATTGATAGAATTAAAGCAAGGAAGTATTAACAAAACTATTAACACAAACGGAAATACCTACGAAAAAGATTCTATAAGTAAACATAATTACGAAATAGAATGACACAATCTCAAAATAGATTATTCTAAAAACATTTATAGACGTTTAATTTACCAACACAAACTTACAGTAACAAATTTTAAATGTAACTCTTCTCGGTAACACCGTAAGCTAACAGCGTTATTTTTCTGCACAGCTGTCTTCTACTTCATTATTTCTTCCCAAATATGTTTCTCCAATTAGCGAGTGAGGGGGCGGCATTCAATTACATCATTTCCAATTATCCGCCAGGGATGAAACACCACACGCAAAGGGCAAACAAAAGGTTTCGAGGCTTTTCTAAGATCAGGTAACCAGTGGCAAGAATAATTGACAAGTTTCCTAAAATCGAATTAACTCTCGACACTGAAAAAGCTACCAAAAATAATAATTGGAAAATTTTGTTACAGAGAACTTTATATATATTTTAGAATTTGATTTGGGTGCGCACGAAATTTTTGTTTTTAAATCAATTTTTTTGTGTAGAAGAAATAAATAGATTTTCATTTAAAAATAAATATACACATTTTTGTATTAACTTAATGTTATTAATATCACTTTAAGACACCAATAATGATAAATAAATATTGTTTTCCAATAACTGATTCCCGTATTTGCAGGTGCATTGGTATTTTTTGAAGATCATAACAATGAATAACTAAAAGTATGTTGGGTTAAAATGCGAGTGAGTATTAAACTGAGTTTGATGAAATTCAGTTATTCTATATAGAATTGAGTTGACCCACATAATTTATTTTTATTTTTCAAATAAGAATACATTTACAGAAAATATATATTTTCTGATGAATTTTTTTTCCCTTGAAATTTAATTCATTTACAAAAACTATATTCTGGGTATTTTTATTTTATTTGAAATAAAAAGATTAAAAAGATTCTTTTTAAAGTGTTCAAAATAAGACAAATAATCTTTTATATCAGAGGATGGAAAATATCCTGACAAAAATATTCATTGCAAAATAAATATTTCCTCTTAAAAAGTTTAGCTCCTATTTAAAAATTTAATTCGCACTCGTTAAAGATCAAAGTAATTGTAAAATATAAACATAAAAGTGGAGACATTTTTATTTATTTATTTCATTTTTATTCTTTATTTTTTACATTTTATTGTCGAATAAAAGACTACTGCTTTACGAGTTATCTAAATCTTCGAACCTAATATTTTGCAAGTTTTTTTAATATGTAAAACACCTTCTATTCAGTGTAAATTTTCCAAAATTTGTAATTTTTAAATATATATATATATTTAAAAATTACAAATTTTGGAAAATTTACTAAATAGAAGGTGTTTTACAAATATATATATATCGAGACACATTGTAAATCTATATTTACTCATGCAGAGAAAAAAAATAATCACACATATATATTTTAATTGCTGGGTTCAAAATACGGCATGCATCATGATTTTATTTTGTCAAGTGAAATATTAAATTTTGACAATATATAGACATGATAAATATTGGTATTGACAAAATCTTTCAAATTGGCAAAATAATTGACGTAGAATTGACATGAACGGATGCTCTTTAATAGAGCATTCAGTTATTCAGAAGTATTGAAAAGAAATATTAAACTTTTTAAAAGTGAGTTATGTGTATTCGAGACGCACTCATATGTGGATCGAGAAATGGTGAAATCCTCAACATCTTTTGGAGCATAAAGCCTCATGCGTTTGGCTTAGCTGGTATTTTCTCAATTAATTCCGCTAATTTATACATTTTATAATCACGATAAAAACTTTTTCGCTTGAGTCACAAAACTCAATTTCCGACAGATTTCTAACACAATACATCTCTGCATCTGCATCTGAATGCTTACATATAATAATCTTAAAATTTTTTAACTTTAGAATGGATGTACATAAAGATGTATATCCAAACGTAGAAAGCTTAAAACTTTGATAGCATAAGTGACTCTTAATCCTTAGAGATAAAAGGTATCCTTGTAAAACATATTTGCAGGTGTTTGATTTGATCATCAAATTTAATGTTTAAAGAACAGCTAGATCATGGGTTCCCAAACTTTTTTTTTTCTCGTGGACCACCTTCAAAGTGTTACTATTTTCGGTAGACCCCCTGCTGCAGCATTTATAATGTATTCCACAAACTCCTAGAAAATATCACCCTAAGTTGTGGGTGTTAAGGAAAAAAAATAACGCATTTTCTTGTGTCCTATTTATTAAAATAATACCTGTGGTTATACAAAATTATAAACATTTATTATTACAAACAATCAACAATTGACAAAAAATCAGCAATGAACTCTGAAATGTAAATCACAACAATAAAAGGTAGTAATAATTTTAATGAGACGGCGCACGGGCGGCATTTTGCAAGTCTCAACATGCGGTGTACACTTGTACTATTTTCTATTGTTCTATATATCATTTCCGATCATTATCATCAAACGAAAAGTATCATTTCCGATATTATTCTGCTCAAGGTTTAATTTTTATTAGTATTGGAAGGCAAGAAAAGTACTCAAAACAAAATACATAGAAATGATCTAATTTAGCACTAAATCCTTATTTTCATTTAGGTAATTAGTAGCATTCCTGATATTTTTCTTAAGTTTCCCGCATACATTAAATTGGAATAAAGTCCAAATTAAAATTTTCATCAAATAGAATGTATAAAGGGGAAAATTAAAATAAAATTTAAGTCAAAGCAATTGTTTCTGGGCAAAATTATTCATAGGTAAGCCAAATTTTATACGAATTCAGCTGATCATATCACTCACTGATAAGGGACAAATTACCGATTAGGGACTACAAACGAGATCACTCGGAAGGGGAAACAGAAATTCAGGCTTTTCAAAATCATTGGAAATTATGTTGTTGTGGCATATCCCAGGGGCTTAGAAACGCTAAAAAAAAGATTTATGAAATTTGTCTCTCTCTGAGAAAATCTAACACTGAAATTAGACTTGTGAAAAGATCTTTTCTGGAAAATCCGATACAATCCAGAATATGGTCAAGAGTGGCCTGATAGTCAGCATACTTCTAACAGGCTGGTAAAAAATATTTTTCCGCAAGAATAGGACATGGATATCTCAAGTTTCTCCCTGTAAACATCATCTCACTCTATTGTTGTTTCAAACCTCCACAATTGGTCCGCAAAGCTTGACCAGATCCATGATGCCACCACTAATTCTTAAAAAATCTAAAACAAGTAACGGTGTTAGATACATATCTTCCCGAGAAAGACCCAAACAATCCAAAATGTGGTCGAAAAAGGCCTGTCATCTTATTATTGGAAATCATTTATCGGAATAATTAGCAAAATATGTAAACCAGAAAGGGATATTAACGAGACCATGATCAACCACTGGACCACCTGAACATTTTGAGGTGGTTTCCAATGCTAATTTTTATGATCTGCATGTCTAAAAATGTACTTGTTTAACCTCTGAATGCCATTGAAGATGATTGTAAAGCAAAATATATGTAACTCGTAACCTAGAAAAATCTGCCTACACCTGATGTAAATTTTATTGGGGGAATTTAATTCCAAATTCTTTGGAATCTTCTAGAAATTCTCAGTGAATAGAACTTCAGAGAAATTTTCAGGTTTTCAATGATGCAACAATTTTAATTAATATTTAAACTGTTTTCAATGAATCAAGTGAGCAAATATCATGTTCCAATATTCTTCAAAAAAAAGAATTTTTACTTTGCTCAATGGTCTTTTCTGGGAGTTCATTTACTTGCACTCAGCCGAAAATTATGTTACTTTTTTACATTCGATTTGCAAATCATTCCATTTTACAATTTGTATGCATTCATTGCTTTAAAATACCTGTAAATATAATTAATTAATTGATACATGAATTTATTAATAATTGATTGAAACATATAATATTGGCAGAAACACAGTTTAACGAGAGTTTATCAAATATAATTCGTGCTTTTTAAATTTATTGATTTTAAGTAGTTTTTGCATTTAACTCTGAACATGCGATTGTTATCTTTTTTATGTTTTATAATTTAAAAATCTACATAAAATGATAATTATATGAAAAATAATGTTTTAAACTTTCTTTTCAATTTTTATAGAATAGTTTGCATTTTAAAAGTAATGATTCGTTAAAACTAACAAATAATTATTCGGTATATATTTTACATTCGGTATATTTTGTTCAAAAATATACATTATACTTATTAAACTATATTGATAAATCTGTACTCATTAAAAATAATTAAAGCTACATTTTTTTAAATATTACTTATGTCTCTTAAAATACTTATTTTAATTGAAAAACTATTTCCTACTAAATTAAAGATGCAAATATATAAAATAATAGCATTCTTATTTTTATTGTTAAAATTAAATTATTTTTAAAAGAAAAAATGGGTATTTCTCCATAATTCTATTGCATTGAATTCATTTCATTCTTTTAAAGAAGGTAAAGTCATTTTTAATGTCACTTAGAATAAATACATAAATTTAGAAGTGAAAAAAGAGATTTTGTGTGTTTTGTATTCTGTGTCTCAGTATATCTCAACATTTTAACACGAAAATCTTATGTCTTCGACATCATATAAATTACAATGGCACGTAACACAATGTAAAGCGAGATATTATCTCAGTGACAAAGGAAATCAACATTACCAATGGAAAATTTCATTTGATAATGGAAAATTCTTTTGAAAGTATATTCTGAACACATATGATAAGTTGATTTGGAGTTTGCGAATTCGACAGTAATGGAAGATTTTTAAATTTACACTTAGTTATAAGTTAGCTCTATTCTGCTTCTGTGCGATTGTTTCCATTTAACCATTAAAGGCTTTCCAAAAAAGCATAGAACTACTAATTTAAAAAAAAAGCATAGAAGGGAACTACTAATTTAAAAAAAAGCATAGAAGGGTGTGATTGGTTTCCCCTGTTGTTTCCAAGATCGCTCATTGATAACAAAAGATCCGATTTTTTTTGACATATTTATTTACATTAACACACATAACACTAATTTATAGACAAAGACATAAATTTAGTTGATTAATTTTACATTCGAAATTTTCATCGCCTGGAAGCGGTATTTCCGCTACCACTCGTCGTGGCATACCCGTACTGTCTCTCTCTTTTCGACAAGCTTGCCCTATTTCTCAAGTGTCTTACCACTTAACGAACTCGAGGGCTCCCGTCCGCTAAGTGTTTGATCTTCACACCTTCCCTCCAGTTTTCATTGCTGGACCTTGTCCCGCAAATGGAAACTACGAAGAATTCTAGAAAGTTCCTTTTACCTTTTATCACCATTCCATCAAGAGCCAAATAATACCAACATTTTAAATTTAACTTAGTGCTTAACCTAGGTGCTGACATGCTTCAGCTTACACTTTTGTTTCATATTCTCTTTAAAGGAAAATATCCTATACTACTGCTATATTCATTATATTTATTACAACACAATATTATAAAGTAAGAAAATAAGAATCAATATCAACACAAAAAAAAACAATTATGTGCAAATATTATTCACACACAAACCTTATGAAAATTAACGACCCATAACAAATAGAAATAACTACATTATATTATATAAAGTTAAATATGAATATTATGATATATCAGAAATTATTTCTTTTTTTTTTTTTTTTTTTTTTTTATTTCTTACAAATAATTAATCATCCTCATAAACCCTTGATAAGGCATCTGCGATAACATTATTACTACCGGGCTTATGAGCTATTTTGACCTGATAGCGAGAAAGAGCCAATGACCATCTCTGTAATCTGGCATTCTTCGGAATGCTTTCCGTAAGATATTTCAGAGGATTGTGATCTGTGAACAAATTTATGGAAGTTCCGTAAGTCCATGCTTCAAACTTACCAAGTGCCCATATCACAGCATACGCTTCTCTCTCGATGGTACTCCATTTGGTCTGCGCTGGAGTTAATTTCTGACTGGTGAAGGTTATAGGCTTAGGATTTCCATCTGTATCTCTCTGCATTAAGCATGCTTCAATGCCAGTAACCGAAGCATCTGTGTGCAGTTCAAATTGTTTATTTAAATCAGGGGTTGACAATGAAGTGACAGTACACAAACTATCTTTCAATGAGATGAAGGCCTTTTCTGTCTCTTCAGACCAAGGAATATCATTTGTGATAGATTTTCTGGTCAGTTATGTTAATGGCTTAGCAATATTCGCATAATGAGGTACATATTCCCTATAATAGTTAAACAGTCCTAAAATCGATCTTAAGGCTTTCTTCGTTCTTGGCGATTTTAAGTTTTTGATAGCTGTAATTTTATCCGGATCGGGCCCATGCTCTCTGATCCAACTACATGACCTAAGTATTTTACCTTCGATCGAGCAAAGGTACATTTCTCTAAATTTGCGGTAAAATTACACTGTTTTAATGTTTCCAAAACTGTTCTTAGATGGTTCAAATGTTCTTCCCAACTAGATGAATAAACTATGATATCATCCAGAAACTTTCCACAATATCATTCTGAGGCCTTAGAATCTGATTCATAATTTGCTGAAAAGTAGCTGGAGCACCTGCAAGTCCAAATGGCATTACTTTCCACTGATACTGTCCTTTAGGTGAAACGAAACTTGTTAGTTCTCGACTATCTTGATCCAATGGAATTTCCCAATAACCTTTAAGGATATCTAGAGTTGATAGATAATTTGCCGCACCAGCTTTGAATCGTAATTCTTCTGAATTTGCATTGGAAATGGAGCTATTTTAGACTCAGAATTCAGTCCCCGATAATCGACACATAGTCGAATCGTTCCATCTTTCTTTGCGACACATACAAGAGGATAAACAATCTCTGCGGAAGATGGTTCTATCAAATCCTTGTTTAATAGTTCTTTTATTTGATTTTCCACCTGAGGTTTTAGTGATTCTGGTATGCGGTATATGTGAGGCTGTTTCCTTTCGATTCCAGGTTTTAATGTTATTTTATGAGGTGGTACTCTTAGCTCGTTTCAATTCACCATTGAATACGACTTTGTAGTCCTTAAGAATTGTTAAAAGCTGAGTCTTTTGCTTCGGAGATAGATTTGAAAATTCGGTCTTTTCTTCTAGCTGTTTCCAACTGTCCTTTATTTCTCCAAGGCCTCCTAAAGGTACAGGTTGAACTTCTCCAAAATCTTCATCAGCTTCATATATTATGCCCACCATATTCATCAGGTTGGATATATTTCCTTAGCTTATTTTGATGCAAATGACGGATGCTTCCATCCGGTAGCTTAACTGCATAAGAATGTGGTGATTTTTGCTCTACAATTTCCTGGACCTTTCCACCTAGAACAAAGTTTGTTTGTAGAGTCTGGAATCAGCACAATAACTTCATCTCCAATAGATAATTCTTTTTCTTTGGATCTTAAATTATGATAATGTACATATTTCTCCTGTTGATTTTTAGTATGTTCATCGGCGTATTCCACAGCTTCCTGTAACCTATTTCTAACCTTCTGAAGATAATCAGTGATTGATTCACCAATACCTTGAGGTAAAACAACTTCATCTTCCCATGTAGATTTTAAAATAGCTAAAGGTCCAACTGGGGGGCGTCCATGAACGAGTAGGTAGGGTGAGACCCCAGTAGTAGCGTTTGGCACTTCACGATATGCCCACAAGAGAAAAGGCAACTGTTTGTCCCATCCTCTACCTTGCGACCTTATGGCATGATGCAACATTGATTTCATTGTGCCAATCCATCTTTCTATTAATCCGTTACTCTGTGGGTAACCTGGTGTAGAGAATTTTGGTACAGTCCCTAATCTTTTAAGAAATTCTTGCGTTAACTTTGCAGCAAAATTTGTTCCATTGTCCATAGCAATGATTCGAGGAATGCCAGTCCTCATAAAAATTTCCATAAAGGCATCGCATGTCGCTTTTGCCGTCAAAGTTTTAATCGGAATTGCCTCTGGCCACCGACTGTGCTGATCCATAACACACAACACATACTGATGTCCCCTTGAAGATTTAGATTCAATAGGCCCTAAAATGTCAGCATTGACTACTTGGAAGGGAAGTTCTGGTCTACCAACAGCTTCTATAGGTCCTCTGTCTTTCAGTTTGGTTTTCCTCCGCAATTGACAATCGTGGCAAGATTCACACCAGCGTTTTACATCCCTTGGCAGACCTTCCCACCAAAAAGACATTGTAACTCTTTCCTTTGTTTTCCTAGAAGCAAGATGTCCTCCCTGTTGGTATTTCGTGAGCCAATTTTAAAATTTCTTTTCTCCTGCACTCAGGAACTACAAGCTGTACATACTTCTGTCCTGCCACATTGCCTGTGTGGTACAATAAATCTGACTCCAACCAGTAATTATTCTTACGCTGTCTGGCATCTTCAAAACACCGATTTAATGTAGCACAGGACAACTGTTCTTTTCTAAATATCTTTGCTTGCAGAAATTGGAGTACTATTTTCTTCATCCTTAATAGCGGTTATTTCTTTATTTGCCAAGTTACTTTCCACTGGAGTAGTTGAAACCTCTACTTCAGAATTTTCTAAATCAAATGTTCCTTGATTTGCTTCTATTGCCTGGTGAGCTTCTATTTTCCTTCCTCCACATTGAAAGTACTCAGAAACTATTCCTTTCCTGTGGATATTTTTTATTTCCTCTCCAAGATATTTTCTTCTTTGTTCTTCCAACAAACTAAAAACTCTAGGAGTGATCAAAGCTTGCTCATGCAATCCTTCCACAACCGCAGCATGCACCATGATATACGGCCTGATATCATCATCTGCTGACCAAAGACTTAGTGGAACAGAAACAAGCTTTCCTTCAACCGGAGATCCAATTGCAGGCCTCAAGTAAATTTTCCCACTTGACTGCAACATTTCTTCTGGTACCACTGACTTCCGCAGTACTGTAATTTCCGCACCACTATCAATGATTCCTTGAAACTTATTATCTCCTATATTTAAATCAACTCGCAAAAGCTCACCATCCTTCCTCACTGATTGGAATTTCCCAATCGAAACTTGCATTACCCATTTTAATGCAAAGTTCATTTAACCCTTTTGCTTACCTCAGTTTCACTTATATTAGAAACTTGAGTTACCGTATTCATTTGCGGGCAGAATTTCTTCAAATGTCCCTCTTCCTGACATTTGTAACACTTCAATACCTTTCTATCTGGGCGCAACTTGCGGTATTATTTCCTAAACGATTCTGTGGTCGTGGATTTGGGTTCTTTTGATAATTATAATATTCTTTCTTTTCCACAAAGTTTTTATTTCTAAGTTCACCTGGAAAATGTTTCCTTACAGTTTCGTTCTGTTTTGTTCCATGTGGGCCGGGAATAAATTTAGTATAATTGTGGGAATTATTTGCAAAACTTTTTGGCATCGAAACTAGGAAATTATCAATTTCCCTTACCAATTCAGGGACTGGAAGCCAATTTTCAGTCTCTTTCAGAAATATTTGAGATCTTACATGAGTAGGCAAACTCTCTTTTATTTTGTCAGCTACAATAAGCTCTTTAAGTTTAACAAATGTTTCTACATCTCTTGATTTTAAATACAGTTCTAATGCAGCTTCCACTCGGGACGCATACTGAGCATAACTTTCATTGTGTAATTTATAACAAGAATCAAAATTCTTTTTGTGTTGTAACGGAGTTATTCTATATTCCCTTAAAATGAAATTTTGATTTTGTCATACTGATCTAAATCTTCTTCCGACAACATAGCATTAATACCTTTCGCACGACCCTTTAAACACTGTAAAATAATTTTCCCTTCGTACTGTTCGGGTACTTCATAAAGCTTGAACATCCTTTCTGCATGATGGAAAAGAAAGGCCATTCTTCTGCTTGTTCTGGGGATCTAAAATTACCCCTTTCATTATATTTAAATAACCTAGAAATGTGTTTCCTAATTTATCTCGCCCATATTCTACCGTGCTTAATGAGTTGCCCTCATATTCCCTTTCTTTTATTTCTAATTCACGCATTTTAATTTCATGCTCACGTTCTCTTTGTTCTGCTTTGGCTTTTTCTCTTTCTATCCGATCGGAAATTATTGTATTTATTAATTCTCGAACAAATGATTCTTCAAAATGTTTAGATTGTGTAATCAAATTTTTTTCTAATAAATCAAAATTATATATATATACATATATATTTTTTTTTTTAGTAATATCACCAGTTAGAGAAAACTTTTCTGAATATTAATGAACAAATGTCAATAACCAATATTATTTCGAACCAATATCGAACTTTTAAACATTTTCTCAATTAAATTAAACATTATACATATTTGTTTTTATCTTGATATTTTGAATATTTAAACATTTTTTTTCATTTATTACATTTACTTCTTAAACAAAACCCTACAAAGAAATTTACGAAAATTCTAAAACAAAATTTCCCTTAAATCATACATAATTAAAACATATATTGGCTCTTAATGGAAGGAGAAGCAATCAAAATATACAGACTCACGATTTTGTAGGTATTTTTCCATCATTAGGATCTCATCATTTTGTATTAATCCGGAATACATCCTGTCGACTGCTCCAATGTGATTGGTTTCCCCTGTTGTTTCCAAGATCGCTCATTGATAACAAAAGATCCGATTTTTTTTGACATATTTATTTACATTAACACACATAACACTAATTTATAGACAAAGACATAAATTTAGTTGATTAATTTTACATTCGAAATTTTCATCGCCTGGAAGCGGTATTTCCGCTACCACTCGTCGTGGCATACCCGTACTGTCTCTCTCTTTTCGACAAGCTTGCCCTATTTCTCAAGTGTCTTACCACTTAACGAACTCGAGGGCTCCCGTCCGCTAAGTGTTTGATCTTCACAAAGGGAACTACTATTCTTTAAAAAAAAAACATAGAAAGGAACTAGTAATTAAAAAAAAATTAGGGAGACATTAGTTTTTAAAAAGCATAGAAGGGAACAACTGATTTAAAGAAAAAAACATAGAAGGAAACTATTAATAAAAAAAACATAAAAGGGAACTACTAATTTTAAAAAAAAAAAAAAAAAACATAAATGGTAACTACTAATTTCGGGAAAATGTAAATCCAATTTTATATCTTCAAAACTGTCATCCATCCCGAGTAGATGCATAGAGTCATTCATTTTCAAACTCAGTTTAAAACGATATACTTTAATATATTCGGGGGAAATGTGAATTGCGTTGAATTCAACTCGAAGACCCACTAGTTGGGATTTTACATTCACTAGTAGTACCATTTCATCGTGAAATTCAAAGATTTCTCCCTGAGATAAAACCTTCTCAACAAATCTACTCTGAATCTTGAATTTTTATTTTAGAATTGAAAATATTTGCAAAAGGTATATTTTCCATGAAGCATTGAAACTCCCTTTTGAATAATATTTTAAAGGGATTTGCTTTCAGTTAGAGACAAACAATAACTTATCTCACAATCGTGAAAGCTCCTTGCATTTTTGTCTTTCAGTAATATGATATGAACGAATAGAGCCGTATACTTTTATGGAAGATTTTTACTTAGTATTAAGAAGCTATAAGAAGCTTACATTACTCCAGTTTCCCAATAATAATTTTTACTAAGATTCACAGTTAGTGCTCGTAATGTAACCACTGAGTCCTTATTAATTTTTGACAGTAGCTTAAGTTTCTGTTTTTTAAATTTTGCAAGAGAATGCATATACAGCAAAATATTTTTTCCTACAGATAATAAAATAGTTTAATTTTAAATTAATTATTAAAAAAAACAGCTTTATATACAAAACACAAATATTGAAACTTATGTTTTATGAATGCATTATTTCTTAAGTATTAGTATTAGAATTTAGGCTTAACCTCATCAAAATGTCAGCCCACATAACAAAACATTTTTACTAATTGTTCTTATGACTATCATGATGTATTTAATGTACAGACTGATCTTTTTTAAAGTGACAGTGTTTGGAACGCCCTGTAGCGCGAATGACACCAAATTTTAAACTAATAGCCGAAATTTTAAACTAATAGCATCTAATAGCCGAAATGACACCAAATTTTAAACTAATCAAGACATAAGAAAAAAAGATTCCGTAAAAAAAAAATTTAGTTACAAAAGTCACCGATAGGATTTTTTGTGGCGCTGCTTTAGTTACAATAATGAGAATTAGAATAAAACACGGGTTTCAAACACAAATGCAAATGTTGTGCAATGACAGTGCCATCGATAGGGGCTATAAAAGCAAGTAGTAGACAGCTCCGACAAATAATCTCAGCTGAAGTAAATAAGCTCTAGTGGCCATGCTTCTCACGTTACCTGAACGTGCGTTTATGTTTGTGGAGTATCAAATTTGTCTATTCTAAAGGAAAACATAAGGAAGACAGTGCGGGATATTCCTTGTGATATGTTACGCACGGCTGTGGAGAACGTTGTGCACAGTGTTATTTTTGAGAACGGTTCTCACATTGAATGTGTTCTTATCGGGGAAGTTAATTTAGTAAATAAGCATTAATAATTTAACTGTGCGATTGTATTTGTTTGTATTTTCTTTTTCTCGCATTTTAAACATTGTGAATCGCCACAAAATGCCCTAGCGGTGATTTTTGGAACTATTTGTGTGTGTGTGTGTGTGTGTGTGTGTGTGTGTGTGTGTGTGTGTGTGTGTGTGTGTAACACTGCATTTATTACTTTATAATATGTTATTACTGAGTTTTCTAAATGCTCTAATATTTTAAAGATTTTATTACAAATCAAAAAATGACATTTTAATTGGATTGAAGTACATTTCAAATTCCAAAATTTTCAAAGAAACATACATTAAAAAAAATGAGATATTTTATTGATAGTTAAAATAATAATTATGAGTAATCCCAGCATATTTTGAGATATATATAACCTATGAAAATATTTTAAAATGCCGGATAGAATAATTGTAATTTCTATTGAAAGCACAATTCATTATTTCGCTGATACAAACGATAAATTGTATTCTGAACAATATTCTCTCAGGATGGTTAATATAAATGCCAAAATTAAATTCATGTGAATAATTAAGCATTAGTATTATTAAGCATAAAACAATTTAAAAATAGTGTTGATTTAAACTAATTTTTCAATATGTTATATAGAAATAGAAGTTGCAAAATTAAATAAATATTATATACCTAATTGGTATATTCAATTATTTCATTATATAACGATGTAAAGTTGTTTCTAATGCTAATAGTCAAATTATATTTTACCACCTTTTTCCAAGAAATACTCGAAATAGAGACAAAAATTTGCAGACAAAACATATTAAAATAAACATTTTACGTTTGAATGCAATAAAATTTTAGTTTAGTAGGTACATCATATGTTAATTAGCTTGAACAGGTGAAACCGTAACTTAATAATATTACGTGAAAACCGACATAAATTTATTGCGCCATTTTTAAAGAAACTAAATTTAAACACTTTCTATTATTATCAACAGAACGACTCGGTAAGACTTGGAAAAGGCTAACGAAAGATAAATAAACCGAAAAATACTATTGCATAACAAAAAACAAATCAAATCATTAACATAAAAAATATATATAATGTATATGCTAAGAAATACTAAATAAGATAAGACCGTGACTTCTCCTTTTTAAATAAAATAAAACCAATCAAAATAGAAAACCTCAATTTTTATCGACACAATAGTAACCTCTATAAAGATAAATTAAGCTGTTTTCATTTGAGAACAATTGAGAACACTCGGCTAATTTTAATCTGCCTAAAAGAGAAGCCGTTTGTATAACAAAAGAAATAATAAAAAAACAAATCAAAGTCTATAATTGCTTTTCGTTATAATATATAGATTAATTTAAATTGGTAGAAAAACTTGTAATCCTTTCATAATAGAATTCACGATTCAACACTTTTATTTATCATTTACTTATCTAAAAAATAAAATAAGTGATGACTGAAAAATAAATATATTAATGAAAATTTTTATTAAAGAAAATAAAAGTATTAAAAATTACTTTATATATTAAATGTTTTAAAAATAATTAAGAAATAAAAACTTAAATACTTATTTAAAAAAAAATAAATAAAATGGCTCCATGTAAATTAAAGAACATGGTTATTATAGAAGATGACATAAGAATACATTATCCATTAGTTTGTGGATTAATAGTAATAAAACCACATTTTGCAAACGCAACAGATGAACCTGATATATACCATAAAACAAAACAGTAATCATTTTAAAATAACGTACCTGGATTAATAATAAATATTAGAGTATTCCAACAAACTGATTTGAATCTATAAAAGAATTGGATGCGAACTATATTACACAGCATAATGTATGAGACGAAGTATATAGTATATAAAGAATTTTTATAAAATATATGAAATATTAATCGAAATAAAATCGTTTTCATTTGAACCGATCAGAACTAAAAAAACTAGTTGTTGTTATGACATTCAAGCCAACTCAGTAAAATATGTTATCATTTTACGTAATACAGATGAATTAGTGTATGTGAAAAGAGAAAATTGAAATTATTTGAAAAATAAGTGTCGACTCAAATAAAAGTAAAGCCGTGATGATTTGAAAGGTCACATGAAAACCAACTTCAATAAAAAAAAATCGTAAAACTAAAGTCACTTCAATACTAACATTATTTAGAAATTGTGTCTAAAAGCCGATATCATCAGAAAGGCGCTAAAGAGACTTATAAGAGGATATCTTGTCTTATCTTGGAATCTAACTTTAAGCATTCAGTTCCGGTTCAGTTGACATTCATCAGCAAAAACTCACAACAGAGAGGAAATCCAAATGAACTAAAACAAAACAAAATAAGTTTTGATTTCATTAAGATGCCATGTAGTATACGATGATTTGATAAGATATCATGAAAACCAACTTGAACAGGAAGAAAATCCTAAAATTAAAAGTCATTTCAATAGAAACATTATTTAGAAATCGCGTCTAAAAACAAATATCTTGAGAATGGTGCTAAAGATACTTATAAGAGAACACTTGTCGTATTTTAGATATTCAACAAATTCAATCACTGATAACCGATGCAACAAATTCATGTAAATTCACCCTCATCTGGACCAGAGCTCACATAGGCATCCAAGGTAATGAGCTCGCTGACGCAGCTGCGAAAGAATCAACCAAACTTCCAAAAGATGAACAATATCACCTCGCATGGTCCCAAGCATCCATAAAACACAGCCTTAACTCTCAAAAGTTAGCCTCATGGCAAACCGCATGGACAATAGCACACCAGGGAAGAACAACCAACAAAATAATTCCAAAAGTCTCCGAGCCAAATCTACTGGATAATCCGTATGTAAATTACTTAACAGAACATGGTCCATTCCCAACTTACTTTAAAAAAATAAACAAAACATCTTCATCTCTCTGTCTCTGTGGCAAAGAAGGCAATCCTTTCCACTACATTAAAGAATGCAGCTACACCGCACATCATCATCTCAAATGCCCTCAAAACCTGAACTACACCGACTTTCTTCGATTCTGTCTACGTTCAGCTCCACACAAGAAAAAACTAACATTAATCGCCAAGTTCCTCACAGAAAAAGGTCTAGATTTATGCAAGGACAGGAATCCTCCTCCAATCAGCTTGCCAGATGATTCGTCAGATTCAGACTTTTAACCCCTTATGTTTAAACAAACTTAATAGTTTCATTCTCTACTTGTATATAACTTTTCATTACTTCATTTACCTTTTCTTTTAAAAAATTTCTTATCTTTAAATTTTTTTTTTTTTTTTTTTTTAATTTCAATTATCCATCCTTATGTTGTTATCCCTGCCTGATACAGAACTGTAATGTATTGGACACTGCGGTATCCAATACAAGGCTTTAAGGTCTCACCATTGTAAATTCTTCCATCTACAACAGCATGCTGGGTGACGGCACAGTTTGGGGACTTTTTAACCCTCAGAAGGTGCTGCTTACTCTCGATGGTGATGAGTGGACTATACCCGATAACCGATTGGTACAGAACGGGGTCCACTCTCATCTCTTATGTATGTATGTCGTATTTTAGAATCAATACTTGATTCCAAAATACGGCAAATATCCTCTTATAAATATATCCGAAGTTCCGACTCAGTTAACATTCGTCAACAAAACTAAGTAAATTTTGGTTTTATCAAGATTCTATGGAGTACAAGATGATTTGATAAGATCACATGAAAACCAACTTGAACAGAAATAAAATGGTAAAATTAAAAGCAATTTTAATATACGCATTATTTGGAAATAGTGTCTAAAAACAAATATCCTGAGAATGGTGCTAAAGATACTTATAAGACGATATCTGTCGTATCTTGGAACCAATCAACTTTAAATACTAAGTTCCAGTTTAGTTGACATTCGTCAACAGAACTAAATTAAGTTTTGATTTCATTAAGATTCTTTGGAATACACGTTCTCATATATTTCTTACCTAATTGTTTCAGACATGAAAGCGTCAAAACAGTTGTAAATCATGTTTCATAGGTATCAAATTTAAGAATATAAATATTACATTGTTTGAAGAGCTTTCGCAAGGGAAGACAAATAGCCGGGGTTTTGGTAGCAGGCGTTTTTATGACCAACTATTAAATGGCAGATTACTGAACTTATCTCTATTATTAAGTTGGCTCTAAAACACGCGCTATCTTCACTTCACTCTGAGAGCCTCGTGGCGGAAGGCGGATGGCAGCTTTTCCATTCATTAAGCGCGCCTTTTATCTAATTTCTGCATTTCTGTTGACTTTCCCAGCTTCCCCATGATTACACCTTTACTTGGACCGAAATATTAACAGACTGATGCTGTTATTAACTTAAGAAAGAGTTGAGTGTCAAGCAACAGGTGCTTTTCACACGAAAAATTAACATTAAAAATGAGGAGGAAGATTTTCATTATTTTTTGTAATTATTCCTATTTTATTCACTTTTCTTATTTGTATCCAGATATCTATGAAATCAGTAAATGAGATGCACAGTTATATTAATTATCGATTTAAAATTTTTTCAAGAAGTAAACATTTCATTGGTTTGCTTTAAAACTTGGGTTTGTTTCTTAAAAGTTATTATTTATGTATTACCATTTGAAATATAGCTTAACTATAATTAAACTAAAAAAACAACTAATTTTTAAAGATATTTCAAATAAAAAGCATTGTAAGAAACTATAGCGACAATTTCCAAAAATACTGCATTTAAAAAAAAAAAAAAAAAAAACACTACTTTACTAACTCAAAAACTAATAGTTATTGAAAACCTATGTAATCAAATACACATTTCTTGTGCAATCGGAAAGAGTTATATTAATAAACAAAAATATCCGCGACCCTGCCACAATGAATTTAAATAAAAAATATATGTATTTCATATGTATTTAAATAAAGTAGATTTGAGCAAGTTCCAAAATCTCGTTGTGAACGATTTCCGTGAATGAAATCGTATTCAAACTGATTACTACAATATCACAATAAAATCGTGGTAGTCATAATCAGAACCTCATTCATTGCGGCAACATGAATTTACATAAAGCAAAATAATTCATAAAACAAATACAATTTTGAAACTTCCTTATGAATGTCATTCATGACGAAAACATAGCAAAACTGTCCATAACAAAGTCATAATGACGAATATTCCGATATCCATAATCAAAAACACATTTTAATGAAAGCTATGTATATTTAAATAAGCAAAGCAGTTCATAAAATAGATTTGAACAAGTTTTAAAATTTCCCTCTGAATGCTTGGGAGACAAAATCATTAAAGTTGAGCTTGGGAAAATAATCATGAAATCGCATTGTTCTTAATCGAGAAAATGAAAATGAATGTCATCTGTGAATTTAAATAAAGTAAAAGATTTTCTAAACCAGATCTAAACAAGTTCTAATGATTAAGCAGCAAATGCATCTTATAATGATGTATCAAATAAAAAATATTATCTCATTCAAACAATGCATCATATAAATAAAAACTATAATCGAATTCATGTCAATTTATTTTGCTTTTCGAGTTTCTCTTTTACATGTGATTTCAGAAAAACATTTAAATAATGTTTTTATAGGTGTATATTCCTCAATATGTATTGGGTTTTTCGGAAAGTAATTTCGTTTTTCATGAAAATGAAAAACGTATAACGAATAAATATCGTATTACATTGCATATTGTCCATTCTAGTCCAATAACTTTTACCATCTTTCTGGTAGTAGCACGATTTCACACTCATAAAGTGGTTGGTTTTTACTAGCAAAAAGCTGATCCAGGTGGGAAAAACGAAATTACTTTCCGAACAACCAAATAATATTACTTACTAAATATTAATCAATATAGAATTAATCTTCAATTCTTGATTTCTAAAATTTATAAAAAAATGAACATTTTTTAATCATACAACTATTAAAGTATTGCTAATCTTTGTTTCATCTTCAGAAAATATTGGCCCAGTTTATTAAATTTTGAATACTGATTTGATATCGGGATTATTCTTGAATACAATAAGATAAAGCATCAATCAATTAATTTATAAAAAAAATAACCTTTATTGAGAAAAATATAATTTACTAATTATTTCCATATCATAAGTTCAAATAATTATTTTAACGAATACCACTTTTACAACTGCATCAAAAATGCATATTTTAAAATATCACGATTTAAAATCATAAAGTTTATCGAAAAAATAAAGCCCTTTCAGTCCAAATGTTTTATTAGTAAATTATTTATTGTTTAAATCAGAGGATTAAATATTAATTTTTCCTAACTAAAACAGTAGGTTTCTGCAGTTTTTAAATATTTTATGAGTTACGAAGAAAAAAGGAACTGCCTATTTTATGCTGGATGTAAATTAAGCAAAATATTCATTTATTCTTATATTCACGAATTTTAAAAAAAATCATATTAACTATATCATCATAAAAAAAATCATCGCTCAATTATTCGAATTACAAAATCCTTATACAATGAAAGCATTGATTTTGAAAAGATTAGGTTTATACATTATTTGTAGAGAAATTTTTAATTTCTGAAATAATTTTTTAGTGATATATTAAAACATGAAGAACAAAAATGTTAAATTGATTTCATATATGTCTTGTTTAACATTATATTAAAATTACATAAAGTATATTTCATAGTATTTATAAATACATAATCAGAGAAGTAATTACAAAACATAGCTATTTAAAGGATACAATTTATAAAGGCATATAATAAATTATTTTTGACTAATATTGTAAGCATCAGAGTAGCATAATCTTCTTAATGATTTTATTAATTAATGTAATATACCTCCCGATTTAACTCATCGAACTTAGTTTATATCAATGTTTTTCTAAATTTATTTACTTTCAATTAAAATTGAAATATCTTTTCTATAGTGAAAAAGAGTCTTACAAGGAAAACATGTCCAATTTTTAGACAGTGGAGAAATGTTAACAATTTTATATTAAAAAATAATTTAAAAATATTTATTTGGTAGGCAGCATCACACACCAGTGCTAAAAATAAATAACATTTTAAACATTGAAAAGAGAAATTATGTAGATAATATATTTCTGTTAATTCACAAAATATTAAATTTGGAATTAAATTAAGAAATAGTAGGTATAATTTTTTTATTAAATGTTTCAGCAATGCATTAGCTGTAAATTACTAACGTAGCTACTATAAAAATGAAAGCATAGTATGCACTGATAAAAAATATTTAAATGTGTAAAATAAGATATTACACACAGAAATTAAAAAAAAATATATGAATGGAAAAAATATTTATACCAAGTACTTTGTCAAAAATATATAAAATAGAAATATTACATAAATATTCAGCATAATTAATAGATATTCCATGGAAAGTAAATCATCTTATTCATTAAATAGGCAAATTACTTAAAATATGCAAATTACATAAAATATGTATATATAAATTAACAAAACAATGTTTACCTTGAAGGAGACGTCATAAGGCTCCAAGCTAAGAGAAGGCTTCAGCACTAATCCATTTTTTTCCGGAACTTTCACCGGAGCAGCGGAGTTTGCCGGATTGTGTTGTTTACCGGACTTGCTGGTTGGCACTTGCTTCACGGATCCTTCTTGGTCAGACTCGTCGGATGAGTCACTGTAATCCCGGGATAGCCTCCTGTGTATAATGCGCTGCCCATCAGCCATAAGTAAACCAATAAATTATAAAACGGTTATTTTAAAAAAAAATGGAAGCCACTGATTTCCACGGACGTCCGTGGATTTCTGGAAAACGTCGGAGGGGAGAGCCGGTCTGCTGTGACAGATGTGTACACAGCGCTCACACGTACGTACACGCGTGCAGCGTTTACTTTTATCTCTTATTGAACTGCCGCTTCACCCAACTGTTGCATGTTTCCCCCCTTTTCGCCCGACGGGGAACAAAATATAACATTTCTTTGGTGGCGCCATCTATCGATCAATGTCAAGATCAAACCAACTGTTGCTTTCATCCACAGCTGGATAATTTCACACAGAAAGGAAAATAACACAGCGATGGCGGATAAAAAGTATTTTATAATAACAATGCATATATTAGTCGCTTGCGTATGATTTGAACTAAAACCTCCTTTTATAAGAAGTGTTAACAATTGATCACTCCGTATTAAAGAAGAATATAAACTTGATAAATGAATTTTTAAATATGTAAATATAAATATTACTCAATGCAATTGAAGTACAAAAAGGTAATAGATTGTATTTAAATTTTTTTATTATAAAGCATGTTAGTCATTTAATATTTCGGAATGTATAATCACAGCATATATTATAGTATTTATTAAAAGAATTTAAACATATTTTAATAGTTAAAACAGATTAAAGCTTTAATTTATATTTAAAATTAAAAACTCTGCAGTTTGTTTAATTTCATTAATAATATTTACTAACAATCAATAATTAATAATAAGAAATATGATTACACAACTTCATTGATATACTTTTATTAAAAGCTGTTTTATGATATATGATTACAATGCTTTTCAATTTTAATGAAGTAAAAATCACTGAAAATTTGGCTTATGAAACTATTATGTAAACAAACAAGTATATTAAAAATAAAACGGTAAAACAATCGTGTAAGAAAATAAGAATAAGATTTTGCTGATTGAAGGTTGGATTTACAAATGGCATACAGTACGGCATATTTCAATGATATTATTAGATTTTTAACCAAATCCTAATTTTTTTTCCCACTTTTCTAAGCAAAAGCACTTATATTTCAACATATGATATAATCCAAATTTTAAACACATTTTTTTCTCGAGACAGAAAACACACATACATAAGGGCTCAACCAGAATTAATTTTATTAATTGCAAATATTTATTTAACAGATGTAAAAATCTCTCTTTAAGACAGAAAATTCAACTTGTCAATACAAACCATGAAATTATTCGTATAGATGTACAATGATTTCATTTTGTTGCACGTATTTCTTGGATTATTCATTGTACAATAATTTCATCTTATATTTTTCACTGTTAAGACATATTATAGGCTAAAAATATACGGAAAGACGGTATCACTTCCGTTTTCATTTTTCAATAACATGCCTTGATGCAATTTCTAATCCAAAACTGTAAGCGTTGATTAACGAAGGAAAAATGTAAGAATTGAATATTGATTTCTCAGATGTCAATGTATTGCGCCAAAGAGTACAGTATTAAAATTTGAAAATTCTGCATTTACGCATAAAACTTATCCTCGACTTTTTCCCCTACTTCTGGCTACATAAGGATTCAAGTTGCTGACCTTTAGATAGGAAAATTAAAGACATTTTTAGATTCGCATTGGTTTTTGTGTAGTAATTAAAATTTCTTTTTAGGAACCTAGAGCTTTAAATGTAACATATTTTTGAATTAAACAACTCCATGTATTTCATGCAATTTTTCTCTGAGAATCAACAATGTATGTGAATGTTTTATAGGATATTTTATTGCTCCTAAGTCTCATTTTTCTGTACTAACCCAAACTCATCTGTGCAAAAAATAATGCACCACTTTCTGGTAGAAAAAATTTCTGAGTTAATAAAGCTCATTTTAATTGTGAAATCAATCTCCATAACACAAAGAATCCAGTAAATCATTGCGTGTTGATGTTTATGTTACTTATGACATTTAGACAGGACAAGCCGAGCTCGCTCTGCCGTTGGCTAAGCAAAATTAACCCAGAAAGGGGCGTCTTTCGTTTCTAATCAGAACAACACGAAAGTGAAACTACGACTTCGCTCTAAGGCTTCTCCAATAGATGGCACAACCAGAGGATTCACTCCCACAATTTTGACTTTGATGTGTAGGAATTTTCCTCAAGACCATTTCACCCATGGTAACTGCTCAACGTCCGAACACAAGACTTTCGATTCCACAGAGTTAGCGAGCACGTATATCGCATATACACGGTACGTTTTTGAAAGCATTGGAAATTGAACCAAGCCCTCCCAGACGGAGAGCCGAAACCTAACCACTAGGCTACCATGACCCACTGATTTCTGGAAAGGAACTCATAAATTGAAGAAACGCGTCACCTAAATACTATTAGATTCGAGACATTTAGACGTTGGTTAAGTAGCTGAATGAAAAACTATTGGTGATATAATGACACTGCCTATAGCTTATGTTAAAGCAATACACTAGAAAAGCCTGCTGTTGGTAGGTGACTAAAATTTAAGTATTTAATAAAACTTTAAAATGAGACCATACAGTGATCTCTTTCAGCAGAATTAAATTATAAAACTGTGGACTAAAAATACACGTTGGTAAATGGTAGTTACAACAGCAAAGTGGGTAGATATTGATAATTCTTCAATGAATGGATTGAGCCAGAGTAAGGATTTTGTTTTCTAAAGACATAACAAAGTATAAGGAATGATCTTTTCTTCAAATGATCGAGGCTTGAGACTCCATACATGTCCTCTGATATAAAATGATGGGTTTGTACCCTTTTTAATCCAAGGGTGTTTGTACTATAAGATGAACCCTTTGTGATCGAAACTAGAAGAAGGATTTACATTATTTTTTGGTATAGCCGTAAGCCATTATCGTGACTGAAATCGTGGTTATAGATGCTGTAAATTTTAGGCATTTATCTTGTTGTCTCGTTTTGTGAACAACCAAATATTTATAGGTTGACAACATAGAAAAATTATAAAAAATTAACTTGAACAGACAAAATTATCCAGAAATATTATGTATGCGCCACAAAATCACGTACAACGTCGTGACTTATGTGTATTGTAAAATTACCGTACAAATTATACAATATTTTCAATTGATTTCACATGAGATCTATCTGGAACTTGAAGATCTTCGAATCCAGTATAGAATGTTGCTGAAGTCTATTACATGATAGATGAAGTTTTATTCCTAGTTCACGTGGTTTTTCATTCGTAATGCTGTGTTGAGTTTTATTGTACGCAAGATTATATTCAATGTTTCAACACAGATTGCAGTATGTCAAGAAATAACAATCAGCTGAAGCACAATTACATCTAATTTTGAAAGAACATTTTATACCAATATGAAAAAACATTTCGTATAGGGCATTAACTAGTCTATGCACATTCTGTCCACGAATGAAGATCATTTTTCCGCAGTCTAATAACGTGATATTTTGAGTAAATAGGTGCACTTACCACATTAAAATCTTCATAACATGATTTAAGTTCCTTTATAAGAAGAAAAAGTGCCATATAGTGAGCAAATTCATCTTCGGACTTAATTTTTTTCCACAGATTGCACTCTCTGAAAAATACTTTCAATGTCGAATGCTCGCTATTGATGAATCACATGATTATTTTGATGAACCACATGATCCCTGAATTACAAGAACAAAATGTTCCACATATTGTGCAAATGCAAGAAAAAGCTCCCTCTCTAGTTTGAGGTCTTCTGTTAAGCGTTTTTCGATAAAGTTAATACAGTGACAGAGTTTAATATTTCAATCGCCACCTCCGACAGATTTCTGGTTTTGAAAGTACCTGTAGTTCAAAATCTATGAACTTAACTGAATCTGATTTGAAAAATATCATCTGTTGATTCTACATTTTTTGGAGATTTTCTTTTAACATTATGGACCTGGTCTAGCACTGCTGGCCAAATGAGGCAATACATCTATTGCGGATTATACACACCTAGAGATGCTTCTGAATTAACAACTCTATATATTTATCTTGTAAAATTCAGTTTGCTGTGTGGCAGGTTATAAGAAATGTACTTCTTTCTGGAGAGTTGGAGTACTTAATAATAATGCCTTTTATGTAAACAATAATTGATTTTATATTTGCTTAACAAATGTTAAGTTTGGAAATTGTTTTTTATTTAATGCACTAGGAAATTCTGCACTGAACCTTTGTGACACCATCAGACTTGAGGCCCATTCCTCTCCATACAGGACGCATTCGATGTAATTCACTCTCTATCACATGAAAATTAGCATCTTGGTTGAAGGAAGTCTTATAAAAAGTTAACGGAAACCGTAATTTACCTTCCTTTTTACTCTGTAGTCGACCCTTTTTGTGACATACTATCCCAATATTATTTATAAAATTTTAAAGAGAAAATAAAATCTCCCCCCCCCCCAAAAAAAAGGCATTTCACATAAAATTTTCCAAAATTTTTCACTGTTGCAATGTAACAGTTGGAAACTCTGTCACTGTGGTAGTGTTTTGCAACCACTCTGTATATTTAAAGTAAATTAACTAATTACATGAATATCAATGAGCCCATACACAAACTTATGATGGAACATAAAATAAATGAAATTACGAAAACTAAAGAAACAGAAAATAATAACAAATTTATACTAATAACGATTAAAAGTAAAAGATTACACAAATTTTATAAATAAATGCATACATGATTATGATTACACGAATAAACATAAAAAAATTTATAACATGTATTTGTGTATGTGTGCTTCATTTCTCTATATTTTTGTTTTCTTTTTGCGCAATTCTCCTGTTTTATAATTTCCTATTTATTTTTTTCCATTCATATATATATGTTTATATATATATATATATATATATATATATATATATATATATATATATATATATATATATATATATATATATATATATATATATATATATATATATATATATATATATATATATATATATATATATATATATATATATATATATATATATATATATATATATATATATATATATATATATATATATATATATATATACATACATATATACATATATATATATACATATACATATATATATATACATATATATATATATGTATATGTATATATATATACATATACATATATATATATACATATATATATACATATACATATATATATATATATATATATATATATATATATATATATATATATATATAAACAGGTTGTTTCTAAATCATTTTTACAAATTAAGAGGGGTGATAGTACCCATCCTGACAAGCAATACTCACGTAGGACAATGGGTCGCATTCCACTTTCAGAGACAGAAAAGATGAATCTGAACTCACGACACTTTTTGGTATGCGAATGAATAATACCAAAAGTTTCACAATCATATTTATTGATTAGTGAACACTTCACAGCAAATGCCGAAAATGCCGACCTCGTGTGAAGCTGCACAGTTGACAAAGGCGAAGAATCAACCTTGGAAACGGTAGGTTGACTTGGAATACGAAGAGTTGGAAACCGCTGTACTTACAATCTTCGTGCATCGCGTCCATTCCCTTTTGCTCCACCGTATATGAGAGGCATATCAGCCAATTATTCGTACGTGTATACCGCTATAGCATTCACGAACATTTTTGGACGATGTTATATCCGTATAATACTTAAAACGATGATGTTTAAAAGACAACTTCTACTCTGATTTGCTTTCTCCGGTTACCAATTAGAGCTGCTTCTTCTCTGTAGAACCTTGCATTCATGATAGATTCTTGATGCATTTCTGCTTTCTGCCTCTCAGAATGGAATGCCACCCTCTGTTCCTAAGTAACTATTGCTTGTCTGGATGGGCACTGACACCCCTCTTAATTTGCAAAAACAATTGAGAATCACTCTGTATATATAAGAAAAAAGAGAGAGAAATGGCAAAATTTGATAACTAACTCTTAAAATTTTTATGAATAATAGTTTTTATTTATCTCACAAAGATTCTACTATTAATTATTTTCCATGAAACTAACTTCATTCATATAAAAAATTAGTTTTCAGTTTTCATTTTATCATGAAACATTCAGCTTAAAATAATAATATTCTGATCCGAGATTTTTGAAAAATTGAGAGTTACGATACATGAAATTCCTGGGCGTTTGGGTATTTCTCAAAAAGAACTGTCTTCGTAAGGATATTTATTTCCGAGATTTGGTATCCTACTTTAGTTTTCGACTGCAAATGTTTTCCGACAGTGCGTCGCTTTTTTGCTAAACTAATCCACTTAGAGCACGCCCAACATAATAACAGCTCTAGAATGTAAGCAGTTTCAATATGCACCAGTATGTCATTATATCGATATGCACCAGTATGTCATTATATCGATATGCACCAGTATGTCATTATATCGATATGCACCAGTATGTCATTATATCGATTGAGTAGGTAATTTTGCTATATCTATTATTTATTTCCTATAAAAATGACCGCATTTTTTATCAATTCGTATTTTAAATTTCCTTAGAATAATATCTAATGCGTATATATTATATAAAACATCTTCTAGTTAGAGTAAAATATTTTCATTTTTAACTTTTGAAATTAGAACTAAGTTGCACTTCTTTGGTGCAAATAATAAATTAATATTGTTTATTAAATGACCAAAAAATGTTTTCTGTTGTCTGAAAATATTTTTGCTGAAGAATACGGGTTAATCGTAGCATTAAGATTTATTATTTAATAATGAATGGTATTGAATAAACGTGTGTAACAAAGATAGTAAACTATTCTTATGCCAGTTATATAACAAGTCATTTTCATTTTGTTTTAATTTATAAAGACTCAATCAATAAAATATATGATATTGTCATTACACTCAAGTAATAATAAAACACTTATCTGTTTCTGATGTAAAAGATGTTCCTACTGATATCTTTAGAGAGTTTCATATAGTTAACTTATGAAGGTCGCGATTATCAGTAAATTTGATAATTATCTGATAATTTAGTTGCAATGATTTCAGATTCTTTTTACCATTTGGTATATGGGGATACATCCAAATTCTTTCTTGTTAAAAAATTGTGCCAGCGGGAAAATGCTTTATATTTACAATAGATAAATTACATTTCTCTATTTTGGACTCATGCAATTGATTTCAATGATGAAAAAAACATGTGGTTCTTATACAATCATAATATATGCAAAAGATAATATTACCTCATTTTGCGCAAAAATTTGCGAAATCTGCAATTATTTGTTTATCTTTTAACATCCATTTGATAAGACACGTTTTTACTGTACCATGAAGAAATACTAAAAAAATTTCTATGAAGTATCTTGCTTCAATATTATGCTGCTCATTTGGCTGAGTTCTGTTAATTCATCATTTCTGTACCAACATATATATATATATATATAATTTCAACGGTGGCCACTTAGGTGACGAACCCTATACCACAACAAGGCCAGAAACTGCCACTCATTTGTCGTTACCCTGCGGGCACTATCAACCAAGTCACGGAGGTGAGTAGCGTTGCCCGGTCTATACCACCAAAAACACGTTTATAGGGTGGGCCACTTATATACATCATCACAGAAGAAAGAACAGAGAAACACAGAGAAAGAAAGTAACATTCATGCCCGAACCCGGATTCGTATTCGGGACCCACAGCTCAGGAGTCAGGAGCACTAACCAATCAACCATCGGTCGGCGGCATATATATATATATATTACACAAATTCAATCTGATTTGCTGACTTTGGCTTTATGTACTTATTTTTTTTACTGTATGTATGTATGTATGTTTCATTTATTAGTATTTCTAATTTTCTGCATTTATATTTATTCAAATGTTTTACCTAAGTTCTTTTAATAAGAACATTCTTTGAGGGAACTGCTCGAAGATCTTTAGACATTTGTCCTTCGGTCATGTCAGAAAAGAGTGTTCTTTCTTTTTGCAAAGCTGGCCATCTCCCTCCTGATGAAGACGTGGTCCCTATGCCTTCTTCTTTTCATGTGTTTCGTATATTTTAGTGTTTTTCCAATTTCATATTTTTCATGTTTTATCTTATTTATATTGGCAAATCTTTCTTTAGCTGCTTTTGTGCTGGCTAAATTTCCTATTATATTGTATTGTATTTTCTGTATTGTATTTATTTATTACTTTATATATATATATATTTATATTTTTTCTTTTTTATATATATATATATATTAATATATATAAAGAAAAAAAGTGTGTGCTTATACTCCATGTTTGATTCTTAATCACGTGACGCTGTCACATGCAATGTAAACAGCTTTGCCGGAGCACATCCTAATCCAGGGAAAACGGAGCATTGGGAACATAATTCCACTTGTGCAGCGGAGGCAGTTTTATAGCTCATTAACTTTTACTCCGACAGGGAAGAAAAAGAAGTGGCGTTAAGACTCACCGTAAAGCCGATGCCAACCGTGGCGGAAAAGGATCCGGTGTGAAATTTCCCTTGGTCGAACTGGACGAGGAGGCTAGTTTTTCCGACGCCGCTGTCCCCCACGAGAATCGTCTGAAAGGAAGAATTAGAACAGGCTTAGATAAATAATGATTAGGTACTAGAGGCGATAAAATACCCCAATAACATCAATAACAAGCAACAAGGCGATCAGGAATGTCGGCACCTGTTCAGTCCGTTAGCTGTTATTGATGAGCACTCAGGGAAATATTTGAAAGATACTCATGTATAACGAACCATTACTTACTCTTCGAGTACTATCTTTGCGTCAGTTTTTATTTTTCATGAATAAACTATAAGAACATTTTAATAAATCATAAGAACATCATAAGACTATTATATGAATATCTTAATTCCTTGAAATTATAAATCTCAAATCTTTTGACTACTTGATTTATTCTTCCATGGAGTTTATCAACTGTTTACATATCATTATGCATACAAGTAATTCCCAAGCAAAAAATACTGTAAGTAAAAAAACTCAACAAAAATGTCTTAAAAATAAATTTCTAAGATTGAATACTTTATATAGTGTGTTTTTAATTATAATCAATCAAATTTTCAGAAAATAAAAAAAAACTTTAAGAATTAAAATTTAGACATTGAGCTCTCATTTATATCTGCGACAAAGTACAAATCAAAATAACTTAAGAGAAAACACAACAATAGGATAATACTAAATTAAATATTCCGGTTAAAATAGAGTTTAAAACAATGAAATTTATTGTGTGCGCAGCATAACCAGAAATATTATGAATCATCTGCTTTTAAATAACCGTTTCCATGGATGCAAATTTTGCGGTTACGAGAATGTTTCACGAAAATATTTATCTGAAACAAAGTTTAAACTGAAAATCCTTTTCTACTATCCTTTTAAAAATATATTAATCATATTGAATATTTTATATACTTTTCAGTCTTAAAGAATCCCAGTTTGCTCATATTGTTATTTGAGAAAAATGTTTCACTTGTTTACATTTCTGTGCTGTTTATTATCTCTCCTTTCATTCTTTAACAATATATGTTTACTTAGCGGAAATTTCATGGTAAAATCTAATAGAATCATGCTTATCTGTATATAAGTAAAGAACTTATTGACTTTATAGTTACTGAAATATTATGTATTATATATATATATATATATATATATATACACATATATATATATATATATATATACACATATATATATATATATATCAGGGTGGCCAAGCTCCTTAATAGTCCAAGCGAATTTTCAAAATATGAAATTTTTCGAGATTCATAATCAAAAACGTATTTAAAAGATATGCAAAAAAGATTTTAAATCTTTTATCCAGAAATTATATTTTATTGAAATCATAAGTAAAAGCACGAATTATGTGTATTAAATTTAAATATTAAAAACTGAATACATTTATTTTACTTCTTTTGATAATTCTTTAAAATTTGGCGACCAGTTGGTGACAGTACTTCTTAGTAATTCTTTCCTTACTAGTGATCGCTGTTTGTATTTCATGAATTTTAAAGAGGAATAAAATGATTCACATAAGTACGTTGTTCCGAATATTGAAATATAGTTCGAAAAGCAGCATTTTTTAATTCAGGATGCCAAATCCTTACCGTACCAAATCCTTGCCGTACATTCATTTACAGCACCATCCCCAAACGCTTGACATATTCGGCAGCTGATAAGCCCACTTTGAAGTCCAAAATAAATAACACCAAACGAATTCTTTCGACACGTCCAATTCTCTTTGCTACTGTACGAATGACGATTGACCAATGTGCATGGTGGACCAGCTTTTATAATGACTGATATCCCTACTCTCTACTGATTGGTGTTTCACTCACGTCATATACTAATTTGCATGTTTTTTTCTCATTTCATGGCAACAGGAAAGTGGCAAGAACTTTCTAGTTTACTTTATATTATTTTATATAAGTAAATGATTTTTATATACCTCATATTTTTCTTTTAATTTTTTAACAAATTATAATACCAGTATGTTTTTTATTAATTTTAATGTCCTATGAAAGATTTTTTTCACTTCGATTGACAATCTTTCTTATAGAAATTGGGTATTAAAATCTTCTGAATTGGAGAGTATAATTTTTGCTGAGTATAATTCTGAGTATAATTTTTGCGAAATAAAAAAGAGAAATTATAATATTATTTTCATATTTGAAAAGAGGAGAATATGAAAAGACGCTCTAAAAGTGAACTTTAATTCCTTAAAATCATGTCTGTTGCAGCAGGATTTTTCTTCTTTGTCCTTGCATTGCTTATTTAAACTTTACTGAAAGGCAATGATTCCGAAAATGTAACTCTTAGTTCTTGCTTCAATATGTTTGACATAGTGCATGTGGGTTTCTGTTGTGTAATTAAATTCTGTTGTGTAGTTAAATATATATATCGTTATCATATAATGCTTAGAAATAATATTTTGAATTTAAATAATGCATTAATTTCATAACATTGCGTTGTGTATTCATTACTTTTCTTCCCGAATTCCAAAGATGCAGAAATAGGATTTGTTTGTCCAATTAAAAACTGCTTTTAATTTAATCATAAAATTACCAATTCATTTAAATACATACAATTTTTTTCAATGTTATTTCAAATACTTCATTTCATTTTCTTTTACATATGTTATTTCAAATATTAATTCTTTAAAATATTTTTTTACATATTTTATTTCAAATATTTAAGTATTACTAACAACATGGTAGATAAACGCGTGATATATATATATTCTTCATTTATACTAATTAATTAAATAAATAACATAAGTGGTGAAGCATTAAGAAAAACCTACTGGCTAGAAAAAAATATAATTTATATAAAAAAATCGATTACACAAGAAATTTCCCTTAAAAGTCCGGCCTATTTTGAGGACTTCAAAAATCTGTTTACTTCATTCTTTCAACGTTACTTTCTAAACCCAGATCTCTATTCTAGGAATCAAGATCCATCTTTTCAAGTTTAAGAGCTCACAGGATTAGATTATTTTAAATTTTTGGTTTTGCAATCTCTAGGATCCAGTAGAGCGTCAGGCTTGAACAATGAGCAGTATTTCTTTTGCAGCATGGAATTCCGGCTTTTACCTCTGCTCCTTCTCTAATCTCGAACATTCCCACAAGTCCTGCTCTAGGGCAGTCCACTTCGGGGAAGGGGGAAATGGGAGAATAATACGGGATGCAATCTTACAGAGAGAATGAAATATAAAAAAGGACTTTTAACCAGCCAAAAATATATATATAGGTAATGTAGTTCAATTACAACAATTGTCCAGCCAGAGTGAATACCAATTCAATAAAAACTGTACTTGTATAATATGATTATAACAGATTGTTAGGGACTTATTTTTAAATTAGTCTCATAGTTCAACAAATTCTCCGATTTCCATTTCGGATGTTGTTGTTACACCAGGATGATTTTTTGTACTTGTTTAAGACTTGGACAGTTAAGTGGAAGTAAATGCGTAACATATTCGTAATTTAGATGCAAGCAGAAAAATTTCCAATACTTGACGTCCCACCATAGAAGCATCATTTCTCATGGAGGACATTGCGACCATGACATATTTAACGGACTCAAGCCACCTTTAGAGAAGAAGATGGATTTTCTAGATTCTAACTCATTACTCTCCATTAGAACGACGCCAGAAAAAAAAATTGGTCATCGAAGTTTCCTTATTTCGGGTGTTCATGTTCCCCAGTACCGAGCCATAAATTGGGCTCTATCAGTTAGATAGAAGCAGCCTGGTGGAGTCTTCGTGATTTTCAATCAAAGAAAAGAAAACCCCCAATACTTGGCCTGACACACCTAGAAATAACATTTTAATGAAAGACATTGCGACCACGACTAATTTAACGTGCCCCAGACGCTATTATCAAACAGGACGTACCTTTGGTTAAGACGGGATTCAAACCCACTAACTTTCGATAGTGAAAACGACGCCCTGACCAAATAGCATGCTGCGGGCAGCCATCTTGCCGGTGGATGCTTCTAATGGTTCAGAATCTATCTAAAGTTGAGAGTTTCAATTTATTTAGTCCTTTTACGCAGAGGAAAATGACCATAAAGTGCTACCAAACCTAATTATGTCTAGTTAAAGGTAGAATGTCTCATATTGATGCCATATTTTAAAGTGTTTCTATCAAACAATTCATTTACTAGCTGCAAAAAAAGAAAAAGTCTTGGCACACTGAATGTAATGGTTAACAAAAATTAATTTAGATTTTTAGGATAATTTATTTTCTCTCATAGCATTAAGATTTTCATGGATTGAATAAGAAAGCAACCAACAATACCAGTAAAAATATCTATAATTTCACACACACACACACAAATTGGTTGTTGTTGTCCTCGTGTGCCAGCCCAGCTAGGCTGGCAAATTGAGGTGCGCTGCTCCATTTTTCCAACTGAACCTATTTCGTGTGAAGTTCGACTTCTTCAGTACATACACATGCCATAGGGACCCGTTTATAGGCTAGGCAACCATTTACACCTCATTCACACAAGGAAAGGACAAAGACAGGATATAGAGAAAGTACATCCTTGCCTGAATCGGGATTCGAACCCAGGACCTCCCTATCCGTAGTCATGCACGCTGACCACTAGACAAGTTGGTTGGCACACATAATTGATTAAACCAAGTATGTGTTCTCAAAATGAAGTTATTAAAGGAAACCTTAAAATGGGGAATGCATTCCAAATTGAGGCCTTCTTTATGTACTCATACAGGATTTCTATTATTAATGTGAACTCGCGTCGTGATGACAGAGTAAACTTGGGAAAATGGAAAGCTTTATAGCGAAATTTTCTCAAATCTCGCATTTTATTCATGTGCAAAAATTTAATCTAATATTGAGCTGTTGTTTTCCAATGCTCATTTTTATTTAATTATTCACTCATTTTGAATTATATGAAAACGATATATATCGTTTGAATATTTAAAAAATAAGAAATTGAAGAATATTGTTTCATTTTTTTTTTTTTTTTTTTTTTTTTTTTTTTTTTACCAGTGTAAATAATAAAAAATTAAATCTTTATTTATGTCACTTCAAATATCTTTAAGATCTCGGTAAGATGCAAAATATGTTTTCTTAATTTTAATTTTTATGATTAAAAGTTATATTATGCGAAACATTAATCGGAAAATTATCATATATGTTGAGTCAGTTGTAAAGAAAATGATTAAACAGATTTTTTTTTAAATACTCCTCTTACGTATATAAAATCCTTATAATGTCGTCTAAATTTTCCTCGAGGTTGAATTAAGATCGATATTTTAAAATGGAAATGCAGCATCAGAATATTGATTTCATGTTAACTTCAAACTTAGACTTTGTTTCATATCGAAATTTCGACCTAGCTTAATTAATTTTAAATAGTGATTAAGATCATTTGTAAAGCTGCTTTTGCCATGATGTACACTATCCCAAAACTCCTTTTGTTCCAAAAACATATCCTCTCTCTCTCTCTCTCTCTCTCTATTTTTTTTTTTTTTTTTTTTTTTTAACTGTCATATAACTACTACAAAGAGAGAAAATCAAATGTGTAAGGCTCCGGATTTGTTTTTCTAGATATAATAATATTTACAGCTATTTCACAATTTTTTAAAATACTGTTAATTTTGCACATTGAAGGAGAATAGTTTCTAATTTTCCCAATAAGCCACCAATTGGACAACACAATGAAATGTGGCTAAAAGAAATTAGGGCTTCAAATACTTAAAACTTCGTACAGGAAAAAAAAAATTCAGATTTTTAATACCTCATTCAAATTTTTATTTTTTATTTTTTATTTTTTGTTTGGACTATATGTGAGACCTTGTTTCGTGGTACAAAACAGTGCTTTAAATGCTTTGAGCTAAGTAAATGGTTAATAATTGTTTTAAAAAAGTGATTATATATACATTTTTTATTTTTCAAAATCGTAATTTTTCGTCTAAAATTGGGCAAAACTAGTCACGGCCAATGGAAGATGTGAAATAAGATGCTATTTTAGATATTATATAAGGAAATTATTAAGAATTTTATATAACCAACGATTTTTTATGCAATGCAAAACATAAACTGTGATAAAATTAATGAAAACTAATCTTTTTCTGACGTACATTCAGTTTTTTAACATATTTCAAAACAATTCTGTTAAAAATATTTACCGATTTGTTGACAAATTCCAAATTTTTGTATTGTTTTTCCGCTCACATTGATTTACAGTGTGTGTGTATTTTCTCAGTTTACATCGGTAGATATATTTTGTATTTTAAAAAAAGGGTAATATAGATACAATGAAAAAGTATGCTCCGTCATAACAAAGAGAATATCAAATATTTATATAAATATATAAGGATAACATTCTTAAGCACAAATTAAATTTTGTCCTCCCAAAAATAAATGGAAATGGAAACTATTAGAACAGGCTAATCCTAACGTAACAATCGTAAATTTCCATTTTGCTTAAAATTCGAAATTATTGCATAGGTGGCCAAAATGATTTGCCAAAGCATCTATTTGAAATCTATGTGCAGACTATCTAAATCATATTTATTCACTTATAAATATTTAGCGGATAAGTTAAAAAAACAACCAAATAAAATACGTTAATTTAAATATTTATAAAAACCCTGCTCTTTTTTTTTTTTTTTTTTCCTTTATCCAATTTTTTTTATTTATTTACCTCATTTACATTCTATTTATTTAAAAACGTTTTGAATTTTGCATGTGCTGCCATCTAGTAGTATTGTATAAAAGTAATTACACACTTAGCTTTTATACATTATTCCTGAATCCCGTCTACAAAAGTAAAATGACAGTTAATTATATTAATATAATTGACAATTGCTTAATATCCTTAAACACATTATAATAAAATTGTTAATGATTATGTAAATTACAACTATGTAAAAGAGTTGTCCTTTCTCTAAGAAATAAATGTAATAAGCAAAACTTCTTTTATATTACAAAGTAAAATATTTAAAAATTTAATGAATTAAAAATATATAAAAAATTTTTAAATGATAAGACAAATAAATTAATAAGAAATTTAAGTTATTTTATTGGGTTTTCAAATAAAATTTTTCTAATATCTTTATTTTCTAGTATAAAAGAATTATCCTCGTTTATTACAAAATGGAAATATTTTTAAATATAACTATAAAATTATTACTCTTGCACGCGTAAACCTTATCTTCTATAAGTAATTTTTCTTATTTATAATTCTCAAAATACATTATAAACATTTATAAAATTTCAAGATGCATAATATTTGTCAAATATATTTCTGGGGAAAATAGTTAAAATGCAGTAATAGTTTTGCTTACGCTTTCTGCCGCTAGATGGCAGCATTACTAGTGAATAAATATTAGCTTTGATCTTCTCATATAGTGATACTTTTTACTTTCTATTATGCTAAACAATTAACGAATAAAAATGTTAATATTTCACAAGCTTCTCTTAATAAGTAAATGTTAACAAGTTATCCAAAATATTGTGCGAGATGTAAGTATGAAATTGTGTAAAGTGAATTAAACTAGTATTAAGTCAGTTATTTGTGTTTGATATTATTTTCAATTCACTTCCACTATTTACGTGGAATAAATAATTAAAATTATATTTATAGTGGATACCTACCCTTAAAAATGTTGCTCCTGATGTTAAATTCTAGTGCAAATTCAATGATATCCTATCTATCTCTATTCCATCTTGAAAATAAACATGTGTTGCTAAGCAATGAAATATATATTGCCAAGAAACGAATGAAAATAGAAAGAATATGGTAAAATGATTAGATATAAATAGAATTTGTTCAAAAGCTTTATTTTTGTTGTTGTTGCTTACGTCCATACATTAAATATTGATTGGATTTTTGATTTTTTTTAAAGAAGATAAGCATTCTTTTTTTCTTTTGCTTATGGTTTGAAAGAATAGAAATTTAAATTTTGTATTATCACTATCAATGTAGTCCTTGGTAAACGTCTTGGTTTAGGGAAGAATTGAAGACAAGTCATTTCAGTGCTGAGGGTAATTATATTGTACTAGGCAAGCAGTTGTCAAAATGTTTGTGAATTCCACATATTCAACCAATATTCGATGATAGGAGTTACTAGATATTGATTTCATTTATAATATTATTACAGTTGTTAATATATTTTTAGAATGGAATTGAGATTGTAAATTAAGCAATTTAACACTACAAAATCTACCAATAATTTGTATTATTGTGAAAAAGTTCAGCATTAATTAGAAGCTAGGACAATGCTTCAATAAAAAAGCTAATGAAATAGTTTATGCATATCCAGATTTGATTCTAGTATTCTACTTTTAATTAAATCACACTGATTCATCGCAAATTATTTCAGTGTTATTTTGAACATTTCCATATTAAAATATAAGACAAAAAATGTGTACTCTGCAATGTGTGTGTTTTTGATTTTGTAAATGTATTTTACCTAGAAAGGAGAGAAATAGAGTAATTCTCTACATTTCAGAATTACTGAAAACTATTGGTAAATCAAGGTTTTGAACTATATCACTCAGTTACAATTTACAGTATTAAAAATCTTATTATTTTGAATTGTAACATCCATGCTAATTGAATAAAAAAACTCTGTTGACCACCCAAATTGCAACAACAAGAAAGGAAAAAGATATCAAAACAAAATTTATTTTGTAGACAACATGTTGACCAACTATCAAATGATTAAATTGATAGACTTCAGCGAAGAGTGGTTCCTGCTAAAATCAGTAGGCAGAAGAGCAGCCATTATTGGAGATCACTGCTACCACACGCTTCAGCATTGGTTCAAGGAGACTTTTTATGTGTTCTTGGGGTACAGAAGACAAAGTAGATTCCACACGTTGCCAAAGTTGATCTGGTGGGGCAGCTGGGGAAGTAATAGGGGTCAATCGTTGAGCAACCATGAACCACATGTTTCCTATCGGTGAAAGACTCAAACAGCGAGCCGGCTAGGGAGGCAATTTAGTCTGGTGATTGACGAATAATCCTTGGACAATGCGTGTCACGTGTCTTAGCGAATTATCCTGTTGAAATCTGGCTGTGAGGAAACCCTGAAAATAAGGAAGAACAACTGGCTCCAAGACCCCAGAGATGTAGGAATGGCTGTTTAAAGAACCGGCACTGCGTACTAGAGAAGTGCGAGAATAATATGCAATATCACATGATACCATAATACCTGGTACAAGACTAATGTGGAGGTGCATAACGCAGCTATTCAGAATCCTTTCATTACGGTGTATTTAGACACGAATGCGAATATCGTGGTGTTGCAGACAGAAGCGTGACTCGTCTGTAAAGAATATTTCATTCCATTATGCCGTCTACATCCTTTTTTATCGCACCATTGTCGGTAGACACGTCTGTGATTCTGCGTCAAGGGTAGAGGAAGCAATGTTCGTCTTGAGGACAAACCACTCTGCTGTAAACGGCATCGAATGTTAAGCACAGACGCTGGAAGATGCGTTGCAGACTGAATGTGCAGCGCCATGGTTTGTGATGTGACTGAACTATCCGTTACTGTCATGCGCAAACTTTGCCGGTCATCACGCGAACTGGTGTACTGAGGTGAATGCAATTGAAGACGTCGGTATGTTGTATTTTCAAACATCCAATGATCACATATCCGCATTACAATTGTTTGGTTTCGTCCAAAACGACTACCAATTTTCCTGAAAGAAAATCCACAATCACACTATTCTTCCTCTGTCGAACTAGGATACTTGATGAAAAAAATGATCGCTGTTTTCTACCGGTTATAATTGATTTTATTTTTATTTTATTTACTTTAAAAAAAATTGCCGAGCTTGATATTCAAGCCGTTTTTGAAGTGGCACCACGTGCACGTGTGATGTGCGTCTACTATTCTATTATTTGCATATCTCACCTCCGCCAATGCATGTTCTAAATTTCATGTTATTTTCAGGCTTCCATCAGGGTGTTGCATTTACGGTGGCCAGCACTGTAAATTTGTTGAATATGCAAATTTTCTACTATGACAAGCTCATCATAGTATCATCGCATAATATATTAATCCACTTAGTTGGATTCTCCAAGTAGATTGAAGAATGCACTATGTTAAAATTTTTATTAGTATGTTCAGATTTTATCAGAAAGCAATTTAGATTATTATATTTTTGCAGTCTGTAAATGACTGAAATCAAAATTAATTTTTGATACACTAAATGAAGCATCTTTTAAGCTAAACAGTAAACAATTAATTTTGTATAATCCTTTTCAATTGCAAAATAATGTTTTTAAATTTTTTTACAAATATTTTATATAACCAGTTATTTTCACACAGAAGCGTTGTTAATAGAAAATGATCGTTTAGTAGGAGCAATTTCTTGGTGGTAACATCATCAAATTTGTTTTTACGTTGCAAAAGTACAAGTTCTACAACACTTTAGAATACTTGGGGGAAATACTATTAGAAGAATCGATTTCAATCGCTCATGAAAAAATACAAATTTCTACAGAAAGAACCAGAAATGAAAACGATTAATATTTCTTTAAAGAGAAAAGCTGTGGAAATAAAGCTTATAAATATTCTATTTCTATCGAGATTTACATTGAAGATAGAGACCGAAGAGGGCTGTCCAGAGAAATTCAGAAGAACTCACCCAACCAATAACACTCATCTGCGAGGAGTTTCAACTGCTATCCGGAAGTGTTATGTCAATGAATACCATCCGTAAGGAAGCCCATTTGCTTGGTTTTCATGGTCGTGCTTCTGCCCATAAGCCTTTGATCACGAAGTCTAACCACGTTGTTCGGTTAAGAAGGTGCAAATCACATCGAAATTGGACTGTAGATCAGTAGAAACAGGTTGTTTGGAGTGAGGAATTAAAGGTTTACCCTTTACCGTACGGATGGTAGGGTCTGGGTCTGGCGTCTACGTGGGGAACATCTTCTGCCAGAATGCATTGTGCCACAGTCAAGTTCGGCGGAGGTTGAATTATGCTCTGGGGGTGTTTCTCCTGGTATGGAGTGGGACCCTTGGTCCCCATTCAAGGTAAGCTCAATGCCGATGCTTTCTGCACCATTTTGAATGACAATGTGCTTCCTACGTTGTGGCAGTTTTACGGTTTGAACACCTGTTATACTTTTAGAACGACAACGCCAGTTGCCATATTTCAAGGTTAACCAAGGCTTGGTATGGTGACAATGGAATTCATCGAATGAACTGGCCTGTCAAGAGCCCAGACCTAAAATCTATCGAGAATCTCAGAGACGAGTTGGATCGTCGAAGTAAGGTGAGGAGCATTTCCCATCCAAAATCAGTGAGGGAACTTGTATGTCCACTCCAAGCCGAGTGGAAGACAATATCACTAGCTTTAATGCAAAGACTTGTGAAAAGTCGGTCCCGGGGGGGTGTTCACGCTGTAATTTGCCCATGTGGAGGTTCTATCAACTAGAGAATAGGTCTAATGGTTGATAGGTGTCTAGCCGTTAGGCCATTTATCCCATTATTTTAGCAAAATTAAGTTCACCCCTAATAGAAGATTCAAACTAAACTTAATTCTTATTTTTAAATAAATCTCAACTTTTTGATAACCTAAGGTAAGTGCTCCCAATTTGGTAGTACTTTGCATGGTGTCACAATATTTATAGTAACAATGAGTAATGATATGATTCACCATTCTGATCCATTGGATTAGAACAGAAATATTTAATTCAATATTAATCCTTACTGTAACTTTTTTCCCTTTATTTGTTCATATTTTATCTAAACATATATACATATCAACATACATAGATACACATACATATATATACACACGCCCACACATATATATATACATACACACATACATGGTATATATATATACACACACACGCATATATATATATACATATATATATATATATATATATTCTTTTTTCTTTATTTTAAATAGTTATTTTCACAAAATACACTGGACAACCAATTACATATATCAGAATAAATTTTTCCAAGTAATCATTTGTTTAGAGTTATGTACAATAAAGCCAACAGATAGCGGAACCCATATGACACAGTTTCAGGTTGTCCGTATATACTGTTCCCTTGTATACACTAACTCGATGTTCCTAATTGATTTCCATTAAGTCATCTTATTGTTTTTTTTTTTCCTTCTTCTTCAAACTTCAGACAAAGTTTGATTTTCTAAGAGAGTTAAGGCACGGTATCTTATATATTTCGACACTGAGTAATGGAAAAGGATGACGATAAAATGAAGTCTATGTTATGACTAAGTTCAAATTTTCATCGGAATTGCAGTCATTTTTTTTCAATTTTCATGATATTAATTTTAATTTTGTCACACTTTTTAAGATTCAGAACAGTATCTTTACATAACTGTAAGTTTAACTTTACAAAATAAATTGAGAATTAATTTCCCAGTAAGAATAATTTCCTTTCATTAGGGTAAAACCACTATCTTCTTTTTTATACCACTTTTACATACGAAAGTTAGTATATATATTAATAAAATTTCCACAATTATAATCGTATATAGTTCAATGGTAATTTCCTTCTAAAGCTTAATGTCAGGTGTTCTGACGTTGAGCAGATAACGACAAAGAAGACCAATTTGAAATTTCTCGCCTACTTAACTGCTGTTAGAGGAAAACCTGCGGTACAAAAAGTAATGTTGCATATTTCACCGCTTTGGTTTTTCGTTTAATTTACGGAAGAATCCTAACCTTTCCTCAATTGAAAATTTACTTTTCTCCGGTATTAAAATGCAGTATCTCATATTTAGACACCAAGTAATGGTATAAAAAAGGATTGAATGAGGCCAACATTGGTTTTTTGATAGTGTTCAAATTTGCACTGAAAAAGCATTCTTTGCATTATTTATTTTCTCTTTTCCTGATGCTAATTTTTATGTTTCTTACATGTTTGAAGGTTAATTGCATTTTATTGATATAATTGTGAGTTTAACATTTTTCTAAGATGATTCAGAAATTACTTCTGAGTAAGAATTAATTCTCATTAAAAAGGATAACAGCACTTTCTATGTATATCACTTTTATATATGAATGTTTTTATGTATAAAAAAATTTCAATAAAAGCATTGATGGTTCGAATAGTAAATAACTATTAAAGTTCGATGCTTGGTGATGATTCAGGTGATGAAAAAGTTGAGATTATTTTCAAAGTGATGTTAGAAAAAGTCCTTTGGTATGAGAGGAAATGTTGCATGTTTCACTTCTTTGGGTGAATTTTTATTCATTGTATGAGAAACTCTTGTCCTCTTAAATCAAGCAAAGTAGGATATTCCTCCAGTTTTAAGAAGCTGTATTTCATATTTGGACACGCAAGTAATGGAAATGAATGAGACTTAAAAGATTACAATTTATATTTTTTGACAATATTCCTCTGTTTTTATCGAAAAAGTACTTATTTAATTTTTTCCTCATCTTCCATGGTTCTAATTTTAATGTTTTAAGATTGAGTGCAGTTTACTGATATAATTTGCAATACCAATTTCTATACTAATTGAGAAATTATTTTTGAGTAAGAACTGATTCTTTCGAAAAAGTAAAAAGCACTTACTCTTTATACCCCTTATACACATAAAAGTTTATTATATAAAATTGTATTACGTCATCGATAAGCTAGACATAGAAGTTCTAATAAAGGTCAACATATCTGATACAGAGATGGTGATGAGAAAGAATATGACTAAGTTCTATTTAATTGTTTTTCACACACCTTTCAAGCAACCGTTATAGAAAAACCTGCAGCATGGAAAAAAAATTCATATATTACCAGTTTTGGTTGAACTTTTATTTATTTTATTAAAATCTCTTATGCCTCCATCAGGGAGAATTTGAGTTTAAAAATGCTATATCTCATATATTGACACCGAGTAATGGAAGAATATGAAGATTAAATTATATCAATTTATTTTTTGTCACACAGCGTTAAAACATTCTTCAATAAAACATTAGTTGTAGTATTTTTTCTTCTTTCATTATAGTAATTTTAATGCTTGTTACATGGTTTGCAATACATTTCATATAATCGTGAGTTTAGCTTTCTAAAACAATTGAGTAATTATTTGTGTGACTGAGAATTATTATTATTATTATTATTATTATTTTTTGAAAAGTTAAAAAGCACTTTTACCGTATACAGTTTTTCATGTAAACATTTATTTATACATACTAACTTTCTATTTTGAAGCATGGATATGGCTAATATTAATGATTTATGGAAGCTTGGTATCAATAGTTCGGATGTCCTTTTTCTCATTTAATATTCGCCATCATTTATACACCTGTTAGAAAAAATCTGGGGAGTGAAAAAATAATTTGCTTGGTTTATAGTTTTGGCAGAATTTTTGTATTAAAATCTCTTCCAATACATGACATTATCTTTGATTTTCTCGTTATTTAAAGCGAAATATCTCACGTTTTGTTTTGGAGTAGCGAAAATAATTGAGATAAGCGATTTCAGTTAATTTTTTAACAGTATTCAAATTTTCATCGAAAACATGATAATAAATTTTGGGAGGAACGCTATTCCGAAATTAAGGGGAAAAATTTATTTTCTTCATAATTAATTTAATACAAAGAATTGTAATTTTTCTTTGAATAAGGAAATTATATTATTTGTAAGTCATGCATTTTATATCTTTCAGTAGATATAAAATTAAGACATACAAAATAAAATAATTAAATGTAAACTTAAAATATTTAAATTCTAAACAAGTTTATTGAAAAAAATTAGATCAAAATAATTTAACCAAGAATTCATGAGAAAATGAAAATAATTTTCAGTTGTTAATCAGAAGAAATGATTTGACTTTTTTTAAAGATTATGAGCTTATGTTTTACTATGTTCTAAAATTTTATAGAAAATTGGGTATACATAATTTTTTATCATATATAAAATGAGATAAGTACCAATATAATTATCTTGTCTCGGGAGAAATATTAAAGTTTAAATATTAATTGTTCTTTTTGCCATTTTTAATTACAGCTGATGTCAAACAGATGGCGGTAGTCGGAAATATTGAAAGAAAAATATTCATCCGAATTTGCATTAAATGGCGGAAGTTTGGTTTCCAAATGCGGCGAAGAAGGCGGAAGAATGATTTCCAAAACAAACATTAATGTTTAATCCAAAAGAATATGAATCAGGAATTAAAAACGCAGAAAAATAATGAAACCGTATTGTGATTATGTAACAATGGAATATTAGCCATAAGTGTAAATATTACTAATCAGGTCTTGCAGAACATGTTAAATTTACTTTTCTCTAATTCGAGAAGAGTCGATTCTTCACATTTTTATTTAACCTACTTAAGGAAACATTCAGTGCAAATTCTAATATTATATTCTACATTTTTTTTTTAATTTAAACCAGATAATTTTTTTAGAACTTTAGAACACTTTTTCAAATTTCAAGAAATGTACACAGAAAATTCCATTAATAAAATGCTCTGTGTTTAAAATATTATATTTTGAAATATCTATATAAATAAAGTATAGTTAATTTTAAGCGTGGAAAAGGGCACATGCATTATCGATAATATTTTTTTTATTATTGCTTTGTTTAAATCTAGTAATGATTTTTATGTTTTTAGATTTAAACAAAGCATTTTTATGCTTACATTATGCGACTCACAGCACCTTTTGACGTTTGCTGTCCATGATTCAATATTGATTTTGACATTTCCACTTCAATATACGATCAAATAATCACAGACCATTAGCGACAACTTCTGTATTATTTTTCATACAGTAATACCCGTTTTCTGTAAGGTATAATAGAAAGCATTACAAGTATCTTGTAATACTAACACAGTTGGAAATCATATTCCGTATAAAAAATCTAATAATATAAATCATAAAAAAACAACTGTTACAAAACAAATAAATGAATAGTATAGATCTTATCAAACTGTTTTTTCCCGCTATCTGAGTGGGCACACGATAGGAATCACCTTTCAGCAGGGGCAAAGGACATTTCCAGACTGTCCTGGGTGTTCCGTCAATATAGCCTCCACTCGACATATTTTAACCAGCCTAAATTTTAAAAAAGATGATGTCTTTTGGGACTCATCACAATTTTTAAATATTTTAGATATTTTTGCTTTTATGGGGGTTGTCAAGCTAGGCTAGACAACCTGAGATAAGTAACAACATGAATAGTACAACAGAAGAGCAAGTTAATCACACTACTTCTATACAAATATCACTTCATATACAGAAAAAATTAAACATTCTTAGAAACCTATCTCGAACAGTTTTACTAAAGATAAATGAGAAAACATTTAAATTCTTCAATTTGAATTCATTAAATATCAATTTTTAAATTTTTAATATTTTCATTTTAAAATATATTTACATGCTTCTTTATTGTTTCATTCTGATAAAAATAATGATAGCATTTTTTATATTTTATTTCTTTTTTTGCTGAGTCTTTAAATTTATCTAAATTAGATTTCCACACAAAATAAGCATAGATTGCTGTGAGTAATCAGATTGTTGTGAGTAAATTTAGATACAACAAATAAAGATTATGAAGATACTCACTAGTTATTACTCAACATGCCATTATCAATCCAAATATTTTTACTACTATATAATAAAATTTTAAGAAAACCTAATTTCTCTGCCAATGATATCGTGGTCCATGATCGTTTTGGTTTTAAACCTTTTTGTTAAATTTATAGATAATGAATAAATTTAATTCTCAATACTATGGTATTGCATTATCGTTTTAATATTTAAGCTTGTTGTCCAATTTATTGGTGATAAGCGTCAAGGGTAGAGGAAGCAATGTTCGTCTTGAGGACAAACCACTCTGCTGTAAACGGCATCGAATGTTAAGCACAGACGCTGGAAGATGCGTTGCAGACTGAATGTGCAGCGCCATGGTTCGTGATGTTCTATTATTTGCATATCTCACCTCCGTCAATGCATGTTCTAAATTTCATGTTATTTTCATGCTTCCATCAGGGTGTTGCATTTACGGTGGCCAGCACTGTAAATTTGTAAAATATGCAAATTTTCTACTATGAAAAGCTCATAATAGTATCATCGCATATTATATTAATCCACTTAGTTGGATTCTCCAAGTAGATTGAAGAATGCACTATGTTAAAATTTTTATTAGTATGTTAAGATTTTATCAGAAAGCAATTTAGATTATTATATTTTTGCAGTCTGTAAATGACTGAAATCAAAATTAATTTTTGATACACTAAATGAAGCATCTTTTAAGCTAAACAGTAAACAATTAATTTTGTATAATCCTTTTCAATTGCAAAATAATGTTTTTAAATTTTTTTACAAATATTTTATATAACCAGTTATTTTATATAACCAGTTATTTTCACAAAGAAGCGTTGTTAATAGAAAATGATCGTTTAGTAGGAGTAATTTCTTGGTGGTAACATCATCAAATTTGTTTTTACGTTGCAAAAGTACAAGTTCTACAACACTTTAGAATACTTGGGGGAAATACTATTAGAAGAATGAATTTCAATCGCTCATGAAAAAATACAAATTTCTACAGAAAGAACCAGAAATGAAAATGATTAATACTTCTTTAAAGAGAAAAGCTGTAGAAATAAAGCTTATAAATATTCTATTTCTATCGAGATTTACATTGAAGATAGAGACCGAAGAGTGCTGTCCAGAGAAATTCAGAAGAACTCACCCAACCAATAACACTCATCTGCGAGGAGTTTCAACAGGTATCCGGAAGTATTGTGTCAATGAATACCATCCGGAAGGAAGCACATTTGCTTGGTTTTCATGGTCCTGCTGCTGCCCATAAGCCTTTGATCACTAAGTTTAACCACGTTGTTCGGTTAAGAAGGTGCAAGGCACATCGAAATTGAACCGTAGATCAGTAGAAACAGGTTGTTTGGAGTGACGAATCAAGGTTTACCCTTTACCGTTCGGATGGTCGGGTCTGGGCCTGGCGTCTGCCTGGGGAACATCTTCTGCCAAAATGCATTGTGCCAACAGTCAAGTTCGGCGGAGGTTTAATTATGCTCTGGGGGTGTTACTCCTAATATGGAGTGGGACCCTTGGTCCCCAATCAAGGTAAGCTCAATGCCGATGCTTTCTGCACCATTTTGGATGACAATGTGCTTCCTACGTTGCGCCAGTTTTACGGTTTGAACACCTGTTATACTTTTAGAGTGACAATGCCAGTTGCCAAATTTCAAGGTTAACCAAGGCTTGGTATGGTGACAATGGAATTCATCGAATGAACTGGCCTGCCCAAGAGCCCAGACCTAAACCCTATCGAGAATCTCAGAGACGAGTTGGATCGTCGAAATAAGGTGAGGAGCATTACCCATCCAAAATCCGTGAGGGAAATTGTATGTCCACTCCAAGCCGAGTGGAAGGCAATTTCACTAACTGTAATGCAAAGACTTGTGGAAAGTCGGTCCCGGGGTTCACGCTGTAATTGGCCCATGTGGAGGTTCTATCAACTAGAGAATAGGTCTAATGGTTGATAGGTGTCTAGCCGTTAAACCATTTATCCCATTATTTTAGCAAAATTAAGTTCACCCCTAATAGAAGATTCAAACTAAACTTAATTCTTATTTTTAAATAAATCTCAACTTTTTGATAACCTAAGGTAAGTGCTCCCAATTTGGTAGTACTTTGCATGGTGTCACAATATTTATAGTAACAATGAGTAATGATATGATTCACCATTCTGATCCATTGGATTAGAACAGAAATATTTAATTCAATATTAATCCTTACTGTAACTTTTTTCCCTTTATTTGTTCATATTATATCTAAACATATATACATATCAACATACATAGATACACATACATATATATACACACGCACACACATATATATATACATACACACATACATGGTATATATATATATATATACACATACGTGGTATATATATATATATACACACACACACACACATATATATATATATATATATTCTTTTCTTTATTTTAAATAGTTATTTTCACAAAACACACTGGACAACCAATTACATATATCAGAATAAATTTTTCCAAGTAATCATTTGTTTAGAGTTATGTACAATAAAGCCAACAGATAGCGGAACCCATATGACACAGTTTCAGGTTGTCCGTATATACAGTTCCCTTGTATACACTAACTCGATGTTACTAATTGATTTCCATTAAGTCATCTTATTGTTTTTTTTCCTTCTTCTTGGGTGTTATTCAAACTTCAGACAAAGTTTGATTTTCTAAGAGAGTTAAGGCACGGTATCTTATATATTTCGACACTGAGTAATGGAAAAGGATGAGGATAAAATGAAGTCTATTTTATGACTGAGTTCAAATTTTCATCGGAATTGCAGTCATTTTTTTTCAATTTTCATGATATTAATTTTAATTTTGTCACACTTTTTCAGATTCAGAACAGTATCTTTACATAACTGTAAGTTTAACTTTCCAAAATAAATTGAGAATTAATTTCCCAGTAAGAATAATTTCCTTTCATTAGGGTAAAACCACTATCTTCTTTTTTATACCACTTTTACATACGAAAGTTAGTATATATATTAATAAAATTTCCACAATTATAATCGTATATATTTCAATGATAATTTCCTTCTAAAGCTTAATGTCAGGTGTTCTGACGTTGAGCAGATGACGACAAAGAAGACCAATTTGAAATTTCTCGCCTACCTAACTGCTGTTAGAGAAAAACCTGCGGTACAAAAAGTAATGTTGCATATTTCACCGCTTTGGTTTTTCGTTTAATTTACGGAAGAATCCTAACCTTTCCTCAATTGAAAATTTACTTTTCTCCGGTATTAAAATGCAGTATCTCATATTTAGACACCAAGTAATGGTATAAAAAAGGATTGAATGAGGCCAACATTGGTTTTTTGATAGTGTCCAAATTTGCACTGAAAAAGCATTCTTTGCAGTATTTATTTTCTCTTTTCCTGATGCTAATTTTTATGTTTCTTACATGTTTGAAGGTTAATTGCATTTTATTGATATAATTGTGAGTTAACATTTTTCTAAGATGATTCAGAAATTACTTCTGAGTAAGAATTAATTCTCATTAAAAAGGATAACAGCACTTTCTATGTATATCACTTTTATATATGAATGTTTTTATGTATAAAAAAATTTCAATAAAAGCATTGATGGTTCGAATAGTAAATAACTATTAAAGTTCGATGCTTGGTGATGATTCAGGTGATGAAAAAGTTGAGATTATTTTCAAAGTGATGTTAGAAAATGTCCTTTGGTATGAGAGGAAATGTTGCATGTTTCACTTCTTTGGGTGAATTTTTATTCATTGTATGAGAATCTCTTGTCCTCTTAAATCAAGCAAAGTAGGATATTCCTCCAGTTCTAAGAAGCTGTATTTCATATTTGGACACGCAAGTAATGGAAATGAATGAGACTTAAAAGATTACAATTTATATTTTTTGACAATATTCCTCTGTTTTTATCGAAAAAGTACTTATTTAATTTTTTCCTCATCTTCCATGGTTCTAATTTTAATGTTTTAAGATTGAGTGCAGTTTACTGATATAATTTGCAATACCAATTTCTATACTAATTGAGAAATTATTTTTGAGTAAGAACTGATTCTTTCGAAAAAGTAAAAAGCACTTACTCTTTATACCCCTTATACACATAAAAGTTTATTATATAAAATTGTATTACGTCATCGATAAGCTAGACATAGAAGTTCTAATAAAGGTCAACATATCTGATACAGAGATGGTGATGAGAAAGAATATGACTAAGTTCTATTTAATTGTTTTTCACACACCTTTCAAGCAACCGTTATAGAAAAACCTGCAGCATGGAAAAAAAATTCATATATTACCAGTTTTGGTTGAACTTTTATTTATTTTATTAAAATCTCTTATGCCTCCATCAGGGAGAATTTGAGTTTAAAAATGCTATATCTCATATATTGACACCGAGTAATGGAAGAATATGAAGATTAAATTATATCAATTTATTTTTTGTCACACAGCGTTAAAACATTCTTCAATAAAACATTAGTTGTAGTATTTTTTCTTCTTTCATTATAGTAATTTTAATGCTTGTTACATGGTTTGCAATACATTTCATATAATCGTGAGTTTAGCTTTCTAAAACAATTGAGTAATTATTTGTGTGACTGAGAATTATTATTATTATTATTATTATTTTTTTTGAAAAGTTAAAAAGCACTTTTACCGTATACAGTTTTTCATGTAAACATTTATTTATACATACTAACTTTCTATTTTGAAGCATGGATATGGCTAATATTGATGATTTATGGAAGCTTGGTATCAATAGTTCGGATGTCCTTTTTCTCATTTAATATTCGCCATCATTTATACACCTGTTAGAAAAAATCTGGGGAGTGAAAAAATAATTTGCTTGGTTTATAGTTTTGGCAGAATTTTTGTATTAAAATCTCTTCCAATACATGACATTATCTTTGATTTTCTCGTTATTTAAAGCGAAATATCTCACGTTTTGTTTTGGAGTAGCGAAAATAATTGAGATAAGCGATTTCAGTTAATTTTTTAACAGTATTCAAATTTTCATCGAAAACATGATAATAAATTTTAGGAGGAACGCTATTCCGAAATTAAGGGGAAAAATTTATTTTCTTCATAATTAATTTAATACAAAGAATTGTAATTTTTCTTTGAATAAGGAAATTATATTATTTGTAAGTCATGCATTTTATATCTTTCAGTAGATATAAAATTAAGACATACAAAATAAAATAATTAAATGTAAACTTAAAATATTTAAATTCTAAACAAGTTTATTGAAAAAAATTAGATCAAAATAATTTAACCAAGAATTCATGAGAAAATGAAAATAATTTTCAGTTGTTAATCAGAAGAAATGATTTGACTTTTTTTAAAGATTATGAGCTTATGTTTTACTATGTTCTAAAATTTTATAGAAAATTGGGTATACATAATTTTTCATCATATATAAAATGAGATAAGTACCAATATCATTATCTTGTCTCGGGAGAAATATTAAAGTTTAAATATTAATTGTTCTTTTTGCCATTTTTAATTACAGCTGATGTCAAACAGATGGCGGTAGTCGGAAATATTGTAAGAAAAATATTCATCCGAATTTGCATTAAATGGCGGAAGTTTGGTTTCCAAATGCGGCGAAGAAGGCGGAAGTATGATTTCCAAAACAAACATTAATGTTTAATCCAAAAGAATATGAATCAGGAATTAAAAAACGCAGAAAAATAATGAAACCGTATTGTGATTATGTAACAATGGAATATTAGCCATAAGTGTAAATATTACTAATCAGGTCTTGCAGAACATGTTAAATTTACTTTTCTCTAATTCGAGAAGAGTCGATTCTTCACATTTTTATTTAACCTACTTAAGGAAACATTCAGTGCAAATTCTAATATTATATTCTACATTTTTTTTTTAATTTAAACCAGATAATTTTTTTAGAACTTTAGAACACTTTTTCAAATTTCAAGAAATGTACACAGAAAATTCCATTAATAAAATGCTCTGTGTTTAAAATATTATATTTTGAAATATCTCCATAAATAAAGTATAGTTAATTTTAAGCGTGGAAAAGGGCACATGCATTATCGATAATATTTTTTTTATTATTGCTTTGTTTAAATCTAGTAATGATTTTTATGTTTTTAGATTTAAACAAAGCATTTTTATGCTTACATTATGCGACTCACAGCACCTTTTGACGTTTGCTGTCCATGATTCAATATTGATTTTGACATTTCCACTTCAATATACGATCAAATAATCACAGACCATTAGCGACAACTTCTGTATTATTATTCATACAGTAATACCCGTTTTCTGTAAGTTATAATAGAAAGCCTTACAAGTATCTTGTAATACTAACACAGTTGGAAATCATATTCCGTATAAAAAATCTAATAATATAAATCATAAAAAAACAACTGTTACAAAACAAATAAATGAATAGTATAGATCTTATCAAACTGTTTTTTCCCGCTATCTGAGTGGGCACACGATAGGAATCACCTTTCAGCAGGGGCAAAGGACATTTCCAGACTGTCCTGGGTGTTCCGTCAATATAGCCTCCACTCGACATATTTTAACCAGCCTAAATTTTAAAAAAGATGATGTCTTTTGGGACTCATCACAATTTTTAAATATTTTAGATATTTTTGCTTTTATGGGGGTTGTCAAGCTAGGCTAGACAACCTGAGATAAGTAACAACATGAATAGTACAACAGAAGAGCAAGTTAATCACACTACTTCTATACAAATATCACTTCATATACAGAAAAATTAAACATTCTTAGAAACCTATCTCGAACAGTTTTACTAAAGATAAATGAGAAAACATTTAAATTCTTCAATTTAAATTCATTAAATATCAATTTTTAAATTTTTAATATTTTCATTTTAAAATATATTTACATGCTTCTTTATTGTTTCATTCTGATAAAAATAATGATAGCATTTTTTATATTTTATTTCTTTTTTTGCTGAGTCTTTAAATTTATCTAAATTAGATTTCCACACAAAATAAGCATAGATTGCTGTGAGTAATCAGATTGTTATGAGTAAATTTAGATACAACAAATAAAGATTATGAAGATACTCACAAGTTATTACTCAACATGCCATTAATAATCCAAATATTTTTACTACTATATAATAAAATTTTAAGAAAACCTAATTTCTCTGCCAATGATATCGTGGTCCATGATCGTTTTGGTTTTAAATCTTTTTGTTAAATTTATAGATAATGAATAAATTTAATTCTCAATAATATGGTACTGCATTATCGTTTTAAAATTTAAGCTTGTTGTCCAATTTATTGGTGATAAGCGTCAAGGGTAGAGGAAGCAATGTTCGTCTTGAGGACAAACCACTCTGCTGTAAACGGCATCGAATGTTAAGCACAGACGCTGGAAGATGCGTTGCAGACTGAATGTGCAGCGCCATGGTTCGTGATGTTCTATTATTTGCATATCTCACCTGCGTCAATGCATGTTCTAAATTTCATGTTATTTTCATGCTTCCATCAGGGTGTTGCATTTACGATGGCCAGCACTGTAAATTTGTAGAATATGCAAATTTTCTACTATGACAAGCTCATAATAGTATCATCGCATATTATATTAATCCACTTAGTTGGATTCTCCAAGAAGATTGAAGAGCACTATGTTAAAATTTTTATTAGTATGTTAAGATTTTATCAGAAAGCAATTTAGATTATTATATTTTTGCAGTCTGTAAATGACTGAAATCAAAATTAATTTTTGATACACTAAATGAAGCATCTTTTAAGCTAAACAGTAAACAATTAATTTTGTATAATCCTTTTCAATTGCAAAATAATGTTTTTAAATTTTTTTACAAATATTTTATATAACCAGTTATTTTCACAAAGAAGCGTTGTTAATAGAAAATGATCGTTTAGTAGGAGTAATTTCTTGGTGGTAACATCATCAAATTTGTTTTTACGTTGCAAAAGTACAAGTTCTACAACACTTTAGAATACTTGGGGGAAATACTATTAGAAGAATGAATTTCAATCGCTCATGAAAAAATACAAATTTCTACAGAAAGAACCAGAAATGAAAATGATTAATACTTCTTTAAAGAGAAAAGCTGTGGAAATAAAGCTTATAAATATTCTATTTCTATCGAGATTTACATTGAAGATAGAGACCGAAGAGTGCTGTCCAGAGAAATTCAGAAGAACTCACCCAACCAATAACACTCATCTGCGAGGAGTTTCAACAGGTATCCGGAAGTATTGTGTCAATGAATACCATCCGGAAGGAAGCACATTTGCTTGGTTTTCATGGTCCTGCTGCTGCCCATAAGCCTTTGATCACTAAGTTTAACCACGTTGTTCGGTTAAGAAGGTGCAAGGCACATCGAAATTGAACCGTAGATCAGTAGAAACAGGTTGTTTGGAGTGACGAATCAAGGTTTACCCTTTACCGTTCGGATGGTCGGGTCTGCCTGGCGTCTGCCTGGGGAACATCTTCTGCCAGAATGCTTTGTGCCAACAGTCAAGTTCGGCGGAGGTTTAATTATGCTCTGGGGGTGTTACTCCTGGTATGGAGTGGGACCCTTGGTCCCCAATCAAGGTAAGCTCAATGCCGATGCTTTCTGCACCATTTTGGATGACAATGTGCTTCCTACGTTGTGGCAGTTTTACGGTTTGAACACCTGTTATACTTTTAGAGCGACAATGCCAGTTGCCAAATTTCAAGGTTAACCAAGGCTTGGTATGGTGACAATGGAATTCATCGAATGAACTGGCCTGCCCAAGAGCCCAGACCTAAACCCTATCGAGAATCTCAGAGACGAGTTGGATCGTCGAAATAAGGTGAGGAGCATTACCCATCCAAAATCAGTGAGGGAACTTGTATGTCCACTCCAAGCCGAGTGGAAGGCAATTTCACTAACTGTAATGCAAAGACTTGTGGAAAGTCGGTCCCGGGTTTCACGCTGTAATTGGCCCATGTGGAGGTTCTATCAACTAGAGAATAGGTTTAATGGTTGATAGGTGTCTAGCCGTTAGGCCATTTATCCCATTATTTTAGCAAAATTAAGTTCATCCCTAATAGAAGATTCAAACTAAACTTAATTCTTATTTTTAAATAAATCTCAACTTTTTGATAACCTAAGGTAAGTGCTCCCAATTTGGTAGTACTTTGCATGGTGTCACAATATTTATAGTAACAATGAGTAATGATATGATTCACCATTCTGATCCATTGGATTAGAACAGAAATATTTAATTCAATATTAATCCTTACTGTAACTTTTTTCCCTTTATTTGTTCATATTATGTCTAAATATATATACATATCAACATACATAGATACACATACCTATATATACACACACATGTATATATATTCATATATATATATACATTCACACATACATGGTATATATATATATACACACACACGCACATATATATATATATATTCTTTTCTTTATTTTAAATAGTTTTTTTCACAAAATACACTGGACAACCAATTACATTTACCAGAATAAATTTTTCCAAGTAATCATTTCTTTAGAGTTATGTACAATAAAGCCAACAGATAGCGGAACCCATATGACACAGTTTCAGGTTGTCCGTATATACTGTTCCCTTGTATACACTAACTCGATGTTACTAATTGATTTCCATTAAGTCATCTTATTGTTTTTTTTTCCTTCTTCTTGGGTGTTATTCAAACTTCAGACAAAGTTTGATTTTCTAAGAGAGTTAAGGCACGGTATCTTATATATTTCGACACTGAGTAATGGAAAAGGATGAGGATAAAATGAAGTCTATTTTATGACTGAGTTCAAATTTTCATCGGAATTGCAGTCATTTTTTTTCAATTTTCATGATATTAATTTTAATTTTGTCACACTTTTTCAGATTCAGAACAGTATCTTTACATAACTGTAAGTTTAACTTTCCAAAATAAATTGAGAATTAATTTCCCAGTAAGAATAATTTCCTTTCATTAGGGTAAAACCACTATCTTCTTTTTTAACCACTTTTACATACGAAAGTTAGTATATATATTAATAAAATTTCCACAATTATAATCGTATATATTTCAATGATAATTTCCTTCTAAAGCTTAATGTCAGGTGTTCTGACGTTGAGCAGATGACGACAAAGAAGACCAATTTGAAATTTCTCGCCTACCTAACTGCTGTTAGAGAAAAACTTGCGGTACAAAAAGTAATGTTGCATATTTCACCGCTTTGGTTTTTCGTTTAATTTACGGAAGAATCCTAACCTTTCCTCAATTGAAAATTTACTTTTCTCCGGTATTAAAATGCAGTATCTCATATTTAGACACCAAGTAATGGTATAAAAAAGGATTGAATGAGGCCAACATTGGTTTTTGATAGTGTCCAAATTTGCACTGAAAAAGCATTCTTTGCAGTATTTATTTTCTCTTTTCCTGATGCTAATTTTTATGTTTCTTACATGTTTGAAGGTTAATTGCATTTTATTGATATAATTGTGAGTTAACATTTTTCTAAGATGATTCAGAAATTACTTCTGAGTAAGAATTAATTATCATTAAAAAGGATAACAGCACTTTCTATGTATATCACTTTTATATATGAATGTTTTTATGTATAAAAAAATTTCAATAAAAGCATTGATGGTTCGAATAGTAAATAACTATTAAAGTTCGATGCTTGGTGATGATTCAGGTGATGAAAAAGTTGAGATTATTTTCAAAGTGATGTTAGAAAATGTCCTTTGGTATGAGAGGAAATGTTGCATGTTTCACTTCTTTGGGTGAATTTTTATTCATTGTATGAGAATCTCTTGTCCTCTTAAATCAAGCAAAGTAGGATATTCCTCCAGTTCTAAGAAGCTGTATTTCATATTTGGACACGCAAGTAATGGAAATGAATGAGACTTAAAAGATTACAATTTATATTTTTTGACAATATTCCTCTGTTTTTATCGAAAAAGTACTTATTTAATCTTTTCCTCATCTTCCATGGTTCTAATTTTAATGTTTTAAGATTGAGTGCAGTTTACTGATATAATTTGCAATACCAATTTCTATACTAATTGAGAAATTATTTTTGAGTAAGAACTGATTCTTTCGAAAAAGTAAAAAGCACTTACTCTTTATACCCCTTATACACATAAAAGTTTATTATATAAAATTGTATTACGTCATCGATAAGCTAGACATAGAAGTTCTAATAAAGGTCAACATATCTGATACAGAGATGGTGATGAGAAAGAATATGACTAAGTTCTATTTAATTGTTTTTCACACACCTTTCAAGCAACCGTTATAGAAAAACCTGCAGCATGGAAAAAAAATTCATATATTACCAGTTTTGGTTGAACTTTTATTTATTTTATTAAAATCTCTTATGCCTCCATCAGGGAGAATTTGAGTTTAAAAATGCTATATCTCATATATTGACACCGAGTAATGGAAGAATATGAAGATTAAATTATATCAATTTATTTTTTGTCACACAGCGTTAAAACATTCTTCAATAAAACATTAGTTGTAGTATTTTTTCTTCTTTCATTATAGTAATTTTAATGCTTGTTACATGGTTTGCAATACATTTCATATAATCGTGAGTTTAGCTTTCTAAAACAATTGAGTAATTATTTGTGTGACTGAGAATTATTATTATTATTATTATTATTTTTTTTGAAAAGTTAAAAAGCACTTTTACCGTATACAGTTTTTCATGTAAACATTTATTTATACATACTAACTTTCTATTTTGAAGCATGGATATGGCTAATATTGATGATTTATGGAAGCTTGGTATCAATAGTTCGGATGTCCTTTTTCTCATTTAATATTCGCCATCATTTATACACCTGTTAGAAAAAATCTGGGGAGTGAAAAAATAATTTGCTTGGTTTATAGTTTTGGCAGAATTTTTGTATTAAAATCTCTTCCAATACATGACATTATCTTTGATTTTCTCGTTATTTAAAGCGAAATATCTCACGTTTTGTTTTGGAGTAGCGAAAATAATTGAGATAAGCGATTTCAGTTAATTTTTTAACAGTATTCAAATTTTCATCGAAAACATGATAATAAATTTTAGGAGGAACGCTATTCCGAAATTAAGGGGAAAAATTTATTTTCTTCATAATTAATTTAATACAAAGAATTGTAATTTTTCTTTGAATAAGGAAATTATATTATTTGTAAGTCATGCATTTTATATCTTTCAGTAGATATAAAATTAAGACATACAAAATAAAATAATTAAATGTAAACTTAAAATATTTAAATTCTAAACAAGTTTATTGAAAAAAATTAGATCAAAATAATTTAACCAAGAATTCATGAGAAAATGAAAATAATTTTCAGTTGTTAATCAGAAGAAATGATTTGACTTTTTTTAAAGATTATGAGCTTATGTTTTACTATGTTCTAAAATTTTATAGAAAATTGGGTATACATAATTTTTTATCATACATAAAATGAGATAAGTACCAATATCATTATCTTGTCTCGGGAGAAATATTAAAGTTTAAATATTAATTGTTCTTTTTGCCATTTTTAATTACAGCTGATGTCAAACAGATGGCGGTAGTCGGAAATATTGTAAGAAAAATATTCATCCGAATTTGCATTAAATGGCGGAAGTTTGGTTTCCAAATGCGGCGAAGAAGGCGGAAGAATGATTTCCAAAACAAACATTAATGTTTAATCCAAAAGAATATGAATCAGGAATTAAAAAACGCAGAAAAATAATGAAACCGTATTGTGATTATGTAACAATGGAATATTAGCCATAAGTGTAAATATTACTAATCAGGTCTTGCAGAAAATGTTAAATTTACTTTTCTCTAATTCGAGAAGAGTCGATTCTTCACATTTTTATTTAACCTACTTAAGGAAACATTCAGTGCAAATTCTAATATAATATTCTACATTTTTTTTTTAATTTAAACCAGATAATTTTTTTAGAACTTTAGAACACTTTTTCAAATTTCAAGAAATGTACACAGAAAATTCCATTAATAAAATGCTCTGTGTTTAAAATATTATATTTTGAAATATCTCCATAAATAAAGTATAGTTAATTTTAAGCGTGGAAAAGGGCACATGCATTATCGATAATATTTTTTTTATTATTGCTTTGTTTAAATCTAGTAATGATTTTTATGTTTTTAGATTTAAACAAAGCATTTTTATGCTTACATTATGCGACTCACAGCACCTTTTGACGTTTGCTGTCCATGATTCAATATTGATTTTGACATTTCCACTTCAATATACGATCAAATAATCACAGACCATTAGCGACAACTTCTGTATTATTATTCATACAGTAATACCCGTTTTCTGTAAGGTATAATAGAAAGCATTACAAGTATCTTGTAATACTAACACAGTTGGAAATCATATTCCGTATAAAAAATCTAATAATATAAATCATAAAAAAACAACTGTTACAAAACAAATAAATGAATAGTATAGATCTTATCAAACTGTTTTTTCCCGCTATCTGAGTGGGCACACGATAGGAATCACTTTTCAGCAGGGGCAGAGGACATTTCCAGACTGTCCTGGGTGTTCCGTCAATATAGCCTCCACTCGACATATTTTAACCAGCCTAAATTTTAAAAAAGATGATGTCTTTTGGGACTCATCACAATTTTTAAATATTTTAGATATTTTTGCTTTTATGGGGGTTGTCAAGCTAGGCTAGACAACCTGAGATAATTAACAACATGAATAGTACAACAGAAGAGCAAGTTAATCACACTACTTCTATACAAATATCACTTCATATATAGAAAAAATTAAACATTCTTAGAAACCTATCTCGAACAGTTTTACTAAAGATAAATGAGAAAACTTTAAAATTTTTCAATTTAAATTCATTAAATATCAATTTTTAAATTTTTAATATTTTCATTTTAAAATATCATATTTACATGCTTCTTTATTGTTTCATTCTGATAAAAATAATGATAGCATTTTTTATATTTTATTTCTTTTTTTGCCGAGTCTTTAAATTTATCTAAATTAGATTTCCACACAAAATAAGCATAGCTCCATCAGATTGCTGTGAGTAAATTTAGATACAACAAATAAAGATTATGAAGATACTCACTAGTTATTACTCAACATGCCATTTTATCAATCCAAATATTTTTACTACTATATAATAAAATTTTAAGAAAACCTAAATTCTCTGCCAATGATATCATGGTCTATGATCGTTTTGGTTTTAAACCTTTTTGTTAAATTTATGGATAATGAATAAATTTAATTCTCAATACTATGGTATTGCATTATAGTTTTAATATTTAAGCTTGTTGTCCAATTTATTGGTGATATGCGAATTTAATGATTACTTCTGTGGTACTCCATGGTCATTTTGATTTTCAAGCTTGTCCAGTTTATGTATAGTAAGTGAATTTAACGCTCAAAGCTGTGATACTCCATGATTATTTCGATATTTAAGCTCATTGTCCAGTTTAGGGATGGTAAGTGAATTTAAAGTTCCATTATCGTTTTAATATTAAAGCTTGTTGGCTAGTCTATGGATGGTGAGTAAATTTAATACCCTAAACTACTTTACTCCATGATCTTTTTGATATTAAAGCTTGATGTTCAAGTTATTGATGGGGACTAAATTTAATAGAAAAAACTAATATTCCATGATCATTTTGATATTAAAGTTTGTTGTCTAATTCGTGGATATGGTGAGTGAATTTTATGCGCAGAGAGATACATTTATTTATATTACCATCATTGTCGAGTTTTGAACATGAAATTTACAACATACATTAGCAAATGACGTATGCAAAGGCTTAGAATTTCAGCGCGGATGCTCATCACGCGTGCCTGTAGCGGCACATCAAAGTGCTATTTAAGGCTTGGAGATTTCGAAGATTTCAAGTTCAGTAACTGTGTTTTTTTCAACAAAAAAACGATCAATTATGCCTCGTAGAAAACAGCGATCATTTTTAGATCGAATATCCGAGTTCGACAGAGGAAGAATAGTGTGATTGTGGATTATATTTCAGGGAAATTGGTAGAAATCGGTTTTAACAAAACCAAACAATTGTTATGTGGATATGTGATCGTTGGATGCTGGATGATACGACGGACCTACGTGTTCAATTACATTTTCCTTTGTGCACCAGCTCACGTGATGACAAGCAAAGTGTGTGCATGGCAGAAACAGATATCTCAGCCACATCACGAATCACAGCACCCCACATTCTGTCTGTAACGCATCATCCAGTGTCTGCGCGTATCATTTGACGCCGTTTACAACAGAGTGGTCTGTCCTCAAGACGTCCTTTGTTTCCTCTACCCTTGACGCAGAAATACAGACGTTTCCGCCTTCAATGATGCGATGAAAAAAGGATGTAGACGGCGGAATGGAATGAAATTGTCTTTGAAAACGAGTCACGCTTCTGTCTGCAACACTATGATGTTTGCATTCGTGTCTGGATACACCGTGCTGAGAGGATACTGAACAGCTACGCCACACTGGTCCTGCACCGAGTATTATTTTATGGGACAGTATTGGATATCATTCTTGCACTCCTTTAGTACGCATTGCTGGTACTTTAAACAGCCAGACATCTTACATCTCCGAGGTGTTTTAGCCAGTTGTCCTTCCTTAACTTCAGGGTTTACCCACAGCCAGATTTCAAAAGGATAATGCCCAACCACATGAGGCAAGCATTGTCCAAGATTTATTGATCAATCGATTGACTAAATTAGTTTCCTGACCGGTTCGCTATTTTCTGCCGATAGAAAACATGTTGAGAATTTATTTCTCAGTAAGAACAATTTCCTTCCATTAGGGTAAAACCACTATCTTCTTTTTTATGCCACTTTTACATACGAAAGTTAATATATATATTAATAAAATTTCCACAATTATAATCGTGAATAGATCAATGTTAAATTCCTTCTAAAGCTTATACACCTGACATTAGTCAGGTGTTCTGACGTCGAGCAGATGACGACAAAGAAGACCAATTTGGTTTTATGGTTGCGCAACAGTTGACCCAGATTACATCCCCAGCTGCCTCACCAGATCAACTTTAGCAACACGTGGAAGCTACTTCGTCTGCTGTACCCCAAGAACACATAAAAGGTATCTTTTATTCAATATCGAGGCGTGTGGCAGCGGTGATATCCAACAATGGCGCCTACACTGGCTATTGATTTTGGCAGGAACGACTCTTCACAGAAGTCTATCAATTTAATCATTTAATGCTTGGTCAACATGTTATCTACAAAATAAATTTTCTTGTGATATTTCTTGTCTTCTTTGGTGTTGCAATTTAGGTGGCCAGCAGTGTAGTTTAAATTTTGTTTTTATTTTTCTTTGCTTTAAAATAAATAACAGATTAAATTTACCAATTATTTTAAATCCTAAATGAACCTACAGAAATAGATTTAAAAAAAATTTATTTCATGATGATAAAATTTCTACATATAAAGAAATGTAAAGTTAAATAGAATTATAAAAAAAGCCTAATTATGTAGAAATGCCGAATTTAAATAATAATTTAAGGAGGAAGTAATAATATTTGACAAAACTTTATCTATTATTTATTAATCTGAGAAAGAAATAATTCGTTAAGTAACTTCAATAAAACATGATTTCAGTAACATTCATAGTGCACAATATGCTAGGCTTTATGAATTTGCAAAGATTCTTAAGAAACAAATTTGTCGCCACTTGTATTTTTTGGAAAACACAACAGTAACCTTTCACTTCAAAAAAATATTTGCTATATTGACATAATATTTAAACTGGAACTGTTAAAAATAATAGTAAGTTGTTTCACTTTAATTACCATTCAGGATTCTATATTGTTATTGTTATTCAATCACAAAGCTTGATTTAAATGCGATTAAATTCAGATTATTTTCTAGTCTTTCGATTAAACATGATCGAAGTCCAAATGAATATTTCTATATTTTTCCTTAACTATTTATTTGGAAAATGTAAAATATAAAATATCCTATTATAATCTTTTAAAATTTCAGAGTAAATGAAGACATTATTTGAAAGTAAATATTTACAACAGATTATTAACATTGAACATAGCACAAACACAGCACCACAGGGGGGCACCAAACAAGTAATTATTACTATTTCTTCCCAAACAACGTAATAGTTGATGGTAACATAATGGCATGGAGTTTTAACTTGTATTATTAAAAGATTATGGGGGGTAACCTTTAAAGTTACACATAAAAATATAAAATTCCTGCTAATTTCCTAAGTATTGAATTAAATTATATTTTTAGCAATGTTCTAAAAAGTTCTCGTTTTATTAATATTATATTTATGCTTTGAGATTGGCTATCAAATTAATTATTTAAGTGTTATTTGTATTCACAAAATAATAATACGTTTGAATTTTTTGATGTAAATAAACGAATACTTGTCATAGTAATTGTTTTTACATTCTTTAATCTTTAATGCTCACATGGTAAATCCGTAAGATGTAATAATACACCACAATTCCTTAAAAGTTGAAAGTAAATAAGCATTGAAAATAGCTTTATTATTTAAAATTGTAATGCTAAATAATTTGTAGTAGACTCCCGATAAATAAATTGTACTCATCTTCCTACTCTATAATTTAATAATAAAGTATTTGGTTTATGATAAAGAGGGGATTGCTTAAAATGTATATTCATGCTTATTTTCCTGTTCAGTTAAGCTTTAAATAAAATTACCAAACATGAAATAATAACTCAGTGTGCAAAAATACTCTCTGCATTAAATATAATTGTACATTACTTTGCTTGTACCAAATACTTGAAGATATTCAATTTATGTTGTTGTTGTTTCTCATCCCCGTAACCAACATTGTTAAATCAGATCCATGAGTTTATTTACCCTATTATAGTATTCCAGTATTAATAGAGAGTTTTGAACCAGGTCTTGCCTGGTAAGTCCCAGACAAGATAAAATGTGACCAGAGGAAGAGCATCTAGTGCAGATTTCGAAGTCTTTACTATGTCCAACAAAAATCGTTACTGACAGGTACCACTAATGAAACGGGTAAGACAGTTTGATCCCATCAACTGCTGCCTGAACCAATTAGACTCCAGGGCACCTACTCTCATACCGCAGGTGCACTGGCGAGACCATCCAAATTCCCTTATTCATTACCTTATGTTTAGAAAATAACTCCATATAAAATAAGAGGCGTGGCAGGCGTCGTGACCTCTCCAGCTTTAGATAAACTGCCCTCCCTTTGGACAGTTTGTCACCAGTTCTACAGAACATCAGAGCTTCCACCGGGGAATTGCATTTTGATTTGTACCTAGAACCACAATGGCTTTTCTCAAAACATCCTCATTTATTTTGAGATCTACAGATCGAGATTATGAAGATGCGTGATAAATGGGGTCAAATCGGGTAACCTCATTTGTTTGTCGCTCAACGGTTATTTTTTACACACCGGGGCTAATTAGACCTCGACCTACGGCTTAAAGTGGATTCCGAACCACTACAAACAACCATGCCTAAGGTGGGATTCGAACCCACGAACTGTTGAACCGAAGGCAAGAGCGCTAACCATTCGGCTACCAGCTCGGTGGGTAACCTCATGACAATCAATATATATATATATATATATATATATATATATATATATATATATATATATATATATATATATATATATATATATATATATATATATATATATATATATATATATATATATATATATATATATATATATATATATATTATCACCACTTTATAATAAAAATATTTTTAAATATAAATTAAACTTTTTCTAAAATCTATGTGGTAGCTCTTTTGATTTTCCGTTTGTCTCTCAGCTCATTGGATGATGAGCATTTTAGTCGTAAAGTCGTTTTTTTTAAGCCTTCGTTAGGCAAGAGAATTTTGTGTATATCACAAAGTTCATTAATAAGCTCCAGCGTATTGAGCTTGTTGAGTGATATATTATTTCACATCCATCCGTGAAACCTGGTGGTTTAGTGGCAATGTTTCAGATTTGTTTTACTAGTTATTTCACATATCCAATCGAATATAAAAAAAAATGCTACATTTTTATATGAAAATTTCAATGTAATAAATTTTAAAATTATAAAAATCATATTAGAAGACTAAATATGAAAAATGCCGCATTCAAATATATACAATTTAAGAAGTAGGTCATAATTTTGCTTAAAAAAATTAGATTATTATAAAAAATGAAAAACGGTAAGTTGTGTGACAAATTTTGTTTCAAAAATGTTTATTAAGACTGCTATACTATTTCATAAGTACGTCCTTTAGGTCTGTCTTACAATTTAAGGTTCTCGTAAGGGCTTTAAGTGTCCACCACTTAATTACCATCTAGGAATTCTTTATGTAGATAGTAGGCCGTACTCACATGTTGCAAAAATGGAAACCCGGAAAACTCTCAAGTACACACCCCAACATACATGCCTGTATAAATGTCACATCCAACTCACCTTTTACAGTAGTTGCAGGAATCCAACCTTTGATCTTTCGTTCTAAAAAGTGGTAACTTATCACTAGGCAACGTTAAGCTATTCATTAGGAATTGCCAAAAATAGTAGTAGATTGTTTTCATTTTCTTAACAATTGTTCATCCTATTTTTCATAGGGTAAATAATGATTTCTTACGAAAATAACAATCCTTGAAGCAAATGCGTATTAATTCAAATGTTGCAAATTTAGATGAAATGCATAAATGCTTGAAAAATATAGACATTCCTGATTTTCGAATTGTAGTCAATCGAAAAAGCAATTTTATGTTTTTAAATATTGACTATAATCCATATCCAAATTTGCGTGTTTTTGTTGTTATTAATAAAAATCAAATTATAAATGGTTTCTCTCATTAAAAATGTGTCAATAAAAATTAAAAAATTAAGTATTCTTTAGCATTTCAAATTAATAATCTTATTGATATTAGTAATATGCTACAAACATTAGGCAAATTAAATTAAAAGAAAATTATGAAACAAACTTGTACAATTTAATTGATAATATTTTCGGCTATTTGTCAGAAAATACTGTGAATGAACAGCAAAGAGCCGTTTATGTTTTGTAAGGGAACAAATTTCTTAAGTAAAAGGTGATATTACTCTTTGTTGATATAGTCCCTTTTTTAATTTTGTACAAATTATTACACTCTATTTCACCTCATGTGCATACAGATTTTTATATAATTGTTCTTATTTAATTTTACCACATCTAAATACAACCAAGCAATTATGCTCATAATTTATGTTCTCAAATTGAGAAAACAGATAAAAATGTGCTTTCCTGTTAAAGATAAATATTTATTTTTGAAAGAAAAAGATAAGAAAATTGTGTTATCAATGGATAAGATCCATATAAAGTCATTTAAACTAAAAACGTCGTTTATTAGGTAAATCTCATAGTAACTGCGATTTGCATCGACTGCATTTGTATTTACGGTAAAAAGTATTATAATCCATATCCAAATTTCCAGATAAAAAGATATGGTGCATTATTTTCCTTCAAAAATTAACAGTTGAAATTTTATTTTGTATTTTAAAGATGCTGCTAAAGAGGTAAAATTTTTCATAGTCAAATCATGCATAAATATATTTTTAAAAATATTGTAAAAATATTTCTTAAAAAAATAATGTAAAGAAAGATTAATGACTTTGTAGTGATTAATACTCATAATCCAAAAAAAAATTTACATAATTTAAAAAAAAAAAATTTTTTTTTAAGGTAATTTGAATCAGAAATTGCATTTACTATTTTTATTTTTTTAAACTAAAATAATTTTGTGTGAAAATAAGTGTAAGTATATTCAAGCAGTTTTTTTATCCACTATTATAAAAGCATTAAAAAATAAATTGAATAAAAATGTAGCAACTTTGTATCTAATTTAATTTCGTTCTATATTATGTCAATAATGTATTTGTGTTCTAATATGCAAAAATTCTATATGTAAAATTTTTTTTGTTATATATATATATATTAAAATAATTATTACCCATTAAATGCATGAAATTTTGCTCTAAATCTATCATTCACTGTAAATATATTTTAATTAATCACGTACATTGCATTTACAAGAGTTTGAAGAAATATTTTTAATTCATAATAGATTTCATTGTAAATAATTTTGGATTAAAATGTATATATATATATATGTATGTATATATATATATGTATGTATGTATATATATATATATATATATATATATATATATATATATATATATCCTGCCGAAAAATAATAATATTTATGTATTTTCATACATTAATAATCACTTAAAATCCAAAAAACTAAAAATTCAATATTTAATAAAATTTCATCACCTTGATCTTAATATGATTAGAAAATTTGTTATTCACAAATGTAAGTTGAATAACACAAATAAAATATTTTTACATATAGCTGCTATTAACTCTTCAAAATTTTTCGTGGAATATATTATCAACTTTAATTTAAAAATATAAAATTGATTTTTAGGATTTTTAAACAACATAAATTCTGTTCCTTCAGAAGGCTTTGCTCGTGAAAGAACAGTTGATGCTAGCCTCAGTAAGGTGACGTCATAAGCGAGTGGTTTAGCGTGCTCAGTTACAAAGGCAAATGATTCAAATCCATCAAAAAAAAAAAAACACGAAAATTTTTTATTGCTTATGCGACTTAGTTTCGTAATTTTATATATACGAGGGTTACTTTGAAATTTTTGAGATACGCGCAGACGAGAATTTACAAAACAAAAATAACGGTTTAATTTTAAAATACGAAGTATTTTAACACAGAAGACGATTTTTTAATGATTTACTTCAACTTGTTTAGCGTAGAATAAATTTTAAACAGAAGAGAAAATGGAGTTGACGCGAGAACATTTTCGCGCTATGATTTTCTGCGATTTTAAAGCAGTCAAGAAGAATGCGTTCAATGATTGCCATTAGCATTTGGTGATGAATCTCCAGCTAGTGCTACTGTATTCAGAGGGTTTAGAGAATTTAGAAGAGGTCTCAATTTTCTTCAGGATGAAGAACACACAGGAAGGCTGCCGTCAGCAGTAATCCCGGATACTGTGTCTGCCATACAAAAAATGTTAATGGATGATAATCTGTGTACCTATCAAATGATACAGAAGGAATTTAACATTGGATCCGCAGCCATACACAAAATCATTCATGAAGAATTACATGTGAAAAAAGTATTTTGCCGTTGGGTTCCCCATAATCTAACTGTACACCAAAAAGAGGAGCGAGTCAGAATCAGTAAAGAAGCTCTTAAATTGCTAAATGATGGTGACCACCGCATCATTTCTAAAATTGTAACAGGTGATGAAACGTACATAAACGTACAGGTGATGAAACGTACACAAAAACAAATTAAAGTGATCGAACATTGCTTATTGGATCGAACATTGGTTATGCGACTTTTGGTTATTCTTTAATCTAAAAGAGAACTTACGTGGACGTCGTTTTCATTTAGAAGAAGAGGTTGATGTGGCTATAAATGCAATTCTTTTATCTATTCCAAGAAATGAATGGCTTGAGCCATTAAATCTGTAATTCGTCTACAAAAGCGCACTGATGCTGGAGGAGACTACTTTGAACACGCCTAAAAGTTTGTAAGTATAACTTTAAAAACCTAGTTGTATCCCAAACATTTCACAGTGACTCTCGTACAATGTGATCTAGTAAAGTTTTTGGATCTAAGATACAGTTTATTTTGCGGTATTGAAATCGAAAAGATTAAGTTTTCCACATTTAAATATGAAATTAAGGAAATTCGAAGAAATGTTTCGGGTGAAATGGTATTGTTACATAAAGACGTAATTGATGGTAGAGTTTTAAAAATAAGTATATAAATCTGATGTGCAGTATTTCATTAAAAATGAAATTTATTCATTCAATAGTGAAAACAATGATTCTGACACATCAGTTTTACTAGGGGCTGATTATCTAATAAAATATTGTCTAGTTCACTAAGTAAATAACCCACTGGTTTAACCACTTTTCAAACTTATCTGAGGTATATTGTTATGGGAAGATCATTATCTTCAACCACTTGTAACTGTAATGCAATTGCACTCTAATTGTAATTTCCATGCCTGTAATTTCACTGCTAAACACCACCAAAATTTGTGATCCTTGGTCATTAGATATACTTGTTATAGGAGACCCTGTAGAAAACAAAAAAAGGAAATAAAAACCTATATTTTTACAAAAAAAAAAAACGTTAAATTTCATTAAAAATGAAATGAGGTAACTGAAGAACATCCAAAACTACTTGATTTGCTCACGGAAAATAATGAAGATTACAAGATTTGAATTTAGTTTTAAACAATGCTCAAATCTTTATCGAAAAAAGTGCATTTCTTGTAGTAAATTATCTTAACTTATTATGTTAATTTTAATGTTTGTTGCATGTTTTAAGAATGAGTGCAGTTCACTTCTTAAAATAATATCTGATAGAATAAATTCTTTCGAATATATATATATATATATATAGTTGAGATGTGATTTTTTACCACTTTTGGATATGAAGGCATTTTATATATAATAAAATTCTATTTATGATTTAAATTGATGGCATTTTAAGTGATTCAGTAAGTTTAAAAACTCGATATCGCTATTTCTGATTGTAGTAATTGAAGAAAAATGTTCAGTTTTTCTAATTTACTGATTGTAACCATACGAATTGCCTTTGAAGAGCAACTGCTGTTGGAATAAAGATTTGGAGTAAAATCCACGAAATCAATACTATAAAGAATTATAGATGTTGTTTCAACTATAATATAGTCACACTTACAACAAAACACTTGAAAAGCATCAGAATTTCTACAGACGAGCAAAGAGTTACACTAGGCTTTGTCCTCACTGCCCGGATAAAGCCATCTGTCTCCACGGCACATTTTCAGCTGCCCAGCAATGCTGGCCAAGTTTTCTAACATCAGCATACAGTATCCCGTGGAGCTTCTTATTACAGATAATGTTGTATAGATCACTAGGGCTGTCTTCGGCAACTTCGGGGACATTCAGGGTTTTTGCTCGTACTCCATGTACACAACATTATCAGCATCATCATAGATGTTGTTTGTAACTTATTTTATATTGATGCTAAAATTATTTCATATAAATGGCGTTTTTTAATTTCTTACAATTGTTAAATAAACCAGAAAGAGTTTAATAAATTTTGGGCTCAACGCTATTATAAAAATTAAGAAGAAAAGTATATTTTTGTCATAAAGTACCAATATCATTACCTTTATTCGGATCCTTATCATACATCACCTTATATCGTAACTAAAATATTTCCTTTTATTGAGAAATATTTATGATGTATATTGTTTTGTTTCGTCATTTTTATTAACTGCTGATGTCAAGCAGATAACGCCAAGCGGAAACATCGAATGTATGGCATTCGTCCCAATTTGCATTCAAAGGCAGAAGTTTGATTTCCAAAACAAGCACGAACCATATTAACCCAAAAATAAATAAATCAGGAAATACACAAAAGTACTAAGGTCGTGAGGCGATTTTGTAACAATGGAATGTACGAAATAAACATGATTAATATCATATTATCCCGTAATCACTTGCTACATGCTCTTTTAAATTTTAGACATTTTATTAGGATTAAACAAAAAGATAATTCTGTGCATTCCATCAAATTCTTGCGAAATTTTTGAAGATCATTAGTCAGAAATTTTTGATTTTCAGAATTTTACTGATCTTTTTTTCAGATTCAGGAAATGCATAGTAAAAATATTTTGAGTAGAAAGCATTATAAATTTGTATTACAAAATTCTGTAAAAATCCTTTATAAACACAAAAATTATCTCTGTTTTTAAAATCAGAGCAGAAAAAGGTATATAGATCATCATTAATAAAGTTTACAACATTTTTTTTGTTTAAATTTAAGCAAAACTTTCATATATATATTTTTAAATTAATATAATATGCGCGTCTCACCACACTTTTCGAAAATTAAAATCGTAGTTCGATACTAATTGCATCATTTCCATTGTAATGTAAGACCAATTTCTGCAATAATATACGAGGGTTACTCTGAAATTTCTGAGATACGCACAAACGAGAATTTACAAAATAAAAATAACGGTTTAATTTTAAAATACAAAGTATTGTAACACAGAAGACGATTTTTTACTGACTTACTTCAACTTGTTTAGCGTAGAATAAATTTTAAACAGAAGAGAAAATGGAGTTTACGCGAGAACATTTTCGCGCAATGAATTTCTACGATTTTAAAGCAGGATTAAATCAAGAAGCATGCGTTCAACGGTAGCAATTAGCATTTGGTGATGAATCTTCAGCTCGTGCTACTGTATTCAGATGGTTTAGCGAATTTAAGGTCGCAATATTCTTCAGGATGAAGAACACACAGGAAGGCCGCCGTCGGCATTAATCCCGGATAATGTATCTTCCATTCGAAAAATATTAATGGATGATAATCACTGCACCTATCAATTAATACAGAAGGAACTTAACATTGGATCCGCAGCCATACACAAAATCATTCATGAAGAATTACATATGAAAAAAGTAGTTTGCCGTTGGGTTCTAACTGAGCACCAAAAAGAGGAGCATGTCAGAATCAGTAAAGAAACTCTTAAATTGGTAAATGATGGTGGCCACCGCATCATTTCTAAAATTGTAACAGGTGATGAAACCTACATACCTTTTTTTGACATTCCAACACGTCAAGAAAGAAAAGTATGGGTCTTTGAAGATGATCTCACGCCGACAATGGTGAAAAAACAAGCACTGAAAAAGTGATGTGTGCCGTTTTCATCAGAAGTACGAAATTGGTCAAAGCCATCAAGTTGGAAGGACAGAAGACGGAAACAGCAGACTGGTATACCACTAAATGTCTTCCAGAAATTCTACAAGAACTGAAATTTAGGGGACTAATGCTTCACAATGACAATGCATTTTCACATACAGTCGGATTAACAGTTGAGTTTCTTAAACAAAAACAAATTAAAGTGATCGAACATCCTCCGTATTCACCTGATCTAGCTATGTGTGACTTTTGGTTATTCTTTAATCTAATAAAGAACTTACATGGACGTCGTTTTCATTCAGAAGAAGAGATTGATGTGGCTATGAATGCATTTTTTTCATCTATTCCAAGAAATGAATGGCTTGAGGCATTTAATGTGTGGAAAATTCGTCTACAAAAGTTCATTGATGCTGGAGGAGACTACTTTGAACACACCTAAAATTTTGTAAGTACAACTTTAAAAACCTAGTTGTATCTCAAAAATTTCAGAGTGACCATTGTATATAATATTCTAAATATAGACAAACATATTTTTTGAAGCATGAAAGAAAGCATTTTTAAAATATTAAATTTCTAACAACGTTGAAATTCTTATTGGGAATATTGAAAAATGCAAGAGAAAAATGACTATCATAAAACAAATCGAAAAAGATGGAAGTAGACAAAAAGAAAGAGGGGGAAGAGGGTTTGACAATACTTAAGTATAAAAATACCTTCACATATAAAAATTATTAAACCTTTTCACCGATCTACCACAGATTCACAAATACAAATGAGTAAATATGATATCTCAAGTATTTCGCATTTAAAATCACAGTCTTTAAACTAGCTTATTTATTTATGAATTTTTTTCCAGGTTTTAATGTTATTTATATAATTTTTTCGCATTTTTTTAACATTAAATTTTTCTAAATTAATTATTTATATAATCAGGTGTTTAATCATAATTATTTATATAACAGAACTGGCAGCCCAATGCTAAGAAAATTTTCCATCTCTTCATCAGAGCATGGATTTGAATCCCACACTCTGTCTAAATGCTTGCGAAAATCCGTAATACACCTTGTACCTTACTGTATTAGGTTTGATTGTAATTGTGTATTAAATCACTCTTTACAAGAAAGGTGTGTATAGGTCCCGGTTTTGTTAATCTTCATGTTTGAAAATTACCATCAAGGAACAAGCAAACCACCTGTTGATATGTGCCTAGAATGTAAAAAGCAACATGTTAAGACTAAGGAAACTTGTGCCAGATCAAACACACGATATTCTGTACTCATGGCAATCCATATACTTGGTCACCACTTTATACTTAAAATATTTTTAAATATAAACTAAATGTCCATAAAACAAGTGTTTGTGCCAACAGATTTATTTTAGAAAGGTATATAAAAAATTCTATATTCGTAAATGTAACTAAGTATTCTTAAGAATTGTATACAAAAAAGAGTGATTCGCTACAACTTGTTGACTTAAAAAGTGTTAGCATTTTCAGCAATAATTATTCTTCATTAATTTAATCAATTGCTTTAAATAAATTTTACTTATTGTTGCATAAACTTGTAGATTTTCAGAGGGATTCAAATCGAAACGTAAATTTCAAATCGAAAATTTAAATCGTAAAACGAAAATTTCAAATCGAAACGCTTAATTTGAACACAAGTAAACTTTAATAATAAATACAAGAAAAATTTTAATGTTAGCATAAGCACACAAGGCATTAGTTTTAAAGATTTTAAAAAAGATTGTTTATATAGTTATTAAATTTTTTGAAAATTTAAATCGTCCTTGTAGGCTAAACGTAAAGTGGATGTTTGGTCGGTAAAAGTTTACACCTCTTGATCTTTAATATTTTGGCTGCCAAGATGTGACTAACAAAATGGCCGCTCACTACAGCTATACAAAGATAGGGTTATCAGAATTGCCATAAATAAAAGTTTATCGCTAAACCAAGTGGTACCCTATTCTACATCGAACCCGTTATGTCATCTTGCTTTTTCTTCTGCTCTATTGTCAATGTGTTAATTAGCTAGAATTAGTGGAAAACAGCTTCTCTAACCGATGCTTTGGTCTTTATATAACTAATCGTTTTATTAACAAAATGTACTTCGACAGTATTCTCAGACATTCAATGGTGAAATTCCCCTTATTTGCTGCCGCTCGAAGAATGCGATTTAAATACTGGCAGCATATTCGTCGACAAGTCGGATTAACGATGCCATTGTATGGAGACATACAATGTCGTAATTAATTATATGTGATACAGATGAAACGCTGTCTGACGTCATGGATATTTTAAACCAATGAGAACTGTAATAAAGTAGCATAATCATGATCTCATCTGGAATGAAAGAAACAACTACTTTATGGTTAACAAAACATCGTAATTTGCCGTCATCAGTTCAATACATATAAATTATTTCAAAGAAAAACCTTATAAAATAAAAATGAAAATGAGCTTATTTAATTTTTCTCCTCAGAATTGAAACTCTTTAAATGCGATAAGAACATTAAATTACTTGTGAAAAATATCTGTCCTTGTTATTTTTTAAGATGTAAATTCAGGAAATATATAAATTTCAAATATTTATTTTAATTCAAATTAAGTAATTAGGTAATTAAAATAAGGTATTTTGAAGGAATAAATTTTGTTTGGCTTTTTCATTGAAAATAAATGATAATAAACATGGCAAAAAATAACATAAAAAAACTACAGTTTTCTAAAATAGAAAAATATTGGTTTCTAATACTTATATATGTATATAGCCAATAGATAAGAAAAGTTAAATAAACTGTTGAATGAAAATGATTTTGTTGTCAATTACATCGATGATTTGAAAAAAATTGCAGAAATTACATAGAAATAATTGTTAAAAGCAATTTTAAAACTGAAAAACACTTCAAAAGCGTGTAATATATTTCTAAACTTTACTACGTGGCAGTCAAAAATATTGACTGTCACCGAATTAAACGCATGGAATATATATTTTCACTTAAGATTTTTCTTTTTAAGAACACTGTATGCTGCTTTTCAAGAATGAATTCAGTTTATTTTATAATATATAAAAAATAAATACTTTTTTCCTTAAATTTGTATTTGTATTAAAAGAAATAATTTGTCGATTTTTTGTTTGTTGAGAAACGATTACACACAAAAGAAGATGATTTAGAACGTTAATTTCTTTGTATAAATATCTACATGATTTGAAATTTTATTAATCACATTAAATTTAATGAGAATCGAAATATAATTCTAATAACTGCAAAAGCAAGAATTAAATATTAGAAAATTTGAAAGAAAGTGGAAAAAATTAAAATAAATCATTTTAAGAAAACGTGCTTTTTAAAACAATTTTGCGTAATCCAAGCGCAATTTTCTGAACTTCAAGAATTTGCAAAAATACTTTCACAGTTTTTCAAAAATTTTACAACGAATACATTTTTTTTCACCAAAAACAAAGATTCATCCAATTGTGATTTTATTTATGTTGTTGTTACTTATTTCCTGGGTTCAACAAAGCTAAACCAGGTCTATGAATTTATTAACTCTCAAAAAGTTCAAAACAATGTTTGGGTTTCTATATAGATCTAGTCTGGAAAGCCCCAAACAATCCAAAATGTGATCAAGAGTCGCCTTATCTCTGTTACACATCACGCAGATAGGAAAAGTTTTATTCCCGTTACTATAACACTGAGATCATAAATGTCCAATTTTAAATCTTGTAATGGCTATCTCATTGCTTCTGATACACTGGAGAAATCCAGATGTCATTGGAGGGATGTTCCAGGAGGTCAGATCTTGTAGCCCTCGAAGACAGTTCTGATTAAAGAATCAGGGGCGTTTAAATGTTCCCAAGAGTCCTCTTTAGCCAATAAGCCTGCTGCTTCATTTTGCCATGGATGTCTTTATGAGATGGTATCCACAGAAAGTAATTTCTCTTAAGATTTTATTTATATTATTTAAGTTTTATTATAATCGAAAGACAGGGCAGTAATGTCATTGGTGTTGTTGTTGTTGTCGTGTAACAAGTGCAAAAAGAAAAAGAAAAAAAAAGAAAAGGTAAAAAAGACAAGTCATATGGGACCAAAGGCATGGAGAACTGCCCTGGCCACGTCTTCAGCTTTTTCCGTATAAAGAGTGCCATGGCAACAGTTGGGGTCGATTCTGAAGAGGGTCGAGGCAACAGAGATGCAGTTGAAGAGATGCCTCGGATCCAGAGAAACTCCTGTGCAGTGCCTGTATTCTGCGTAGGTTCTAGATCCGTCGGGCATGATTTTCATGCCCCTCATGTGTCCAGTCCGCATTCTGCTGATGATAGAGAAGATACCACGGTCAGGATTAAGCTTCGGTAGGCACCACTTTTTTCGTATTCCTCCACAGAGATAGCCTTGCAATCGCGTTTGCTTCGAAGCAAGTGGTAGTCGTGGGAGGGGGATGGATATTCCTAGCCTCCTTAGCGAGTAAGTGCGCCTATTCATTTCCCTCTATGTTAACATGTGTGCAGGGACCCATTGGATGGTACAGGTTTTCTCCTTTGCAATTATGGTGAACAGAAACCTGTTGATGTTCCTAATAACATCATTTCCAACCACAAATAAGTCAAGTTATGAAAAAGAAGAAATATTTGACGGTCTTGACACCTTATGATTTGACAATACTACATAATCATCTAGATAGAGATTACAAAACCGCTGCTGATCGAACGAGTGCCTCTAATGGTAATTTTTTAGACTTTTTTCGTTCAATTGCATACTAGTATATATTCAAAAAAACTGAGAATCAATGGCTTTACCAATCACAAAAATGCATGTTTGATATATCGTAATAAATAGCCTAACAAGGGACGATAATTGTACAGCATTTTAACATTTTTCGGAGGACTACCAGAGAAACTTCATAGTGGGCACTATACATGTGTTACAAATGAGAAAATGCGGAAAATTCAAAACTCCCACTCAGCAGACATGCATGACGAACACAAAAGTGAAACATTAACTGGGATCAAACCAGGAACCTTGTACTCAGAATAGTGATGTTTTACCAGTCCATGAAGAACCAAAAAAATTTAAATTAGGAAAAAGATGAAATAATGTATGCTCGCTATACGGCATTGAACAATCTAGATATTTAAAAACCAATGTCGATCAAACGATGGATCGGATAACTTTTCAAGGCTATTTATCTAAGATGGATTAGTTTCATTGCATACAGTCAGATACATTTAATGAAACGCCAACGCAATATTTTCAGAAAGTTTTAACAAAGAAATAAACGGTAAATACTTATAACGCTCAACACAAAGAAAACATCTGCAGCTGCTGAAATGAATATATTTATATCCACTTAATCCTTTATGTGGTTGTGAAAGCAATTTTTTGTGGAATTGTTTTCGTATTTACCTTCAAAGTACTTTTGCTCATCTTGTTATGGTAAATTTGCTTTTCGTTGAATAATACTCAATGTTGGATAATTCCTGCTTGTTGCTTAATTTTTTAGATAGAATATAGTACACTCATAATTATTTCAATATGTCTATAATACATAATTAATTATTTGAAAAAATAAGAATTTTTTATACATTAAAAAATTCTTATTTTTACATCACACAAAGCTTGATTTCCTCGATGTTTTTTAAAAGCAGTATCTCATATTTTGATAACGAGTAGAGAAAGGAAAAAGAATAAGCATTAAATGAATTGTATTTTTTTGACAATGTTCAATATTTTATTTAAAAAAAAAAAAGCATACGCGCACGCTGTTGTTGCAATAGCCTTTCTTCTTTATCTTCATTTCAGTATTTGTTGCTAAACTGCACTCACTCTTAAGTCTAAACTGCACTCACTCTTAAGTCAAAACTGCACTCACTCTTAAGTCTAAACTGCACTCACTCTTAAGTCAAAACTGCACTCACTCTTAAGTCTAAACTGCACTCACTCTTAAGTCTAAACTGCACTCACTCTTAAGTCTAAACTGCACTCACTCTTAAGTCTAAACTGCACTCACTCTTAAGTCTAAACTGCACTCACTCTTAAGTCTAAACTGCACTCACTCTTAAGTCTAAACTGCACTCACTCTTAAGTCTAAACTGCACTCACTCTTAAGTCTAAACTGCACTCACTCTTAAGTCTAAACTGCACTCACTCTTAAGTCTAAACTGCACTCAATCTTAAGTCTAAACTGCACTCAATCTTAAGTCTAAACTGCACTCACTCTTAAGTCTAAACTGCACTCACTCTTAAGTCTAAACTGCACTCACTCTTAAGTCTAAACTGCACTCACTCTTAAGTCTAAACTGCACTCACTCTTAAGTCTAAACTGCACTCACTCTTAAGTCTAAACTGCACTCACTCTTAAGTCTAAACTGCACTCACTCTTAAGTCTAAACTGCACTCACTCTTAAGTCTAAACTGCACTCACTCTTAAGATATAATTGTTTCACTTTCTAAACAGAATTGAGAAATTGATTATGAATTTTTTTTTTTTTATTGTAAAAAAATATTTTCTGCTTTTACCATTTTTGGATACGAACGTTTTTTATCTTCTCTCTCTCTCTCTCTCTCTCTCTCTCTCTATATATATATATATATATATATATATATATATATATATATATATATATATATATATATATATCGCTTTGATGATCGAGAATTGTGGAGTTCTTGAATGTGCTTTTCCTGGTTTACTATATGAGCTGTATTATATGACTCATACATATTTTAAGAGCTTCTGCGGTAATACCTGTAATACCCTCTATGTTGTCAAACGGTTTTTTTGCGTTAGAAAAGAAATCATAACTAGAATCGTTAATATGTATAAAAATTCGCAATTTACACACATACATATATATATATTACCTTTTTTATAAGTTATTGATAAATGACTATAAAAAATGAAAAACTATAGCAAAACACAAATACACAAATAACATCAAAAAAGATGGAAGTAGATTCTGAATTATTAAACATGATGTTAAACATACAGATTCAGTTTCCCCCTTTATTTTCATTTAAAGAAATATAAAACCAATGTATCAGTGATTTCACATCCAGTTATACGTAGCATTAGATTTTTTAAAAGTTAATTTCTTTGTACAAATATCTAAATAATACATTTTACTTATCACATTAAAACCAATGTATGTAGAAATACAATTCAAATAACAACTGAAGAAGAGAGTAGGTACTAAAATATGAAATATATTAGAAAATATTTGCATGAAATTAAAACAATTCAACCATTTTGAGAAAAGATGCCGCTAAGAACAATTTTGGAGAATCTTTGCACAATTTACTGAGCATCACGAACTTGCCAGATATTTTTTCACAATGTACTAAGCAAATTTTACAACGCATTTATTTTTAAGAAACCATAACTATAACATTTTGCTTCAAAAATACTCCCCAATATTGCTAATAACATTTTAACAAAAATGTCAAAAATAATGGTATGATGATTTTATTCTAATTATTTTATTGATATAGTAGAAATTAATTTCTTACATTGATTTCTTAGCCTGGTAATAAAGCTTGATAAAAGTGCGAATTTATTTATATTATTTTTCAGTTATTTTATTGGGCATGATGGAAAAGTAGAGGAATTTTGTTATTTTTAATCATAGCAATGTAAGTTCGAGAAAAAACGATACTTTCGAATAGAGGCAGAGTTTCATCTAAAATATATCAGAATTTCCGTAAAATACGATATTATTAAAAAGTAAATATTTACAGTACTTTGCCAACTTAAAATATAACAAAAGTTAACACACTTTAGAAACAAAACTATAATTTACAAAAATAAAATTTATTTATAACTGAATGCCCTTAACTTATAAAATTAAAATATGGGTGCCTATCAAATCTTCAAATACAGTTATTTGCAAGTCAAATAATCAAAAAATTAACTTATTATAACTTTTATTAAAGTTACATAACAATATGTTACGAGTCGATAATTTCATTAAATTTGAATTTAAATTATTATTTGTTAGTTATATATGTCAAGTGCTTATAATAGTTAGTTAACTGGAACATTGAACAGGGATACTATTTCAAAAACGTATAATTGATGTTATTTACTAACATACGTAACTAAAAAACATAAGTGCTCGACATATCTTCAAATAAAATCATACCCTATGCAAATAATCAATGGATGAATTCGTGTTGTAATTTTAAAGTTGATTTAGCAATATACTTGCTGATTTCGAGTGAATATTTAATTAACTAAGAAATTGTTATTAACAATATTCTAAAACAATTATATTAATACATTTTATTAGTATAGTATTTATGCTTTAAGTGAAACAATATAAATTAATTCCTTTAACTTACTTGAGTGACACTTGTCTTCACACACTAATAAAATGTTTGAAAGTTTTCGTTAAGTAATTAGCCATAAAAGAATGATTTTGATAATTATTTTTACTTTTATAAGAACTTATGTTATATACATATATATATATATGTGTGTGTGTGTGTGCGTGTGCGTGTGCGTGTGTGTGTGTGTGTGCGTGTGCGTGTGGTGTGCGTGTGCGTGCGTGTGCGTGCGTGTGCGTGTGTGTGTGTGTGTGTGCGTGTGTGCGTGTGCGTGTGCGTGTGTGCGTGTGCGTGTGTGTGTGTGTGTGTGTGTGTGTGTGTGTGTGTGTGTGTGTGTGTGTGTCACAGGTGCCGTATACTCCATGATTCCAAATTATGAATTTTTTTGGCGATAAAGAAATGTTGCCAAGATGATGTATCGTGACGTACGCGATGACGTAAGCACTAGGGTTACCCAAAATAGAATTTTCTGCATAATTCTTATAAGTCTCTATATGTATGACTTAACAAACACAAGGGGTTGCCAGATACATAAGAAAATCCGCCAAAAAATCACCAGTCTCAGAATTTGGCGCATGAATTGTATGCACCCCTATGCCATATGTATATATTCTTGTGTGTGTGTGTGTGTGTGTGTGTGTGCGTACGTGTGTGTGTGTGTGTGCGTTCGTGTGTGTGTGTGTGTGTGAGTACGTGTGTGTGTGTGTGTGTGTGCGTACGTGTGTGTGTGTGTGTGCGTACGTGTGTTTGTGTGTGTGCGTACGTGTGTGTGTGTGTGTGTGTGCGTTCGTGTGTGTGTGTGTGTGTGCGTACGTGTGTGTGTGTGTGTGCGTACGTGTGTGTGTGTGTGCGTACGTGTGTGTGTGTGTGTGCGTACGTGTGTGTGTGTGTGAGTACGTGTGTGTGTGTGTGTGCGTACGTGTGTGTGTGTGTGTGCGTACTGTGTGTGTGTGTGCGTACGTGTGTGTGTGTGCGTGCGTACGTGTGTGTGTTCGTGCGTGCGTACGTGTGTGTGTTCGTGCGTGCGTACGTGTGTGTGTTTGTGCGTGCGTACGTGTGTGTGTTTGTGCGTGCGTACGTGTGTGCGTGCGTGCGTGCGTACGTGTGTGTGTGTGCGTGCGTGCGCGTGTGTGTGTTTGTGCGTGCGTGCGTACGTGTGTGTTTGGCGTGCGTGCGTACGTGTGTGTGTTTGTGCGTGCGTGCGTACGTGTGTGTTTGCGTGCGTGCGTTCGTGCGTGTGTTTGTGCGTGCGTGTGTTTGTGCGTGCGTGCGTGTGTGTGTTTGTGCGTGCGTGCTGTGTGTTTGTGCGTGCGTGCGTGTGTGTGTTTGTGCGTGCGTGCGTACGTGTGTGTGTTTGTGCGTGCGTGCGTACGTGTGTGCGCGTGCGTACGTGTGTGTGCGTGCGTGCGTACGTGTGTGTGCGTGCGTGCGTGCGTACGTGTGTGTGCGTGCGTGCGTACGTGTGTTGTGCGTGCGTGCGTACGTGTGTGTGTGTGTGCGTGCGTACGTGTGTGTGTTTGTGCGTGCGTGCGTGTGTGTGTTTGTGCGTGCGTGCGTACGTGTGTGTGTTTGTGCGTGCGTGCGTACGTGTGTGTGTGCGTGCGTGCGTACGTGTGTGTGTTTGTGCGTGCGTGCGTGCGTGTGTGTGTGTTTGTGCGTGCGTGCGTGTGTGTGTGTATGTGTGTGTGTGTGTGTGTGTGTGTGTGTGTGTGTGTGTGTGTGTGTGTGTGTGTGTGTGTGTGTGTGTCGAGGTAATTCAGTATATGCTCTTCTAAGTTTACGTTCCTAATCATACATTGGAATATCATCTTCATTATTTGTAATTGTAACATATGAGTATATTTGAATATTTATTTTCGTGAATACAATACTTAAAGCTGTTCAGCTTATCATCTCATTATACAGTTTTAAGATGTGATTTTTAAGGGTAAAATTATTCAGTATCTATCTGTAGGAATATAATCATTTTACAAGTACAAGAATATTTCTGTGAAATAATAATTAAATAAATTTATCATTCAAAATGTTCTCAGAAAATCTGTCTCATCTCTTCTATTTGAAGTAAAACAAGTCTTAATTATTAGTTAACTATAAAAAATGTTTAATAAAATAAAATTTAATGTAATAAAAATCTACTAAGGAGTAATCTTATATTATTTCACTTATTTTTCATTTTATTTTTATTAAGAACGTTTATTTATTTATAATTTGTGAAATAATTTCTAAACTGTCTAATGCTCAAGAATTCAAAGGCTTTATCAATTTTATGTTTGTTCACAAGAAAAAAACATTTTTTGATTTAAGCAATATAGTATCATGAAACAATTATCAAATCTATTCGCATCTACTGATTCAAATAGAGATTGAATTTTTTTTTCATAAATATTTTCAATTTTACGTAAGCATTAAGAGGCAAGAAAATTTTCAAAAAGGCTGGAATATTAAACTTATTTCATTAAAATAAATAAAATTATAGTAAAAATTTTTCCTAACTCTAATATGTTGTACTTCACATTTAATATGGAGCATAAATAATTGAATAATAAAATATACTGATAACTTGTAATAACACACACATGTTAAATGGAAGATAATTCAGCAACAAATATTTTTTGTATATTAACTATTTAATTGTAATAAATTACACATTTTATTTAGTTAAAGTGTGTGTGTGTGTCATGTTATCTAATTTCTTAACAAATACCACGCTGAAAGTAACTATAAAAATGAATAATTTTTTCAACTAATGTTAAACTATCTCTTTTTTTGCTTTATATCAAATTTAGGCTATAATTGATGAAATCATTGAGATAATTCTTTTAACGCTTACTAAATCCTAGCCTTTTTAAATTATCAACAGAGCAAAACATTTCTAATTTTAACATTTGAATACTAAAAAGCAATTATTAAGTTTATTTGTATTAACCACATTTCTTCTTCAAAAACTGTTTTTTGAAAAAATAATAAAGTTGAGAGAAAAATAGACTAAAATATATTATAACATTTTCCGCACATACAAATTTAATAAAAAAATAAATAAATAAAATTTTTTTTGTTGAATTAGCTCTGCGATTCTAGTATTAAATATTTGGTCAGAAAAATGAACTTTGTAAAAAAAAATTACACTACATCTTGTAGCAGTATGTGAGTTACTTCAAAAATATTGAGTTGTTCGGAAAGTCATTTCGTTTTCCATAAAAATGCAAAACGCAAACAGAGCAAAACATTTCTAATTTTAACATCTCATTTTAACATTGCAATCCAATAAATATTTTATTGGATTGCATATTGTCCATTCTAGTTCAATAGCTTTTACCATCTTTCTGGTAGTGGAACTATTTCACACTCATAAAGTGGTTGGTTTTTATCACGTAAGTATCGTCCGAAGCTTCTCAAACTCTATAAAAATATGAGCTAAATACTATTTCAGTTCTAACAAATGAATTTGCTTAAAACCTAAATATTTTGGTGAATGATAATAAATTTCCAAATAAATATTAAAGCACAAGTAATTGTGTTGAAAATATTTCCTAAAATTATTAGCAATACTTTTTAACATACAAAATATTACCTACAACAAATTTTAGAAAAAAGAAAAATAAATAAACAATATCCCTTGGGAAACTTAATTAATAATCAATAGATAGCTTGACATTTATTCATGTTATTAGAAAGCTAATAAAATCAAGTTAGAACATTAAAGATAAAGAAGAACCCTTTTTGCTATATATCTTAGCAAAATTGCTTAACAGCACCGAAAATACTGTAGTAGAAGTAATTATCCATAATATTAGTACTTTATTATACGCCATGATATTAGTAAGTTATTATAGGCAGTCCTCTTCACGAGGAAATTATCACAGTGGCCTAGAATTAAGATAGGAGGTATTGAAATTCCATCGTCCAAGGTAGATTACCTGGGATTAACTATCAATAAAAGGCTTACTTGGAAGCCCCATATATCTAAAATTAAGAAAAAATTTATAGCAGCGAAAACAACATTGTACCTACTTATCACATACAAATCAAATCTCTTACTGATGAAAAAACTGCTAATTTATAAGGCCTACTTGCGCCCTATTATCACGTATGCTGATCCAGTTTGGGGTGGAGCAGCGGACACTAATATGAAGATACTCGAAGGCAGCTAAATAAGTTCCTTAGGTTAACCATATCCATAAATACATTGACGAATAGTAAGTCGGAAACAAGGAGAGGAGATGGTGAAAATCTCTCAGAGAAGTCGCAAGCAGCTTAAAATATGATCAGTTGAAGCCGGATGTTGGCGGCATTTTTGGCAAAGAGGATACGATTTTATACCCTGATTAAAGGTTAGATAAATGCCCATTGATAAGTCGTAAAAGTCAGCTGTTGATTTTTCTGCCAAATGGAAAAACCAGCATGTGTATCGGCTTACCAGCTCTATACCAACAGTGAGTGGTAAGCCAAATTCTTCTATTTATGTTTGACAGAAGAGTTCCTGGTAGGTAAGTTCATCAGATGCAGATGCTGGTAGGCCGCAACATTCCTTGGCTAAATAGTCTGCCTTCTTGTTGCCAAAAAGATCTACATGTGATGGGATCCATTGGAAATGAATATCATGATCAAGTGAGATACGCTTCAATTTGCGAAGGTTAGATACCCTTTATGTGACTTTCAGTTGAATACATTATGCTTGTATTGTGGTTTGTCCTTTGTTATTTTCAGATTCTGATTACAGAAGAAAATATTGATATTTTTCGACTGGCAACACATAAAACTAATTACTGGCAGTATGGATTGTTTGGATAAAAATGTTGGTGGTAGCTTCAATGTACTGGTTACAAGATATGGAACTTATATACTTTATGATATACGGGCGATATAGTCAACAGCAATTTGTGAATTCAAATCAGATAAAAAAATCCATTCAACGGTTTGAACTTTGGAAATATTTTTGTTTGTTGAAAAAACTATTTTCATTACTCTAAACCGATTCATTTCATGGAAAATATTCTGTTGTAAATATATTATTTTATTATATATCTTGAAAAATTCTTTATTGAAATTTTTACACTGCTAATGAAGATGTATCAATACTTTATAAAAAATGATATTCAATAGTTGTAAACTCAGTTGGTACTTTTACCACTTTATTTGCGGTCCTCAAGGTGATAAACGCTTGTTAAAAGTCCAAGTAAGAAACAATCTTCTTTAATAAAGTAACAGGATTAAAGTCCAAGATGGTATTGATAATCATTAATCTATATAAATATAAATTGAAAAGTTCTATGAAATCCGACAAATTTTTGTTGCATTATTAAAGGAGCATTCTGTAGCAAAAACAAATAATGCTTTTTTAATTCTGTGCAGAACTTGAATTAGTTTAATGCAGATCTTTTTTCAATTTTGAATATTTCCAGTTCGAAATAAGAACTTTTAACGATTTATTAAGTATTCAGAAATAAAAATTTCATTGCTGGTTTGGAAATTATTTCGAAAACAAAAATGAAAGTTTGTTTTAAAAATAACTTTAACTGACATATTTTTTATCACTGTTAGCTATATTAGCAATGCAATTTTTCGTGCCAGGAAATGTAAAATCGTAAATAATGATGCCTATATAAATAGAGATAATAATGTTTTTAATATAATAACATATAGGCAAATAATACATACTCAGTGACAACTTTAAAAACATAGAAATACTACTGAAAATTTAATGAAGTGCATCGAATTAATTTATGTGAATCTTTAAAATATTTCTATATGATGTTTAGTTCTATCCAGCTATTTTAATTTTTAATTTATGTCGCTTTTCTTTTGATTATTTTTTTCTTTTTGGATTTTTTTCCAATCAAATCAAACAGTAATTCTGTTTATTATAACTGACTTATAATTTTGATTTGATTAATAAAAATTCCCTCAATCTTTTTCCTTCTTAAGATTAAAAAAATATGATTAATATGTTCTCAAAATTCACATTATTCTAAAAGAACAAGATTGTAGATTTATGAGGATTTGATAGATCTTGAATAATTATTCTTAAACATTTTAAGAATACTACTTAAGTTGAATTTAATAAATTTCGTAACGGATATATCAAACTTTCTCGAATTTTAATATTTATGTTCTTCAGTTTAGTAAAACTAATAGTAATAAAATAATTAAATATTGCTATATTATTTTTATAACAAATAGCTGTAATAAAGTACTGGATTCTACTGAAACTGCTAGTATATTCGTTTAATTGTACCTCACATTTACACACAATAACAAGATAAATGTTAAAATTTAATATCTAGTTTACCAAAAGAATACTACAAATACACTACTGGCCATTAAAATTGCTACACCAAGAAGGCGACATGCTACAGACGTGAAATTTATACGAAAGGAAGAAGGTGCTGTGATATGCAAATGATTAGCTTTTCAGCGCATTCAGACAAAGCAGGCGCCAGTAGCGACACCTACATTGTGTTTAAATGAGGAATTTGTTCAGCCGGTTCCTCATACACAAATTGCATTTGAACGTTGTTGCCTGGTAAAAAGTTGTTGTGATGCCTCGTGTAAGTAAGAAGGGGAAATGCGTACCAGTACGTTTCTGACTTTGATAAAGGTCGAATTATAGCGTACCGGGATTGCGGTTTATCTTATCGCAGTATTGCTGCTCGCGTCGGTCGAGATCCAATGACTGTTAGCAGAATATGGAATCGATGGGTTCAGGACGGTAATACGGAACGCCATGCGGGATCTCAACGGTCACCTATCACTAGCAGCCGAGAAGGCATGCATATTATCCGCATGGCCGTAATGGATCGTGCAACCACGTCACAAGCCGTGAGTCAAGAAACGGGGTCGTTTGGAAGACAACAAGTGTCTGCACGAACAGTTCGATGACGTTTGCAGCAGCATGGACTCTCAGCTCGGAGACCATGGCTGCGGCTTCCCTTGACGCTGCGTCATAGACAAGAGCGCCTTCAATGGTGTGATCAACGATGAACCTGGGCGCACAAATGGCGAGACGTCATCTTTTCAGATGAATCCAGATTCTGTGTACAGCATCATGACGGTCGCATCCGTGTTTGGCGGCATCGTGGTGAGCACACACTGGCAGCGTGCAGTCGTCATCGTCATACTGGCCCATCATCTGGTGTGATGGCATGGGGTGCCATTGGATACACGTCTCGGTCACCTCTTGTTCGCATTGACGATGCTTTGAACAGTGCATGTTACATTTCTGGTGTGTTACGACCCGTTGCTCTACGCTTTATTCGAGCCCTGCGAAACATTACGTTTCAGCAGGATAAGGCCCGACCGCATGTTGCCGGTATTGTACGGACCTTCCTTGATACGGAACATGTTCGGCTGTTGCCCTGGCCAGTACGTTCTCCAGATCTTTCACTAATAAAAAACGTCTGGTCAATGGTTGCCGAGCGACTGGCTCGTCACCAAACGCCAGTCACTACGGTTGATGAACTATGGCATCGTGTTGAAGCTGCATGGGCATTTGTACCTGTACATACAATCCAACCTCTGTTTGACTCAATGCCCAGGCGTATAACTGCTGTTATTACTGCCAGAGGTGGTTGTTCTGGGTACTGATTACTCAGGATCTATCAAGCCAAATTTTTTGAAAATTTAATCACTTGTTATTTCTAGTATAATATATTTGTCCGATAAATATTCTTTTGTTATCTACATTTCTTCCTGGTGTAGCAATTTTAATGGCCAGTAGAGTATTTAAGTGAATGTATTTTACTAATTAAAAGTATTGTGTGTATTATTAAAATGTTATTTTATGCTGTTTTATTTTTTTACTTTGATAATTTGATTTTAATTCATACATCTGTCTTCCTTGTAATTATTATTATTATTATTTAGATTTGATTTTTTTCCTTCACAAAATTCTTTAAACGCACATGGCTGTTTATGTAAACAGTAGTAGCCTCTTATAAAAAACCAATGGAAATTGAATCGCGTTTCTTATAAACAACGATTTCGAAAAACTTTCTTTACTTCTAAAATTAAAATGTTTACATTATTTGGGTTACGTGAAGTGAGTAGTAGTACCTATGAACATTAGTACTAACGGAGAAATTAACTATCTCTATTATTCTTATAAGAAATAGATATCATAAAAATTTTCAGCGCTGAACGATGTATGAGTTGTTAGCGTTCCGGATTCCTAAGTTGTGGGTCCCGGGTTCAAATCCAGACTCGGGCATGGATGTTATTTTCTGTTGTTCTCTGCAATTTCTTCTGATATGATGTATGAATGTACCCCACCTTATAAACAGGTTTGTGATGGTATTGTGTTAGTAATGTTACTCGCCTCCGTGGCTTGGATCAGAGGTACCCACTGGGTAACGACTAATGAGTAGCAGTTTCCAGCCTAGTTGTGGCGAAGGGTTAGTCGCTCAATGCCCATTTTTATTTTTTAAAAAAATGAAAATTTCAGCAACTTCTGATTTTGTTTCATGCTTAATCGCGCTAACAAGATAAATAGTTAAAATAATATTTAGAGCACTAAAAGAGAGTATAAAGATATTTAAGATTACAGAAAATATATTTAAGAGGCTTGAAAGGAAAACTAACATAAAAAAGTGAATAAAGTATATTAATACATAATAGAGAAAGAGAGTAAAAACGGTCACTTGTATCTACGCCCCATAGCTCCATAAAACTGCATTATAAAATTAAATTTAATATTTATTATATGAAAAGAGTATTGAAAATATTTAAGGGGCAATGTTCGGAAGAGAATAAGAGAGAGTGATGAATAGAGTTTATATAAATAAATAGCAGAGGAAGAAAAAGATCACTTGTGTCTATGTCCCACTGCTTCATAAAATTAAAGTTAGGGAATAAAGAATGATCACTAACATGGCTAGACCATGTGCTTCAGTAAACGACATGCTGCGGAGGAGTAACTGTGTGAAAGGACATCCATCCACGATGGCAGCTGTGGAGGATAATATTTTCGTTGTTGCCCAGCAATCAATAATCAAGGAGAACTTGGTAAAGTTTTTTTTCTTCCTATTTTCATTTGATAAAAGGAGGAAGTTATCTCAGAAAAGAGACAACTCAATGCAGATACAAAAGGAACATAAAAATGACATCCTAAATTAGAAGGCGGTGGGTATGGATTTCGAGTTTATATTTGGGAGGGAAATTTCGTTACAGCTGAGAGGATTTCAATATGCCAAAATACAGTATTTTGCTTTTTGTAAAAAAAGAGTACTTATTCTTAAAAATTTGTATCATACCAGTATGCGCATTCTTATATAATTTTCAGCATTTTTGCTGATTATTCTGATTATCATTGAACAAAGCTGTGATGAGGCAATGTTTTTACAAAAAGTATCGTGCAATTATAATTACTTAAAATAATATTATATGTGCGATGTGAGCATTCCGTTACACATCGTACCTATTAATCAATGTAGAAGTAATATTTCACTCTAGATTTTAATTTGTAGACTTAAATAGAACTTGTAGACTTCAAATGACACAAAAAAAGAGAAAAAGTCTGACGCTTGTTGTTACACGCGTCACATTACAAAATATATTTTAAAAAATTTAATGTCCTTAGGATTTATATTTGTAAATTAATACCAGAGTCAACTATATATATATATATATATATATATATATATATGTGTGTGTGTGTGTGTGTGTGTGTATGTATATATGTGTATATATATATATATATATACATATATATACATATATATATACATATATATATTTACATATATATATACATATATATATATACATATATATGTATATATATACATATATATATGTATATATATGTATATATAAATATATATATATATATATATATATACTACAAAAATTTTAATTTTTTAATCACACACATCAGTAACTTTTTAACACATCAACATATCACAATGCTTAGAATCAAAATAATTTTATTCTGTATATCAACTGAAAATTAAAAATTAATAAATTAATTTCCAAAAAACGTAAATAGTTGTTTAATTTATAAGTATAATAATAGCCTATAAATATAATTGGATAAATTATTTAATTTATTAATTAATTTATTAATTTAACTAATAATTTTGTTTTCATGCATAAATATCAAAAATTTGTGTTTAATATATGTAATATGTGATTGCGAAATTTTTTGCAAATGTATAAAGAATGACCAAAATATTACCATTAATTTTAATGCATTTTATTTTTCAAAATAGAATCATTCATGTCGTCATTCACACAATTGATTTACGTTCTATTAATTTGATTATAAAACAAATAGAATAACTTTTCATTCAAATGTTGCTAAAACTAATTGGAATATCTGAATGACGGCCTTCCGTTATAATAAAATGCGTTCGCTTTTTTTCCGAATTCGTACCAAATTGAAATAATTATTTTATTGTATGAGATAAAAGTAAGGTTAATATTAAATTCTTCCGATATAAGTAAATAAATATAAAAAATGAAAATTGTATTCAATAGGCTCATGAAGATATGGTGCCACTCGTCCTATACACTTTTAAAGCGAATGAATAACATGACAACATCATAGTTAAAATTATGGGTGTTTAGAAACAAATCACTATCTTTAAATATTCAAATGATAATTCAAAATTTCGAGTCATAAATTAGATAATGAGAATCAAATTTGTCATCATAGAAAAGTATTCTCAAAACTTATCAAAATTCTAGATAAAACTTTTTATCATTTTTAAATTGGCATGTTAATCTCATTTTATTGTATTGAGATATACGTTTCTCATTATAACAAATAAACAAATCATAAATTTATAATTAATAATAATAATAATAATAAATATTGTAAATAGAATAATAAAATATAGTTTAACAATAATACAGCAACCAAATGTAAGAAATAAAGCAGTAGCAAATGTAAGAAAACATATAAATTAAAATAAATAACAAAAATATTTGTGCCATATTTTCATAACTAACTTGAAAAATAATTTCAAATTAAAAAATTTTAAAAATATCATTTGAGTAAGCGAAACTAGTGCTCCAGGATTATACTTATCTCCAGTTTCTACAATAATTTTCAATTTTTGAAAATGCTTCAATGTATTTGGAAAATTATTCCAATGGAAAATGTATACTTAGCTTTGTAAAAATAGAAATATAGTAATTTTTAGAAAGAACTTTCTTTATATATATATATATATATATATATATATATATATATATATATATATATATATATATATATATATATATATATATATATATATATATATATATATATTCTATTTTTAACAATATATTCTTTTTACTGAGTTTTGTTGAAAACGACGTTTTGCTAAAAAGTAGTCAGCTAAAAAACAGGATGAAATGTTAAACGTTTGAAATTTCAATTAAGTCATGAAATTATTAAATAATGAATTCAAGACTTTCACCGTATTTCAATGTATTTCCTATAGGCGGTTTATTGGAAAAAACATAAAACATACGCTGCAAATGGTAAAACAATACTTTTTAGAAAAGCAAATAACTAAATAAATATCATTATCATTATATTCGAAAATTAAATGAAGTCTTTAACGTTTGAAATCTCCGTTTATGAAGTTGTTAAATATTAAATTCACTAGTTAACAGCTTCATATCTAATAACTTCATAACAATTATGACTTCCTTCACCCATATTTCAATATATTTTCTATAGGCGGCCTATTGGCGAAAGCGTAAAACGTACGCTGCAATAAGCGAAAACAAAACTTTTTTAGAAAATCAAAGTAACTGAATAAATATCATTATACTTAAAATGAATTACAGAGTGTGTGAATATAGAAAGAAGAGAATGCGGTGCTGTATAATTTTTCTTCTTAACTAGCCGTTATGTAAAGTTTACAATTGTAAAAAAGAAAAAAAGAATTACATGCATTCCTAATTCTTTTTCATTTGTGAAAGAAATATCACATTGTTTAAATTAAGTAAATCGCGACACACACACCTTAACAGGAAGTTAAAATTTGCGTTTACTTATTTTAAATTAAATACAAAAGCTGCAATCAAAATTTCCTGATGAATGATAAGATTTGTTTTAAGTTTTAACCACAGATCAAAGTCCTAATGTAAAATCTTTTATATTTTGTGCAGTATTTCTCAATTCAGTCCTATTCAAAGCTTCGGAAGACTGATGAAATTATCTTAATAAGTTGCATAAGTACATCCTTTCTTTTTATATAATTGATGCATGAAAAATATTCAGAAATCGTCACAATTAATAATCAGTTTTTTTTGTGTTGAAACTTTTCTTTAAAGAAATAAATATTTCAAATTAAAAATAATACTATTTTGACAGCTTTTAAACATAAAATGAAGAAATGTCTTTTAAAAATGGGCATCCCATATTTTTGTTACGATTTTAATTATATATATTTGAATGCAGAATTTTAAAAAATAGTAATGATAAAAAAATGGAAATGGTGTCGACATTTATGCCTCATATATTTGAGTTCAATTCTTATAGTTGTATGTATACCCGTCTGTGTTCATCATAGAAGATTAACATGTAGACCAATTTACGCAGAATAATAAATTAGTTATTTTAAAAAAAGGAAAAATAAATTTCATTAGAACCCTATTCGGAAACATAAAAAGCAAACTGTTGCTATCATTCTAAAACGAATTAGTAAAAGAAGAAGCTGTGGCATATAAATAAAAATAGGGTACTTAAAAATTTATAAAAAAATTATTGTTTCAATATCTTCTGATTATGGCTGCAGGACTTGCTTATATTTTAATTACTTTTTGTGATTAAAAGAGATTTTGAATGTATGAAAAATTTTGGGAGACAATAATTTTGAAATTTTTGATGTGCTTTACAAAAACATATTATAAATATGTTACATATAAACTTTAAATACATAACATATAGACTATATAATTGCAAAGCATAAATTATTCATTAAGCTTCCAATATACAATTTAAATTAAACAATAAACATAGTACTAATTATATAAATTTATAAATGAAACACAAACATAGATAATTCAGTATAATTTTCATTAAAAATTATGTAGCCCAAATAATTCCTTACTAAAAAATAACTATACAATATCATTAATTTTATATATTTTTAACTTAATATCTACATTTTCAAATATTTTTGTGCCATATTCTCTTCTTACTTTTGACTGGAATTTCATTCATGTCATTTTAGGTAAGAAATAAAGCAGCATCTTCTTTAATTATATCTCAAACAATTGACTTACAGAAATATTTATATTTACAAATATATAGGTTTGTAAAAATGAACTATGAAGTCGTTTGCTCATTTTTCATTAATCGTAGCAAATAAACATAAAATCTACAAAATACATTCTATATACATTATATTATACTTTTCCAATATTCTGAAAAAATTTTCGATTTATTTAATTAAAAAATTAAAGATATAAGCGATAGCCCATTTTTAAAGAAAATGCTAAAATAAATTATATTCCGTCATAATCAAAACAATAAAAATGGTATTGATGATTGATTGTTTATCTTTCTAGTGAAAAGTGGAGTGTTGTCAAAAATGATGATTCGGGAACATATGCAAAGAAATATTCGAAATTTTATCTTTGAGAACCAGTGTAAATTAACATACGATAGAATCACTAATTAAAATCAACATCGAAGTCCAGAAAAATATCATTTGGTAATTTATGAACAGCTGCGAAAAAACAAATTAGACGCCAGCTGTGCGTGAATAAAAATTTTAATAAATATCGAAATAATACAAGGACTCAACTTACCTTGTGTATGGTTTCTTCAACTTCCGGTTCATAGTAATAATCACTCAAAGAACGATTTGAAGCTCTTTGTAAAGCCTCTCTTGTTCCAGTTAAGGTTTTCAATGTTTTATCATCTGTATCATTGTAGTCAGCCATTTTGGAATCCAACCAATCAGCTGATTTCGTCCACGTTTCCTACTTATATATAAACACGTTTTGTTTTCCGTTTAGTTCTAAATATTTTCTCCTAAATGTAGTGAATTTTGTTCGTATGTTATTTAAAAAAATGTTTTTGCTAAATATGCAACAAATTTCGCCAACTTTTTTTTGGAAAAAAAATCGAAAAAGAAAATAACTTTATATTATTGACAATATTCTATTTCGCAAGTGAGAATACAAATCATTTTTCTTTCCTTAATTAATGGAAACATTTATTATTTTTCAATTTTTGATGTATAAACTTTAAATAAAATGGAAATGGACTTTTTAAATTTAATTTACTAATTCTATCCTACGATAAATTTCGTAAAAGAATAGGACATTGCTTCTGGTTGATATGTACGTCTAGGAGTTAAATCTCGTTAAATTTAATATCATGAGCTATTTTAATACACATTATATAATAAGAATAATGATAACTACCATTGATTAAATAGTAAAATATCTTCTAGCAATAAAAATTACCTTTGAAATTCCAAAATACTGATATGACTTAATGTACTTTGATATAGGTATACTTTTATTTATTTTACGGAGTAACTTTGCAGCAATTTCAGAATCAAACTTGTTATTCTGGAAGATGTTTTTATAATTATGATGTTATCTTTAAATTTTACAAAATAATTTTTGAGCTTCTGATAGTAATTAGAATAAATAACGTTTTGAAAATAATTAATTTACCCAAGCGAAGTTAAAAGGACATTCTCAAGCAAAAAGCCTTTTCACAAGCTTTTATCTAATTGATATTTTACACAGTACTTATTCACACATAAATATACATTACGAAAGCTATACTATAAATAGCAAACCACAATTAAAGGTAAAAATTATTAGTAAGAAAAAGCATTTCATATTTTGATGAAAAATACTTTCGAAATCCCTTGAATAGAAAACAAAACATGTACACTTTCATTTATCCTTCGATGATGCGCTCCTAATTCTTAAATTGGCAGCTTTCTAAGGGATTATTGAGGAAGAGCTTATTATAACCTCCTGGTAAAGAGAAAACTTGTAATAGGATTTCTAATCTAACACATAAACAATAATGCAAAACTCGGTTGTCCTCAGTAGTAAAAATTCAACACCGCAGAGAAGACATCGTTACTACGACGTCGTGGCTTTCTCCGACGCATGCGCATTAATCGATAAACAAGAGAGCCCTAGCGATCGATGAATGCACTGAGAAATTGGGAATAGGGGAAGAAATCGCTTCCGCCCTTAGAAGCAGAAGTTGAGAGAAAGCAAGTGAATGGAACGCGAATGTAGAGGCGCAGACGGGACTCGATTGTCATTAATAGATTTTTTTTAAAGATCTGCTATTTACGGAATAAAATTGCTTGATCTGATAAGATGTCATGTAGTGAGAATGCTAATTTAAATAAATATATCTTAATTATACATGTTAATTATAAGTTACGATAAAATAGGTTCTTATACGTAATTAATTAATACAAAAACTATACAGTTATAATAATAAAAAGTTATTAAGAGCATTTTTAATTGGGTATTTCCTAAATATGAATTTGTGTTAAAAATTGTTATTCAAATATAAAAGTAATACATTCTTCCAGTTGTAATTCCTTAGCTTTATTAAGGAACACAAAGAACTAAAATTTTAATTATTTTATAATTCCGTTTTTTTTTTTTTTTAGTATTATTGTCAATACATTAACAACATAGGCTTGCTTTTTTTTTTTAATTTTGTTTGATATTTCTTATAATAATAAACTTTTATATTAAAAAATTATATAACTTTGGAAATATTGATTAATTCAAAATGATAATCCAAATTCCACCTTTAAAAACCTCATTTTACTCATTATGATTTCAATCCTTATTGAAATAACGTGAAATAAAAATCTTTTGCAATAGTTCATTCCGTAGTGTATCCATAAATATCATCAAGATAATATGTCATCTTGATTATCCGTGGAGTGGGTTAATAACTCTCTCCGAAATATAATCTGAATGGTATAATGATGTCATTTTTTTTCATTTAGATGTATCAATTGAACTTTATGTAACACATGATATTCAAACATGTAAACTTACAGATGATTGCCATCTTCATTTTATAATTACATATCTCATTACAGCGACCAAAATTAAGCATTCTTCAACTCAGATAATTATTGATACTAATGAATTACATATATATAAGAATCCTCTGTTGCATTATGGATAAGTGTCCAACAAGTCGTACCTTCGGACAAAATCATTTCATTGATGAATCCTAGGTCAATTTTATACGAATAAATAGATCCTATGAGAATAGTATACCAATAAATAGAATCTACTTATAAAATGACGTACCAATCTCTTCAAGGCTATTAACTGTCACGAGATAGTTGCCCTTTGCAAACATTGTGGAGAGTACGTACATTTCTTAAACAGTCAACAAAAATCAGAATATTTGCAGATAAACATGTCATATTTGAAAGCTCTTCATTAGTTTCATGTAATTTTAATACCATGTACTTCTTAACGATGAGATAATGCTCTGGCATTCTCTACTCCAATATCTCTGCATTGTATAATACATTTAAACTCGTTTTTGTGCGATGGATTCGGACTTCATATAAAATCGCACTAACCTCCACGAGTACGGTTATCATAAACATGTTTTTTTTTAACATAATTAAAGAGTATTTTTATGTAGTAAATAGGGACCACATACGAAAACACATATGATTACATTATATTACATGGCAGACGTAATTCTTATATTATGTTATGAAATACATATAAAAAACCGAACAAAACTGTGAATCCCCAACCAAACAATTTCGTTTTTTTGGCCAATCAAATCATTTCAATTTATTGATAATTTCGTTAATTAGGCTCCAATTTGATTGATTTTCATATTCCGATCAAAAATATTCGCACATAAAAACATCTTAAGGAAAAGATTGAATTTATATTGTTTAAATCAAAATCAAATATAATTATTTCCATACTTTTGCAGCTATTGCCAAATGTCAAATAGGGCTCTCAGTAGATACCATGAAATAAACAGTTTATGTTGTAAAATCCCTATTTATTCAAATTTGGTCTTCATGATGACATAACATGAGAAACAATCGACAGAATAAACCGTTGTGGTGGAAATGAGCCTCTTAGCACTATAGAGCATTCCAAGGCCTTGATAGATTAATAGGTTGAGAGAACTAACTGAAAATGACAGACTATTATGCCTTATCACTCACTATTAATCAGCTCCTGGATATGGCAAATCTTTTATGGGGAGTATTGCATTATGTTTCTGAGTGCTTATCGGATGGTGCTGTATGAATATCCCGTCTCTCTTGGAAATACACTCGCGCCACTGTCCCTAAACTCTGGTATTTGTGACTGTACTCACCAGCTGTATTGTGACAGAATCAATAAGTACTGGTGCGATACGTTTACGGTCTCTTCCAGGTTCAACACCTAAAATCTCCATCTCCAAGGCCTTGATAGTAATCATAATCTGGATAGCTTCAATAGACAGTGGTCCCCGTCTTTTTATGACAGAATTATGAATATACGGTCTCTTCCAGGTTCAACACCTAAAATCTCCATCTCTTAATCATAATCTATATAACTTTAATAGACAGTGGTTCCCGTCTTTTTATGACAGAATTCCTGAACTGAAGCAAAAATATTTCTCTTGTTTTCGTAAAACAACATCTCGATAACACATTCTCAAGAAAACAGACCAGCATTAGTACAGCTGGAAACATAGGCTTAAACATGACAACGTCTGCAAACGTTTTTATACCCTAACACCTTCTGCATAAAGATTCCTCTTTTCTTCAAGCATGCAGAGATCTCGATATTTTTCTCTTGTAACTGACAACTTTTCCAAGTTTTTCATTTTATTATCCATAATTTTTGTTCAGGATGGTTAATATAGTTTCGGTATTATATTTTAGTCATTTAGACTGTTAAATTTCATGTTTTTCTCTAAAACACGGCCTTTGATAGATATTTTCTAACTAAAATTTGTAACTAAATTATAATTCCGAAGTGCTACATTAATTGTAATTATTCTAACTAATTTGGCGTGAATGGAATTTCGAATTGACTTAAAAGTGACAATTGGAAATTCCGTAAGCCATCTCGTGTTTAATCCGTTCGTTACATTCCTTTCACCCATTTATGCTGTAGGATGTCGTTCATAGGGAAAGTTTAATTATAACCAGTCAGTAAATTTGAAAATAGCCGACCGTTGGCTGAGTGGTTAGCATTCTTGAGTCCTGAACTATGAGACCTGGGCTCGGGCATGGATATTACCTATTTTCTCACTGTGTTTCTCTGTCCTTTCTTCTGAGATGAGGTATGAATGTGGCCCACCCTATAAACGGGTTTGTAGTGGTATGGCGCGACCTCCTTGACTTGTTTTACAGGAGCCGGCTGGGTAATAATGACAAATGAGTAGCAGTTTCCAACCTTGTTGTGGCGATGAGTTAATCACCCAAATGCCCGCGAAGAGTTAATCACCCAAATGCCCGCCGTTATTGAAAAAAAGTATATTTGAAAGAGAAGTTGAAAAAATTAAATTGCTCTATGAATAATCTATTCAAACATGATGATGATGTAGTATCAATGAAATACGTGCAAGAACCCTAAACGTTCCCGAAGGTGTCGAAACCAGTGCGTTAAAATAATGTTACCAGTGTTAAAAATAGTTAATTATATATAACAAGAAACCTTTTGTTCAATTCAATGCTTTATCGATAGTCTCTCAGGTTGTGTTAAAATCAACAGCCGATTATTTAACAGGTTGTTGATTAAAATTATAAATGTCAGTTGTGTGTCATATGTTTTTTTTTCTGTGTTGTACTTAACAATAGATGAGGAAATTCTTTGTAAGAGATTTTTATGGCATCAAAAACAATCCTATGTATTTTTGTTCTGTTTTTAATAGCGCGTAAACGAATTAATTTAGGTTTTATCTCTTTAAATGATTTTTCTTGGTAGAAGGGGTTGAAACTTTCAGCTAATCATTTGTCTAAATGCTTGGGGATATAGTTTTGCCATAATTGGAATATTTTTTACTTGTGTATTAAACTTCATACAAACGGGTTTCTTTTTTGTAGTAATCTTTTTCTTATTAATATCAACAATAAATATCAAGAAGGTAGAAGTAAGGAATATCATTAAATAAACATTTATAAATATATATTTAATAAGATTAATAAAATTTAATAAACAAATTTGATTCTATTTTCCCTCAAATGAAAATAAAATTATTCAAATGGGTGAGAAACTATATCGTTTTAATAATTAATTGTGACTTTCTTCTTTGTAAGAAAACCAGACAGTCAAGTCCTAGAAGTTTCTGAGAATAATTGACTTACAAACCTTCTGTGAAAAAAATTAAATATAGAACTAAGCGATGGGTAATTTTTCAAAATATTTTAAATATATATTGAGGCTTAAGTGAGATAAATCATTAAATTTTATACCTTACACTAATGCATCACGCAGTTTACTCTGTCATTTTAACAGATGACTGACCAAGGCATCTTGTGTTACTCTTGAAATCAAATAAGATGAAATTAATCTGAAGGAAAATATAAATAATGGAGAAAGGCAAGCATTTAACTATTTCCCTTACTATATATATATATATATATATATATATATATATATATATATATATATATATATATATATATATATATATATTGTATTAACTATACGTCCTATTCTTTCCTAAAAGTTTGGCAATGGGAAATGATTTGAGTTCAATTTGTATTAATTAAAGTATGTAGTATAATTTGCTTGACCTTAATTATTGAAAAATTATGTGACAAATAATGTGAAAGTAGATTGATTACACTCATTATTATCCGCAAGTTTGACTGAATCGACTGTCATGGATGTAGCAATTTTGAGGATAATTCTCATAATTATGAATATAAAATGAATAACAAATAATGGAAGAAAGATGATTACACTTCTCATTATCTGCAGATTTGACTGGATCGACAGTCATGGATGAAGCAATTTTGAGGTTAATTCATGTAATTATTAATGTATAGAAGAAATCAATCTGAACAATTGAAGCTTGCCATGATTAATATGAACAACCTTACTGTTTCAGGAGCAGTAAAACAGTTCATTATTCTTAAATATTTAATTTTATTTCATTAGTAAGGTAATCAAAAACTTCTATATTTTTTTAAAAAGATCAATGTTTTTTTTTTCTTTTTGAATCTGTTTATAGCGGATAAACCGCATAGCGATATTCTCTTTTAGTCACAGTTGAGGATTTTTATAATAGTTTAAAATCACAAATACTGCTATATAATTTTTATTTTCCTCCGGCGAACATTGGGTGATTAACCATTCGTCACAACAAGGCCGTCAACTATTACTCACTTATCATTATCAAATAACTGCGCTTCAGTGAAACAAGTTTCGAAAGTGAATAGCATTACCCACATCATTATGAGGTGAGCCACATTCATTCATCATCTTAGAAGAAAGGACAAAGAAACACAAAGAGGAAAGAACATCCATGCACCAACCGGGATTTGAACCCGGGTCTAACAGCCCCGATGGTAATAACTCCTTAACCACTCCGCGATCCGGCGCGATATAGTTATATGAGTAATCTTATACTATTTTTTAAGATACAAGTTTGTTCAGTTGATGAAATTTAGTGACTTTTAATGTTCATTTTCTTAAACTGTGCTTCCGATCATTATATTATATACACTATTTACATTGAGTAAAATTAACATTAAAGGCTTTATATAATTATATGCATACCGACTTACACAGTGGCATGAGCGAAAACTGATGTTTTTGGGGGTATAAAAATTGTCATTGACTTGATGACCAACACATTTCATTTTTCAATATTCAAAAAAGCAATTTCTCTGTGAAAACTGGAGAATATCTTATACCTTTTTTGTTTCTCTCTCTCTCTCTCTCTCTCTCTCTCTCTCTCTCTCTCTCTACATTGATTACTGCATATATATTTTAGAATGTTCGAGGTTTTATATAATTTCTCTTAAGTTGCAAAATAAACAAAATTTAAGAATATTATAAATATAATTTAACATGGAAATGTCTTATGATATGAAATGGTGGAGTCCAACATCGTTAAAAAAAATCATGAAAATCTTTTAGTAATTATAAAAAGAGTGACAGAGTATTAATATTGATTGAACAGAGATAATGCAAATCAATGAGAGTTTCTATAGTTATTTATATTTTTCTTATTTATTTTCCTTTCTGCTTTTGCAAAACATGCAAGGTTTTTCCCAGTACTAAGCATTTTATAAGAATCTCATATTATTGAAAAAATGTTCAGGAGTGCATATTATAATAGTCAATGAATCCAAAAATTTTAAAATTTATGGACATTACAAAAAAATATTAACGTTACTTTCTTATAATATTTCTTTAACAAAAATTTTATATATCCCATCTCAGTATCTCTTTTTTTTCCCCTCCTTAACATGATGCTTGACAAATAAAATCCTAATACAACAGTTTGATAAATGCTATAAAAATGTTTATTACGATTTTTATATATAATTCATTTTTCCCATCTACACAGATGTGAGCTCGTTTTTCAACCCAATGAAAGCATTTAATAAACTTATGACTGCTTTGAATTTTGAAATCTTTCTTTAAATATAAAATTACACTATCAAATATTTGGTTCATTGTTATTCTAAAATAATATTCCGGTATTAAAATAAGATTCGTAGCCAAAAAGTAAGATGAAATCAAGCCAGAATTAATATTGGAATCACCAAGATTGCTTAAGAAAATATCTATAAACATAATTAAATATAGATAGTTTTACGAACTATTATCATGTGTATAATGTAATCAGGATGCATTCCGAAGCTTCTTGAAGTTTTTCATGCATATAAAAAAGGAAAATGTAACAAATTGTTGACTTTATTTCTCGTTCTTAGATAAAATAGTTGAGAAGGATATCCTAGGAAAAATGGAAAAGTTTACTCAAAAAACGAAAATAAAGCATTTCAATTTTTGAAAATACTCTCATCCAAGCTTCAATCATAGAGAACTCAAACAGAAGGAAAAATAGTTTTATGTATGTTGTCACATTTATCAACATAATAAAGCCATCTAATCTGTGGGTTGTGTGTGTGATGGTGTTCTAATAACGCTTAAAACTCCAATATTTTTAGTGATAATATTCAATCAGAAAATATAGCATAAGGCACATTCTTTTTACTGTATAATAGGGGACTCTATACTAGTACAGTACATGCTTAATTTTAGAAACATCTAATTTACGAACACTCATGAATTTACGAGTTAATGGCTGGTTCCTGATATGGTTCCAAGGAGGCAAAAACTTTAATTCCCATTTACCAACTAAAATTGGAAAAAGCATTTTTTCCGAATACATTTTTATACATCCTCTATATGCTTTGCAATATTTTTTCTATTTTATGACTGACTAACTTGCTTTGATGTCTTTTAACAGGGAATCATTAAGTTCTTCTGGATGTTTTATGCATGCATTGTGGATGTCTGCATTCTCATGTTCAAGTCTTGAATCTAAGTCGTATTTCATAAGGACTTTTTCGCTGGTAATCTAATTTACAACCAACGTTCCAAGAAGGAAACATTTTCTACAATTTTTAAACTTTTTCCAGCATTTATCTATAAGCAACAGTATCTAGTTCAAATATTATGGGGTGTTTTTGCAAAAAAAAAAATTATTGTTATTGATTAAAAGTAGCTTTAGGAAATTGACAAGTGCGTTTCCCTAGAAAGCCCATCTCCATTTCGAATGATGTTAACGAAAAGATAAAATCTAAAACATTTCAACATATAGACGTTATTAAAGATTATATCATAAATAAAAGCCAAGAGCATTTAGTTGACGATTTGAGGAAACTGAGTTACTAATGCATAAACTCCGACAAGGACATCCATTGTTAATAAAGATACGAAATTTCAGGATTTACGGCTAGTAAGTAAAATATTCTCTTCCATTTAAAACATTTTCGAAAACACGGTCTTCATATTTTCGATGTAAAAGCCAACTTGTTTTCCGAAAGAAACAAGTGATTACTTAGTTAAATTCTTCATTAATAACTTAAAACTAAAAATAATTTTAACCATACATTTTATTTTATGTGTGTTAAGTTAAAAATCTACCTAATCATTATCTTTGTTTCAGTAAGTTAAGAATGACAAAAATTAAGTTGTATGCTTATATGTTTAAAAAAAAACAACTTTTTTTTCGTTAAGAAAGGAGAGTGAAATGTGTTTGAATTTCTTTTACTATATATTTATGAAATAAGTAGAGAGAGAGAGGAGAGTATATATAATTTTTTACGCTATTTATATTTTAAGTATTATTTGTGAAGCTGACATTTTCATTTTACTAGATTTAAAAAAACATTTTTGCGTTATTACCTGATGTTTTCATTTGAATAATTGAAATACGTTGATTTCCATCAACAAACTTTGGATTTCGATAAGTAAAACAGAATAGTATATGATTCTTAAAATATGCACACTAAGTAATTTTTTTCAAGCACTATTTTAATAGGAAAGGGAGAGAAGTTTGAGACATAATAAATTATCATTTTAGTCATTTGCTTCTATCTTTTATTTAAAGAATTTTCGATTTTGAGAACTATTTTACTCACCCCTGACAATTCTAGAAATGAGTTTTTCTTTACACGGTTATTATTTCCATATATAGTTTGGGTTTCTCAAAAAAAATTCAGTTCTAATAAACATTTCTCTGATTTTACAGAACAAAATGATAAATATTTAAAACCAACTTATCACAGAATATACACTGGTTATTTTACTTACCTATATGTTATTTTTAATTTTAAATTAGTTTTTGCAGCTAAATTTTGTATTTTGTACTACACTTTGAAGCAATTGGAAGATCCATAAGAATTGATTTAGTTTACCAACTTTCACACATACTCAAGATCGAGGTTCATACATACGAAAATTTGTAACAAATTGAAAAAGCAAGCAGTTATTTTTATAAAAAATATCTGCATAAATGTAAAATAGATATTTATCCGATTTCACCACAAAGTGGGGCAAATAACCTTCTTTATTTAAGAATACAAATTATATTAGGAAGTAAGGGAAAAGTCTATTTTTGCTTGAACCTCCGAAAATGCAAAAGCCCTGATTTACATAAAGCGTTGCGGCGAATAAATATGCAAATTTTCAGCATTATAGAGCATTGCAATATATAGCATTTTACATTAGCATCATGGAAGACAGCAATATCACCTACAAGTATATTTTACTGTGTTTTTAAATACCGTAAATTTTTATTGGTGGAATTCCTTGCTTGAGTTTTATTACTACACATCGTAGCATTTTTATAAGCATGTTTGGAGCAAATGTCAAATTCGACCGAGGAAGTATAGATCCTAAATATGAACTGCGACATCAACGAACAATAATTCGAAATGATATGTATAATACAGACCGTAAACTGGTTAGTAAGTTCGAGGACGGCGATTCACGAAGCAACACGTCTAGGCCCAGAGCCCATGAGAGTAGTGATGGCATCCTGAGGAATGGCTCTCCATTTCCTGTCAAATATCTGCCAAAGTTCTCTGATAGGGAAAATTGACTTAAATATAGCCAAAATAACGTGAATCATTTCTTATTATATCCCAGACAATAATTAGTGGGAATTCAAACAGAAAATAGCGGTTACGATTAAAAAATACTGACATAGTTTACTCACAAAAATAATTAAACATAAAAGTGTTTTGGATATGTTATTTTAAAAACAATAGGAATTACTTAAGCGAATAAGATGGCGATAATATCGGTTAGGAATAAATAACGATATGCCACTTTCACAATAATAGTCTACACTTTGCCAAGAATAAATAAATCTATGCACAGTCGTGATATCAATATTTGTTGCCGGTTTATCGAAGCATCATCAATATTACATTTGATTTTTTAATAGCAAATATGTAAAATAGAAAACGCCTCTATTCAATGAAACATTTTTAGAAATATTCTTTGTAAAATAATAGTTTTTGCTTATGTTCTGGGCTGTTAAGCTGAGTAAGACAAAGGAACGGCTATGTTATAAAATGGTGATAAATATTTTGCAATATAAATTCATAATATTTCTGTGTATAAATGTATATGTTCGTATCGTCACTGAAATAAAATGTTTAAAAGGCTCAAGGAATACGCATTATTGGAAAACTTCAGCTTTGACTGAAGTTTTGAAGATTGGTGTTCAATGAAAGGTAAGGTTTTTATGCTCACTTCAATTTAATATAAGCTTGGTGAGAGTTTGATCCTGGAAGAATTTTCTGATCTGGTAGATCAGGTCTCAAATTCTTCTCTCCGTGTTAAATTCACACCATATTAAGTTTTATTCAAATGAATACTTAGTGATATAATAATTTTTTATAATTGATAAAATTGTTATAAAAAATTATTTTTTATGATAATAAATATAATTAATAAAATTATTTTTTATGTTGTAAGTCATTGTTTGCCTAGACATCAAGTGATGTTTTATATCGTGTTCTGTTTAGAGCATTTTTTAAATTTTAAAATCATATATTTTCGAAAATACTTAGCAGCAATGAGCTTTAATTAGATGGGTCACACTAATATTTACCTTTTTGTTGTGTGAAAGCAGAGAAATATCTGTTTTAAGAAAAAAATGATTCATTGAAGTTACAAGCATGTATTTGGTACATAGTTTTTGGTGGTTTGAGAAAAATCGTGTTATTTGTTGCCATTTATTAATTGTCGATGGGATTTTCATCATGAACAGTAAATTTAATCTGTAGAATATTTCCTATCTAATTCTTTGCTCCTATTTACAGCTCTGGGCTCCGTTATTCGAGTCTTAAATTTATTTCTTATAGTGAAGTGCCCACCTAGTAAATTCAACTTTATAGCAGATTACAATAAACAATTGACGAAAACAATTATTTTTATAGAAGTATGATTGGATATAACTTTTACATACTAATTATCAGTTATATAAGTATAAAATATCAATTGGATATTATTTAAACAATGTTATTAATTTGAAAAGAAACATGAATAAACTACCAAGTTGGTATATTTTAATCATCTTCCTGGTTAAAATAGTAGATTAAATTTTAGGATGTACTTAGAAGACTAATATTTGCAATCTGCACACATTAATATTTTATTCTTTAAATAAGTATAGCTTTAAAAATACAAAAATTTGTAATTGTTCAGAAGTGTTAAGGGATTCCAAACATAAATGCATTTCTGACTCTTAACACTCACTTCTTTAATCGTTCTTTATTATCATTTCGTACAAAATTGTTTATACTACTGGTCCCCCTCCCTCCCCACAAAACTGCCATGAATTATCGTTATTTGTGTATTTATTTTAAGGCTCATAAAAAATAACCCAATCCGATGTATTAGTTTTCCAGCGTCAAAATCTTAGTGACCATAATGTATTCTATACAGTTTTTCGGTAATTGTTTTGCAAATTAAAATGCGGTTTCTCAATATATTTTTCTTTTATATCTATCTGTGCTTAAATTTTGTCATCTGTGATAGCGCAGTATGGTAATTTGTTTTAAAACTAGGGAGATAAAGCTTGTTTATAAATGCCTTGTACAAAAATGTTCCATAATATTCACACATACAAAAGCTAAATATTTAATATAACTGAAATTTCAGTGAAAAATGACTCCAAAGTTTGTAACCTGCCTTATTTTTTAATTGATATTTAAATGTACACATTTAGAATCTCTGTTAAATGATTGTACCCAACTAATTTTAAATCAGTTTTTTTTTTTTTTTTTTTTTTTTTTTTGTATGAAAGTTAAAATGCAATACAAATTCTATTATCGAGCTGTACATTCATATTTATTCTTATAAAAATTTTATAGACACAAAAGTTAAGAAATTTTTTATGTAAAAACAGGAATTCAGTTATATAAGTGTTTATTAATAATTATTTTCAGCTATAAGTGTATATAAAATGTTTTTATGCTTGTTTATACCAACACAATCTCTCCCATTAAACATTTTTAAGCAAAATAAAACTTTTTATTTCCCAGAATATTATTTCTATAAGGTTTTAGCATTAAATAGTTAATATAAGCAATAATAAAAGTTCAACATGAATTATGAGTAGTGCCTCAATTGTAATTGTTGTATTTTTCTTTTAAATTCGGCATATAAATCATTAGAAGAATATCACATTGAAATGTTTTTATTATAAGTCCCTCACTGTGGCACTGTTCTCTAATTGAGATTTCAAAACTATCCATATATTATTATGAACAAATTGTAAGCAAAATTATGTATATTCTTATTTTTTTTCTCTAATAAAACTGAATAACATGTTTTTATGCTAAATTTTTAAATATATTTATCGAATACTTTTAATTTTCATTGAAATGGTTTCTTTAGCACATTATTTTCATAATTTAAACCAAACTTGTAAAACAAAGCCATTTTATAAAAGCAAAGTTTATTTTCTGAAGCATTTAAGTAAATTTAGTTTTGTTCAATAGAATAGTCCATAAATATGTCTTTCTGTAATTTCAAAATAATTATGTTCCTTCAATACACAGTGATTACAAATGCCAACAGAATTTAGGTAATATATTTATTATAATTTATCTATATCGTCTTTTTATTAGTATATTATTTACTGTATTGGTAATTTTTGTTTATATTGCTTAGCATAATGGATTAAAGTGAAAAACCAATTTCTGTTCTTATTACTTATTTTTTAAAATTGCTAATTTTACTTAATATTAATGCATAAGAATTAATTTATTACACAATGAAATTTTAATATACTAATTTATAAATTACTTAAAAATGTTTCTCATTAAATGTACTTTAAAAGCCATTATAGTAACAAAAAACTATGAACTAACCTAACATTTAAATTAATATATATATATATATATATATATATATATATATATATATATATATATATATATATATATATATATTAATTTAAATTAATATATTTTGTAGATAAAATTATACAATAAAAATAAAATACATTCTTAAATATATTTTGACAAGTATAATACAATAAGTAGCTTCAAAAAAATAAAAAATTAAATTCTAACTTTTCCGTCTGAAACAAGAAATTCTAAATTATGGGAATTCATTCGTTTTTTTATTTAAGTTGCTGCTTTAAACGATTTGTTATTACTCCCCTTCAAAGAGTAGTTTCAGCTCATCTTTCAAAAGAGTAAATTTTTATATTACGAATTGGTTGAGTTTTAACAAAATGAAAGAAAAATAATTTCACTCCTGAGAAGATTCCTTTCGATTTTCTATCAGAATGTTCTTGATTTTCACGGCCTAACCTATCGAGAAGTGGACAAGATTGTCTTTAATATTACTCACATATCGCTTCTATTACTCACGATTGCGGCGCAGGTGGTATAATCCAGGATATCAAATTCTAAGCGATTTTTTTTGGTGGATTTTCCAATGTATCTGACAATCTTGTTTTTATTACGTCATAGACATGGAGACCTATAAACATTATGCAGATAATTCTATTTTGGTAACCCTAGTATTTAGGTCACCGCGCACGATACGATATGTCACCTTTGCAACGTTACTTCATCGCAAAAAAAAAAAAATCAGAATTTGGAATCCTGGATTATACGGCACCTGTGGCACGATTGCTTTTAATATGGCATCAAAATGATTTCATTTCTGATTTGTCTTTTTTTGAGGGGTGGGGTAAGTGGAATAAACGAGAAAGAACTACATTTTTCTTAACCTCATTAAATTAAAAACATCAAACTTTAATATGAAAACTAATTCTCAAATTTACTTTCTTAGCTATTTTAGTTGCCGGCCAACTTGTCTAGTGATCAGCGTGCCTGACTACGGATAGGGTGGTCCTGGGTTCGAATCCCGGTTCGAGCATGGATGTACTTTCTATCACTCCTGTTTTTGTCCTTTCCTTGTGTGAATGATTGCCTACCCTATAAACAGGTCCCTGTGGCATGTGTGTGTACTGAAGAAGTCGGACTCCACATAAAATACTGTTCAGTTGGAAAAGTAAAGCAGCGCACACGAGAACAACAACAGCTATTTTAATTTTTCATTCTGAAAATTTTCTTATTTAAATTTTTCCTTTTTACTATCTTTTCTTATTCCTCTCTTTTCTTCTACAATCTGTCTCAATAAAGCAATTGTAAATATAATATAACCCCAACACTGAAATGAACTTTTACTCTAAAGCATTAAATTAGAATTTTTGACCACCAAGGAACTCAAATTCCGTTTGTGGCAAACTACTTTCATTAGAAAAGTGACAAATATATAATTTTTTTATTTTTTTATTACTTCGTATTTGTACTTTTATGATTGAGACTTTAATTTTACCCAAGTAGGAGAAATGTAATTATACATGAATTCTAATTAAAACAGAATAAAAACGAAATTTATCAGTTTGATGTAATGCAACTGTAGTAAAATTCCTTTAAATAAGGAATTCTAAATTCCTAATGCATTCAGTTCTGAAATACTTTATATTTTACTTTTTGGCATGATTTTCAATTATATATTACGAAAATTAATTTCGAATTATAAATTGAGTGCAAGAACGCTACAGATTTTCTCATAATTTTCGTATTCCAAATATTATCACCTTTATCTTATAAGACAAGGAAAATATGTACTTAAAATTTTTTGACTGTTTGCTATAGAGTAATTTTGTTGAAAAACTGAAATGTTATGGTAATAAAGTATTATTTCATAAAATTTTTATGAAAAAATTTTCATTGGCAAACTAATTACTTGTAGCATTTTCAACAGTATAACAAAAATTTTGAGAATAAAGAATTTCCTTTTAAGCGAAGTAAATACTGAAGGCAGATATTTCATAACTAAAATATCTGCCTTCAGTATTTCGAGAAGTTTCTATCTAGATATTTTCGTCTGCCGGTTTTATTGAAGTTCCATTAAGCAAGGTAATTAAAAAAGTGCGTTGACAATAAAAATGCAAACTTAAACTCGAAATGATTTTAAAGTAATAATGAAAAGAGAAGTTATCTTTTTAAACACTAATCTTGCTTCGGATTAAGGATTTTCATCAGTAAAAGGACAGTTTTTTTTTCATTTAAAAAGTATTATTTTTGTTCTTTTGACTTTGATAGTAAAGTTATGCAATTAGAATAATCAATCCCAGTTAAACATGCATGTGTTCTAACCTTCTACTTGATCAAGTCTGAAAAATCGGAGTTTTCTTTTATATTTGGTAAAGAAGAAAGTTTTTGCCGTTTTCACGTTACCATTGAATGAAGTGAGAACAAGCATACAAATTAATGTATGACGTAGTTGAGATTTGGAATATCAGTCGTTATAAAAGCAGATCCACAGCGCGCATTTATCAACTAAGTAACTCTTATAGTAACAAAGATAAATAGTTGTAGGTTCATAGTTAACAACTAGTAGCAGCCTGTTTATCGTTGCTTCCTCGCCACCGTAGCGCATCCATAGATTGCTGATCAGTGACGAAAAGTGGGTTCTATGTGACACTTCCAAGCATTCCAAACATTGGTTGTCAACCCAGAATGCTATCCCGCTCAGCGCACTACCACATATGCTTCCACACAAGATTATGATTTGTATCCAGTGTCGTTAAGTGTTTTACTATGAGCTACTATCAATGGACCCGGCGGACCTATACTCGCAGCAATAGGAATGTGTGCAACAGGCATTGCAGTTGAAAGAGCCAGCACTGGTTATTAGCAAGAGTGTACTGTTCTTGGCTGATAACGCGAGGCGGCATGTCGTGCGGGAAGTCAGGAATACCATACAGTTACTTGGTTGGTTAATTTTGTGCCTTCCTCCTTACTCACCTGATGTTGCACCATCAAATACCATATCTTCCATTCCCTGGACAAACATCTCTGTGAAAAATCCTTCACCGATGAAGCAGACTAGCTCCAAGCACTCTTGGACTTCTTGGCGTCAGAAATCCTCAAGTATACCTCAAAGGGATTGCACAACGGGAGGCACGTTTGCAGAAATTACTGGATGCCGAGGGTGATTGCTTCAAGGACTAACAAAAGATTTAACACTTTCTTTAGGTCATGTTCTTTTGACCGTTCTGTTCTTTGACTTTAAAAACGGCAAGAACTTTCTTGCTCTTACCTTGTAAACAAAACTTCTATTATGATTACGTTTCACTGTGATCACGAAATGTTCATTTTAAAATGTAATAATACATATAGTCCTTACTATCTAGAGATAGAATATTAGAATCCAAAGAAAAATCTTGAACTCAATATTATATTCAAATATTTTTTTTTTCAATAATTCGGATCTATTTTTATGAAATTCAATTACAATTAACATATTTTTGTAGTCTCATAATATTACTCATCTTATTATAAATATTTATGCTATTTTTTATAAGTTTTGTTTTAGGAAACACAATTATGATTATTTGGCATGATATAACAATAAAGAATTTCCAAATAAAAATTAAGTGTAATGAGATGCAAAGTTTACTGTACTCGAAACTTACTTATATTAGTTAAAATTTGATGCAGAAGTTAAAATCATTGGGACCAAATAACTATTTTAGTTGAATTGGAATTTATAACATTAAATGGTCATTATAATTAATAACTGATACATAAATCCCAAATAAAAAATTCGAAAAGACGCATTTTGTTTCTTTATTATTATTATTTTATTTATTTATTATTATTATATTTTTTTAATTTGAATTCTAATCGCCAAATCTCTGACAGTGAAATTTTTTGATGCAAATAATTTTGGTGATACCATCATCCCCTTAAAATGAGTAATACATATTTATTTTTATTACAAGTACGTACATTTGAATTCTAAAATCCTAAAAGCATTCAAATAAAAAATACAATAAAGGTATTTTAATTCCTTTTCATCTGATTCGAATACTTAAAAACAAAATGCGGACTTTTTTTAACTCTAAATTTTAAATACACTTGGCTTAATTCCGTGCAAAAATTATTAAATATATTTAAGGACTATGAATTTCTATTAAAATAAAATAACTTTATTTTACTGTTTTTAGTTTTAGTATTATAAGTATAAATATACAAATAATACAGTCTCAGTGCAGGTCTTGATAGTTCTCTACTGATTAATTCAAAAATATTTGAAGTATTTAAGTACCTTTCTTCATTAATAGTTTTTGTTAACTTCACACAGCTATCTCGTTGACTATTTCCCTTATACATCTGCAATTTAATTACTATAATCAAAGTTGATACTGATGGTCATCGAGATAACTAAATTAAAATCAAAGTATGGGAAATTTCACCCCCAGTGTATGCAGCAATAAGCTAACCCCCACCGCATGATGAACAGAATAAAAACAGAAGAATTTTTGTAAGCTATTTTAATGTATATTGAGTTTTGCGTCCCTTGAAAATATTTTGTTGTTAGTAATTTATAATCATTTAAGAATTTAACAAATCATATTCGCATACTGCAAAGGCAAACATTCGAGAAATTCTAAAGCATGCGAGTAAAGAGCAAATCGAAGTCAACGTATACTTCTCGTATTTCACCTATGATTAGTATCGTAGTCATGATACTCCACTCTGAAGAATGGCACAACACACTGAAATTTTACTGCACCTGTGAATATGGTTGACAGCAGAATTACTTATAAAAGGGGTGTTAAATGAAAGATGGTGATTCTTTCTGAAATCTTTTGAATCTCTCTTGACATGATTTATTGTTCTGGATCTTTATTATGACTCATAAGAAAGGAATGCATTTCGAAAACCGTTCTAGATCAGATCAAAGTATAATAATTTTCGGAATTTCATCCTTCCACGATTATTTGTAATCCATCCAAGACACCAGTTGTATTGGATATGATGAAGGTATAGTCAGTAAATACGAAATCGATAATTGCACGAGAAAAATGAAGGATCTATGAAAATGGCTGAAACCGTCTTGATTCATCAATGTAGATAAATACAAGCATCTTATTTGCATATATTACTAATCAAAAGCTCTGCCACTCGTTATAGCTTCACTTCAAATATGGTCTACAAAATAAGCGATTCAACTATTCGTCAACACAAAATAACGTGCCGACGATTTCATTCAATGACAACTCCACTGCAGTTTGCATACGTCTACTTTTCAAAGAGATAATGAACAGTAATATATTGCTCCTTACCAATTCTATAGATTCAACATTAATCGAACATATAAAACTACTGATTGTAAAGTGCTTAGCTAGGCTGTCAGTTTTTAAAAATACAGCTAAAGTCTCTTTCATTCTATGATTAGACGTATTGAGATTGTTCTAGCCATGGATGAAGGTGACAGCTTTTATTATTAGTTTGGTCATTTTCTCTTCACCTAACAGAAGGTTATATTTACAATAATTCCACGTGTAATCTCTAGACTAAGTTTGGCTTTAGTATCTTTCATAATGCAAATTTGATCTTGATTTGTTTGACATGATAAATTTTATGAGTTGCTGAAGTCTTCTCGTTGTTACATTTTTTATGGAGAGCAATGTATGTTCAAAACTTATGAGGAAATGTTACATTTCATTAAATATTGGCAATACAAAGGCAAAATAGTTGTAAAGCTGTAATTCTTTCGATATGAATCATTACTAAAACTTCTTGTTCTTCATATTCTTTAAATAACATTTTAGCAATTATTATCACAAAGTTATGTCAGGAAATTTTATATAATGCCTAAAACTGTGCTGTTCAAATCCGAATCCATATTTAAAACTTCAATTATGTCTAAAACGGCAAAGTATGTGCATGAAATTCCACCGGCTAGGCCTACAATCACAATCTGGAGCAAGAAAAGTTGTTCCATTATGCTGATTTTCCTGAAAAATAAAAGTTATGTAATGAATACTTAATATTAAACGGAATGCAAATTGGAACTTTAAATGGGAAACAAATCAAAACATTGTGGGATTTATGCATTTAAAATTAGGTAATATTACTGAAAAATGCTTTTATGTATATATATAATAATGTTCACATACACTCTTTTAGGGGTAAATGAGCGAATCGTTATTAAACCAATATATTATAGCTACATTAAATTACATAAATGGATCACGATACTAATATGAAATCGTTATATACAACTGAATCTAATATTAAATATTTTTTTCTTTTTATGAATTTGTGTACAATTGACAACATTGCTCAGTCAATATTTGATATAGAAGTAGTCTCTAAATATGAGTAAAATACATAATATTTAATAAATATTATGTGTATTTTAATTCCACTACCACTTGTTTCGTTGCAAATGCCGTCACAAGGCATCAGCTCTACGGAGGACTACGAAAAAAATGATGCCTATCGGAGCTTAATCCTGACCGTGGTATCACCTCAATCATTAGCAGAATGTGGACTGGGCACATGAGGGGTATGAAAATCATGCCCGATGGAACTAAAACCTATGCAGAATGCAGGCCCTGCACAGGAGCATCTCTTCAACTGATTTCTATTGCCTCGACCCTCTTCAACATCGACCCCAACTGCTGCCACGACACCCTTTATACGGAAAAAGCTGAAAATGTAGCCAGGGCAGTGCTTCATACCTTTCGTCCCATATGATTTGTCTTTTTTACCTTTTTTTTTCATTTTGCATTTGTCACACGACAACAACATAATATTTTATACAACAACATAACATAATATATTAAGCTCATAAATCATGGTTTTAGTTTTGGGGCTTTTGTATCATTTATTCGACATGGGGAGCCTTCTGTTTATCTCTATGATCAAATCATTGTTAGTGATAATGGTAGTTTCAAGACATTTGAATTGTGACCCTGTTTTAAAGGTTTAATTTTTCCCTTTAAATGGCTGTGAAATAAATGTATTTGGTAAAGTCTTCATGAATTTCGTTTTAACTTACTTTATTTTTAGGCCTAATTTACCACCCTAAGTTTCTAATGGATTGGAAGCCTCTGCAACAAATTACCTCGATGCACTAATCAAAATCTTACCACAAGCAAATCCCATGATTTGTTAAGTCTTCTGGTAGATGGTTTCATTTGTTAAGAGACCAGGTACATTGATAATCTTTTATGGGGACAAGTTGAACAAAAGAAATTGCTAAGATTCTCTTTACATTAAGCCGAAATGGTCTTTATATTTAAGAATAATTTCATTCACTTTCATTGAATGCAAAATACAGCATTTATCAAATAGTAAATTAAAGAGCAGATCAGTTCGACATAAAAACATTTACCAAACTGGAAAATGTTTTGAATAAAAATAGTACCTTATTATCAGTTGTTTCAACAAAGGAAATAACTACTTAATTTAACGAGAGCAAAAGAAAATAATCTAAATCACATTTGAAAACGGAAGAAATGTTTAATATTTTACCATAATTTTAAATCAAAAAATGCATTACACCAAAATATCAACAGCTTTATTAAAAGAAATGATACTTTTCTTGTCTATATCAGCGAAACATTAAATTTATTGGAAGCTAGAAAAATAATAACTGCATAATAGATGGAAAAACATTGCAAAATAACATCATCGAATCTCTTTTAATATTTTAACAAATCACCATAAGTAAATTCAACAGAATCTACATATATTTAAAAATAAAATGGAGACAAAAACCTTTATTTATTTCCACATCAAATTTACTAAGGCAAACCGGTTTTAAGTGTCTAAGGCTAAGATTTTACATGAATATTTGTCACCCTCCATGTCTTTGGCATTTGTTATGATTTAAGCTTTGACCAAGAATATGTAAGATTTTCGTGACGTCACAGTACCCGCCCTTCATCCCAAACGGTTTTGCTGGTAATAAAACCGGTAATAGTTTGCTTATAGCCGATTAGTTCAGAATTACTATTCAGAGTTTGCTGATTAAATTATTTGGAATAATTTTTGAATTTAAAATTTCAGTATACTGTTTTCTTTAAAGTTCATCTACGTGTTTGAAATTATATTCAAAGTACAAGTTCAGAATTTGAAATGTAATAATTGTATGAAATTTTTTCATTTTATTTGAAATCTGAATTTAAGTAAATTTTACTTGTATTAGTATCAGAAATATAAAAAAATTTAATATTTGAAAATAATTTTATTATTTCTTTAAATGTATTTTTCAGTGAAATATTTGCTTTCATTCCAGTTCATATTTTGTAAGTTGATATAAATCAAATACACATATTCAATTGTCTTTGGTGCAAAACAATAATAATAAAATTTGTTAATATTATAAAAAAAATATACTTATTTAACAATAGGAAAATTTTCTTCGACATTTAAATTGTATAAATTGATATTTTAAAATAGTTACCTTACTTTGGGTAAAGCATTGTAAAATAATCAAATTAATAAAAAATTATGAAAATTTACATTCAGCTGTTTTTTAGATTGTAAGATAAAAAAAAGGTTATTTTTCTAAAGCAATTTTTTGTCACATTAAAAATTTTTAATATAGTGGACACAAAAATATACTTTCAGTTTTGATAAAAAAAAAAAGAGAAATTTCTTTTCATCTTAATGATGTTCCCATTTTTATAGAAAATAATTATAATAATTAAATATTTAATATCAGATTTGTTGAGATGTTTATCTAAAATTCTTTTATCTTACATACATGTCTCGTTCTTAGCCTTGTAAACATTTTAAAAGAAAAGCAATTTTGCGCAATACAGATACATAAAATTATATTTTTGATTATGTCTAAAAGAAATTATAAATTATTTTATATATATTATTAACTTAGTTTTTTTTTATATTCAAACATTCACACTTTATCATACTTTCAAGCACATTAATTTACAAATAATATATTTTAATTTAACAATTATTGATGTGTTATTCCAACAGATTAAGGTTTCTGTACTTAATGAATTTTTAAAAGTAAATATCTTCTTGCTTTTTGCTTTATATTTCAATTCTTTGTTTAGTATTTTTAACGTAAATAATAGATACGCTTGTTATTTTATTTAAAACATTTCAAGTATGAATAGCAAAGACAAATTTCCACCCAAGCATGTTACGCACAGTGAAATAAAGTAATATATGGCGGTAAAACTAACGGCGGAATAAAGCAATATATGGCAGATTTAAGAATATACGCATGAAACTATTCCTTTTTAAGTAATAAATTCTTTTTTATCAAATTAAGAAAACATAAAAAAAATGCTTTAAATGTATACAGGTAAATAAATCTTGGAAAATATAATACTATTTTTGTATAAATTAATGAATAAATATAATGTGCTTACAACTTTCATTATAAATATAAAAGATCATTGTCAATTTATATTTAAAGAAAATTTCCATACTTTAGTAATTTTTAAGGTATTATTTTTTATTTTTCAATTTCCTATCAGAACAATTTGTGTTTTTATTGTTAGAAGATACTTCTGAAGATTAAAACAGAAGTTATAAAATTTATTCTGTGGTAATCTTCAGAAGTATCTTCTTCCATAAAACTTCTGAATGCTTTCAAAACTTTTTCATTATCTTTTTCGATAGATAGGGAAAGTGAATTTGTGATTTGTATGTATAGTGTTTCCTAATTGGTTCCACAACACCAATTTATCATATATTACCCTAGACATGGTTACAATTTGTAGATTCTTGAGCAATACTTCCATGAAAAACGAAAATGGAACAAATTTTTTAAAAGAATGAGAGCAGATTGAAAATTGATAAGCAAAACTAGAATTTCAATTCCAGTTTTGTGTTTTGTAACCTTCTTTGGAGTGGAAACGTTTTCCGATATTTTGGTTAATTCTTCAAAGGAATTGATTTTATCAACAATCATAAAATTTAATGAAACCTTTTCAGATACAGCATGTAATTTTTCATCTCTGCTTATTTTTAACAACATTTTTTCTGTAATAGATGATGGATATCTGGGAAATATTATGGGAACAGATCCATCTTTTAATTTATGATGATTTCGAAGTATATTAATGACCTTTCCATTTTGAGCTAAATAATTAAATCAATAATTTGATCATCAGTGAATGTTTTTCACAAATAATACTTTAAATGCTAACGGTCAGGAAAAATCTTTTCGTAAAATTTTTAACCACATTTTGCTTCTTTTTTGGGAAATCTGAAACAGGATACATCAGAACCAGTTCCATTACAAATTTAACTTGCAATAACCACACAAAAATTGTCCAGCATTTTCAAAATGCTGAAATTTCGAATACACGTGATAAATAACAACAATGTTTTCTTCAAACAGCTTCTTTCATATCTTTCTTCGGCGAACATCGTGACGTCATATCATTTAACTTCGAAGCTTACACAACCTTGTGTGTTTAGTAGGTCACGTCTAAGTTGACCAATAAAATTGTAACTTCATCAGAAATCCCGTTTTCGTCATAGATTTAGCCTGAATTCAACTACTCCAATGAACATGTTGCAGCAAGTTAATTAAATATTTATTTATACAGTCTTTATTTACATTTAGAATGGAATTTAGTATTCCAGAATAAATTGGGTTGTTCGGAAAGTCATTTCGTTTTTCATGAAAATGAAAAACGCACAGCTAATAAATATTGTATTGCATTGCATTTTATCTATTTTAGTCCAATATCTTTTACTATCTTTCTGGTACTAGCACGATTCCACAGTCATAAAGTGGTTGGTTTTTACTAGCAAAAAGCTGATCCATGTAGGAAAAACGAAATTACTCTCCGAACAACCCAATAAATACTTTAACTTAAATTACATGACAAATACAATCTACAATCCTTTATTACCAAATAGAGTTCTCAGACTAAGTAGAGTGCGGACGACGTTTCAGATACAGTTAACAATTGAGTCTTGTCCAAGTAAGAGGCCAGTGTCGAAATCAGATTGGTGATTTCAAATTCCGCCTTGTTGACATGGGAAAAGAAAAGAATGTATCCATTTTGCATCGTCAAATACAAGGGTGAAATCAGGATTGCCTTAGAACTTCTTTTCTCGAATAAATAATCTTCTTACAAAACTAATTGTTCGTACATTATTTTGAAATAATCTGTATCTATTGGGAAAATGTTCATTATGGTATATTATATGCACTGTTTCTATGAATCTAATTTGTTCTGCTGTAGCATGGGTATGAAAGGTGATGGTGACCTCTATGACCTTCGCAATATCATACAACTTTATTACTATCCACTGCATCTGGATTTCAAATCATTGGAAAGATCTGGATTTCTGCTATCCACTTTTGACTGCTTTTGCATGGGAAATGAAAGTATACACTTGATTAAGTGTAGGAACGAGTTGTGGATAATGTCAATAATATATATATATATATATATATATATATATATATATATATATATATATATATATATATATATATATATATGCTGATAAAAGCAGAGATGCCCAATGACATACAAACCCAATTTTAAGAATATATATATATACACACAAGGTGTGTTCGAAAAGTTTGGTGATTGGTCTCATATTTGAAAAGCCGCGCCGGTTAGTATCTTGCACTCACGTAGACGCAGTGAGAGAAATGTCATCAAGAGCCATCTAACGGCCCTTTTATAACAGATAAGAGAAGTGCACGCTATAAGCCGTGTAACACAGTCAGTGTGAGAAAGATTGTCAGTGTGACATGGAGCAACACATAAACAAAAAGTTTTTCTTCAAGTTAGGCAAAACGGCGACGGAGACACATGACATGTTAGTGAAAGTTTACGGTCAGGAAGCAGTGAATAAAAAGTGTGCTTATGAATGGTTTAAACGGTTTGGAAAGGAAGACGTCAAAGATGAGCCGCGGTCGGGGCGCACTAAAACAAGCACAACTCCAGACAATGTGTTCTTCCTCTTTCCCCGCCTCAAAAGAGCTCTGAAAGGCTAACACTTTTCCGACCTTACTGAGTTCCAACCACGTGTGACAGCAGTGCTTCGAGTCATACCGAAAGAAGCGTTTGCAGACAGTTCCCAACAATTGTACACCCGATGTCAAAAGTGTATTGTTGCTAATAGCGAATACTTTGAAAGCCAGTAAAGTTATTTTGCTTGTTTCTCTAGTTTCCTTTATTTTATGGCTAAATTCACCGAACTTTTCGAACACACCTTGTATATACATTGCAATATTCTTATTACATTTAACTTATTTTTCTAATATTTTCTCTCTCTCTCTCTCTCTCTCTCTCTCTCTGTAACGTGAAATCATAGTTTTCATTTAAAGTAGTCATCATTTAAGTAGTAGTAGTAGTCATTAAGTCAAATGTAACTCTTACCTTTTCGTATTATCATCTTTCAGTTCTTGATTTTGTATCAGGTAGTAGAAAAGGGGTGGAAATATAAATGTGAGCATGGTCATGGTGGAGCCTCCTATGAAGTTCATAACCTTATTGAAATGAGGAATAGTGTACGCAACTATCAGAATGATAAATACAATCAAACTGCGAATCAAACATCGCTTGTAGTTGAAGTCTGAAATATGGATGTTATAGAAATGAATAAAATATATATGTGATAACAAAACATTAAATTAAGAAAATATCACATAAATTAGTCTCTCTTATTATTTCAAGAAAAAAATCATTTTTATTTAAAATATGGGTTTTCCTAAAAAACATATTTATTTAAATTTAAAATAGAGAAGCTGGATAAGGCAAAGACATCTTGCCGTAAAGGACTTCTATATAAAAAAAAAACAGAGGTGGAAAGTAATTTATAACCTTTACGTTTTAGAAATTTGTGAATCCAATTATTTGAATAGAGATCTGAAAATATCAATAAATATGCTATTTTCTACTATGCGCGCATACTTTGTTTTTGTTTATACACAACAATGAAAAGTTCTCATGCATTGGTTAAAAATTAGTGCCTTGCCGTAACACTCAACTGTAAAACTTGATTACTGAATTGACTTAATATGTCCAAGCTGGAACAAAAAATGTCTAGGAATCCCAAGTTGGAAGATTCACTGTTTATGCTTCCTTACTTTTCTCTTTACTTTATCTTCTTATTTCTCTTAAAAAGTGGCAGAAGGAGGCAAAAATAATTTCCAATCATAACGGATACTAGCAAATGATGATGATTTGAAAATAATATAAAAATCCAGATGTCGAAGATCCAAAGAAAAAGTCTCAGGCCATTGACCATTTAAATTAAGTGAAAGCAATAGTTAATTTTAACTTAATTAATATTAATTTAAATGAAAGAAATAATTTAAACTAAGAAATCCAAAAGCCTTATCCAAAAATGCTTATAATATTAACTAATGTAAAATTTCACTTTTAATGGTACTGAAATTTTTAATATGTTTAATATATGTGTATAGAATATTTTGAAGGGAAAGTGTATTTATAAAGAAATTTTCCTGTTTTTGTGAAAGAAAAGGATGAAAGCAGAAAAATATCATAAATTCATATTGTAATTGGATATATAATTTTAATCCAAATTTATTGATAGGGGGGAATCTGAAATTGGTGTATCCAAGTGTTAATCAAAGCCTGCCCATTCTCCATTGTTTAGATGTAAAGTAACAGAATCTCTAAATTAATTTTTTTTTAATGTTTTTCACACTTACTCAATTCTGCCCAACGGTAAGGAAGTATTTTTCTTAGTAGGCTTCAGTATCATTACCAGCAATAAGTGATAGATAGTTCCTTTCTATTTTTAGTATTACATTTTTGGAGTGAAATCTGAGGAAATTTAAGTATTTTCCCTTAATTAATAATAATCTTCCCCTGCAATTAATATATCTTACTTTCTATAGAAAATATGTCTGGAAAACCGACGTATTTTACAGATCTTTCTACAAAGTTAGTTGGTGTATGTTGTTCAAGATAAATTAAACTTACATTAATAGAGTTAGCTAAAGTAAAATCAAGTAGGAAAAGACCCCCCCCCCTCCTTCAAGTACTTTCTATCCATTTCACTTTAAATGTTGAGCTCCAAATGCAATTCAATACTGTTTGATATAATACCCATGATTTATTTAATTTTTGGAATTTCTGTTTATCAATGAATAATTATTCACGGAATCACATAAATTACATAAATGTACCTCCTCCAAACTTCATACACTGGTTATATTCATTCTTATATAATTTTTATTATCGCACTGAAAATTTTTATTTATTCATATACATTATAGATTCAAATGAAGAATCTTGTCATAATTTCGTAGACATTATCTTGCTTTTTTCTCTTAATATTTATCACAAGAATATTGAGCTAATTTAATAACTTAATTTCACTGTAAAGTTTTTTCAATATACTTGATAATATTAATATAATTACGTACATTTTCTTATGAAAACCTAAAAGGTTATTATTAATCTTTTAAATAAATCCTTTTTATTCAGAATGCCTCTATTTTTAAGTAATTTCAAGGCTAAAGCCTTCTCTGTACAACACAAAAACAAAATATAAGAGAAAAAAACGATAGTGGAGACTTAAGTATTTGATGAGAATCATAAAGACTCCATTATAATACTGGTAAATCGAATGTCAAATAATCTAAAATATTTCATAACAGATAATTGAAATAATTTTCAAATATTTTGAAAATTATTTGAAAAAATATTTTTCAAAATATTGATAATTAAAATAACAGATATTTGAAAATTGAAATAATTTTCAAATAACAGATATTTGAAAATTGAAATAATTTTCAAATATCTGTTATTAATGACACTTGAACAACTCAAGATTTCTATGCATTAGCTATGCGAATTTAAGTCAATTGGAAGCACCTTTCGTTTAATCAGAGTACCATAAAGGTGAAAGTACGACTTTTGCTCTTAAATCCTCCGATAGATGGCAGAACCAGAGGATCTACTCCCTCAATTTTGGCATTGATCTGAAGGGGGAGTAAATTTCTCCAGACCATTGAACCCATGGTAACTGCTCAACGCCCGACCACAGGACTTTTGATTCCACAGATTTAACAAGCACGTAAATCGCATGTACTCTGGTCTTTGGTGGCATTGGGAATCGAACCCCACTTTTCCGGACGGAAGGCTGATACTCTAAGCACTTTGCTACCACGGTCCTCGAATATCCGATTTTTTTTTAACGACATAAAAATTTACATGGTAAAAGGGACATTATAATATAATTTAATGAGCCAGTTCAATGACTCTACATTAATACACAGTTCCATTTTTTGCTTATAATTCAACTCAATTTCCATATTTATGATTGAAAATCATTTCGTATTTAAGACATGAATTTGTAATTGTAAAAGGTACTTCTGAAATTAGTTTACGTGTATAACATGGGGTTTCCATCAAGCAATGACGAACAATCTTTACACAGGAAATTGTATATGAATGTTTGACCATTATTTGCTAGACTGCAGTGTCATCAGGCATTTTGGATAGAGGAAACATTTCAAGTAAAGTCACTGAAGAAAACAGCCACATAGAATCCGTAAAAGAGCTGGCAGATGAACATGATGTACATGAACTAGTGGATGAAAATAAAACCACAGGTAATAATATATACCGAGATAGCATCACATATAGTTGCCTGTTTAATCATCCGTTACTTAGACATTTACACCATAGATCATTTGAATCTGGAATTTTTCATGTGAGCATACACAATGGTTAGAAAATGGGTTACAAGTGTATCTGCCATAAAAGAAATTCTGCTATAAAAACTTAAGAGGATTGGCTTATAACTCAGTGGTCATTTTTTGGTCCAGAGGGCTAATTAAGCCGGAATTGAGAGAAACGTTCGAAAAAATATCAGAACATTCGTAAATATCTTTGATAAACCTCGATGAAGCATATGTGCATATTACAGAATACTCTATGCGCTTATCACACACAAAATATATATTTTCTTATGCATTTAAGCATGTTTTTAAATAACACATTCTATTGCTTTTGAATTTTTTCTTGTCCATGTTAATCATATTATTATTCCATCGCATAATTTAATTTTTGGGGATAAATTCCTATGTAAGAATTGCTCATAATGATGGGATAGATAAGAATGACTTGTCTACCATATGATTTTACATTACATTACCATTATGTTTACATTACACATTTTTTTAAAAAAAAGAACGGTTCATGAGATAATTTATCTTAAACATTAATAATTAATAATGACTCAATATAAAGATCACCGTTTTTTAAAAAAAAATACATGAATGGTTTTTGTTGTGCTTACAAAAACAAGAATTTAGAAGAAATGTTGTTTCTTTACATGATGTACTGGACATAATGCAATGAAAGATCTAACATATTATACGTAATCGGCAACATATATTGTAAGGCAAGTTTTGGGACACACTGCATATTTTTAATTATTTGTTAATTTTATGACAAAAAAATGCAACAAAATAATTTTTTATAAAGTTAAAATCGGTGTCTTTATAGAAATGGAAATTATTAAAACATACCTGGATTTATTTTCAACATTTCTTCAATTTCTTGAAGAACGGGATTGACACCTAGCAAAAAGGCTAGTAATGTATGTATTGCAAGACATATTTCTATAAATGTTCTTAAGTAGCCCCGTCCAAGTGACAGCAACAGATTGGAATCTACATTTGAGCCATAAATAAGATATCCGGACACTACGACTGGCAGATACATAATAAGAAGACCTAAAGGAATAATAAGGCTAATAAATTTCCAAGGGGACAATTTTATGAAACTTTAGGTTTTTTTTTTTAATTGAGAAAATTTATGTGTGTCACTTATAGATAATTTATATTAAGAGGAATTATTTTAATTAACACTTTCACTCTCTACAACTCTGTAAAATTAATATAATCAATTATATTTTATTAAAAGGAGCTTATTTCCATGGATTTTCCAAAATTTATGGAAATAAGTTCCAAAATCTTTTATTTAACTGCAAAGATTTATAGAAATAGTCGATTTAATTATGATTTTCTTTCCAAGATTATTAAATTTTATGTTTTATACCTTTATTTTGCACACTTGCTTGCTAGTAAATATTTTCTTTCGTCTAGTTTTGTTGACTGACTCCCGTTATATTATGAATATTAAAACTTCAAATACAGTAGACATTGGGTGAAAGAATTGGTGATGAAAAATTATTTCTTGATCCGGAATTGACCTCAAAGACTTAATTAAATTCTTGAGATCAGTTAGTTATTAAGAGAGCAATTATTCACAGGTCATCACTTTCAAATCAACCTGAATATAGTTTCTTTAGTAATTATTGGTAGAACCAGCTTTAAATGTAGTATAAATTGATATTTATTTAATTAAATTACTGGTAAAAATACAAAATCACTTAATTTACAATAGGATTGATATAAAGCTTTAATGAGCTCAGATGGATGATAAAAGCATAATTAATTCAAATGAATATACAGGAGTTTTTTTCAAGCAGGCTTAATTGCACCAAAAACTTGCTTTTTACTTAATATCATAAAAACCTGTACTGGTGGTAGGAGCGCAGGTCCAGGTTTTCTGAAAACGAGCTTCCCCAGCTTAATTAATCATTGCTTTATTGTGGGTCTTTTGAATATAAAAATTTAATTTCAGTGATATGTTACCAATAATTATTTTACTTGCCATTTTTCTTGAATTTGGCAATATTTGATTTTTAAAAATATTTTTTATTATAAATATTCCAACTGACACAAAACAATTAAATGCTGTATCAGTAGGAATCGAAGAAAATATTTAACAGTGTCACAAAAGAAAAATATTTTTAAAATTAAATGTTTCCAAATTCACTGAAAATGGAGATAAAAATATATTTTGGCAACAAATCTCTGAAATAAGTTTTTTAAGCCATTTTTCTTTAATCGCGCGTGTACTGTGACTCTACTTACCATAATGTTCGATACAAAAAGATTTGTAACTTCTTTATAAAGTGATTGTTTAATGATATCACAAGATTAATATGTACCAACCTTAATTTAATCAATTAAAAACATGAAATGTTAAATATCTTTCACTTTATTGTTCCCTTAATTGCTTAGTAAAATATTTACTTTTCTAAAAATATTATTCACGCAGTAAATTTTCATATTGAATATACATTACTAAAAAATGACAATCATTCCAATTGCTCTTCCATACACTGAAAAGTCAGTATTAAATTGTAGATACTTATTCCAATTACACATCAAAAGGTACATTTCCTTTTTAAATTGTCAATACCTTAAAATACTTAAATAAAGCAAAATTTTGAACTTTTCGCTGGTTGAAAAAAATCGATGAGAAGCCAAATATTTGATTTATTCAATACTGATTTTATGGTCATTATATTGTTGTATTAAAATGGACAATAAATGAAGAACTTTCAAGTATATTAATTATATTTCTGAAAATCCAAATACTGTTAAGTGTATAAAAATAATTACATTTATCGCACCATTAATAAGTTTTGTTACCAACACCATTTCACATTGGTTATTAATCAATTTTAGATTGTTCTCTGGTCACGAAAAAAAGAAAGTCACCAATTTCCGCAAGTTCTCTGGTCACGAAAAAAAGAAAATCACCAAATTTCGCAAGTTCTCTGGTCACGAAAAAAAGAAAGTCACCAAATTTCACGATGTATTCAATTTTACGCTCTTCACGATCCGTGACTATAATGCTGAATTTTATTGATTTCATTTAAATATTTGTGCTGTTTTACAAATGAATTAATTCTAGTAAGCTGTAATCATTATTTAACACTTAAATAGAAAATTCAATTAAAATTTTCTTTAACAACGTTTTTTACTATAGGTTTTTTAATTGTGTGCTTGACTTATGTAAAATTAAATATAACTTTCTTTACATTTTATTCAAAATCAAATTACAAAATAAAAACTTTTTTTACTTCGAGTTTTTAACTACAATCTGAATATATTTCAAATACAACAGAGTATAATAACATATAATTATTGCTATTCCTCATTTGTTTGGGACATTTCTCACGCAATATTTATTTTACTTTTATAAATACAAAACTCAATAGGAAAATTCCCATTATAATTTTATCCACGTTTTGATATAATCATTGATACAATTATTATATTCAGTTTGGTATTTGAATTAGAGAATTTTTAATGTGTATAAATGGCATGATTTCTACAATATCTGTTTCCATTCATAACTTTTTATTGAATTATTACATTTTTAAGAATGCAAAGTTTCTCACCCGCATAGCTAAGGAGAGTAGCTTTTTTGAAGTGACTTTTGTTCTTCATATCATTTTGTACAGTTGGGAAAAAGAATATCCCGCCAAATGCGAAGAGGATAGTGCCAAATGACAGAGAAAAGGTTCCGATAGTTGGATCTAAATACTCTGCCTCTGGAGCCTTGGAAACATCTAATATTGCCCCAGCAACCATCAAAAAACAAGCTAAGACCATCGTTGCTAAAGCACCTATACCTGCAAACCTAAAAAAATGAAGATAAGTGTTTATTTTTAGTTGACTGAAAATAGAATCAAAATCAGATAGATAGACTCTTTTTCTTCTAATTTTATTAAAAGTCATTGAAAGTCATAAATTATCTGCAATGGGTTAAAAGTAAATTCAAATAAACCTCATTATTCTGATAGCGGATAATATAATTTATTGAAATTCCGAATTACATATGATCATTTTCCAAATCTCCACTTCTCCAAATCTCAAAAAGATTCTTTTTATTAATCACATGTATTGAATAAAAACATTGTTTATTACTTAAAAAAATTTAAAATACACGTTTCAGAATGAAATGACTACTTGTACCAATCGAGTTCTGCATTAGGAAAATTCTACAGTAATATCATTGTGAACATTTAATTTTCATGGATATTTTTTGTAACTTTACAGAGATTACCAATACATCATATCCATAAAAAATATACGTGTACATAAATAATCATTTCAACATTAAATTAATCCTTATATTTAAAAGCTATTAGAGATTAATTTGCAAAAACTACTAATATAATCGTTTTGCTTATTAGACTTATTCTCAAGTGATTCTTAGAGTAATTTGTTATATTATAATTTGATATAGAATTTTGAGAAGGGAAACAAGGCGATTAGGTCATAATCAACATAAACTTTTCAACATTTCTATCTGCTATTTAGGATATACTTCTGACAGACACCATCAGCTGATCACGTAACTAAAATGAGGCGTAAATATACAAATAAGTGATATATTCCATTAAGAATTTATAAATTCCGTTTGTTATTTTAAATTGTATCGAAAATGAAATGAATTTGAATAGTTCATGAAAATATCCTTAAATTATTTTGTAATCTGTGCATTATTTATAAATTACTATGAATCACCCTATAGTAGTTGATTCCCTCGGTAATTTGAGTAATAGTCCGATTATGGAGGCTTCGCATTCTAAGAAACACTCAAATGTTTACCTTGTGTTTTGGGATTAACATGAAGTGATAAGGGAGGATTTTATGAAATAAAATTTTACGCCCAACTGGTAGCACCAAATAGTCTATGTTTAATTTAATCGTGCATAAAGGCCTACAGGCACTACGCATTTTTCACCCGGCCATGGCCAAAAGTATAACTCAATGATTACAAAGCTATCAGTTACCACGACCAAATCATGCATTTCTTCTCATTGAAAGTGGTATTCATGTAATTCAAAGATTTTCCATATTAAATTTTGGAACACTTATTTAACATTTTAATGAAGCTGATAAAAACTACCGTAAGTCCAATTTTCAAGAGCTTTAATAGACATGAATTGACGTTTATATAATGCAATATACATCAGTATTTCAAATAAACTGTATTTAAGCTACGATTTCGAACTTCATATATTTGAAAAGTAATGTATATTTTGTCTAACTGAATTTTCGATTTTCTATAACATAATAATTAAATTCAATAATGCAATAATATAAGTTTAAATTTATTAGCTTCGGAGCAGAATTCCTTCTTTTATTTAAATATTTAATTTCCGATTCTCTTTTAGAAAAAAAATTTGAAATGTTTTTGAATTGAAAAGAAAAAAGAGTCGTTGCCAGTCAGCCTAATTGACAGTTTAAAAAGCATTTAAACATCCCCTGCATATACCTCCTTAAAAGGTCTTCTTACAACTAACTTCTAAACCTGCGTATAGCAAGTATGAAAGCGTTGAAAAGTCCTAACAACTAAGGCCGACAGATGTAGATCCAGAAATCAGAACAAAATATCCATCTTCGTTTTCAAAAATGTGTGGGGTTGAATCTTGGATGAAGAAATGGCATTGGACAGAATGGACAAAGTACATATTGAGTTTTCTCCAGGAAAGGTCATCCTCGGCGAGAAGGCCATTCCACAGTGCTCAGCTAAAACTAGTAAGTGAAAATAGAGTCAGTCTTTTGCTTCTGGATCCTCCACGTTTCCTGACGTTCAGAGGCTGTAACATTTCTCTTTATTCATGAATGTTCATGATTTAATTGATCTTGTTTAACCTGATGGCTAACCAGATAAGATAAGGGATAGCAACATAATAATATCCATGGCAAGTACTAGACTACCACTAATTACGGTTCAAATTACAATTGTCTTTTATCACCGGCAAGTTTTATTCAAAAGCATTAGTATCTGAAAGCCTGCGTAATTCATATATAATGGTGTAGGCCATTGATTCATTTTCTTGGTTCATTGAAAAATCTAATAGAATAAATAGAATCAGCAAGAGAATTGAATTAACTTTGTGTTAGATTTTACACAAGTTACTAGGTATTTGGTGAATGCGAGTGATTGTAATAGGGATATTATACATAGAGGATTCACACATAATACAATGTTAGAGATGAAACAATAGGACCTTTGAAAGAAGAACAACTAAGGTAGAATGTGTGCTAGAAATGTTTCCGTTAATCAAGAACAAAAGTTAATGTTTCTCAAATGACAAGACGCTAACAATAATTTGGTGTGTTCTTCCATAAAAAAATTAGAGCCATTGATCTAGTTTATTTTAAGAAGTTCAGAAGCAAGTAGGAACAGTTATTTGATTGTAGGTAATGATGAACGAAACAGTCGAAAGCTGTTTTATTGCTTTTTAATATGCATCACTTATTAATGCCATCCAGAAAATTTACTTTATTCTCGAGTCACAAGAAAGGAAACCGGAAAACTCCCACCCCAATAAATGCACAAGAAGAAAAGATAATATCTAACTCCTGTGTGTGGATGTAGTATGACTATCAAGCGACAAATAAACCAAATTAAACTCTGATTATCACCAATTACTAATTATTCACCCCTTGTTCTTCTTAAGCAAACAAACGTACATACAACCCATACAAATTAACATGAATGCATTCCAAATATCAACAAATCTTTGCCAATATATGTATCTGAATTCCTTAATTCACAATACAGACCAATTTGTGTTATAAATTCCCAAGTTACTCTTAATCTACAGAAGTTAAAAGAAATATCATTTTGAGAAAATTTTTAACGTTCGTAGTTTACACTTTTACATTTTATTTCAAGAAGAGCAACAAAGATTTGTTGCGTAGGGCGCAGTTCGAAGTTGAATTTGATTCAGTTAATTCTTTAATAATTTTTTATATTTGTATAATATTTATTATGTTGATAATTTAAAAAATCCCAATTTTTTAACTACATAATTTAAATTTATCTGTAATTTATATTTACAAATAAAACCTTTAATAAGAACTTATATTTAATGAATATCTTTATGGATTACTTCCGCACTTTACAAATTTCTTATTACTACCACTGTGAGGAACAATAAGACCATAACCAGATGATTCCTATAAACATGTAACCATTCTTTTTTAAAAGCGAATGCAGAATAGTGAAAAATCACATTCAATTCCATTGTATTTCTTCTTAAAATGGGCAACTATTGCCACGATTTAATGCAAAACTCTTAACAATAACAAGCTGCACAATACCACATTTCATTCATAGAACGTGTTTATAAATATGTCTTTTTTTTCCGAAAAAATTGAAAATATTGAGTTTGACAGTTTTGTCCTTCAAATAATAATTTTTCATGTATCATAGTTTATTTCACTTACATACCTATTTGTTCTTGTAGCTCCTTTAAATGTTCTATGAGATGAAATTGTAGTATTTCGCAAAAGTTAAGAGTTATAAAAAACAAGTTGTGTAACATCTATTTATACAGCTTTTACTTCTACGTTTGTTAAAAAATTGCATCATTTTTTCGTCTGAAAATCGTATCAGAGTACAGATAGTACAGATAAGAGAAAATAAAATTGATTTAAAAAATTAAATCTGTAAAGAATATTTGCATTGCGTATAATATTGTAAATAGTTCTTGAGAAAAAATTAGTGTCTTTACATTTTTAGGCAAAACGTTTAGTCGTTCAGTCTTAAATTTTGAAGTACAACTCTTTCAATAAACAACCATCTTAATTTCTGAGGTTGATAAATTACTTATTATGTCAATGAAGGGAATATTTTGTTACATATAATTTGTTTCTATTATTATTAAATTTTTACGCATTATTTTTACAAGCCCTATTAAATATCCAGTACAATTACTTTTCATCATAATAAGATATATTTTTGTGCCGTTTTACAAATGTCAATATCCATGAAACTTGGCAGAAAAGATGATTTCCTCTCAAATTTAGACTACAGTGAAAAATTTGATTTATAGATGCATAACCATCACCAAAACTTAGTTCAAAATATACATATAAAGCATTTAATTCAATCGATTTTTACGTGATAAGGTTTGTTAACTCCTTCGTTAGAAAATGCAACAATGGCATGCATTTTTTTTCAACCAAACTGAAACTATCAAGATAACCAATTAACCTCGTATATTAATCATTAAATATAATGTACCTTAAGTATTAAACAATTGGAAAATACTTAGAATTACTTACTGTATTTTATTTGTGGAAATAATGAAAAGATTCTTCAACAGTGAGTTATCATGTTGTTGAGATAAAAGAGACAGTAAATATTAATTAAATTTTAATTTATTTGAAAAATTTCATATAATGTTATTTTAGCCAAATAGAATGGAAGAGCATATTAATTCTTCTAGATATGTGACGAAATGGGGGTTATCAGGCATTTTTTGCACTACTTTACACAAGAGACTACGCTAAATGATACCATGGTACGAGTTACTTATCTGTCAAACAAGTATTAACATTACAGTGTTCCCAATAAGTCAGTTCGATAACTGGTTTAGGAAAAGTTATATTTATGAATGTATCAAGGTTTGCTGTGCAGCCTTATGTGAGGTATTTAGAGTCTGGAGAGCACTGGGCACAAGCAATCTTCCCCTAAACTTCGACGGACATCATGCATTCGGATATAAAAGCATAATTGTTGGGCCAAAGTTCTTATTACGATATCACACTGTCCTGTACTCTGTCAAACAAAATTCTGTAATGCTTGTAAAATATGAAAATAAATCTTAAATCCTTTTCTAACACTGTATAGCTGAAAATTGCTCAAATTGTGTATTAATGGACAATAATGTCTGTCTCTATTAAGCTGTCATCGTAGACGACTGCCTAGAATGTAACGTAATTTCGCATATGGAATGGTCACCGATTTGAGTTCCATTAAAAAATCTTCTCTTTATATATTTTTTAAAGTTAAATATGTCACTCTAATATAATATAGGCATAAAACATTAAGGCTAAGTTCCTTGAAAATCATTTACAAAAATTATCTGGTCTAACGAAAGATTGGAATGCTATACATCAACCACAATCACTTGATTAACTCAACTAACTCATATTACTCAAGAATTTTGCAGCCTGTAAAAGACATCAGTGCCGTTTGAAAAGTCATGAATAAGCCATTAAAAATGTAAATATTTAAAAAGTTACAGAGTTTTACAAAAATTTTCTCGCTTCTCATACAAAAAATAAAAATACAAAAATGAAAAAAACATCAGGTTTCTGTTCATTCATGATGTGTGTGTTTAATATGTTTAAAATTTATTTCAGAGAACAAATTGTTACAAAATTAAAATTTACTTACTTAAATTTTTCGATGCTTCCAAACCATGTAAGAGGGCAGAGAAAGGCAGCTAAAGTCAATATCCAAATATGGTAATTTAGAGGAAAAAAGGAAACTGTCATGGATTGTGCGACTTCGGCTGACAGAAGGAGGTACACAACGGCAATGCCCATTGCAGAAATATGCAAAGTTATGGTAACAATATACCTGAAGAACAAATTATAAGTGAATTTATCAGTCTAACTCCATTAAAAAATTATATATTGTTACCTATTTTATTTAATTAAATAGCATATAATATCATAAGCAATAAGTAAAGGAAAGATTGTAATTCATCGTAAATTAAGACAGTTTTCAAGAAATATACAAGTATTCTCTCTCTTACAACATAATAATTTCGTTTGTAAGGGTGAGGATTAATTATAAATGTCTGATTAAAATCAAATAGAAGAAAACTATATTTGATTATGATTGAGAAAAGAGCAGGTGAAGAACTAGGTTTGTTTTTATAAGTGGGGGGAAAGCTTTGTTCTAGCGTTCGAATAGCAGAAATTCGATGAAAGATCATATCGAAGATCGTGGTATTGAGACTCAATGAGCATATACAAAATTTTCTTAGAAACAAATACTTTTCCACTGATGTAGTCCAAAAAAATAGATATCCTTGATAAGAGACGCTGGGTGCGAAAGCTTAATTGTTGAATTTAGTTGAAAATTTGAAACGGAGTACGTGTGTTTAACGTTTTCAGCAGTCAGAAATATGCAGTTGAAACTTTCATAATAACTTATTTTAACCTTTTAGTGGAATTATTCGTGCTCAAGGATCAGAATATTAATATTCACTAAAATTATTATTAAAAATGAACAGTAAAAACCCAAGTTTAAAAATTTATTCTAAATTGGCATATCACGAATTTCTTTAATTATGTCGCCTATTATTAAACAAGATTAGCACTAAACAATGATTTCGGAGTTTTTAAGTTAGAATTTCAATTGAGACAAAATAACTTATTTTTAAATCATTATTAACTTGTTGAAAGACAAAATCAAAATTTAGAAACATTTAATTCCGACAACTTTTTCATTATTATAGATATGTCACTGAAAAAAACATCCTTCACCCAAGAAGCTTCGGATGAAAAGAAGAGTGATTCATAAATGAATAAAAATTGATTCATAAGGATTCCTACCTCATCCAGCTGCCCACTGCCCTTATACCCATAGCTGGGTAAGGATAACGGAACTTCCCTCTATATTCTTCCCATTTCTCCTCTAAAATTAACCATGTTCGTCCTAGCACAATTGCACTGTAGCAACTGTTAGCACTTGCCAAAAATAATAACAGAAGACCATACCAACCTGAAAAATACAAATGTAAGAAAATTTATGTAATATGATTAAATGAATAATACCATACATCTATTAGATGATACATTGGAAACGATAGTTTTGTTGAATGATCAATGGATATATTTTGATTTCCAACGCATCTGCCTGTTTGAAATTGATTCCTGAACAAAAATATTGCTATACGTGCAATAATATTTCTTCTTAATTTTCTATTGCATAGTTAATTCCTTTTATGACTATAAACAAATTTATCGGAATTTTTGAAGTCGACATATTGCACAGACTAGCTTGCAGACGGGCAAGTTCAGTTCTGAATAGTTGAAAGAATTTATTTGTAAGGAGCTCATCTTGCTGGGCTGGATTGTAACTCTCCAGTGGATTCCAAGCCACGTCGGAATCCCTGGAAACGAAAAAGCAGACAAAAAGGCCAAACTTGGGGCAGATAGTGCTCACACAGAAGTTCTTATGACTCTTAATAGAGCTAAGACAATTATCAATACCTACATTAACAAGTCCTCTAATGCGGCCCTAAGAGAGGAGAGTATTGAGAAGCGATGGGAAACCCTCGCCACTGTCCCTATCCCAAGTCACCAAGAGAGAGTCGAGGTTGTTACCCGCTTTCGCCTTACCACTGGACATGACTTTCTGGGCGTCCACCAACACCGGCTTCACCTGGCTGCTGATGAAGCCTGCCCGCTCTATGGCCATGCTAGGATGCATGCCGACCATCTAAAGCAGTGCTCTGCACTTGCTCTACATCCAGCTGTCGATATGGCGCGTTAATGGAATATAATAGCGCGTTAATGGAATATAATAGCGCGTTAATGGAATATAATAGCGCGTTAATGGAATATAATAGCGCGTTAATGGAATATAATAGCGCGTTAATGGAATATAATAGCGCGTTAATGGAATATAATAGCGCGTTAATGGAATATAATAGCGCGTTAATGGAATATAATAGCGCGTTAATGGAATATAATAGCGCGTTAATGGAATATAATAGCGCGTTAATGGAATATAATAGCGCGTTAATGGAATATAATAGCGCGTTAATGGAATATAATAGCGCGTTAATGGAATATAATAGCGCGTTAATGGAATATAATAGCGCGTTAATGGAATATAATAGCGCGTTAATGGAATATAATAGCGCGTTAATGGAATATAATATAATTTGCGCTGGAATCTGACTCGGTGGTCACACTGACCATCTGTACATATTCTAGGGAGGAACTGTGTCTGGATTGAAATATTGGAATGAGATCCTTGATCCACATATGTCCCACTCTCCATATTCTGGTGCGTTTGGAAATGATTTCATTTGGATGGATGATAACGCACAACGTCATCGAGCTGTAGTTGTTGAGGACAATCTTGAGGGTCTTGGTTTGGTGAGGAAGGAATAACCAGCTCGATCTCCATATATGAATCCCTTAGACTCTAAGACTTAGAACATTTGGGGAACTGACTTGGTTGACAGGTTTCTTCTTTAAGTCCTCTTCTAAGGTCTGTAAGAGAGCTGAAAAACAACTTACTCTGTGTCTCATCTCAGCCCCTCATTTCAATAACCGACAACTAATTGATAGCATGGAGTATCGATGCCGCCGATGCATTCAACCTAAGATGGACACATCCCTCAGTAGATCTCCGTTTTGTTATGTTTCTGTGACATTTTACCACATAAAAACTGCGATTATTCTTTTTTCCAAGAATGGAGCTTATCAGCAAGATTGCTTTTTCTTGTTTTAAACCATTTATGCATGTTTCGCATATAAATATTCAAATTGCAATCAATACATACCTGTTGTGTGCACATGTCATCTAAATTTGATGTTCGACATTCATTCATTTGCAAATTAGGCGCAAAAAACCGGTTGTTCCTTAACCTTTAGAAGACAGTGTGCAATGGACATAAAAAGTAAGTAAACAACCAAACTGATACTCAAGTGGACCTTTTTACTTTTTCTGATATTTTTTTTTTACTCTTTATTGCTTAAATTTCAATTTTAATGGGGAAATGCAAATTATGTATTTGTGAAGTAAAATATGTATACGAGATTGTAATTTTAGAAAGCAAAAAATTAGTTTAATTAAGAATATAAAATGCACAGTAAATTTGCGTGAGGCATATGATTTAAGAACCAAAATATTCCCAAGACCCAAGGGAATATTTTGGTTCTCCAAAAACATCATATTCCCAAACCTTTTCTGAGCTGAATTCTAAAATGTATTAAATAACTTTGTTACCCAATCACATGTTTTTACAGGTAACTAACTATCTCTGACAAGACATGCAAAAGTGGACTACTGATTGCCAATCATATAATTCCTAGCATAACTATAAGATAATAATGTTAACTAAATATAATATTTTACTACATAATGGCGCTATGTATCCAAGCTCTAATTTCTGAAGTAAGAGATTTTTGTGCCATATTTACTGTAAGTGATATTACGTGATATGTCATTAGATATAACGCTAGTTGTTAAAGCTTACAATTTTTAGTTCAATATGTCAGAGATTTCATTAGCCTTTATTTAATGATATTTAGTAGCATTTATCACGAAATATAATACAGAAGAACTTCAATTATCCGAATACTCTGGGACCGGACCCCATTCAGATCACTAAAAATTCTGTTAATTGAATTTTTCTTTTCTAAAGAAGTGTCCATTTTAATTAATTATTGCTTGTTGAAAATGGCAGGAAAAACTGCACTTTTTATAGAAAATTATTTAATCAATTAAATGAAAAACATTTTTACAAGGTAAGGTACTTATAAGTGCTGTGCATTAATACAGTATGTATGTACAGTGTTTTAAAAATAAGATTTATTGTTTGCTGAACATCTCGGTCAGAAAAATCTATTTCACTACCTTCATATGTTTTCGAGCAGCCAATACGCGTATCCACTTAAAAGTGAGAATATGCACGTGGTCAATTTTGGACTGACGCTTTATCCACGTCAAAGTAGTTTCAAAGCTGGCAAATGTTTTACTAGCTGATGGTCTCGTGTATACTTTAACTTGGACATTAAGGTCATCAACTTGGACATTAAGGTTTTTTATAAGTTAATCATCATATGCAGTTTGAAATCCAATGCTTGATTCATAATTCATTCTCCTATATCTTCAACGCTAACTTCTGAACATCCAAGAATTTTCAAAAGAATGTTTCTGAATTCCTCAAGTGACACATCTCTCTCTTTTTCTGTGTGTGTGTTTGTGTGTCAGTCTTTTATTGTAATTTTCTTCCTTCTCTTACCTTTCTTTTTTCTTGAGCTTTTTCTTTTTACTCATTTTCCTTTTCTACTTCAGTCTGTTGTTGTTGTTTCATATTTCAAATGGTGTATCTAAGCTAAACCATCTCCATAAAACCAAAAATCATTTCAAAAAATCCAAAAATAAAATAGGATTCTCCAAAACCTCGCTCACAGTAAAATTCAGACATTCAAGAATATGTCTCGGGGAGGCTTGATCGCCCTCGCACCAGTAATAATACAGAAAAACACTCTAGACCTGTTTCTAATTTATAATACTGTTTCTAATTTATAATATCTAATTTATAATAATTAATAATTTTTCTAATTTATAATACAATTACACATAAAAACATGTAATTTGAAAAACACACTAGCATTCTTTTTCAATGAATATATTAAAAGAAATGAGCCTAACGTGGTCACTCAAAAACGTGAAAGAGAGGTCTGCTGTATCCTGGGGATATTGAGCTGGTGCCACCGACGAGTTTTTTTCCCCCCAAGTACTAAGAGTGGGTGGTGAGTGGATCTCTTCAAATTTCATTTAATTCCATCTTTTTTAATAGTGGAGATTTCCGAAAACGTTAGAATAGCGTCGCCCTGTAAGGTGTCAGTAGTTGTCTTCAATCTGATTTATTTTTATGAAATCCAAATTCGGATGGACGGAGTTCGAATAATTTAAGTTCTACCGTAATTCTAAGTTTTTTAATATTTGTTTCTTAAAGTGTTAGCCTCTTAGGACATCTGAACATTTAATGAAACTCGAGTGCAAAGTCAAACTGTAAGGGATTTTAAAAACATCAATGACTCTGTTTGAGAATTGGATATCCTCTTTCTCTCTCTCATTTTAATATTTTGGAAATTACATTATCACAATGCTTTAAAAATATCAAAAATAATAAGATTTGACATTGTCATTTACACACACTTTTAAATTTAAAAAAAAAAACAGCTCTATAGGAGTTTCACTGTTTCTACTTTTAATCTGATTACTTCTAAGGAGAAAAAATCAAGAAGGTAATTTTATTTTCCTCATCTTTGAAAACAGACATAATGGAACTCATAAAAGGTAGACACAATGAAATAATTTAAGAGAGCTTTATAATTTTTTTTCTTTTGACATCAACTTTTGAGATAAAAATCATCGCAACCATTGCACAATTTTTCTAATTTATAATACAATTACACATAAAAACATGTGTTTTGAAGTTCGGTGGAAGATAATAAATTTGAAGGATAAATATGATATACTAAAAGTTTAAAGATATATACGTATATATATGTGTGTATATGTATATATATATGCATATATATATATATGTATATATATATATGCATATATATACGTATATATATGTGTGTATATGTATATATATATGCATATATATATATATGTATATATATATATGCATATATATATGTATATATATATATATATGTACATAAACAAAAAGACACTTTAAATCAGAAATATATATATATATCAAATTACTATAAAAAAATTAGAGATTTATACAAGAAAAGGGTTTTTAACATTTGTATAGCAATGTTTTACATTTAATCACATATACGACTTGTTATCAGTTAATTGATTGATCAAATGTCCAATGTTCCTATAAAATATACATAATTTTTATAAACTGAATATAATATATTTAGTCTTCTAAAAATGCTTCTTTCTGAGATCAATGAAATAAAAGCTTATTTGTATATTTAATATCATTTTAAAATATTTTTTACACAAGTGGAATATGTTTCCTTAAAAAGATTTCGCTGCGTATTAGTATAATTGAGGCTGGATTCAAATATTAGAAACACAAAGAACAATACTATCTTATTTCTCTTCTGTTTCTTAGAGAGAATCTTATATCAGAAGAAACTACGAATATGTCTTAAAACTATACTAAAAGATTATAATAAAACTTTAGTTGAAAACTCTCTTCAATCTGAGTTTTCTTCTTTTAAAGCAGTAACTTTTACTTTGCACAAATCTTTTGAATATTTAAAATAAATATATGTGGTTTCTTTTCATCATAATTGTAAACATTTTATCGAATCATATGGAATTATAATTAAAAAACTGCTGATACTTTTATTTGTATATGATTAATTAGAAAAATAAATATTTTCGTAAGTAATATGATTAATTTTTCCTTTTCTACCTCTCAAGCGACATTCTTTGCAATAAGCCGCCCAATTATAAAAATTTTCTTTGGAAAATCATTTAATATTATTGGAACAGCATATTTTTTCAGAAAAAATATAAAGTTATTTTGAATTTTCAACTTTTCTGTTTAAAATATTTTTTAAATTTCATTTTTTACTAAAAAAAATAGAATGAATACCTATTTTTAAATTTAAATTTCGATGATTTTAAATTCATTCTCTAATGCCTGAAAACTGTTGCCTTCTAGGCGGGCCTTATATTAATATTGAACTTACCATAATACCGAGGAATTTTCCTCAACTGTTTTCATAAACAGTGATGACATTTCCGCATATGAGTAGCATTCCTTTTCATATGGGATTGTAAGAGAGAAAAACCTAACCAAAAAAACAAGAGGGTAAACTTCGAGAACCCACCTTGAAAACGTACCTGCAGAAACGTGATATAAATCTCCTATGATTCAATACAGCTGCCTGGTCGATGGTGGAGTGGTTAGAAACCCAAACTTCGAAGCAGTAGATCCCGGTTCCAAATTTGTTTCGGGCAGGAATGTTCCCTTCCCTCTTTGGATGTGTTCCTTCACTTTTGGGGCAAAGGTAGTACACCCACTGTATACGTTGCCATTACCTTCGTCCCTTGAAGTAATGAAGGGATTAATCCTAAGATTAGCCGGGCATTGGAAAAAATGATTCAATAGAAGAGGGGATCGAATCCGATATCAGAAAACAATGTTAGTTTATTAAATTTCTTTTTAAGACCACGTTGGTAATCTAGTAGTTTTCTCTCTTGATTCGGTTTAACAGTTCGTGGGTTTAACTCCCACTTTACGCTTAGATGTTTCTAGTGGTTTGGAATCCACTTTAAGCAGTATTTAATTTATTATTATTAGGTCCTGTTTTAATTAGCCCTTGTCAGCAGAAAATAATCGTTGAGTGACAATGAATTCAAACCAAATTTAATATATGTGAAACAGCCTAAGGCAGCTATAAGCTATTATATTTCACATTCTCGTTTTGTAACCATAAAAGCCGGAGCACTTACATTTAACAACATCACACAACGCTATTGTCAAATTGGTTCTGATCCTGTGTTTGCCAACTTCATCTATGCATATTTTGTAGGGAATTCAATCAACTGGTTTGAAAAAAACAGCAACATCATTGACAAGGGAATATCATCAAAAGTACTAGAAAGTTGAAATTTTCAAATTTATCATCTTTTTTAATGGATATATTGATTTTATTTAAATAAATATGAAATTATCGAACGCAGGGACTAAACAGAAATTTTAGAGATATTTATGACGGAGATAAGCTCTCGTTATAACAAACTAGTAATCAAGAATATTACATTTATATGATCTCTTTTATAGATATTAATGTTCAGGTATTGAGGGAGTGAATCCTCTGGTGGCGCCATCTATCGGATGAGTTTGGAGCAAAGTCGTATTTTTACCTTCGTGGTGCTCTGTTTAAACGAAAGACGCACCCTTCTGACTTAAATTTGCATAGCCAACGACATAGCTATCTTGGCTTGTCCAAGTGTCATAAGTAACAACAACAATATGGTTCAGTTAAAAATAATTATTCAAATTTGCGAAGAAAGATATTTTTCAACTTTAATATTTTGATGCCTCTATAAGATCTCAAAAATAAATATTCCTCCCATAATACCCTATCTGAATTTTATGCAAGTTCTGATGATGTATTGAGGCAGCTTGGTTCGATTCTACATTCTCCTAACTAGTTTAATTGCATTCACAACATACCTTATATACATATCCCATGGCTGATTTTCATTTATTTTTTACTCAAATCATATTAATTAAAATGAAAGAATAGAAGAAAAAGAGAACCGTGCAAAAATCAAGTTTCACAAATCATATATTAATTAGTAACAAAGTTAACAATTGTCATTTTAATCGTGTTTTCTAAAGAGAAATTAAACATTTTAAAGTAATCAATTTAAAGAAAAAATAATTAAATATTTCATTATATACTCTTAAAATGCAGGCGCTTACTACACAGTATTATTGTTAGAGTTTAATTTTATGTACTATAATACTTAATAATTTACGTATTTATAATATTTCAAATAGTTAAAATGGAGTGAATATGTATTCAGCATTACTCGTGACAAGTGTTTGAAAATTATCAGAGTTTCGTTATAATAAGATATTTCCTGCACGTATATCACTGTAGAATTTGATTGATCGAGTTAAATTTTTAGGGAAGTCATTCTCTAATCATTTAGAGTTCTTATAACTTGAAGATAATAAGTAAATTTTTTATGTTTTTGTAAATATTGAATCAGGTGTGAGAAATAATCCACAGTTGAAGGATGGAGAATTTGAGCTATGATTGTAGTATCTCAGAGATCCTGATTTGTTGTTTGGAATCAAAATATAGACCACTTGATACTTTTACTTGTAGAGTTGCATAATTTTTACAAATGCTTGACTAAAATTTATTTATAAAAAATGGAGTATAAAAAGAGATAATATAGTTAATTTGGCAAATCTTAATAATTAGAATAAATAAATGAATCACACGCGATTCTTGAATTTATCTCTTGATTCTTAATCTTTTAAATGTAATAAAGCATTCTTGGTCTGTTTTTATATGAATACTCAATCTATTTAATACACAAAGAGTTTCTTGTATTCATTTTTGTCATAAATATTGTAAAAATTCCGTGATAATTCTACCAAATATATATCTATTATTAATTATCAAATATATCTATTATTAATTATATCATCAAAATTATCTCATATTTGGCCCATCATTTCATAAAGTATAGCAACTTCTGAAGTAGTAGAGAATATAGTTATTGTACGTAGTGCTTCTTAAATTGTTTGAAATCTAGTATTTTTAGACCACTTGCAGCAAAATTATTCCTCATACGACATGGGATACTTATCAGTATTGATTTTCAAAAACATTTTATAAAACAATAATTTATCATTAATAGAAGATTTGGAGAACCACAGATTCTCAGAAATAGAGAAAACTCTGACGAATATATTTTTTAAATTTTATTTTAACGATATCAATTTCATAGGTGAGGTAACTGCGCATTCGTCATTCAAAAATATTTCTTTTTCTTGCTTCGTGTAGCATTGCAATTTATTACTATTTCTAAAATAAATGCTGAAAAATATGAAGGAAAAAAATAAAAGTTTACATAATTTTTTTGAATTAAAAAAACACAATTGTTATATATTTTATTGTTTAATAATAGCACTATTAAATGATAATATATTGTGTGTAAGGAAATTATTTACAATACTAACAGTTCTTAGTATTTTTTATGAAAATATTATCAAGGAGAACTATATTCTTTACTAAAACAGTAACTAATTAAAATTTTACAAGATAAAAATGAATTGTTAAAAATAAATAAAGAAGAAAGGTGAACACTCTTTTGATTTTTATAAACAGTGGTCTTTTTCGAATTAACTTTACAGTTCCATTAAATAAAAATATATACATACCCGTTCCGCCAATAGCATGGGGTAAAGCAAGCACTCCTAAACCAGCGTTGAATGACATCATAAAGATGGCGGCCATCCAGAAAGAGTAACCATACTCAGCAATCATATTGAAAAGGAATGTTCAAAGCTCGCACAAATCTTAATATTCACAGAACTTGTGTTGATATATAGCAAATTTTTGTATAACCTTCGATTATTTGATTATATGCAATGATATTTCAACATTCAGAAACAAATTTGTATTCAACTACATGACATTGAATATCGTTTGAAATATGAATTATTTTCGAAACTTTAGATTTTTGGTGGAAACACTTATACTGTAAATTCTAATGCTTCACAGTCGAAGAAAATTCTATTTGTAAATTCCGAAATAACTATTTTTTTTCTTAGAAATATTAATTATTTTCATTTAAAGATAATTCCACAGGGTAGAACTCACTGCAATTCTAATCAATCAATTATTCTTTTAAAATGATTTTGGATCATTCAATCAATGAACTTGAATAATCTAAGAGACAAATAATTTGTAGCACTATAGAATGTACTCACTTCCAGATAATTTCAATAATTCACTGAATAAATCAGTGGCATTTGCTTTAACACGCTAATTCACGTTTCAAAATAAATGCTCTTCATTAATAAATATCACCAAGTTTAAACTTATGTCACTAAATTCTGTCCTTAATTGTTGCCTTAGAGAGCACGAGAACTAAACCAACTGGCTTGGGGCGATAAAATGCTTCATTAAATGTTTTAGCGTTTGCCAATTCTCATCAAAGTAATCGATTTACAACCCATTAAATTTGATATAACACCATTCAAAGCAATTTTACTTCCATTGTAACATTCCAGAGAACAAACAGAGTACAGACGTATAAACACATTCCTAGGAAAATTTTACGACTTTCTGGAGCTCATAGAAGAATGCTATTTACGCCGTATTCTTTTTCGAATTATTGATGATCGACATCGAAAATCGAGAAGAGACAAAACCGCAGTATCATGTAGTGACTGTAATATTTAATTGTTCCCTTGGTATTGGCGCACGTGAATTTGATGTTGTTTGAAGGAGTCTTGAATAAGGAAGGAAAAGAAGTAGCTTAGATAAATGCCATCTAACCTTGATGAGCTTTATTACCATTCTTATCAACTTATAGCAAACCAAAACCTGGGTGTGTACGTCAAAAGACTTGAAATATTACGCCGGTTATCTAGATTTATAATGTCACCTGATTTTTTTTTATCGTATTATGAAAAATGTCACAAATATGAAAAATGTGTGAACTTTCACAAAGAGTGAAATATGATTTTTATATTGTTTGTAGTAAAATTATTAATCCTCTATTTAATATTGCAATTTCTTTTTTCTTTTTTTTTATATAAATTTGTGTGATTTAAAACATACAAGAAATAATTATTTTTATGAGCAATAAACAGATATGTTTAAAATATGTCGAAGAATTTCATTTTAAACATTTTTAAACAGCACATTTGAGAAAACAGTTTAATTTTGATTATTTCTACAAAGTATTTTTGACAGAAAATCTGCATACAAATAATTTCCATGACAACGAAGTCTCAAGAAGTAAACATCAGAAATCAAACTATGACACAAATTACACAGATTACTTTAAAAAATGGTTGGAGTGCTTAATTAAAAGGGATGTTACTTTTGTAGCCACATTCCATAGAAGATGTATCCAAATTTTCTTTTAACTCATTCAAATATCTTTCTAGATTTTTTTTTCTGTTTCTACATTTATTTGATAAAGACGATAGTGTGTTGATGTAACCAATAACGATAGTTAAAAAAATAAATATGAACAATAATACTTAACGAAAAATACTTATATTACTTAAATAGGGAGTAAAATATGTCTCAAATAAATATTCCCTATTTTTTTTTTTTTTTTCGTTCAACCCTAAAGTTTGCTATGATCTTTTTGAGCAACTTTCTCTCGTCTATTGGATTAAAATTATAATATTAAACTTAAAAAATATATGTACCATATATATATGGAGTAAGAATATCTGAAAAGTTTTGGATATTATCTTCCACTTTAGTATTTTTCTAGAACAATTTCGTTCCGATTTCTGTATGTATTCACTTGAAAATATTCTATGTATAAGAAATCGCTGATATGTTTTAGGTACAACAAACCCTATCTCATAAGAATTTTTCCAATTAATTTATTCTAATACTTTACTGGAACATTTTAATGCTACTTTCAAGTGAAAATTTGCGCATTATTTTTTATAATTTTGGTGTTATTAATTTGAATATCAAATTTGTCCAGATAACGAATGAAGGTGATGGATTTCAAATTTCTAGAGGAATTTCTTATTTAATTATACATGTTACACTGTATATCTTGGTACAAATTTCTATTTCTTTGAAATTACAAGAGTAAATTGCAAGCTGATAAACGTAAAATCTCTTGATTTATACAATCCTAATACAATAAAAAAAACTGACAGCCCATCATTTTCCTGTCAGACATTTCACTGAAATCAACAATTACTTCATGGCAGTTCCTGATTTCAAGCGTTTCAAAGTCGTATAACTTAAATTATGACTTCTTTATTAATAAATAACAATGGAAGTCCAGTCTTACAATTACAAGATAAACTAAAAAGTTTATTTTGATTTTAATAATCTAAAAGGATATGACCTACAGAAAATGTAGCCTATTGTTAGCTCTCGAACCAATTATAATCGGCATCCAGCACTTTCTGCCAACGTGTCTCTACTTATGCAATACCCTTGCGGTTAGACTCGGGAGTTTTTGACGCAAAGAAGCTCGTGAATGCTTGGTGAAAATCTGTTTCATTAGTGATGGATTTTCCTCAAAGATGATTATCCGGGGAATGGAAGAAGAGGTGATCTGATGGTGCAAGGTCAAATGAGTAAAGAGTATGGCATGAAGTCTCCCAACAAAGCTATTGTTTCGTATTACTGGCTACCCGAGCGACATGCCGCTTAGCGTTATCGACACAGAACAGTAAGCACTGGCAAGTAACCATTGCTGGCTCCTTCGGTTGCAATCCTTGCTGCACACGTTCTGTTTGCTGCGAGTATAAGCCCTGCAACAACCGTTTGGCCTATTGGTAGCAGCTCATAGCGATCTTCTTTGTGATTAATCTACCAGACACCATCTTCATCACACAGAGACGCATCTCCTAACCTGTATTGTGAAACCAATGCCTTGACGTTCGTTCATTTACAGCAGTATCCCCAAACAATCGAAGTATTCGGTGACTTGATGCATCAGCTGATAAGTCCACGTAGAAGTCGTAAAGCAAACAACTCCGAATGAGCTTTTTCCACACGTCCATTTCTCTTCGCTTCTGTACGAGTTACGATTGATAATGTGTGAGCTGTAGATCTGCTTTTATAACAACTTATAGTCCTACTCTCGACCGACCGACGTTTCAAACACGCCATACACTAATTTGTATACTTATTCTCACTTCATTCAATGAGAATGCGAAATCCGCAAGAACTTTCTATTTTATATTATATCGTACTTTCGTATTATACTGATTTCAGTTTTTCATTTATCTTAGACTTTAGAAACATCATTGCTTTATCTTGGACACTGATGAAAAAGTGTGATAAAGACTGCATTTCTTCTCGCTACATGCAAATCTGTCGGATTGGATATTTAGGAGTTTTCCGAAATACCTTCGTTGAGACTTCTGGAATAGATGTGAATTTCCTTTCTTTCGTCTGCGAAAATCGGATTTGTCAAGCATTTAAATTTCCGCTATAGAATACGGAGTGGAAATTTAAATGTGCCCTGACAGCCTTCAATTATTCAGTTATTCACTTCGTACTATCAAAGTAATAATTCATAGCTCTTTCTACATTTAGCAGTAATCACTTTGGAGCAGTTAAATTATATGAACAATATCCAGTGTATAAGTTGTGTTGTATTCACTGGCTGGATATCTCTTGTAAATTAACTAAATTACCCATTTTTTTTCAATGGTTGGAAGACTCTTTTTATGTAATTCTCCCGTAAGATTGCATCCCATTTTATTTCCCATTTCCACTACCACGAAGTAGGCTGCCCTAGCTGAGGACATTTGGAAAACCGGTTCCAGTGAGAGGCGAGGTGACGAGATTGAAGAGAGACTGGGGTTGGAGATGGCAGAAGGAAGCAATGAAGAAAGGCCTAACACCCACGCCACTAAGAAGAACTCTGTTTGCTATTCACGTATGACGTTCTACTGGAATCTAGAGACTGTAAAATCATTAAGTTGAAATAATCATATCCTATGAGTTTTCAGACTCGAAAGGAAGAGGTATACTCCTATAATACAAGTTCAGATAAAGAAAGCCATATTAAATGAATGAACTACTAGGTTTCCGAAATCCTGAAAATTGGCCCCGGCTTAGTAAAAATTTCCTTAGTAAGTCCCTGTTTTTTTTTACAGATTATTTTTTCAGCCAGTAGTTTTTTAAGTGTGGTACTACCTATTTTATTATTTTAATCAATTAGTGTAAATTCTGAATTCCACGTGACTACTTAACCATGTTGTTACTTAAGCGTACAATTTGAAATAATAATTTGATGAGGATAAATTTCATACGTATGTAAATAGTTTGTAATTTTATGATTTATTTAAAAACAGTTTTTAATTACAAAAACAAAGCCAGTTTCTGCTTCCATTTTCAGTTTTGAATCTGGAAATAAAAAAATAATAAATACACAAAGCAGAGTTAAAAAAAATAATGCATTTTTTAAATTTAAAGTATTATTTGTAAGCATTATATGTGATAACGGTAATTATCAACGCAACAATTTTATAGGTGAATTTTTTAAAACCAAAATACCCAACAGAGATTTCTTTTTACTAAAAATAATTTCTTTTTTTTTTTTTTTTTAATTTTATGCTAATATATGATAATACTTCAAATGTAATATAAGATGCATAGTTAAATGAAATTACTTTTGTAATTTAAAGTTTAATAAATCGTCAATACATGATTTATTTGCAGCAAATAATTTACAAAATTATTAATCAAAAAAATTCAAGACATAAATTATTTTTATTTCAATACAATAAATTCGACATTTCACTTAGGTCCCTGTGATTTAATATATTTATATTTTAAACAAGAGCAAGGCATAACAGTGAATGAAGTTTAAAGTTTAATAAATTTTAAATTTCATTTTTTCAAATAAAATTGTAAGTAAAAATATATGATAGTTCTAGCATGAATATTATAAAATATAAAAGCTGGGTCATCAAAATTAAATAAATTGAACAAAAAAAAAAGAAATTTGAATATGTTGTAACTCATATTCCCAAATAGAACGATGCTTGTAAAATATTTAGCCTTTCGAAATATGTGCACCTGTATCATTAATTTTCTTTTTGTCAGTTCAAGCAATTTCAAGCATTTTTAACACATATTCTTACTTTAGAGCTTATGCATTTTCTGATATGAAAATGAAATAAATGATATATTTTACAAACTGTGTAGCTAATTAAAAAAATAAAGATTAATTTTATTCCTCACAGAATACATTTTAAAACAAAAGATTCAGAGTATTTAATTCAGTTTTTTCAAACTATTAATCAGCAGATTTTAAAGCTTATATTATCAGTTTCCTCATCTTAAAAAAAGAGAGAATTTTTTCATTTATTAGCTTATATATTAGAATTTTTTTTGAAAAAAAAAGGAGTTATATTCAAATTCTTTATTTTCTTTTTTACAATACAGTTACAGTTAGATGTTTTACAATACAGTTTATGAGGAAATAAACAAAATCTTTTGGGTGATTTTTTAGTACAAAATGAAGAACTTGTAATTTCGGATTTATTTGGGTGTTTTTAATTTCGGATAATTTTTTTTTTTTTTTTTTTTTTTTTTTTTTTTTTTTTGTGCTGTGTCAAATATGACTCTGCATAAATCCCTATAAAATTTGTGTGTTGGATTAATTATTAAAAAAATATTGTCTATGAACGAAATATAACTCTGTAGATTTAATTGACTTCCTATGATACCTTGTGGAATAGGTTTGATAGTTAGTTAACAATTTATCAAAGCACTTATAAAAATTAGTAACGAATGATTTTAATTACCTACTAATTTTGACTTTATTAAGTTATTTTTCCAAACTAAGCACTTTTAATGTTTATGTAAACAATTTTTATACGTTAAAATCTTCTATCTTTAGATTCAAAGAAAAATTCGCAGGTTTTATTGGATACTATTGAATTGGTTTTCTGTAAGTGCCGACCGATGGCTGAGTGGTTAGCGTTTCTGACTCTTGCTTTGTGGGTCCCGAATTCGAATCCCGGGTTGGGTATGGATGTCACTTTCTGTTTGTGTTTCTCTGTTCTTTCTTCTGTGAGGAGGTATGAATGTGGCCCGCTCTATAAACGGTTTTGTGGTGGTATGGTGCGGATAATGCTGATCGTCTCCGTGATTTGGTTCACAGGTGCCCACTGGGTAACGACAAATGAGTAGCAGTTTCTGGCCTTGTTGTGGCGAACTGTTGGTCACCCAAATGCCCACCTTTATTTTAAAAAAAATGTTTCCTGTATGTGTTTTCTACTCAAGGCTTACATTTCCAATCCTTTAATTTCAAAACTGTTTAATTCTTGGTCTTGTCATCTCATTTTAAATCTTCCTCTGGGGTAAGGGTTTAAAGGTATTCATTTTATAATCAACACAATAAAAAACAATATATCTTTAAATTATGGATATCGCTATCATTACATTTACATAAAAAGGGAACTAGCTAATAATATGAACTCACGAAAGAAAAAAAACAGCATTCAAATTAACAATATGGACAATTTATCTACAACGAAATATTGGAACACTCTTTGCTACGGATGTCGAAAGCAATTCTACAGAAATGATTTTGATTGTTGTTCTAGTGTGCCAGCTAGGCAGGCAAATTGGGGTGCGCTGCTCCACTTTTCCAAATGAACCATATTTGGTGTGGAGTCCGACTTCTTCAGGACACACATATCCCATTAGGACCCGTTTATAGGGTTGGCAATCATTCACACACAAGGAAAGGACAAAGAGAGGATAGAGAGAGAGAAAGTACATCCATGCCTGGACCGGGGTTGGATCCCAGGACCTCCCGATCCGTAATCAGGCAAACTGACCACTAGACAAGTAGGCCGGCAATGATTTTGATTAAAATATATATAAAAAAATGAATTACTTACCCATAGTGAAATTGAAACCACAGTAAATGGATGGGGGACACTCTAATCACAAACATAGAATCAAGCTAAGAAATTGCTGTGACATCATTAACATGGAATGATCAAATTGTCGTAACCTGTCTCATTACAAGTTATCAATAGAAAGACTCAAATTATATGTATATATATATATATATATATATATATATATACGAGAGTTACTCTGAAATTTTTGAGATACGCGCAGATGAAAATTTACAAAATAAAAATAACGGTTTAATTTTAAAATACAAAGCATTTTGACACAGATGACGATTTTTTACTGACTTACTTCAACTTATTTAGCATAGAATAAATTTTAAACAGAAGAGAAAATGGAGTTGACACGAGAACATTTTCGCGATATGATTTTCTACGATTTTAAAGCAGGATTAAGTTAAGAAGAATGCGTTCAACGGTTGCAATTAGCATTTGGTGATGAATCTCCAGATCGTGCTACTGTATTCAGATGGTTTAGACAATTTAGAAGAGGTCGCTATTTTCTTCAGGATGAAAAACACGCAGGAAGGCCGCCGTCGGCAGTAATCTCGGATAATGTGTATGCCATGCGAAAAATGTTAATGGATGATAATCGCTGTACCTATCAAATGATACAGAAGGAACTTAACATTGGATCCGCAGCCATACACAAAATCATTCATGAAGAACTACATATGAAAAAAGTAGTTTGCCGTTGGGTTCCCCTCATCTGACTGAGTACCGAAAAGAGGAGCGTGTCAGAATCAGTAAAGAAACTCTTAAATTGCTAAATGATGGTGGCCACCGCATCATTTCTAAAAATGTAACAGGTGATTAAAAGTACATACCGTTTTTTGACGTTCCAACACATCAAGAAACCAAAGTGTGGGTCTTTGAAGATGATCCCACGCCGACAATGGTGAAAAAACAACGCGCACTGAAAAAAGTAATGTATGCCGTTTTCTTCAGAAGTACGGGATTGGTCAAAACCATCAAGTTTTAAGGACAGACGACAGTAACAGCAAACTGGTATATCACTAAATGCCTTCCAGAAATTCTACAAGGATTGAATGTTAGGGGACTAATGCTTCACAATGACAATGCATCTTCACATACAGCCGGATTAACAGTTGAGTTTCTGAAACAAAAACAAATTAAAGTGATCGAACATCCGCTGTATTCACCTGATCTAGCTATGTGCGAATTTTCGTTATTCTTTAATCTAAAAAAGAACTTCCGTGGACGTCGTTTTCATTCGAAGAAGAAGAAGAGATTGATGTGGCTATAAATGCATTTTTTCATCTATTCCAAGAAATGAATGGCTTGAGGCATTTAATGTGTGGACAATTCGTCTACAAAAATGCATTGATGCTGGAGGAGACTACTTTGAACACACCTAAAATTTTTTAAGTATAACTTTAAAAATCTAGTTGTATCTCAAAAATTTCAGAGTGACCCTCGTATATATATATATATATATATATATATATATATTTATATATATATATATATATATATATATATATATATAGATATAGATATATATAGATATATAATTTCTTAGTTATAAGATATTTCATCAAATATTATGAATATCTGTAGTCAAAATAAATATAGGATTAAGAGATTAAAATTAATAGCTTTACGGATTAATTAGATAAACACATAAATTAATAAAAACAGCAAAAAGTGAACTCGCATTACCAGTTCAAAAGCTAAGTTTTCTGATTATAACTCTGGGAAGCAAATGAGCAAACAATTTTCAATCTCATGCAATTAAAAAAAATCATAGCTTAAAAATGTGAAACGTGCAATCTGAAGAAAACGTTCATGTTTGTGACCTTGATAAAAAAAGTTCATAATCACGCGTGCATGTATATACATACTCATTCTATATAATTTTTGTCTAATATTAATTTATCTCAACTCCTGTGTCTCCATCACTGACATCACATCACTGAGAAAGGAATGCTGTGTGTGATTCATCTTTGTTATTTAGGGATGAAAATAAAATGATAGATAACATTTATATATATTGCTTTAATTTAACAAGCACACACAGTAGAGGCAAGCAAAAGCAGACGGTTTTTATTTCAATAAATAATTAGTTAGCTTTTATGTGTTTAAATAAATTCAAAAATAATTATTTCTTGACATATATTACTTCTTAAGTTTTTAGGGGTTTAAGGGAAACAACACGTTGAAACGTGAAAAATATTAATTTTTTGAAAACAATGCATAATTTTTACTTTCTAATAAAGAAATTATTTTTTCTCGTTAAATATTTCTATTTCCTAATTATTTATTATAGTATTTTTTTAAATATTTAAATGTTTATACTTTTACATTTCATTTTTATAAATATAAAACATTCCTTACGTCATAAATTTTGTTAAAATGTGCTTAAAATATTTTAGTGTAAACGTTAACATTTGTTTTTCATATTTAAGATAATAAATCATTTTTTGGAACATAGTAAGGCAAAATTTAAGTAAGTGTATTTAAATAATTGAATTATGAAGATCTTTGCCTATATTTCCAAGTCTGATGTAACTTTAAAAGTAAGTGACTTGATTATTGATTTAGTTTGCAGCTAGGATAGCTACTGGTATTAATTAGCAATTCTTGGCTACAATTCCAAATCTGGCTCTTGGGAATTCCATATAATTTTGGCTACTAAAAATATTTGATTGTGGCAGCTGTGTCTTTCAGTTGGTATCTTGTACGAGTATATAATGAAATATCGATGTTGTACTCAGATTATCATTATATTTAAAAATTCTTCGAACTCGTGTATATAAAAGAAGGTTTATGGGTTCGCCATTTTGACTTCTATAATTTTGAGGAAAATTACAGGAATCCTTCACATTTTTATGCTACAGTAGTCGGTCGTTTTTATGAACTCGTCAGGACCGGTAAAACAGTTCGTGAAAAAGAAAGTAAAACACAAAGTTAGAAACAATAAATGACAATTATAACGCGTTTCTTTTATATAATTATTTTTTCCTTGTAAATAAAACATTAGAATTATTTCGAATCCACTATGAAAACACACACAAAATAAGATTCATACTTAATAAAAATTACTTTATTGAATGTGCTTTACCACACAATTTACTAAACATCAAACTGTGCCCGGCTTTATATTTTTGGTGCCAACAGCGAGGTGCTTTGATATATTTTATTTCAAATTCAAAGCAAAGCAGTTGGATTTCATTTTGATGCCATTACCCTCAATTAGTACCAATGCCATTTGATGCCATTACCCTCAATTAGTACCAATGCCATTTGATGCCATTACCCTCAATTAGTACCAATGCCATTTGATGCCATTACCCTCAATTAGTACCAATGCCATTTGATGCCATTACCCTCAATTAGTACCAATGCCATTTGATGCCATTACCCTCAATTAGTACCAATGCCATTTGATGCCATTACCCTCAATTAGTACCAATGCCATTTGATGCCATTACCCTCAATTAGTACCAATGCCATTTGATGCCATTACCCTCAATTAGTACCAATGCCATTTGATGCCATTACCCTCAATTAGTACCAATGCCATTTGATGCCATTACCCTCAATTAGTACCAATGCCATTTGATGCCATTACCCTCAATTAGTACCAATGCCATTTGATGCCATTACCCTCAATTAGTACCAATGCCATTTGATGCCAATACCGTCAATTAGTACCAATGCCATTTGATGCCATTACCCTCAATTAGTACCAATGCCATTTGATGCCATTACCCTCAATTAGTACCAATGCCATTTGATGCCATTACCCTCAATTAGTACCTCAATCAGTTCTCTAACATTTCAATGCCAACTATGCAAAACTTTTTCAAGTTACGGAAGTTTTTCTTCTTTACTATATTTTCGATAGGAAGTACTTCCACTTCACACTGTTTCTTTTTTCAAAAAAAACTTTTTTTCCGAGTTTTTTAAAATCGTCAAGGATTGTTCTTTGGAATTCCATATATTTTTGGCAATTTTTTTTCTAATCATTTTTTCCCGTCTACTTCAGAATATTTTTTTTTTTTTTTAACTGATAAACACATTCATTTCTTCAGCTACGGCAAATCTTTAGCGAAATCTGCTCAAACTCTCACGACAAACGAAGCTTCATGAATTCAGTTCAAATGAAACGAAACCAACAACAGAACAAGAGCATATAAACTTTTCAAGAGTTTTGACCCCAATCTATGTTATAACGTAAGAGGAGGAGAGAAGAATTTTTTTCTTTTTTCGGTATCTTTATGTACGGGAAACACAAAAGAGATAAATTCTACACCACAATTCTCTCCCATTAAATGTCTGATATCCATGTGTTTTCGACTGCAATTCAAGAATGCTTCCACACGTTGTTTCGTTATTCAAGAATGAATAACATTTTCAGGCGTTATATAGAAAGGAATTCAAAAAAATTAAAAAATATCAAATCATAAAAAAAAATCTAAAAAAAATGAAAAAGGAAATTATTTGTTAAAAACGAAAATTCACGAAAAAAGAGAATTTTCAAAATTTTTGTCCTTAAATAGGAGTTAAAATTATCATTCTGTCTATGGTGTCAAGATAGGGACTAGCCACTAATTCGTAAAAACGAACGTCTGCTGTACTTTTTGTGCTGATTTTTATCAGTTGAAATAGATAAATATAAATTAAAGTCTATTTTACTCAAAAGTTTGAAATATTTAAATTTATTATGTGATACACCGATATACCTATCTTTATGGATATGCTGACCTGATCGTCATTAAATTTATAGTAAATTAGTTTTACCCATGCAAAAATAACTATAAATATGAATATGAGATTGTCAATGCCTTTATGAAAATGAAATAGCAGTAAAGTGAACGAAACGTAGGATGTGAATTGCAGATTGTTGGCAATGTGATTTGTCAGACGTTGAATATTTGTGTTAAAAGGGGTCAAGATAAATGCCGGATATTGAAGTCGCACCGAAATATTATTGAAAATAATTGTATAAATATCTATCTTATACTTTTATTTTTCTAATTTTATTGTTTAATTACATTGTTTTCTGAGTGTTTTTTTTTTTTTTTTTTTTTTTTTTAAATTAAAATTTTCCTCCAATTGGGACGCGTCTTTGTACAGAAAAGAATGTAAGAAATATCCGTTAACTTAATGCTAGAATTCAAATAATATTATTATGATCATTTAGGAGACAATAAATGAAGACATGTTAGTTCGCGTAGTTTTTATATTCTGAATAATTTTTAACCAGAGAGGGAGGAAAACATGACTAATAACCTTTTTATCACAAGGTCGCAGTTACCCAGAACATACTAATTTCCTTGGGCTCAATAAATTAAAGGGTGTTAAAGATGACAGATAAAAGAAAATTCCATATTAGTTCGCGTAGTTTTCATATTCTGAATAATTTTTAACCAGAGAGGGAGGAAAACATGACTGATAAACTTTTTATCACAAGGTCGCAGTTGCCCAGAACATACTAATTTCCTTGGGCTCAAGAAATTAAAGGGTGTTAAAGATGACAGATAAAAGAAAATTCCATATTAGTTCGTGTAGTTTTCATATTCTAAATAATTTTTAACCAGAGAGGGAGGAAAACATGACTAATAACCTTTTTATCACAAGGTCGCAGTTGCCCAGAACATACTAATTTCCTTGGGCTCAAGAAATTAAAGGGTGTTAAAGATGACAGATAAAAGAAAATTCCATATTAGTTCGCGTAGTTTTCATATTCTGAATAATTTTTAACCAGAGAGGGAGGAAAACATGACTGATAAACTTTTTATCACAAAGTCGCAGTTGCCCAGAACATACTAATTTCCTTGGACTCAAGAAATTAAAGGGTGTTAAAGATGACAGATAAAAGAAAATTCCATATTAGTTCGTGTAGTTTTCATATTCTAAATAATTTTTAACCAGAGAGGGAGGAAAACATGACTAATAACCTTTTTATCACAAGGTCGCAGTTACCCAGAACATACTAATTTCCTTGGGCTCAATAAATTAAAGGGTGTTAAAGATGACAGATAAAAGAAATTTCCATATTAGTTCGAGTAGTTTTCATATTCTGAATAATTTTTAACCAGAGAGGGAGGAAAACATGACTGATTAACTTTTTATCACAAGGTCGCAGTTGCGCAGAACATACTAATTTCCTTGGGCTCAAGAAATTAAAGGGTGTTAAAGATGACAGATAAAAGAAAATTTCATATTAGTTCGAGTAGTTTTCTTATTCTGAATAATTTTTAACCAGTGAGGGAGGAAAGCGTCAATTTGCTGACATTTTACTAAAAGGTCATCTTTGGCAAGCTGTCCCGAACGTACTAATTTCTTTAATCTCATCTTGAGTTTAATAATCATCAAAATGCAATGTCATACAAAATAAATGCTTTATATTTAACATTTTAAATAATTATTTTCCTAGATAGTATTTTTACATAATTTATATAAACTCTTCGCTAATACGTGGATTCCTTTTGGTTACAGGTTCACTTTAATTAATAATACAATTTCATTAGTGTTAAATGTGGTATTTTTTAATATTTACATTGACAGTCAATGTTATACAGTATATAGTCACATTATACATTGTCCCTGATGCCTTGTTATAAAACTCTAGTTTCAATTTGCAAAAATATTCTAGTTGCAAATATATATATATATATATATATATTTCAGATAATAATTTGATTGATGTTCTTTCAAACTTTGTGGTAAATCCTCTTTCAACTTTGCTTTTTCTTTTATTCAGCTATAGTCTTTTTGAAATCAGATATTTATACAGCAGCTGCTTAAAGTTCCAGCAATATATTTTGCTTTTCTATTTCGATATTATTGAACTTTTATAATACTTGCGCAAGATTCTTAATATCAAGTTAAATATATAAACTTAATTTAGAATCGAAAACAATTGAGCTTTCAAATATTTACCATCCTAATAATAAAAATTTCATTTTTCTAAAATAATAAAACCTTTTATACACAAATTACAAATCATAAAGTTGTTTTCGTGTACATATTTTATTTTTTATTTAGTGACATTTTTCGAATTCTGTTATAATTTTATACTTATTTAGAGAAATGTATTCTTATTCCAATTATATCAGCTTAGACTTTATTTTATGACTTTTCTTTCTGAAAAAATTTTATTAATGCAATTGAAATCATTAATGAGTTTAAATTAAGGTATGTTCATTTAGCAAATGTACTAAAAATCTGTGCACGATTTTTTTTTTTTAAATGAGTAGCTATCTTTTGTGAAATGGTTGGAGTTACTAAAGAATAACTGAATTAAAAGTAAAAAGCTGAATTCATCAGTAGTGGTTTCAAAACAGATATACCAGTTCAGTCACATTAATGTAACCACCTGTCAAATGCCAGTAGAACGAACTGCTGCGAGGCGAAAGGGAAGAAAGTCATTTAGAGTCCTGAATGCGTTCACTGAAATATTTAGCCATGTTGACACCTATATCGTGGCCAGCTGTGCTAGTTACGCTGTGAAGATCAATGCCGTGAATAATCAATCCATCAAGAATATCCCTCAGATTCTCGATTGGGCTTAAGTCATGCAAGTTTGCTGGCCAGGGCAAAACAGTAGTCATCCTGGTGCTCTTCGAATCACGCATGTACACTGCCAGCTGTATGACACCTCGCACTGTCCTGTTGGTAGATGACATCACCCATAGGAAAAACGATAGAGGTGGACATGGATCGCAAGAACAGATTCATAGTTGTATTGATCAATCTTGCCTTTCACACACTCACATTTGTAATTATGAATATTTAAAGTAAATAAACTTAGCGTACGCTCAAAAGAAACAGGTCTGAAGTTCGGTCCTCTGGCTGGGTAAGGTCGACTCAGCCTTTCATCTCTTCAGATAAACTGAGTCTCATGTAGGGTTAGAAACTAAACAATGGGAGTTTCACCTTAGGATGATCACCTAGCTGGGGCATATGATTCGCACCCCATGGCACTTGGTTAAGAAAACAATTTTTTTAATAACGTCGGGCACTGGGTGACTAACTCTTCGCCACAACAATGCCAGAAACTTCTACTCATTTGTCGTTACCCAGTGGGTGCCTGTGAACTGAGCCACGGAGGCAAGTAGCATTGCTTACGCCATACCACCACAAAACCGTTTACAAGGTGGGACACATTCATACATCATATCAGCAGAAAGGACAGAAAAACACAGAGAGAAAGTAACATCCATACCCGAACCGGGATTCAAACCCAGGACCTTCAGCTCAGGAATCAGGAACGTTAATCAATCAGACATCGATCGGCGGAAAACAAATATGAGCATTGTAAGCCTTGACCCACATGGTTTGCTATGCACAAGTTTAGTTTTTTAAACTTCAACGTGATTTCATATGTAACATTGTATCTCCTTTCTGCTGGGTCCTTAAAAATGTAAGTGCAATAAAGTTGCCTACAATTGAAAATATGATTAAAAGTTTATGATAATAATAAAATTTTTAAAACTTCATTCTTACTATTTTTATTTATATTTTATTTTGTCATAATTTTTTTTCAGAAATTTTAACAATTATTTTATAATTTAATATCAAAAGGCACAAAAATTAAACAAAAGATTTAATGTGAAACATTTAGTTTAAATTTTTTTTCATTTTAGAATTAGCTCTATGATATATTTTAATAGTTTTTCATTTCATGATTTTTTTTTTCAATCTATCACAAAAAGATAAAATTAATTTTATTTTGTTAATTGTAATTTTCGAAAATATATAACATTTTTTTTTAGTTCCACTTTATTTTGGATACAGATTTCAGTTACAGAATCCCTTTTCTGATAATCGTTAATTCTAATTAAACTGCAGTATGTAGTGCGTGATATTTAATTGAATCAAGTAGGAAAACACAGTTTTAATTCTAATAAAATGCTAACGCGAGTAAGTACTTTATTGTAGAAGTATTGTGTGTTTTAAAAAAATACTGAACGTGCATAGAATCTTGTTATTATATTCATAAATTAATTTTACTAAAATTAGAAAAATAAACTGCTCTTTAATATATTTCAATTATTTCTTTCATATTTTTAAAGTAATTAAATTTTCCCCCTTTAAATATTAAAAAAAAATTATATTTTAATATATATATAGAGATATATAGATAGATATACTTCAAAATTAAAAAAGAATAAATGAATGCGTGTCCACATAAATAATTGCTGACGAATCGTTTGATTTATATAATCAATCATAACTTTTTAATGAATTTTAAAATGTTCATAAGTTTTTTTTTTTTTTTTTACGTTCTCCATATAGGTGTGGCAGCAATAAATATTTCAATAGGACAGACTATTTTGTCGTACACATGTCACATAATACTAATAAAATTATACAAAACAGTGGTTTTATTGAGCAAAATATAATTGTAATTCATATGAAAATATCTTTAAAAATTGTTAAGTTTTCTTTTTTTTCTAATTTTCTACATGATTTTTAATTTGAAATCAGCTTTTCATATAATAAAACATTAGTTAAGATTGTAAGGAACTTTTATTACTGTCTATAGATTTCAGCACTTGCTTTCCGATTCGAACTTTTTAACAGACTGTAGTCAAAACTGGCAGAAAAGAACCAGTTGGACTATCATTCGCGAGCACGTTGATCTAATCTAATTATAACTTTATCTGTATAATTATGTTAATTAAAATTATTTGTTAAATTTATGCTGCCTAATTAAATCAGTGATCTAAATATATAGTAACCGTTAGGAATCAATTCTAATATTCAATAACTATAAGCTTATCATGATGAAACATTATATACATGACCATTAAATCTGTGGAATTGAAAGTCCTGTGGTTGGTGTAACCATGGGTGTAATGAAATGGAGAAAATTTCCTCCCCCTTTGGATCAATGTCAAAATAGAGGGAGAGGATCCTCTGGTGGTGCCATCTATCGGAGGAGCTTAGAGCAAAGTCGCGATTTCACCTTCGTGGTGTTCTGGTTAAACGAAAAACGTATCCTAGAAACTTAAATTCACATAGCCAACGGTCTAGCGAGCTTGGCTTATTCAAGAAGTATCATAAGTAACAACATGATGAAGTATTAAGAAATGGGGTTTACTAATTAATTAAAAATTTACATCCAAGTCAACAATGGATAAGGGATATCGTACTTTGAAATTACCCATTTGTCTGTGTATGTCGTTGATAGTTATCTGAATTCATTTGTCGTGGCTAAAATTTATGAAAATACATTTAATATTTATAAAAGCAATTCTAAAAAGATGGTTGGTGCATTTGGTTCTCTATTGCTATCTACTGATATAATTTTAACTTATTTTCACACTTAAAAGCTTCATAAGCTAGATTTTATTTTGTTTTGCATGAGCAATATTTGCAAGTGGGATAAGCTGCGCCGAAAACCAAGTACTCTGATAAAATTTAGCACTTGAGTAAATCATTCGATAAGAATTTATTGAGAATATTCAGATGAATGACTGCATAAGCTAGAACTATCAAAAATTTATTTTAATGCAACAAAATCTATATTTTCGGACCCTGAAATTCTCCAAATTGTTTTAATGAATATTAAAATGATTGCAGCTTAAAATTTGTGTTCTACTGTATGCTAAATTTTGAGAGACGAAAATTATTTAGAAAGTAAATTTAACATTAACATTAAATTAGGTAAATATTTGTAGCAAAAATTTTTGATGTTTTGAGCTGTATTTTTTTTATACCTAAGTAATATTTTTTTAATCTTAGCTTTACTTTTTTTTAATGTAACAGCTTAAAAATATTGTTAAATATTGGAACATTATGAACTCAAATAATCACCGCTTTTTAATTGAACGAATATATCACTAAGTTCTTTTTATCAATAATTTAAACACTAGATGGCAGCACTTGCAAATATTGATAAAATATGATTTTTATAACTGCATAATCCAAATAAACAAATTATGAAATTTTTCTTATCTTTTGCCTTACATCGTAATTAAATATATGATTTAATGTTCACTGGCACAATGGTTATTTATTTAATTTTATTTGTATAGAGTGAATATTTTTAGTTAATTAAAGTATATATTTACTTTGAAGCTCGTATTTAAAAGCATGCGGGGAACGGTAATGCAATTTTTAAGATAGAAAATTCGTAATATAGAAAAGCGATATATTAGATGTTAAGATGGTTTATTTTACTCTGAACTACTTTTGTTATAAATGAAATATTTTAGAATAATTTATGTTAATAATGTACTATAAGAAACACAAAGAAAATAAAAGATTCATACTTTTTAAAAAAAAAAATTCATTTTATTGATGTAGCACATACACCAGAGGTGCGCACTATATGAAATGCCATCACTTCGCCCATTACAGAGTTAAATAGGGCAAAAGACCTGAGGGCAGTCGGGCATTAGAATTTTTTTTTTTTTTTCTTGATTTCACTTTTTCATAACCCAATTTTCTAAAACTCAAATCATATTTTGTTTTAAATCTTTACTAGTCTAATGTTTTGAAATCTTTTATGTTCAGTTTCATAGCACAAAGCAGTCGGATTTTTTTTTAAATAACATTGCAATCGCAGGAATGTTCATCCCTCTCATGTTTCTCAGCTAAGCGAAACAAAACTGTTTCTAGCTTATGATGTTTTGTTACTCTACAATATTTTCGAAAGGGAGCACTTTTGCTGGTACTTTTTCTTTTTCCAAGTTTTTTTTTTTTTTTTTTTTTTTTTTTTGGAGTTTTTAAAATGATCGAGAGTCTGTTCTTATGTTTTTGGATTTTTGCCTTTAATATTTTTTGCGTCATCATAACATTACATATATTTTCTTGTATTTTATTTTAGTATAATAATAAAATAAACATAAAAAACATATAATCTTCTGAGCGATTGTTCATTCTTTGTTTTTATATTCATTACAGATTGAAAAAGAAAAACCTACGAATCTACATATTTTGACAATTCAAGTTCCACCATCAGATAATCATTTTACTTTATTAATCCTGTAATTTATTTATTAATAACAATTTCTACACTTAACAAAACTTTTTAAAATTAAAAAAAAAATAGCTTGTGATATATATGAAAACATTTATCTGATTTACAATATATTTCCCAAGTCGAAATTAACTTTCCCATTTGTTTTAACTATGCATGATCATTCTTTATCTGTACTTTAGAAAATAACATTGAAAAAGTAATGCTAAATGTTATTTTTAACGTGCTAGTAAGACATTTTTTTAAATTAAATATGTTTAAAATATTATGACAAAATCAACGTATTTAAATTATTTTATAATCAAAACTCACTAGCCTGCCTTAACGGTACTTAACAACAAACCTTAATTCTCTATTTTGAACACATCAAAACTGATATTAACAAATTAAAATTTAAAAAATAAAAAGGATATTTATATAGTAAACATTTAACATTTATGACCCGAAATTTAGATTTGTTTGCAAATTAAATTTGATTACTAAGCATCTTTTGTAGATATCGCGAATCTAATTACAATATACTATAAATTAATTTTTTTTGAAAAAAATATATTCTAAAATATTTTTGTATTTGATTTCTTATCGAATTGTAACAAAAATTTTAATGGTTTAGTTTATAAAGGAAAAATGATTGTGAGCAGTTCTACAATTTCAAATTATTGATAAAATATGAATAACATGTCATCTGACAAGAGAAACTCGCTGCGCCGAGCTGGCAACCGAATGATTTTTACTCTTTCCTTCGGTTCAACAGTTCGTGGGTTCGAATCCCACATTGTGCATGGTTGTTTGTAGTGGCTCGGAATCCACTTTAAACTGTAGATCTCGGTCTAATTAGCCCTCGTGTACAAAAAATGACAGTAGAGCTGCAAACAAAACCAATCCAAGAGAAACTCACTGCAGTATGGTCACCTGGCCGAAACCTATTTGTTATTGATATTAATTCTTAGTACGTTTCAATTTGATTTTACTGGCACAAGATGGGACCGGTTGTGCCGAAAATTAAGTAATCTTTGATAAAATTAAGTGCTTGAGTAAATCATTGGGTAAAACCTAATCAAGGATATTGAGATGAATGTTGGGAAGAGTGACTGAATATACAATGCTTCTATAAAGCATTATTTCTAAAACTACACAAATAACGTTCTACACATGGTAAGTCAATTTAACTCCTACTTTTTTCTCTATCCCTTTTCATTGAACTAGTCTCGCTTTACTTTGTTTTCAATAGCATGCTTCTATATAAATATCTTGAATTGATCAACCTTTCTAAGAAAATTTCATATTTTTTATAAATTTTGTTGATTGGTTAAAACTAAAATGCTCTTGGAGAAAGAATGCCAATAGAGTAGGTAATTATATAAAGGAAATAATTTAAAGTAGGATAACAAATTACTTGTTTTTAATAACTTTCATTAGGAAGTAATATAATAAATATTTTAATACAGAGATACTAATCTTAATATTTAGCATTTAAAACAGTTTTCAAATATTTAATAGAGTAAGTATATTTAATATTTGACAAGCTGATTAAAATCAAGTTTGAAATGGTTAATAGATGAGAAGATCCAAAGAACTTCAAAAAAAATTTTTCATCAAAAATACTTCGCTTTTTGTATGAAAAAAATATAAATTTAACAACACTGAATGTAAAAAATCAGGGTAAGATTTATGAGCAATAAAACATAAAACCCTGATAAATCAAAATTTTTAAGGGAAATGGATATTGAGTTTGGTTATATGCAAAGAAAAATCATGATAATGCAAATTTTTGAAAAAGAATTTTAGATAAAAGTTATTTCATAAAAACAAAGGGAATACTTTTGCTGCAGTTAATGAATTTCAGAATCTACAGTATAAGGAAATATTTCAGCTAAAGATACCCAGATCACGATAGAGTGATAGTAAAGACAAGGGAATTAATTCATCCAGGAAGAGTCTATAAAATTGTCATAACAGTGACAAAGTTGTCTAAAATGTTTTTGCTTCACAGAAACAGATATTTGGCTTTAAATTCCAAGCACACATTGAGGAAAATAAGAAATGCTTCATTTAAACTTATACAAAATCAACTGCACTAGAATTTTAAAAAAATTGCTTCATATGAACAAGCTAAGGTGTGTGTGGCTCACACTCACACTTCCTTTCCTAAATAGATGTCATTAATGCATTGGACATGAAATATCCTGACAACCTGCGATGTTCAATTCCACTAAATGGCAAAGAAAAATATGGATGTACGATGAAATTTCCTTCTATTCTTCAAAGTTGTCTTTTTGGTGCAGACTAATGTAATACTTATCAATGGCTCATTTTTCTATCAAGACACAACTTTCAGTTGTCCTGTAAGGTATTCAATTATAAGTCACTATTACTAAAATATGGAAAAATACAAATACACAGCAAAGGTAGTATTTTATTTCCCTTTCTTCCCTCAGGTCCTACATGCTTTATGGTTTATAAAGGAATTTTCCATCCAACAATTACTTATCCCTCCTGGCATTTGAAGTAAATGATTCCAAGTTTCACTGGATCTAATTCTACATTATTTCTAGTTGATTGGGTACTTAAGGAATGTGGTTTATCATCAACATGATATAACAATAATTAGCATAGAAAACTCCATTATGCTTCATGTACAAAATATAGATCCTGCTAATTTCCAATAAATAACATGCATTTGAATGTTTTGAATTTTTTCAAGTGCACAACAGACTGCATCAATGAATTTTCCTTACATTGTTTTCGGCATAATAAAAGTTTTTGATGTTTTGTTTTCCTTTTCATTAAGCATAAAAGTATATTTTTAACATTACTGTTTTTATCAAATAGGGTTGGTTTGATCTCAATGCGATGAAAAGAAAATCTAGACACTAAAAATTCTCATTGTTCATCCATTTTGAATTGTCATTTCCTTTGACAGTATTGCCATATTTTAAAACAAAGTATCACCTTGTATTAAATCAAAAAAGCAGCTATAATCAATCTGTTTAATCACTTTACAGCACTAGTTTAGATATTTTCACAAATTCTAATGGAGTGCATATTTTTATACAAGATCTATTAATTAAATGAAAAATTGTTTTCCTTAATGAATCTAATACAACTTTTATATTTTAGAAAATAAATTGACGTGAATTACAAACTTTCACAAACTAAATACCTAAGATCATTTTCTATCTGCAATCAAATCTATAATACATGTCCCTTTTAACTGAATCTATCTAATTAAAAAACAGAAATGTTGAAATTTCATACTAGAGTCAGAACTTTTATCAACCCCCAATTTTTTTTTTTATTTATTTATTTAAAATATCACTTTAACAAAAGATTAAAATTTTTATATATTAATTGCAAGCTAATCTAAATTCAAGGAATTTTTGGAAAAATGCTAAATGAGGTATAAATTATAAATGAATAACTTATACAAATTGATATAATTATATTTTATTTAATTTCTGATATAATATCAACATAACTATAATAATTACATAACTTTTTTTTTTTATAAAAACTGAGTTATCAACTAATAAGCCCACAAATATATAATTAACAAGTGAAGTAAACCAATACACAATTATGCTTATATTTTTAAAATAAAGGTTGTTAATGAAATGCACAATTTAAATTGTAATAGAGGTACTATTTACAATTAAAATTCCTGGATAAAACTATCTGTACAAATTTATAGATGATATACACAATGCTTTCACAATTTAAAATCCAGATGAGCAGAAATGACATAAAAAAAATGAATCTTTCAAATTATATTACAAAAACGTAAAATGCATTATCACACTTTTAATTTATAGTAGCTGTAAAGACATTTTAAATTAAAGTAGTTGAATTATGATTTAAGCAGATAACTACTTTATAATAATGGAATGCTATTTAGAACATGAAATTTTATATAAATCTAAATATAAAAGGTTAAGAATGTTTAATATAATCTATTGAATACATTAATGCATGAAACACTATTCAATAACTACAGTAATTGAAAAATTTGAATAAGCAATAAAACATGTAACTACACTATAAAATGATTCAATGTTTAATTAATGCAAAACAACTAAATTAAATTAAAATTACAAATCATAAAAATAAAGTGAGCAAACTTGATCACTGCATCACATTGTGGATATATAAGAATGCAAAAAATTTTACATTCCATTTAATTTCGAAGGAAAAAAAACCTCAGCAAAATTTTAAAATATTTGAGCATCATAGTAACTTTTTATCATGCAACTAGCATGAAAGACAAAATATTTAAAATGCAAAATAACACAACAAAAAACACAATTTACATGTAAATGCATACAAATATTTACTATAAATAACAAAGTTAGCAACAATGAAAAAGCTAATTACAACAATGTATATAGATAGTTGCAGCCATTAACTACCGTAATCTATAGTAAATGCACTAACACTTAAACGATTAAAAATGAACGTTTTCATAGCAGTGAACTAACAATAAAAACTTGAACTGACAACAAATAACCAACATGACTATTCAAATGTGGAATTCTGAGTTGATATAAATAAGAAAGAGATCTACAATAAATGTTTTCAATACACACAGGTTTTTAAATCAATAAAACAAACATCATCCATTTTTTAATAAAATAGTAAATTCTTCACTTCATGTCTTTCAGAAATTCACATTTTGTCCATTATATACAGATCACTTTTAGAGTTCCATTCTTTTAGGTCAAGAATGGGGTGGTTACATGGCACTTTCTACACAAATTCATTAGTCCCTGGTGATGTTAGAGGCTCTAAGCTCTACAAATAAGAAATATTTTAATTAGATTTACATAAAGTACACAGATGCTGTGGTTATTGTATTTTAAACACAGAAATTTTTGTAGATACTGCATTTAAAATCTCCCAAAAAGTTCAACTTTCTGATCATATAAATTTATAAGAAAACTTAAAGAATTTGTAGAGGCATTTTAATGTAATTTTGTTCAGTTTCCAAACATAGCAGTTAATTCTGACAATTTTTGTTCTGTTTTCTGACTGTTAAAAAGATATAGGTAAATGGCAAAAAAAAACTTTTTAGAAAATACTGTTTTGGAAAATTTGTTAATTTTTAAGACATTGAAGAATCCAAATTTTAATGTCATTTAACAAAAATATTATTTAGAAATAGCATAGCAGGAAGCTTAATGCTTTTGCAGGGGATTTCAATACTTACTGCATAAATTGCCTTCAGAACTTTTCATAAATCGAGCATTACATTCACGTGTTTCAAGGAAAGAAATTCTGAAAACTTCCAAGCTCACACCTCAATGGATATATATTGCATATAGAATAAGGTAGAGCAATTCTAATATTGAATAGGTCAATAGCAGCAGGAATTTGAAATCTATAACACTTTCAATCTGAATAGTGCTATATTTACTATTCGGCCACAGTGAGCTCGTGGCATATCATTTGTAAATTTTAGGTTAACATTAAAAACATCAAGTCTTTATAACTTTCTTAGAAAAACAAATTTTCTCTCAAAATATACAACTATTTAATACTATTAATATATAACTATCAAAATAACAGAATCATGTTGATAAGTTTATATTTAATGACTATCTGGAAAAAAAAATTGCAAATTATTTTTATAAAATGCATTTGTTGTTTTAGTTATGCATTCATTTAAAATAAACATTTCCTTAATATATATAATATGTTTGAAATTATTTTTCAGATAATATACTTTTAGAAATATCTCGCTTTTAAATTTTATTTAATCAATAGTTTTTCAATAAAAAAAATTCAAAAATTGCTCAGAAAATATAGAAAACAAATTTAACTTTTAAAAAATAGGATAACAATTCTGTGTGAATTGAAAATGGGTATATATAAAGACTTAATGACATAACAGCAGATATTACTGTTTTGGAATAAAACATAAATGGAACAGGTAAATGGCTCTTATACAAGCTAAATCATAACACAATTTTTAATTTAAAAAATTTAATTTGATATTTCTTAAGAAAACTTTAATTTAGACATTTAGTTCATTAAATATCTAAATTAAAATGTTCTCTAAGAATTTAGATATTATAGTACAATTCTATAACTGCAAATATAATTAAAATAAATACTTGAACTAATACTTTTATCTTTAAAATTTATTGTAAAAAATGCTCTTATAAAACTTAAATTATGTAAGACAACAAAGAATTAATCTCATAGTCTGCAATAAAATTCAGGAAGCACTCACTGATGCTTAATTAATAGCAAATATGAAAACTATAAAGCAAAAAATAGCCTTTTCTTTCTGTAATTATTTACTACTGTTACTTGTGTATTGTTATAAGACTGAAATTATAGTAGCCAAAATGAAGTTAATAAAAATTAAAACATACAAAACTTTTTGCTAACATGAATTAAATCCTGCATTAATATTTTACACATTTAATGTTTGTAAAAATATATAAAATTATTCTAATATAATATTTACATAAATGAAATTATTTTAACATGACATTTATACATAAGAAAGGATTATAATACAAGAGAAAAAATGTGCAATCATTGAGCGATACAATTATTTTTTACAAAAAAATTTTAAACATAGTTCAACAATCATTTCTATGATTTATAACTAATATGAAAAGTACTTAAATTTGAAATGAATGAAAATTACTCACTGATGGGTAAGATCTTGCTGGTTGATACTGATTCTTTTCCAAACTAAATTGATCCTCTGTAGTTTTCCTGTAGACAGGATTATCAAAATTCATACTAGTGATATTTCGTCTTAAATACTGCTTATATACACAAAAGCCAACCTAATGGAAAAGTGGTAAAGACAACATTATAATTGCATGAAATCAGAATAATAATTATGGTATTAAATTAATGAGAAAAATCTTAAACATTATTTCATTTATTTTAAAATAATGAAAAATAAGTAATACTATTTTAAATATTTATATTTAGTTAAATACGTAAACAAGACATGAACTACTGAAAACTGAACTATTACACTGTGTAAGAAATAATTAGCAAATTTCATGAAGGAAAAATATCACTTTTTGTAATCTGAATAAAAAATATTTAATGTATTAGTTCTAATTAAATTACATTTTAGTTCAGATAAATGCAAAAAAGTATAAACACCATTTATATTTAATTTTATTATTCTAAAAAATTGCATACCTTAAATTTTCTGGAAATTTTTTCAAATTATTTTTTAAAAATAGTTGTTGTATGAATACGACATATTTTTCAAATATGTCATATAACTATAACAATCAAAACATAAATTATCAAAATATTTACAGATAAAGGTTTATAAACAAAATTTCAGACAATATAAATAATTAAAAATACAATATTATACAAATTATCTGAATTTATTAAAAAAGTATCATTAACATTGAAAGAAACTGATATGCAACAAATCTTCAGAAAAAATCTAAATATTACTATCAAATTTGTAATAATGGAAGGCTGTGTAATAATGAATATTACTAATATAATTTGTTTTTAAGTTTATAGCTTCCTAATGTTGTATACATGATAAAAATTATAGAAGGATTTCTTTGGAAATCAAACAAAATACTATTACAAGTAAGAAAAATATTTTACAATTAAAATTTTTTAAAAGGATAATGAATATGTGGAAATAATATACTAAGTATTAATAAAAATATCAAATTTTGTTTAATTGTAACATGATTTCTAACGAAAAAAAGTAAAACTATCTATACTAAAATCACATTGACAATAATTTTATAACTTAATAGTGAGAAAGTTTTTCAAGATGCCAAACAGATTTTTCAAGATAACAACCACCATTTAGATTAGTTAAAAGTTTGTCAAGCTTTAGTAATAAGTAAATATGAAGTATAAAATAAATAAAACTGACACACGGAAAAAGAATATGATAAATAAATATAAAAAGTATTCAACATAGTCTTAAGAATTAACAGCTTTCCAATGGTATCAGAAAAACAAGTTATTTTCAAGATCAGTATCAGCCTTAAATTATTTAATGAGCTAAAATGACAAAATATTAAGAAGAATCTAAGGAAGACAAAATGTTTACATTTAAGAAAAATTAATGAATGACCTACAACCCAGCAAATGTGAGAAATAAAAAATAATCATACTGAGAGTTAAAATGTTTAATTATCAATATAAAATATTTGCCTCATACTTCATAATGCATCCACATCCAAGCTTACTGAAAAACATATCCTTTAGCTTTATTTTTATTAAATTTGCTTAATATTTTGAATCTAAAATACAGCTAAATCTTTTATGATAAAAAAAATTGTCTTTTTAATTCAATAAATTTTAGAAATGACATTATATATATATATATATATATATATATATATATATATATATATATATATATGTATATATATGTATAGAAAGATAGATATTCAATGTAAAAATATATTCTTAAAATGTTCAGACAAGTATAAAAAAATTTTCATTTCTGTCCCCCCCCCCACACACACACAGAAATGTGTAATTATGTTATAAAAAATTTTAATTTTCATAAAAAATAAATTGTTATATTTTTATTAATTAAGAACTTTAACAGTAAATGTAAATCAGCATAATAATTTATTCTTAGTTTTACATAAAATTTACTTTCCTAACTAATTTATTTATTATATAAACATAATTTATTTCAATTAGAAAAAACATTGATACTAATTCCAAATATAATTTGTGCTTAGTTTTAAATAAAATTTATGTTTCCAAACCATTTTTAAATTTTAATAAAAAAGTAAATTTTTCACAGGATTAACTATTGATGACAAAAAATGAAGAAAAAAATTACCAAAGCAAGGACTAATGTCAATCCACTAAGAACTCCAATAATGATGCCAGCAATTCTTCCTGAATCATCTATGACTTCTTTTATCTCCTCCAATGTTTCATTCATTAATAAGGAATGCTGAGATGGTTGTATCACTGTAGGTGAAAATGATGACTCAGTACTAGAATTATATTCATTACTAATAGTGGTGCTGGTGGACATTTCTGAAAAGAAAAATTGCTAAGTTAATTTCCTTAAAAATAATCAGTAATATAAAATCAGAAAACAATATATCTGAATACATGAATACCAAAGATCACTACTACATAAATTAATATTTGAAATATTTTCATTTAACAATTACAAAAACAACTCTTCTAAATAATAACAAAATATAAAATCATAAAAAATTAATTTATAAAAGAAAAAAAAATGAAGACCTTTGCTAACTTCTTGAGTGAAATAACAAGTTATTTACAGTATAGAAAAGACTATTTATTTAGACATTTTAATAAAATAAAAACTCAAGTCTAAAATGATAATTTTTTATAGAAAAATTTATTCCAATACAAAAAATTCAACTATTAATTTATAAAAAAAATAATTGTTACTTTTCCTTTAAGTAAAAAAAAGGTATAGAAAGAAAGTAATTTTCTCAATCATTTTTTCGAAACTTTTCTTTTAAGGAAAAAAATATAGTAATATATAAGAATACAAAAGTAAAAAATATTTTTTATATTATGCTAGTGATTTCCATTTTTAATTATATGCTTGAATTGTTTCTCATGGTTAACAAATATGCAGAATCATTTACAGCATTTATTACATTCCTAAAAAAACCTTTAACATTAGCTAAATTAGAAATCTTTTATAAAAATTTATTATTACATAGAATTCTAAGTGGCATGCATTTGTTACAAAACATTTCATTTTAAAAAAGATAATACTTTGTATAAAATGGTTAACATGACAAAAGACAAAGTAAAAATAATAAATTTATACAAGAATGAATTTAAAAAATGCTGATAAATTATGTAAATAGAGTAAATACTGTAAATTAAAAAATTTAGCTTGTAATCACAAGTAAACTATTTCTGTATCCATAACTTTTTGGGATAGAAAAGAATATACCAAATCAAAAAGAATGTAAAAGTGCAGTTTTCCAAATAACCTTTTCCCTACTATTGGTTCTCACAGTAATGATAACTATATTTACATTTTAGATATTATGCACTTTCTATTCACAAAGATCATTCTAAACATTGGAATATACTATTATTTCTTAAAGTTGTGGATAAAGCAAAAACTCTAAGGTTGGAAACAAAAAATTGTACAAGTTTGACAAAAATTTATTTGAAAATAAAAAAAAAAAAGAATTATTGTAACTAAACTCAAAAGAGCAATAGAAAATTTTAATATTTAATATATAAAAGTATTTATTAAAATATATGTGGTCAGGGGAAACAGTGTTACTTGCATCTGTGATATATTTAATTCACATGTGCCACTGGGAGGCTGCTATATGTAATAACAATTATGGCTAAGGTGGTTCAGAATAACTTGAACTGTTTTGTACATTTGTATTAATTTTTCTAATCGAGGCAAATATAACAACATTTTGTCATTTATGTGCTTAAGAAAAACTATTTATTTAAAGTAAAGTAAATTGGATAAAAGATCTGATTGTCAAACTTTTCAAACAGCAAACAAACCAACAAGAATATGAATATCTACTTAATAATTTTTAATACCTCATTTCAAAGTTTTAACAAAAGAAGACTACACATTGGCAGAGCTTATGTCGCTCACAATAATTATTCCCCTGAAATTTAATGTAAGCAAAAAGTTTTATCATTTTCCAGAAATCCATACATATTACTTAACATTTTAGTACAAATGGCAACAGAATGCAATATTTATCAATCTTTACCATATTAGTTTTATTAGAGGGATGCTGCCAATGAGACTAATATGGAAAAGAAATATTTTATTTGTTCTATTACATATTAATAACTTTTATGATTTATTAAAAAAAATTTCAAATACCTTCATTTTAAGTACTTACTATATAAATAGATTATTATAAATAGAATATAAATATTTTTTTTAAATTATTTATATTTTTTCACAATTTGTACTTCCTTTACTTTGTGCAATAGCCATCAAGGCATATTGAGACTGATATAGAAAATATGATTTTGAAACAGTTGACAAAGTTTTTTTCAAAAATAAGGTAATGATTTTTGTTTTATGACATGTCAGAAAAAGATGAATTATTTTAAAAAGAATAATTACCACAAATATTTTCTCATGATATATTTTAAAAAATTCCAAGGGAGAATAAATCTTTCATTCTGTCTTTTCATATTTTAAGCTAGGAATAGAATATATTTGTCTATAAAATTCATAAACAATGTTTTTTAATTAATGTGATGACACATAACAGTGCAGTGCAAAGATACTTCAGAATGTTATGAAAATTAAAAGATTTAGCCATCTTTAATATATCAACTAAACTTTGCTATTGATTTAGTTTCCAACCTCCAAAGAAACGAAATAAGATGAATGAAGTGCAATGAAAGTATGGTAGTTAGGTAGTATGTTTTCACTACTACCAAAGACAAATATGAAGAATATTCTGACATTAACACATTCAATACCACTAACAAGATGGAACATCAGCATAGTGCCACCTCACACGCCGGCAACATTCTGGGAGGACAATGGACTGTGAACTTCATTGTGACTTGTGCGACAACAACTTGTGTGAGTTTTATACTTCATTTTTATTGTGGCTATGAAGATTGAATGACAAGGTTTTTGAGGTATGTTAATGAACCATTATTTTTATATTTTCATGCATGCCTGTTTTAATTTTTTTACATGCATTTTTAAAAATGGCTGATAGTACATTCAGCTCCTGAGGATGGATATATAAATTTCACTGGCAGTGAACGTGTTAATATATGGAAATTAAAATAGTTAGTTGATTGATAAATCATTAAAATATTAATATTTGCATATATAAATGAGAGGAAGTTAAATCTAATTTCCTTTATTAATAATGAAAATAATTTTAGAACTATATATATATTTACAAATAGTGAAATATATAAGAGATATAAATTTTTAAAAAATTTCATTAGGATATAAATTCAGAAATAACTTTTATAAAATAAACATATTTTGAAAAGAAAAGTATTGACTAATTAACCAAAAAATTATCTCAATTTTTTTTTTTTTTTTTTTTTTTTTTTTTACAATAAAAAAATTGACACAAATTTAAAGGATAATTTTTAACAAAAATTAGTTTAAGCAATTTTGGCTATTTAAGAAAAATTATGTAGGGAAAATCTGATTCAGTTTGGTTGTTATTCAGTCATTTTTCTATACAAAAAGGACAAATTACACCAGACAAGCAATTTTACATTAGCGTGGTTGTTACCTATTTCAAACAAGGACTATTTTTAACATTACCCAAGGAGCAATACAGGGTAATTAAAACAATTGTGCATTGTTGGCTCCACCACCTTTTCTGGAGCAATTATAACATGAAAAACGCTAAAGCCCAAGGCAGACAAACACAGAAATGGGATATCAAGGTGTTAACTGATCACACAGCAGCAATCACCCTTTACACTTGTAATCAAGTGTGTGCGCTCCCGTCACTAAAGGATCACATATTACTAATTTAAAGGTGAGAACACAGCCTGAATACAGAAGGTGAGCCATTTAACTGCCAACTTGGCTAACAAAATCTAGTTTCAATACAAATTTAACAATTACTTAAGTGCATTGACATCTTATCTTTTTGTTATTATTTTTATCTGTCATTTAAGAAATAAGTCAAACTGTATTGATTCATTAATTTTAAAAAACAAACTTCCAAATATAATTCAAAATACTATCTAAATCAGTAAATTACAACACCAAAACAGATTTCTTAATTAAAAAATGAATTTGTTTATAAAAATAAGATTTTTAAATTGTAAGTTTGAAATTTTTCACTAATTTAATTTGAAGTAAAAGATATCTGAGATTAGAGTGTTTGAAAGTTCAAATTCATTTTAAGTTTAATTTAAAATTTGGAAACTTGAAATTTCTTTTGATTTATGTATCACAAGTAAATGGTATGGTAAATGGAAAAAAAAAGAAAAGAAAAGAAAAAAATTTACATTTTTTTCAAAATTTTTAGCCAGATTTCTGTCAAATGATAAAGATTAGATGAATTTATTCACTTTTTATAATTTGGTACAAGTGTGTAATAAATATTATATTATGTATCAAATATCATATTAATTAAATAAAATACAGAAATTTTAAAGTACATATAATGCCCACAGATTAATTATAAATAAATTATTAAAATAAATAATATTCATATTACTGATTTAGTGCAATTGTGGGATTATCGATAACCGACTAGAAAACATACAAGACTTTAAAAATATGCTCCATTGCTCGAATAAAAATTAAGTAATATAGAAAATGATATTATTCATTTTAAGATATATTGCACAATAGTAAACATCTGATTAGTAAAATTATGTAAGATACTATTTTAAAGGTGTGTTCCCATTTAGTTGACTAAAAGCTAAACATTTTAAAAGCTGATGTTATTTTTGCTACTGATTTAGCTTTGTTGTCTAACTGTTGACCCTTCCCCAGTAGCCTTACAAAAGATGCTTTTCATAAGTATGTGCCAATACAGAATTAATTCAAATATTATTGAATTGGTTTCATTTGGTTGACGCTTTATATGCAGCATTTGCAAACAAAGGCTAATATCACCAGGACCTACATCTTATAATGAACTTTAAACCACAATAAACATTCACACCCAAATTAAGACCTGAAGCTACAGTTAAATTGAAAGCTACTAACCTTTCAGTAAAATATGATAAGAAAAACTCATATATAAGTTATTGATCAAGAATAAAGAAACATTTTAGCTATTTTTACATTATACAATATATATAATTTTAAATTATGATAATTGTTTTTCTAATATTTTGGCCTGTAGTATAAATGCTGGTAGGTATACTGAAGAAAACATTAAAATTTTCTAAATCATGATACAGTCAATATAAAATTATATACAACTGAAATTTTAATTGGTGACAAAATTTAAAATACCACCAATCTATGAGATGAAACAGAATTTACAACATCATCAGATGTATTTACTAACGTTAAAAGATCTAAGAATTTTCAATGATTGAATTATGACACACTATTGCCTATTCTGAAATATACAGCAAAATCTAATCTGAAAACAATTTTATTAGATTTGGCCATTAGCATTCTTGATTCCTAGAATGTTGATCCACGATTAGAATCCCGATTGAGGCAAAGATGTCCCCCTCCCCCCGTTTCTTTTTCTTCTGAATGAATGTCGCTCACCCTATAAATGGGTTTGTGGTAGTATGACGTGGGTAATGTTGCTCGCTTCCATGACTTGGTTCACGAGTAATGATAAATGAGAAGCACTTTCTGGTTTTGTTATGGTGAAAGATTGTGTGTGTGTCCCCCAGAGACCTCTTATTAAAAATAAAATTTTAAAATATTACATAAAATTGTTTGAATTGTGAAATATATCAATAAAGAACACATTACAGCACATTTTAGGATAGATTAATTCAGATGTTATTCTTATAAAATTAATATTTGATGATGGTATATGTTTAGTTTAGTTTGCTTGTTAATGACAATTTAATGAATTGTAATTGTGTTGCCAGAAACTCAATCTAATTTGTGTTATCAGTTCAAAACTTCCTAAATTATAAATACAAATACTACAAAAATATTTGAATTTACATTACAATATAAATAAAATTTGCATTCCAATTATTTTTTCTTTTCAAAATATAAAAGGCAAATGTAGAGAAGTGATATAATCATTCATTTTCCAAATAACTATGAAAATGTTGAAAACATGTTGTCAAAATTTTACTTTTTTAATGTGTACCTAAATAATTTAATACAAAGTTTAAAAAAAATTATTTTTACTATACTTTATAACAAAAAATTAAAAATTTTTTGCAATAAAATGTATTTTTAAGCGATTTTAAAAAAATTTTTCGCAAAAAATTATAAAAATCCTATTTTATAAATTAAAAGGATTACTTTAACCTGCATTTAAAAAATTATTAAAATTATAATATTAGCATTTTTAAAACAAGTATTATGTACCAATATATTAAAGGACTTTCTTCAACATAAAAACTGTGATTCATAGATAATTTCATGCCACTGAAAATTGATTTAGATTTCATACTTTATAAGGTAAAATAATGAGATACCTGATTGCAATGAAAACACTCATTGAAAAAAAAACATTTTGTTAAAACATTAAATCCAATTTATACCATTAAATAAATAATGCATAATTTAAATTTAGTTAACTTTGATATTTGCATTCTGCTATAAAATTTGCAATGTAAGTTTTTTTTTTTTTTTTTTTTTTTTTTTCGCCTGAAACTTTACAATTTTTCTTTTAATATTAACATAAGATCCATATGAGAAACTTGCACTTTTTCACGTTACGTATGTACATTTATATTTGAGAACCTATAATACAAGTTATTTGGTGAAATATATCATATATTTACCTAATTTTATTTACATTTTTCTAAGTAAACAAAAAAATGTCAATAATGAAGTTAAATAATTTAAAAACAAATCGATACCAAAACTTTGATAAATAAGTTAAACTTTTTTAAAAGAGATTTAATAAATGTAATTTTATGAACTGCGCAAACAATTCAATAGATAATAAAAGCATTGCAATTGACATTCAAAATATTAGATTGAATTTCTTCGTTAAACATACATGTAAACAAACGAAATAACGGAAAAGTCAGTAAAATCATAAAACGATTCTGTGAATGTCTGGAATGAGTAATCAATAGGGGATTACCGGTGATAGGATCATCTTCGGCGAGAGCACTTCGCAAAGCGAGGAGATACAGAAATAGTAAACAATCCGAAGGGAGAACCATCTTGAACTGCGCAGACCAGCAGCTGAGTCGGAACACCCCTTCCGCTCTTCTCCACAGCGCCTTCTCATTGGCAAAGGCGGCAGAAAAAAATATCGCCAGGTGCAAAAATCGAATTTTGTAGCCTTCGAAAGTTGAAAGCACTTGGTAAACATTTTGCGTCATCACGGTTATTTAGTAATGTAACTAATTGTTCGTTCTAATTCGAATCACATGCGTTTGTATCATGGTTCTTTCCTTTATTTAACTTTTTCTCAATTTTTAAAATAAATTGTTTCTAATCCACTGAAAATCAAATTCTAGTAATTCACAATTTTTTACATCACTAGTATTTATTTTATAATCATAAGTAAAAAATTTATGATATAATCATAATTAATAAAATCATAATTTTTTTATATATGATTATAAAATAAATATTAGTGAATCGGTGAAAAAGCTAGCTGAAATAGTTAGTAAGACGTTTATTTTCCACACACATTTTAAGCATTCCAAGAAATTTACACTCCTAAGTTTTGCAGCATTTAATTCATTATGTCAGACATTCATAAACGATTTTAACTTCGTATGCATATGCGTTTTCATAAAATTTTCATAGTATCACAAAAGTGCGAGTTATGAGTTAATAATTTTTTAAATTTTAAAACGAAATCTGCACTTAAAATTGTATTATTTAAAAATCTAATTTTTTCGTTAATGAAAATTTTTCTTGAAAGCTTACTTGTTTATTATCATGCTTCAATAATTCACTTCAAATGAAGATTGATGAAAAATTTACATCGCTTTTAGTCCCCTAAAAATCTTACGTTAATTAAGTGACAATTAAGATTACCATGTTCTTGAAGGAAAATGTTTAATCTTACAATACGTAACACTAACAATAAAACAGGGATTATTTTATAATTTTTTGAATCATTACAAAACACCCAAATATTTCACATAATGATTCTTCCAAATGTTTATATGTATCAATTTTGACTCTTTCAATGAGCGGCGTATTCTTTCCTAGTAGTATATTGGTATTATAAATATGACTATGTAATAAGGCATTTGCTAGAAAAAAATTATAAAACTAAGTTTGTATATATGATACCTAAAATTTTTAATCAATAATAAATTAAATTAAACTACTTGTGCAGTCAAGATTATTTATTAGATTTTTATTATTTATTAAAACTGATAGCTTTCAATAAAAATGAAGATTAATATATATATATAAAGAGATGTTAAAAGATTAAAATTTAGATTGATAACATTAAATTTTATATTATTCTGCTCTTCTTATATTTCAAACACATACGGAAGTTTGATTTTCTAAAAATGAAGTTTAAGAAATAATCTGTATTAAATAAAAACGATCGAAAAGAATCGAGCAGTTTCGAACGAGTCTAAAATAGCACTTGATCCTAAAATAGGGGTTATCTGTGAACAATTTCGCGAAGTTGAAACTTATCTAGAACCGCAAAAATTGGCGTGATTATGTAAAAGAGATTGGGCTTAATCGAAGGTCGAGGTTTCTTTCACCTATTGCTCAGTTGCAAAAATTCTCTGAGTCATTCTTTTCATTGAAGCAAGAGTAAAACTCAAGGTCGATTCAATTGGACGCCCAATGGGAATGGAGGAGGAACGATGATAATGAAGTAGAAAATTCTCAACACATATTTCTTTTCCGCAGACGTCTGCTTGGAACCGCTTTGTCAAAACGCAGTGCAAAGAAGCACGCGCGTCACGTGGGCGATGATACTGGAAACAATACGCTCTAAATTAAAGTAATTGGCATTCAAAATTTCTTAAGTAATAATACATCGTCAACGCGACATGAGGAATAAAAAAAGCTGTTAAGAATATTAGAATTAGTTCAAAAATAATTTTCCAATTTAACAAATAAATTTAGGAAAAAAGAATATCTGCAGTGTCTAATACAGATATATTAAAGGAAATTAATGCGATTGTTAATTTTCCTATTGAATAACACAAGTGATTTAGATTTGATCAAATACTAAGCTTTAGATAATGATGGACTTATTTACACATTTAGTTTCTTTTGTTATTGACTTTATTGATTATATAGCTGTTTATAAACATAACAAATATCTGAAATAAAACTGTGCAGGACAAAATATTTCCAAAGAAAAGGGAAAAAAAAAGCACTGAACAATCCATAACTGAATATTTTAATTCAAATTTGAAAAAGGTACACCCAAATTTTTCCTTTGACATTTTTTGCGGACTTTAATATAACAGGAAAAGCAGTTTTGTAAATAATTAAAGAATTAATGTATATATGTATCTTGTATGGCAAATGATATAAATTAATATGCAATAACATTATTGCTTTGGTATTTGTTGTAATAATTGTTAATTTAAGCAAAAAGATTAATTAAATTATTTTTTAAATAAAACCATTTTTCCCACTTGGAGATTGCATTTTTTTATTCAAGAAATGCAATGGTAAAGATTTGAGAATTTTAATTTATATGGTTTTTTCCAGAATATGTTCTATTAAATATTTTTTTCTGGATTATAAATTTAGTATTTTAAGTATACTAATATTAACATATTCCTGAAATAAACACACACATCATTTAAATTACCATCAGAATTATCTTTGCAAATAAAAAATTCACAACAGGGAATATAATTTGAAACATATTGTTTATCATGATTTACTCAACAATTTAAACAATTCAGAGAATTAAAATATTATGTACATCAAAGATAAACTTTAATAATTTGGCTCTTTTTATACTAGAAATTAAAAAAAAAAAGCAATTAAGATCAGAAACTAGACTTTTATTTGATACGTCAATAAAAAATTAAATTTATTAATAATTTGATTAAAAGTTTTTTTACAAATATATAATTTAGTTCAAAATTTCTTTTTTAAATGATGTATTTAGATATAACTATTTTTATTTCTAAAAATTTAGTGACAGTTTAAAATATGTAACCATTTATAATAGCTCTTTTATGAATGTAGATTTTTAAGTAATTATTGCAATTTTATATTTTTGCTTCAGTTCAACATTTAAAATATTTAATTTATTTTAGTCATATTTTAATTTATTCTAATTATCTATAATTAATTATTTCCCTAGCTAAATATGAGTGGTTCTTTACTTTCCTTGAATTAATAAAATTCATTAATTTCAACTCAAGTAAAAGATAAATTATTTGTAGTAATAATTTATCTTTTACAAGCTTGAAATCAAATTCCATGCTGAACTATCAGCATGGAATTTGATTTCAACATTGAAGGATGTCAAGAATTATAAAAAAAAGTATGTTTAAAATTAAATTCTCTCTGTTGTGTAATTAAATACAGTAATCATATATTGCTAACAAATAATCTTTTCAATTTAAACAATGTGTTATTTTTTTAACATTGTGTATTGTATTTAATTTTTTTTTCTTTCTTTCCAGATTCAAACCTGAAAATAAATACAGAAACTGGCTTTGTTTTTGTAATTAAAAATTGCTTATAATTTAATCATAAAATTACTAAACCATTTACATACATACAAAATTAATTTACAATACAATATTTCAACTATTTACACATTACTAAAAAAATGGTTAAGTACCCACATGGTATTCATAATTTACACTAATAAATTATAGTAATAAAACAAGTGACACCACAATAAAAAAAAAGATCTACTGGCTGGAAAAAAATAACTTATATAAAAAATACAAAAACTTCCAGCAAAAAAAATTCTATTGCTCACTTGACCTGCTCATTTCTTCAGCATTATTTTCACCATCTAGATGCATGTTATAGGAGTATATATTATCTTTTTCAGTCTGAGAGCTCATACATTTTATTATTTAAATTAAATGATTTTGCAGTCTCTAAGATTCAGTAACACATCAAACTTGAATAAGCAGGAATTTTTTTCTTGCAACATAGAGTTTAGGCTCTTATCTCCCCCCCCCCCAAATGCTTCTACAATTTCCAATTCCTGTATGTCTCCAATCCGGTACCCTCACTCTCTCTGGAGCTGGTTTCCCACAAGTCTTGTACAATGCATTCCATTTAGTGAAAAAAAAGTTAGGCCACACACACAAAAAGAGTAACTTAATTAATTTAATCAATGGTCACTTATTGCACAGGAAAGCTAATTAGATGATGGACCCATGATTTAAAGTGGATTCCGAACCACTACAACAAAATGAGATTCGAACCCACAAACTGCTGAGCTGAAAGTAAGAAGGTTAACCTTTTGGTTGCCAGATGAGCAATATAAAGTGAATTTCATGATTGAAAATAGATATATATATAATGAAACAAAAGCATACAAAGTCATAAAACAAATTATATAATTTACATAATAAATTGATAGAATGAGGATATAGAAAAAAATTTTGTATGATCTAAAAATCATGGAGAGGTAGAAAAATCAACATGATTTCTCTGAAAAATTTCATAGATATTTCTATGAAATTTTTATACATAATAGCAAAACAAAATTTCTTAGAATTTGAACTTATGCATATTTGTAACACTAAAAATACATAAAAAAATATTATTAAAATGCTGTTTCAGTATTTATGCACATTAACCATATTTACAAAGGTCAATACACTTACTCATTTCATGAACGACTACATTTTTCCAAAACTGTCCAGTTCCGTCGATTCCCAAAACACTCCTAGACACAATATAAGGTCAGAATGTTTTGGTTAAGAAAGGCAATAAAATCATTACCAAAAGGTATCAGTAGTATACTTGAACCAGGCAAATATCTGCAGTGCTTACTAATATTGACTGGAGAATAAAAAATAGGATGTGATCAGAATAACTGCTAACTCAAATGATGTTTTTGAAAGTGATAGACTCTCCTTGATCTATGCTGCTAATTCTTAAGGACCAACTCACTTCCAGGACAATGATGGCACACTCACTGGATACAACAATATGTGAGATGGCTTCATATCTGCTCCATGTAGAGCCAGAAAATGAAATAAACATTGTTCAGCAAGGTTTTGGAAAAACTATATAATACTTTTCTGCTGTTCACACAGAGTATATATGACTACCATATACTCTTTATTATGTTTCTCATTCACACAATTTATAAAAGCTTTACCATATAACCATATACTTAAAATGATTATTCTATGTCAAATCAATAAAAAATGTTTTCTTTTTATGAATTTTGAAGTAAAATCTTTTTCTACAGTAGAAAATATTCCACACACACACATATATATATAAACTTTTATTATCCAAGAGTTGAAATAATCAGTAAACTTAGTAATTACAGGGAATAAACATCTAACTAATCATATTAATAACAAAAATACAATATAGGAAAATTTAAAAATGTGATTTTTTTTTTTTACTCAAACATTTGTACACTAAACAGAGTATTGAAAAAAATTTAAATAGTGAAAACTTACTAGTTATCGATCTGGTGGAAGTTTCTAAAAGAGTAGTTAAACTAGATGATATTGAGGCAATAGAGGAAGAAATTGAATCAGTTTGTTTATATGATGGCAAAGATGTTGAATATGTATTTGATGAAATGATACTTGTAGTAATAAACTGATGTTTAGTTGTAGGCAATACAGTAGTTGTTACTTTTAAAGAAGGGTCTAAAAACAAGAATAAATATAAAGAACATATCAATTAATGATCAAATTATCAACTTCATAAATAATAAAATAGAAGTTTTAAAAATATAAATTACAAAACACTTTTTATCTTTCCTTAGGAAAAGTATGAGAACACTTATGTTAATATGTTAAATAAATAAAGGGAAGTATTTTCTAAATGTAAAAACATGTTTCCGATTTGGTTTAGGCATAATCACTGATTTGATTGTTGAGTTGGATAAATTTAATACGAATACATATAAGTAAATAAAGACTTCAAATTATTACAGGACTTCACTGGTTTCTTAAATGTTACAACTAATGAGAGAAAAATAATATCTCCCTAAAGAATAGATATTATTGTTCAAAAAAACTGAATAGTATATTCTTAATTGCAGAAGGATTAGTTCTTATGCTAAATTTTAATCATTTCAATAGCATGAACTCTAAATCAAAATTTTATTTAAATTCAGCTTAGATTAGTTTAATTCAGTTCACTTAAATTAATGTATAATAAAAAATGAAAATAAATCCATCAGTAAAACTAGAGTTGTATATTTATTATATCAACTTTCCAGCTCAATAAATTATTTATCATTCCTGAGTTACATTAATTTTGATAATTACTTAGTAGATGGAAGGGATAAGTCAGTATGCAAATTAAGACAAGTAAATCTCTTACAGATTTAGATAATATTTGTTTAACAAGAGAATGCCCCTGTTATTTATTAATTTCATGTGTAAGCAAAACTAGAATTAACTAAAATTATTATTTCTTCCCTCTTTTTTTTTCTTTTCTGGATAGTTTACAGTTGAAAACATTTAAAAGGAATTTTAATCCTTCAACAAATATAGAAAGATCATTCTTACCAAGAAATAAACAATTAAGACCATTATCTGAGATAACCATTCCATCTGGGCATGCACAAGTATATTTAGCTGATGCTTCAGATAGCTGAGGAGAAGGAAGACATAGATGAGAGCAACCACCATTTAATGTTCCACAGTAACTATGTCCTGAGGAGACAAAAAAAAAACGATTCAACCAATTTGTATCACTGTTAAACATATACAAATAAACCTTACATTATTATTATACAAACTAATGTTGTAATAATAAGGATAATATTTGCAATTTACTTTAAACAAATAAGAATTGCAAATTATGACATTTATGGAAGTTGAATTTCATTATTTTGATACTAATGATAAATTATATTGTTTTTGACCATATGATCATTAAAATAGATAATAGATTTTAATGGAAAATATGTTTAAATATTAAATAGGAAAATAAAATGTTAGTAGTGATGTTTATTTTGACATTAAACTGATTTAGTTAATGTTCATTAATGTTATGAATGTCATTGAAAATAATAATATACTATAGTAATACAAAGAATATTAAATATTCTCAATATACAATAAAGATATTTTATTATATACTAAGAGTGTATCCAATAATATTGCAAAGAAACTTTCACTTTTAATAATCTGTACATCATTTGGGTGCTTTGAAGAATGTAATTAATAGTTGAGTGACAAATTTTGCCTGAAGTAAACAATAGATAGTTAAAGAGGAAGTCTATCTATCTATCTATCTATATATATATAAGTAAAAGAGATATTTTAATTATCTTAAATTTACATATTCAAATGAAATTGTGACAATGTTGACAACTTATATCTTATAAAGTAAAAAATTCTCAAATCAGAAATAAATAAATTTAAACTATTCCATACATAAAAAATTAAGTAATGTAAAACTATAGTTAAAATAAGAAATCGTTACATAATATAAAACTAGCTATTTATAAGTAATTAAAGGTTTGGTTAAGAATAATATAATTTTGACAAAACCTTTTTGTGTAAATTTTAAAAACTATTTTATAATATTCTGTTTCTTATTAGGTTTAATATTCAACATAGTTTGTAAAAATACTTTGAAAAATATACATTATTCTTCATATTTTCATCATAATATATATTTTAATACAAGTAAGATTTGCAACTCACATCTCAATATTGCCTGATTCAATCGTAATTCAGTAATGTGTGCACTTTATAAAGAAATATGTATGTGGAATTTTCTATTATTTAATAATCTATTATTAAAAAACTATTTAGGTTTTGAAATAACCATCATTTAACTCTGCTTCAAATCAAAATTTAGTAAAAAATATTCATATTTATTTTATTCAAGTTCAACAAATTCTTATTCAGTAAGCACATCTCCTTTTTATTTTAGCTAATTATAGTAAGCTGAATAAATTATTTTCTGTTTTTCCCCCCAATTTTAATCAAACATTTGTTAAAAGTTTATTGTTAAAGAATATACATAGAATGAATTCAATGCATGTTTCAAATAATCCATGACATTTAGTTTAAAATATCAATATAAAATGAATTCATGATGTAAGTGATTTCACTTTCTATGAGCAATTAGTATGCTTCAAATGTTATCAATTAATTCTCATATATAAAGCCAATGTAAATTTTATGGGAGAAATATGAATTATGATTGTAAAAAGTGTAATTAACAATTGATTAATAGATGCAACTAGAATAGCCAACAAATTACTATTATATATACATATATATGCAATAAAAATAAATGTGATTTCTTTTTAACTAATCCATTTACAACTTCATTTACAATATATATATATATATATATATATATATATATATATATATATATATATATATATATATATATATATATATATATATATATATATATATATATATATATATATAACTCTTAAGCAAAAATAAAAGTCTAAAACTATATGATGAGAAAGCTATATCATATAGTTTCTTTCTGTATACAAAGTTATAAGAAATATAAGTACTATCAATATGGTACAATATTACCACACATAGTTATAAGAAAACTCATCCATGCATGATGTATTTTCTCCTCTTTATAGATAATTTTATACTTTTACAATTTTATTAGTAATTTTATATACATAATTATAATTTTAAGATATTTTCACAATTTTTAAAAGTTTTATTATAAGTTGATTTCTTACATAAAAAATCTATCATACGTAATTCAGTTATGTATTTAATAATAAATTTCAGCCTTTTATAACCAAATTTGTGTTTTCCTCAAAGGAACATATACAATCAAAACATAAGTTTTAATGTTCTAAGTAAAAAGTATTCTTTGTCATAATAAAATAACTCTTTTACCTCACTTGTTATGAAAATACAGTAAAAGAGATTTAAAATTATAAGGAATTTAGTGCTTAAATACTTTCTTAAAGCTTTTATTTTATATAAATTGCAAAAAATAACAATAAAATATTTTATTTTTAAATTTTTTTAAATTCATTACCTTTTGGTTGTTTATAACTATGATATACACGTAAGCCCATTGGAGAAGATATTCCATTTGCCACATTTTGCACATTTGTTCCAGTAAATTTGTCTACTTTGAAGATGCTTTCAGATTCCCAATCTGACCAATAAGCCCAATCCTAAAAATAAAACTGATATGTAACTAAAGAATATTTAGCTGAGCGATACAAAACAAATATAACTTAGTATTTAAGAAGAAGTTAAAAAATAACTAAAGTATTTAAGCTTATATAGTACAAAGATAATATTTATACCATTGTAATTTATGGCTTAAACAATGCATAAGAATTTCAGACATAATTTTTAAAAATTTTTTAATTATTTTATATTTTCCCCAAAATAGCAAAGAATGATAATCAATTAACTATAAAGTAATTTATTATTAGCTGAATGCATGCTTGAACATGTAATATAACAAAATTTTAACATTTTCTGTTTTTGATAAGCAAAGTTCAGTCATAAAGAAAAGGCATTTACTTATCCTTATAAATTAAATATTCAAACGTAAAACTAAATATCAGAATTCTATAATAAACTTGATGTAATTTCTAACTAGTAAAAATCTGTTCCTTAAACTTTCAATTTATTTTGTTAGTAATAAATGGTATAAAAAAAACGTATTTCAAAAAGTTAAAGGGATGAATAGGAAGTCAATTTTTTGTGACATGAAAGGTAAGATTTCATCACTACAGCAGCTATGTGGGGCTTTAGAAAAGGTTGAAAACCTATCACACATTCTTCTTCACAAGAATGAGAAGGCTTCTCGATTGTGACTACTAAGAAATCTGGATAAAAAGGTTTATTGTATAATGAAAAAGCATCAAATAAAATTTACTAAATTTTTAAATAATTTTGATATGGTGTGATTAATTTTAATTTCATTTAGAATATAATTTTTAGAAGAGGTATTAACAGGTATTAACAACAGGTACTTTTAATGAAACCAATTTATATTTATTTCACCCTCAGATTTGCCTGTATATTTCTAAGATTATATATATATATATATATAAATAATCTTAGAAATAATATATATATATATATATATATATATATATATATATATATATATATATATATATATATATATATATATATATATATATATATATATATATATATAATCTTAGAAATAATATATATATATATATATATATATATATATATATAATAAAAAAGTAAATAAATAAAATACACATGTTTCTTTTTAGAAATGGCATGTTTAAATTATACATGAATAATCTGCAATAATGAATAAACTGTAATAAGAAATTTATAATTATATTTTGTAGAAATCTATTTTGATAATTTTATTTTTTCAGTAAAATTCCAAAAGATATTTTTTTATCACTAAAATTTATAAAAATGATTAAATATAGAAAAGTAATTTATTTATTAATCTATGACATTTTACACAAGCTTTTCATATTCAGTTATTTTCTTACTTAAAGTAATTATAATATAGAAATAATAAATAAAAGTAGCTGCTTCTTCAGTTCTTAGATCCCATTTATCAATTTAAAGTCATTTTTTTACATCAGATGTTAAAGTATTAGTTGTTACATAATTAATATTTTCAAAGAATCATTTAATTTTTTCCTCCTTTATTTTTTGTGTCATAACTAATACTTTTTAAATGAGTTCTCATATTACCGTCTTCATTATTAATTTAATGTACCTTACGATAATCACTGTAAATATTTAAGAACAAACATTTTTTAATTAAATTAATTTTTAAAAAACAAATTAAATGAATTTATACAAATTTTTTTAAATTAATTTTATGCACAAATTAATTCCAAAACTTACTTCAAAAACATCTAAAGCAAATGGATGCTTTATTACATAAGGAGAAGATAAAATAACTTGTTGTTGAGTACCATCGTAATTTGAACTACATAAAAGATGAAGCTTAGCATCAGCCCAAAAAAGTTTCTTGGATACTAAATCTAAAATAAAAATTTCAATGAAAAGATGTTTTACAACCTTATGTATGTTTTTCAGATCAATAAAATTCATACAAAGATTTATTTAATTTCTAATTATTAATTGAATTTTATTAATGTTTCAAATTATCATGCATTTACTAACCCATTTTGGACAGAATTATATAATAAAATTTTATTAATTCAGAAAATCTTAATTATCACATAAATAGATGACAAACAACTAAGTATTTAGAAATAAAACTGAACAGCTTCAACTAAAAATATAAATTGGGGAATGCTTTTAATATTTTACTGAAACACTTAACACAACTGCCCAAATTAAATTCCTTAAGTATTTTTGAATAAATGTTATGGAAACAAACTTCCTTTTTGTGATTTTAACAGGCAAATACTTTCTAAAACTCATTTGAAAAACTTCATATTAACAAAAGTATGAGTTGCTATTGTTGATGGAGGCACTATGCTACTGACATTACTCCTTCAAATCTGTTTAATCTCAGAGAAATATAAATTTCCTAAAATATGATTATCTATAATAAGATAGGAAAATATAAATACAATATGTACCAATAGCTAATCCATTTGGCCACTTTATATCTTTAGAAATAATAACACTTCTATGAGTTCCATCCATACCAGCACGTTCAATTTTAGCTGGTTCTCCCCAATCTGCCCAAAATAACCATCTGAAAAGGATTAAAAAATCACTTTCACAATATGTTAAAAATTTGTATAAAAACTCAAGAAGTACATATAATACCTATTATTGTCTATATTGTTAACTAAAAACTTATTAGTCACATTAATATACAAGAAATATTTTAGAAGTCACTTGCTAAAGAGACTACAAGAAGGCAATCTAATTTTTTTTTAAAAAAAATAGTTAGGAAGTGAATTTTTAGTCTATAACTAACTGATTTTTTGCACTTTGGGAGGACTTCTTGTGCATAAAAACTAATTAATCTTCACACTTTACAACCACTCACCATGTAAAAAAACTAAAATTGAAAATGATTTTTGTTGCAATACTACCATCACTCTTTTTTCCTTTTCCTATTTACACAAGAGTTAAAAATGAGTATAACGTTAAAATAATTTTTAAAAAAAACTTAAAATTTGATAGTTGCTCCAGACACAGTCAAAACTTTAAAACTTCTAAGCTAATTTATGAAGATCATAAGCAAATTTTACACTGTATTTCTCATATTAACAAAATATTTTTGATTTTTTTCACATCAAAAACATTTCAGCTCTTAAATTTTAAACTAATTATTTCCATAGTTCAAAAATATTGAAAGTAATAACCTTCTTAAAAGATTTGAAAATAGAAATCATTAGCAGGGAAAGGAAAATGTCTAAAAAATTCAATTTTACTACTCACCCTTCAAAAGGATTTAGAACAATAGCACGAGGTTCATCTAATTGTTTCTTAAATAGAGTTTTCCTTGCTTTTCCAAATAATTGAGCGACATTGATAGTATTATCCCCAGTATCAGTCCAGTAGACATTACTATATACCCAGTCAACTGCAATACCATCTGGAGTTAAAATCTTAGATACTACTTCAGTAGGTGGAGCTCCATAATTTATTGGTGCACTAGAAAATAAAAAATTCTATGTAAAAAACAAATGTTTTAATAATGGGATAAATTAAATTATTTTAACTTTCAAATTATGGAAGGGAAAAAGATATTTTTATCAATTTATAAAATCACTTTGTTTCTAAAGTAAATATCCTGGTTTGGTATTTTTTAGATTATTGCAGTTTTTTTTCCCCCTTATGGTAAGGCAAACACAAGGAATAACACAGACAAAACACATGAAAAATCGTAAAATAGACATGAAGACAGAACAGGTGATCATAGTACTTAAATAGACTAATAAAGAAAAAGTTATCATATTTATATTTATTCTGTAGCAAAGTTCATTGAGGGAAAAAGTAACATCTTTTCAGAAGCAGCTTAACAAAATGAATCAATTGATGAGATTACTTTTTCAGTGAATTTGACAAAAATCTTTATGCTTAATATGCTTGAGGGTGACAAAAATGTAACTGATAATGTGTCATCAACAAGAGATGTAGAATTTTAAAGAACATTTCATACTACCTGAAGCACTTAATGTAAATTGATCTATTTAACTAAAGCGGTAAAAAAAGTATAATTGGACTTGGATGCTTTTTAACAGCTAGCATTTCTTTCATGTGAGAATTTCCAAGGGTTAGTTTTGATAAAAATGATCATATTGAGATTTCTTAAAAAAATTTTTTTAACTTTTTCACTTTTACAAACTGAGATATAAATATTGCACTATAGTAGAGACACAGAAAAATCTAAATAAATATAACACTATTAAGTAATTTTTAGTAGATATAATTAGTATTGCCCATAATAACAATCTTAACAATTTAATAACTACCAATATTATCGCAAAAGTAATTGAAGGAAAATAAAAGTTTAAAGTTCATACATTATAATCTACAAAAAAAATATACATAAAATATTCATATCTACCTATAAATTTTAGATTCTAAAACATCACTCCACACAACAATCTTGTTCGCAAAATCATAATCAATTGCCACTGCACTGCGAAGACCATTGGCCACTAATGTATATTCGGATGATTCCAAATTAATTTTACGTAAATCTCGTCGATTAGCAAACAAAAGAGCAGCATGACCCTCTAAAAGATAAAAGACCATTTCAATAATTAAATAAAAAGGAAAATATTTCTGAGAGACCAAATAACTTAAAATTAAGAAAATGTATTTTCTACATGATTATAGAAATTAGAAACAAATTGAATTTCTATAATCTGACAAATACAGATTTATTAAATAAAAAATAAAAATTATAATAACACTTAAAAACAATATAGGCAATGAAATTAAATATTTGATTTATTAAATGCATAAAATTTTATATTTCACAAATGTATAAAATTTATATATATATATATATATATATATAAAGTGCTTAATATATACTTTATTATCATGATCTATACAAATAATTCTTAACATAATAAAATCATTTGTATGATAATTTAAAGTTTAATGAATTTGCACAAGACTTATATTTGGAGGATTAATCATGTGTTATAGTTAAATTATATTCTGTGAAGAATTGTTCATTCTATTAATTCTTTTGATGAAATTTTTAAGAGTTATTTCTAACATGATTCATAAGAAATTTTGCACAAAATTTTATATCTTTAAATCAAAAGAATATTTTAACATTATATAATATGTTTTGCAAATTATTTTATGAAAAAGCTTCTCATTTGATAAGTATGTTAGTTTTAAAAAATATGCTTTGTTCATCAAATTCCAAATTTTAAAAATATATGACAAGAAATACAAAAATATTATTTTAAATTATTACAAATCATTTTACAGTATATGAAGAAAAATTATTTTTACAAAATAAAAGTAGTTATGTTGGTGCAAAAATCAGCCATCAGCTAAAAAACAAAAGTTATAAATGAATAGTAAACTTAAAACTTGTATTTTTCAGAATGAATAATTAAGAAATTCATAGACTTATATTTTATAAGGAACATAAATTTAAACATAGTCATAAAAGATTAAAATAATGTGTATGCAAGCAATATAATGAAATCTTGAAAACTAACGTTGTGCTTTGCAACGACGATGATTAGATGGTTCAATACTATAGCCATCAAAGCAAGAGCATTTGTAGCTTCCTTTAGTATTGTTGCACATTTGTGAACAAGATCCAAATATTTCACATTCATTAATATCTGGAAATAAGAATATATAACTTCAAAAGCTGTTTTACAAAAAGAAAACAGCACATCAACATTTCATGGATAGAAAACATTTCAATACAATAACTGAAAAACTTCAATATTCAAAATAATTATTTGATGGTAACCATGTTACACAAAAATGAATTAATTCTAAAAACAATATAATAGTTATGAAAAATAATATCAGAAATTTGTTTTTTCACAATAGCAAGAATGAATTTTTTAAGATACACATGTAAATCTCAAAAGTTATGTTACATATTTTCTTAAAACTCTAATAAAATATTTGATGAAAGAAATGTTTATATCATTTTTAAGTTTGAGGATTTATTTCTCTAAAAAGGTATTTTATTACTGCCAATATTCTTATATGAGGTGAGTCGTTTTTTTGACATCCATATAATATCAGAAGTTTCCTCCTTCAATTCCTTATATCATTAGAAGACATTTTCTATGCCTATATATGGTTTACTAGAGATTTCCATGGACTAGTGTCACATTTTAACAGAATTAATACACTTTGTATTCAAAAGCAAATATCTACAACTCTTATTATTGCAAACAGCAACAAAGACGCGACAGAATCTTTTTGTGAAGTATGTAGTTTTATTTAAACAAGAGTCTTAACAATGTTATTAAGAAGCATTCAAAAGATTTCCTTGCATTTAGTTACAGTATTTCATTTTAAAATTACGATGTTAATTTTACTAGTTTTATTACTTTACTTAATGAAAGATTTTCTCTCTTAATATATAACATTGAATAAAAAATAGCAAAACCTTTCATTTTTATGGCATCATATAAAGTCATCAAAGTAGTTGCATTTGTTAAACTAAAGCAAAAGAATATTTAATACAAGTTATTGTTAATATAAAGAACATTTAGAAATGTAAAACATCTGCATAAGTTCACAAAAAAATTTAAATTTCATATTTTTAAAGAATTAAAAATTAACCAGCATATTTTTTAACAGAGTTTAATTTTACAAATACTAAATTATGTTAACAATAATATAAAACAAAATTAGTATTCTTTAATAAAGGAAAATATTAATTTCAGATTTTAATCATTAATGACTTAAACTTATCATTATTAGTTGGTTGGATGTTTTTATAATTATAAGGTAAAATTCATTGTTTTTACTATTAATAATTGTTTTGGTAATATATTGTTTAGCGGTTTTCTTCCTTAAGAGTTATTGAATTAAATATTTCTATCCAAACACCATATGAATTAAATAATATATAAAGGAAGTACATGAATAAAAATAAATAATTACAGAAGCATATTGTATCAAAAAGACAAAGTTTAGCACAAATTAGTTTAAATAATTCATAAAAAATTTACATAAAATGAAAAATTAAAAAAAAACTAGAAGCATATTTTCTAAATATGATTTTGCTTTCAAATTTATGTTTCTGAAATTTGATAACCATTACAAACCAAATTAAAGTAAAGGAGCATACCTTCACAAGTTTGATTCCCCAGTAATTTATAACCTGTAAAACAATCACAATGGAAACCAACAGTCTCATCCACACATTTCTGAGAACAGCCACCATTGTTTAGAAGACATTCATTTACAACTAGATAAGAAAATGATGCATTAATTTCTTTACAGTATAGTAATTTGATTTTACATAAATGCATATTTTTTACTAAAAATGCAATGTTTATAATGAAAGAAGATAAAATTTTAGTATCTTTCCTTAACATTATTAACAATTAAAACATTAGAAAGATGAAACTTTTGGCAGTTTTAAAAAAGATTTGGTCCAATTACTTACATCTAATACTTATACAATTTTAAATAAATTGGAAAAAAAAACTATAAAAGATTCTAGCTTACAAAAATATTATTGGAAACACATGTACAAATGTATGACTATTTATTAATATACTGTAAAAACTTAATTTGGTAATAGCAAAATAATTCAAATAAAAAGCACACATTCGCTAAATTCAGTCTCAAAAACAATATTTAAGCAAAAAAATTTGAAAAAGTGAAAAAATTTTAACTTACATAAATAAAAACTAATAAATAAAATTTATGTATGATTTAGCTATAGAGTACATGAAGAGCATTCCATTCATCGAACACATTCTTCCGTAGATATCAAAAAGCATCACCTTAAACAATCATAATCACAACATTTTCTAACAAATCTTTTATTACATTTACATTAGTATATATATATATATATATATATATATATATATATATATAAGAACTTGAATAACTGAAAAAAATAAAAACTGTTTTCAAACTAGAACACTTTTTTTTCTCTTCTAGAAAACTTTCATAATCTATTTTTGATAATATCTGCATTTAAATATGATTTCGAAAAAAATAAATATTACATTAATAAATTCTTTATTTTTTTTTTTTTTTTTTTTTAAAAATTACATTTTTTATATTTACAAAATAATGAAAAATCATAGCAACTAAGCAAAAAAAATTACAAATATTCAATATCTTGATGCAATCATGTTTAAATATAAAACATGAATACATATAAGCACACATATTTATGCACAAGATATATTTTTAGAGAATTAAATTTTTATGAAAAACCATCATTCTTTTAAATAAATTTCTCTTGAAATCATCGTATAATTAGTATTTAAAATCAAGAGAATCAACAAACGTGATGAACAAATCATACGCCACAAAAATCTTGACTGGAGATAAGAAATAAGCTACTGAAACTAATACATTTAACTAATAATAAATTTAACTAATAAATTAACTAATAAATTTAAAAATAATCGAATCAATGTCGTTATAATATATTAAATTAGTCTATAAATAAAAGTTCTGCTGTATGATGCAATTTCATAAGAAATACTTTATCAAGAACAAATATATTTTATATAATCTTAAAACTAACAAAATATTGTACTACTTGCAACTATACAGCTATTCAAAATAAAACTATAGTAAAAATGCAAGAAATTAATATAAACATTTTTGTGATTAAAATACATCTCTAAATAAGTATAAATTATGTCAAGTGAAGGTCAAATAATCAAGTCTACATGTACTCACAACATTTTCCTCTTGGTTCATCTTCCCAGTTTCCACAATCATTCTTGCCATTGCAAGCTAGCTCAATGGGAATGCAGTGACTTCCTCCACAGTCAAATTGGGTCTTGGGATCACATTCTTTAGGTATCAGGGCTAAAATCGTTTCATAAATGTTGATTACGTTAACAGTATAAAGAAAAAATTTTTTAATTGCATATAAGCAGGAAAGATGACTAAAAATTAATACAGAATTTTTTAAAAAAACACTCACATAAATCTTTTTTTTAAATAAAATTGTAAAAATAAATTACACATCTCCATCATTGATAATTTTAAAAAGTATTTAAACATAAATTTAAGTTTTCAGACAAGTGAATTCTAATTAAAAATTATATTTCTTTTATTCATATCATCATATAAAATGAGCAAAATTTGGGTCAATAACTATTGTTACTAGATACAAATGAAGTAGAGAATATTTAGAAGTTGTACTAGAGCAGCATTATTGTAATTATAGATAAAAGTTCAATTATAGTTCAAAAGAAATAAAACAGATAGTAATAAATTTAATTTCCAATCCTTACTATTTAAAGTAAATGTATTATTCTGATATATAGGAAATGAATTAAGAGCGACATTTAATGTAATATCAATTGAATTTAATTTAATTAAACTTAAATTAGAGCAAAAAGGCATATTAAATATGAATAAAAATATAGAAAAATCAAAACATATATAAAACAATTAAATCATTTACACTAATTAATAACTTTTACAGAAAATATCCTTTAATTTTATTCATATAGGCTTTTCATAAGGATAACAGATGATATCCACACACATAATTCCACATCTTTCAGATGCTGAAAAAATTTGACTGTAGAAATCAGTCTTCAACAACTGGTATATTTAAGAGAGCCAAAGTATGATTATATATTTTTGCAAACTTCTTAAACAATTAAATAAATTATTAGTATATAAGTAAGCAAGTAAACATACTTGGACAGTCATTTTCATCTGAATTATCAGAGCAATCTTTTATTCCATTACACTGTAAAACTCCAGGTATACACCGATTATTAGTACATCTAAATTGGTCACTGCGACATGTCACTGTACCTATATTTAAATGTATTGCATTAAAAATTGAAAAATATCTATGTCAAAATTTTAAAAATAAAAGGAAAGTTTAAAACAAATTACTGAATAATATCATTTGTTCTGAAAGAGTATATTCAACAAAAAGCTGTAGTTTGTTCAGGTATTTATTGTAAATTTAGGTGTGCCTAAATATTAAATATTAGATTTAAATATTATATTTTAAGTAAATATTTTTATTTCCCTGATGTAAGTAGTGACATGAAATTCATTAAACATGATATTTTTCAGCCAAGTCTAAAATGATAATGGTGTAAAATACTTTTCAAATCCATCATTCCTACTTTTCAAATTTTATTTTGTTTTGAATTGGTTTTAAAGAAATAAAAATAATTCAGTCATTATTTATATATAAATAAATAATAATTTTTAAAACATTTAAATGAATTCATGTGTACAATCGACTACCATTTCATTAAATGAGTAAAACAATTCTTATTAAATTAACTGTCACTTCAAAAAATAAAATTTCAATTTTTTTTTTTTTTTTTTTTGTAAGGATTAAATACTAAAGTAAATTTTAGAAACCAGAAATATTTTCTAGCAAAACAAATTTAAGAATCTTTGCTTAATAAAATAATAACAATATTTTAAAAAAAGATAATTACATTTAAAATTAAAGTTTTTTTTAATTTAAAAACTGTTAATTACTTTTTTATAATAATAAATTCCTTATTATTTTAACAAATTTAGGTAATAGAATGAAAAAGAGATTGCTACATTTAATTTTTAGACTTAGTGGAAATTTCAAATTTTATTTCCAGTAACTTTTTTCAAAAATTGAAATTTTCTATCGTTACCAAAAAATTTTATGTATACACATTTTATTTATAATACCAAGGAAAAAAATACTTAAGACTATAAATATAATTAACACAATGAAATAAATGATATTTTAATAAATATGTAACTAACAATTTAAATTTTTTTTTATTTCTAATAGTATAAGAATATGACAAATTCTTACAAAGAACACGTAAGTGAACAAAAGCATGAGAAAAAAGGCAATGTCTCATCAGCAGATGTCTGGCACTCCAGTAACACCTCACTTCAGAGTCTACACTCAGGCCGAGCATCTCAATAAACAATATACTTACTTATAAAAATATATACTTAAATTTAAAATATACTTAACTTACATTATATTGTTCTTATCAAGAAATAACATATTTTATTCAAAAGAATATTCATACAGAAACTGAAAAAGGAAATAATCAGAAAAAAATACTAGAGAAAAAAATTAATAAAAGACAAGAAAAATAACTTGTAGATAAAGCAACATTATCATAAGATGAAATAAAAAAAAACATCATAAAACTGAAATCACAGTATGTGTAATCGTTCTGAAAGTATGCAAAAGTTTGTGGCATCATAAGAAAGTGAAAATAATTTATTGCCAAAAATGCAATACATGAAAAATGCCTCCAAAATTCTGAACAATAAAATAAATAATATAGAATTGCTTTTATAAATAATTTACAAGCAGTTAAAATATTGTAATAAAATCTATTGGATAAAAAAATTTTCCAAGCAACTTTGATATTTACATTTAACACAACATATGTTAATTCAACAAATTACTTACAATTAGCTTCATCTGATCTATCAGGACAATCAGGATCTCCATCACAAACCCAATCTAAGTGAATACAATCTCGTGATTTGCACATAAATTCATTACTACTGCAAGCAAACTTCAGTGTTTGTTTCGGGCAAGTAAGTTCATCAGAATTATCCATACAATCCACATCACCATCACACCTCCATCTCTCTGGAATACATTTTCCATTTGTGCACATAAATTCAGAAGCTGAACAAGTGACATTAGCTGAAAAAATATAAGATAAAGATGGTACATAATATGATAGGAGTGAAATTAAGATATAAAATAAATATAAAATTTGTATCAATCATGTAAAATCCTCTCAAAATAAAATTTATCAGTATCATCAGGAACATCACCTACATAATGAATTAATTTGGAGTTTAAGTACAAAGGTGCCTTAAATTTCTAACAAAATATTACTGAAGTAAAAAAAAAATAAATAAAACTGAAAAATAGAAAATATTTAATGCATGAAATATTTTTTTTTAAATTGCTAATAAAATTTTATTAAAGAAAAACTACTACTTTAGAATATAAAATAATAATTATTTTACGTACGACAATTTTTTTCATCACTAAAATCACCACAGTCATTATCTTGGTCACAAACCCAACGTTTTGTGATGCATTTATTGTTATCACATGTGAACTCTTCTTCTGTACATGTTATTTGACCTAAAAATTCAAACATTATACACTAAAACTGAAAATATTACTCAATTTTTACTTAAATAAAACGTTCAAAAACAAAAACGTTTTATTAATCTGTTACTTTTAATGTTTAACAAAATATGTTAATAATTCATTATAAAAAAAACATAAAAACACTTTTAACTGCTTCATCTATTATATCATCATGTTGAGCATATTTAAAATCATCCATCAAATAAAAAATAAACACCAGTGTGGGCCATAAAATGCACCAAACTGGTTTACCATACTTGAAATCTGTTTGCATGATGTAACTTTTATTTTATGACATAAATGTGATTGTGTACATGTGCGAAATTTGTTTTGAGTGCAAGTAATCCTGGAAGCCTTTGATTGGTAAACTGTTTTTATTTGATTACAGTTTAAGCTTTTGAAATGTATGATTTAAGATTTATATTTTGTAGTTATTTTTTGAGAAAGATAAATTTTTGAGTATTAGTTTGCAGTGAATTTTTTATGCTTCATAAGTAAAATGTATTTTGAAAGTTAATAAAATTAATTTATTTTCAGAATGCTTTCATTATTTTTAACTATTATTTCAAATTATTATTTTACTCATGGAGTATAATCATTCCGAGAACATCATGGCATAACTTTTGGGAGCAATAAAATCTGTATTATCCAACCAATGCTGATGATTCTGCAAGCATTGATTAGGGAAGTTATTTTATGTATTTAATTAATATTGCTGTTATATGTAATATTTTATGTTTATAATAAGTATTACTAATGAATATTTCATACATTTGTATTTAAATTTATTCAGGATAACACACGAATTGATTAAAAAGTCTAGTTTTAAAAAATATGCTTGTTTACATTATGGATTTAATTTTATTGTTCATTTTAAATCAGGAATAGATTGGAGATTTTTTTTAAAGTGGGTACCACTGCCTGGTTAATTAAAATTCGTTTTCATAAAAATACAATTTATGATATAGATTTAGCATCATTAACTGGTTGTCACCCTTTTACACTAAGTTACTGCATAATACTTAGTTAATATATGCTTTTTATTATGCAATCTTTGTTAAACTGGTTTCTAGTTATTAGTATTTTATTGCTTCTGTAGTAAGTAGTTATAAGGAAATATTCCAAACTTTGATATTTCAATTTAAAATAGTGCACAATTGCAATCAGTATTTGGTAACTATATATTACACATAGTGATGTATGGACCATACATTACACATACAATTTAAGTTGGTAAGATAATTGTGCAGCACTTGGCAGGAAAATTTAAATCACCCAAACCTGCATAGTTAGTTAGTCTTTAACCCATCCCTCTACAGTTAATTCTATTATAAAATATTGAAATCATATTTTGAATTGTTGAAATTGTAAAAGTTTTAAATATGAAACAAAATAAAGATACTAACGACAATCATCTTTTTCATCAGAACCATCTGAGCAATCTTCTTGGCCATCACATCGCCATGTAATTGGAATACATAAGCCAGATGACCCACAATTAAACTGATCAGGTCCACAAGTCTTATTTTCTGAGAAAATATTAATTTAAGATATTTGTTAAATATTTAATAAAATATAATAATTCATCAAAACTTAATTATATTCATATTTTCCTCAATTACATAACTGAACTAATATAGTAAAATAAATTCATAAATTAGTTTATAATATTAAATTTTTATGCACCAATCACTACTTTATTTACAAGGAAAATATACTATTGAGTTGGTAATAATTTTGGAAGTAAACAAAAAAACATTGTTAAAAAGTTACAGAAATATCAACTTGTAAATATAGAGGAATAAAACAGTTAAATGTCAAATTTAATAATTAGAAAAAATTTTGCTTTATCAAAAAATTATAAAATTAAAGATTTATTCACTTATATTTCCTTATATATAACTAAGCATATAGAACTTAGTATTTTCAAATTAAATATATTTAATCGATAAAAATACTTACGACAATATTTTGGATCTTCATCTGTTTTATCACCACAATCATCTTCATTATCACACAACCATCTATTAGGAACACATTTGGAATTTTCACATTTTACTTCAGAATCAGAGCAAGTGCGAAATTCTGCAAAGTAACAGATTTGCTTAGGCATATCAAATTGTAAAAGGCAAAAATAAGAAAAAAATTTAATTTCTTTTCACTTTAAAATTTTTAGTTATTAATTAATTAGTAATAACAAGTTCATAAATTTAAAAAACTAAAATTCAGAATAATTTTCAGAAAATTTAATTTACTCTATTAATTAATCAAATAATAAGTTCATTAACTTACTTTAATAAATCTCAACGAATGAATGTTAAAATTCAAAGTGCATTGAGAAATAGCACAATTATTGGAAAAACTTCCAATACTACACTTAAATAGGGAATCAAAGTGGATAATGATATTCAATCAACACATGTAAAATAAAGACTTCTCTTTTATCATACTACTCACAAAAGACATCCAAAATATGGGCATTCTTTTATCCATCCAGAAAAATAAACAATCAACAGAAAACACTGAGGGGACAAGAAAAAATCTATACTGATCCTGTACTATAAAAAGAATAAGGAAAATCTTTCACTTAATTAAAACATAAAATAGCTACAGTCATAAAAGATTTATTAATTAAATCAAAGTTCTAATAGAAAAACTTGAATACAGTTATTGAAAATTTTGACATAATTTCAACATAAATGTCGACACACACTGCGTATAATTTCATTTTTCTCTCTGTACATTTTTTCAGTCCATAAATGCAACATTTTTAATAAAATATCTTTTCTAATTATTTTTACTATTAATATTTTTCAATTGTTTTTAAAATTCATATAATAAATGTGAATAATAATGCATTATCATAATTCTATTTACATCACTGGTAAGTTTCTCTGTATAAAATATTTTACTAGGATTAATTTCATTTACAAGCTTCTGTCATTATTTCCATAAAAAATCAGTAAACTGATTGCTTTAAAAGTAATCTTCATTATATTTTAAAAAGTGAAACCCATATGATATAAATATATTTTTGTCACATTGCATATTAGTTTTTTATTGAGCTGATTATTCAACCACTAAGGTACACTCATAGTAATTAAAAATACTAGAACTACTAAATTCTGAGAGTTCATAGAATATTAAGGTACAGATGCTGTATAATCCAAGTTGCTAAATTTTAAGCTAGGTGATTTCCTTGGCTGATTTTCTTATGCATCTAGCAATCTGCCTTTTATTATGTCCTAGATATGAAAACCTATAAGAATTATGCAAAAAATTCTATTTTGGTAATCCTAGCATTTATGTTGTCGTACATGTCACAATACATCATCTTGGCAACATTTCTCCGTCGCCAAAAAAATTCAGAATTTAGCATCCTAGATTATATGGGATCTGTACCACTAATAAGCCATGACTACCAAAATAATTGATCAAAGAATTCTATGCTGAATCTACCAACTAAAAAATATCATTAAATACATTTTTTCCAGTTCAAAAGCGTAATTAGAGACTTATTGAATTTGGTCTACAAATAATTTCTTGTGTGCTTACAATAGTATATTCTTAAGCACAAGATCGATTATAACAATAAAGATGTTTTTATAAATTTGTTAGAAAATGTATGTGTTAGAAAAGGAAAGAAACATTAAAAGTAATTTGCAAAATTTATTTCTCCTTTCACAAGAAATAAATTATTAGACTTTGACAAGGCATTTGTTTTTCATTCTACATCTAAGGTAAGCAAAAATTGCTGAATCACATTCCATTTAAAATTAGTATTCAAGAAATACATTAATTTATCTGGAATTAAAATAGTTGTGGTTCACATTTAAGTATGAAATTAAGATTATACACGAGCCAACTTACAACAAAATCAAAAAAAATTTCATATACTATGATCCAAAAGCTGATTAACAAATAATCTCCGGACTAATATTCCTCGAAAGGAAAATATAACTTTTAAGCAACAAACAAACCGAATCAAATCAAAGACAAATTGATTGATTGATGTTTGAACGCGATTTGATATTCCAAATAACAGGCTTGTACTTCTATTGTAAATTTGACGGAAAACATTTTCCTTAATCTTGTAATAATGTGCATTTAAAAATCAGGAAATCCAAATTAAAATTTTAATTTTCCAACAGCTCAACGAATTTAGCTTAAAAAAATAACATTTACTTTCTGAGGGGTAAGAATGATTAAAATCACAAATCATTGAAAGCATAGAGATAGGTACCTAGATCTATCATTAAAAGTGAACTGTATGATCGTAAAGACATGAAAAGGATATTGTGCCACTTATTCTTTTCCATGTCTATATTTTACTTTTTTGAATTATATATATCCTTAAAAAGCATTCAACAATGTCATTTTATAATGAAAATAAATTTGGTTATTATAGAGTTTATGTGTACTAAGTACTTTAAATTAAAAAAAAGCTCTATAGGAAAATGTTTGTTTTTCTTCTTATCATGAGATAAATCTTAATACAAAATGTTTTCATTAAACAATAGTTAAAAATGATGATGAAAATTTACCAAAAATCAACTACATGACATACCAATAGAATTTTCTTTCGGAGAAAATTCCTTACGAAAATAGCACTTTTTTAATATAAAAATTAAATCGAAATCGCATGTTCTAAATCATTTCCGAGCAGATCCATTTTTTAATTACTTTTTATTGCATGTAAATTTTCTCAAATTAACGGCTACCAAATTTTTATAATCCCAACATGAAAAGAAAAAATTTAAAACTAGAGGGAGTATGTTTCACGTTGAGGTTATTTTTTTTTTTTTTTTGTAAGTCACATGCGACAAATATGGAGGCTTGTAAAATACTTTCTGTAAGGTCAGCAGAATAAATAAATCCTTAAGAATTATATGATTTTCAAATTATTTATTTAGAAAGTGATTAAGGATAAAATATTCGAGCTTATCTGGTAATTATAAAATTCATTGGGAGTATTCTTTCTTAATTAACAAAGGTAATAAAAATTGTGTCATTTTCTTTAATTCTGATGCATCTAAGAAAATTTTGATACTTTTTTAATATGGAAATCGTGCAATAAAAATTTTTTTTAACAATAATACAAGTAATTTTCTATTTTTGAACATCAGATTATTTTGATGAGATGCTTTATGATATTAAGTTCTTAATGTCCGGGTAAATAAAATGAAAATATATAGAAAATGAATGATTTCTTCCGATAATTTGGCATAAATTTTAGTATCTAATAGCGTATAGCATTTTGTCTACAACTATTAATACTATATGTTAATGTTCTGTAAATTAGAGAATATTTAAATTAAATGCATTTATTAAAAAAATTTGCAAGGTATAACATTGCAATTTAGTTAAAATTTTCGGAAAAATAGCAAAATTTAGAAGAACTAAGAACAGTATCCGTTGTAAAAATTTTGAAACGACGTGAAAAATTGAGCCAAAATCCTTTCTAGAGAAAAAAGCTGCCTAATAATTTTGTAGCGTAAGAAAGTTTAACCAAATTCACTAAAACTTCCATTGCATTACTTTTAATTTTTATAAAACTCTTCAATGTTATCCAATAACTGCATTAAGAACAGATGTTTTGTAGATTTTCGTATTTAGATATGCTCCGTAAATGTTTAATTGAGAGAAAAGTATATTCCAAGTAAAACTCATTTTTCAAAATTTTATAAAAATTATTAAGATTACCATTCGGTTTTCCTAGACAAAACTAATTACTGAATATATTTTGAAAGCAATACCAAATTTCATATTGTAAATCTTTTCTTGTATTTAAGAAAAATATGTTCCATCATTTTTAAATTTAAGAAACAGTATCTTCAACAGCAATTAGTAAAACGTTAAAAATGAAACAAATTATTAAAAAATTTTAAAAAATGCATATTGCTCCCAAAATTTTTAATAAAAAAGAAACAAGAAGCTGCTTTGAAGAACACTTAATTTAATTTAAATACAGCAAACAAATTCACGCTCTATACGAGGGTTGCTATTTATATTTCTGGCCTTGGCAACAGTAAGTGTTACTAGGCGACCGAACACGATTTTAATCGAAAGTTTGATATTTTTAAACATAAATTCAGCAGACGATTTACCATTATAGCTTTATTTGTGTTGTTGACAGTAAATTGAAAAGTTCTTCTCTGTCAAAAAATGGAATTGAATCGTGAACATTTTCGTGCCATTATTTTTCATAACTTTCGACGTGGATTGTCAAGACAAGAGTGCTTCGATGAACTTAATTCTTTATACAGCGATAAAGCGCCATCCTACAGCACTGTAAAAAATTGGTATAACGAATTTAATCGTGGTCGATGTTCGATCCAGGACGAATCCTGTGCAGGTCGTCCAAAATCCGTTGTTGTGCCAGAAAAGATCAATGCTGTGCGTGAACTGATAAAGCAAGATCGTCATGTGACATACCGTGAGATAGAGGCGTCTTTGGACATTAGTATGACTAGCATCAATAAAATATTGCATGAACATTTGAGCGTAAAAAAATTTGTTCGCGTTGGATCCCGCATAATCTGACAAACGCTCAAAAAAAGGCTCGTGTCGATTGGTGCAAGGAAATGTTGGAAAAATACATTCAAGGTACATCAAAGGCTGTGTATAACATCTACACAGGTGACGAATCATGGATCTATGCATATGAACCCGAAACAAAACAGCAATCAACTGTATGGGTCTTCCAAGACGAGGCAAAACCAACAAAAGTTGTTTGAGGAAGAAGCACATCGAAACAAATGATTGCCTGTTTCTTCGGCATTAACGATCATGTGGCAACAGTGGCGTTAGAGCAACGCAGGACGGTCAATTCTGAATGGTACACGACCATTTGTTTGCCAGAAGTCATCGGAGAAATTCGAAAAAAGCAGAAGAACAGGCGAATCATTCTTCATCATGACAATGCGAGCTCTCACACATCGACTCAAACAAAGGCATTTCTGACGGAGCGAAAGATCGAACTGATGGGTCATCCGCCGTACAGCCCTGATTTGGCACCCAATGACTTCTTCTTATTCCCACACATCAAAAATAAATTACGTGGACAACGATTTTCGACCCCCGAAGAAGCGGTTGATGCATTTAAAACGCATGTTTTGGAATTACCTCAATCGGACTGGAAAAAGTGCTTTGAAAATTGGTTCAAACGCATGCAAAACTGTATTTATTGATCATCATGGAGAATATTTTGAAAAACAATAAAACCAATTTCGATCCTACATATTTGTTTTTTCATTATTAGGCCAGAAATATAAATAGCAACCCTCGTAGCACATTTCTAATATTCTATCTTGGATAAAATTATGTATTCATAATATCACTATTTAGATAATTCTTTTCGAATTTTTAACAGGTTTATTAGGTCACACAGTGTTGATATCTATTGAAACAAATGAGCCTTTTTTTATTAATATATGCCTTGCAAATAGTGAGTTGAATGTTTAATGCAGGCTATATCAATTTCAAGGAATTTACTGAATTCACAATGATTCTAATAAGAAACATTTTAAGTTTCTAGATAATATTCACTTAAGTCGCCAAAATTCTCCTTTCACATTTCCTTTTTATTTCATTTATTTATTTTTCTTTCTTTGGGAATGGGAATAATGTTTGTGAATTTTTTCAGTACTCTATGAGTAGAATAAAACATAAAATTAGTGATTAATTTAGATATTTTATACACATTACAAACTTGTTATTTCACCAAATACGCAGTTTTATACAACTTATGGAATTATTGTAGAAATATCACACATAGAACTAGAAATCTCATATTTAATCAATCTTTTTTTTTTTTTTTTTTTTTTTTTTTTCGAAACACAAAATGGAATTTATAATAACGTAACAAGCGCGGCATTTGCTTGAGTTCTCATGGGATCTAATTTTTTAATTAATTAAATTTAGAAATTTTAGGCAGCATTGAATCCAATAAGAAAAGTGAAATAACTACCATGATATATTAATAGAAATCATTAATAAGAATTTGATGACAAATTTCGTTACATCTATTTTATTTCTATGATATTTTAATTAGAATCAAACTTCTTATGCGAAAACAAAAATTAGTGAGATCAGTATAATTATGCCATGTTCTTGAACTGGAATTCCATAGTTTTATTAGAAAAAAGTAATTCACCTGGTCGTTTTCTTAGATAATTATCTTTATGCCTAAGTTGAATTTTCAATCATAAACAATTTAATAAATCATGAAATTATAAAAATTAATTGTATATGATTTTTGAAATGTATATATATATATATATATATGTATGTATATATATATATATATATATATATATATATATATATATATATATATATATATATATATATATATATATATATATATATATATATATATATATATATATATATATATATATATTATAATATATATATTTTATAACTATTTAAATAAACTGGGATTTAAATTGAGAGTTATAATAAAAATTGTGATTGAATATTCACATATACGACAATTTTTGTAATATTATGCAAAAAAAAAAAAAAAAGATAAAATAATTGTTTAGATAATTATATGATAGAATTCATATAATAAAATGAGGATATCTTCACTTTCTTGCTCTATTTTAAAGTCTCCTCATTATAATTGATATTATCCTCATCATATACAAGAAATGTGATTTGTGTCCTATTCTGGACAAAACCTAAGATATTTTCATCAATTCTAAGTTTATTTGCACGGAGTGATAACATGAACTATATAAAGTGAAATCCATGAGAAGAAAAAAAATTTGCATGTTTAATATTGAGATTGCGCACATGTCAGCTTTTTATCGTTTGGAAAATAAGAATTTGAATGAATTATTGACTACGAGAGAAAAGCAATATTTATATCAATTTTCTTTAGTTTCTTATTATTTTGTAAAGCCAAATTGTAAATTTGTATTATTTCATGTATTATGTAAGATCAGTCAAAATAAATAGACACTTTATACAAAATAATGAGCCTATTGATTACAGGAATAACAGCAAATATCTGGTTTCATTGAATTCAAAAATACCTTTAAAGATGAAATAAAAAAATATCAATAATTTACTGACTCTGATTTTTAATAATGTTATTAAGACAAATAAAAACAGTAAATATAACTTTATAAAAAATAATTTGCATACTTCAATATTTAATTATAAGATGAGCCCTGATTTATTGATTAACAAAGAATCTGTTAAGTAGTCAAAAACTGATTCATTCACCTTCTTTGTCTACAATTTTTTCATACATTCAGTTGAGAGGATTAGATTTACGAAGGAAATGGAAACCAAAATATTGATATTGATATAACATCTTAATAACTTTGGGCACCTAATAATCGTTCAATAAACGATAAAGTCGATGACATTAAACATAAATGTTCAGTGTATACAAACAATTATTTGTATTGAATAACATAACCTTCGATTAAGAGGTCTATTTGGTAAAAGTGGGCATCATTGCCTATCAGATTATTATCACATACAGTCAATGCAAGGATATTATGTGACTAGAAATAGATCACTGATATGTCCTACTTTTCATAACTATTGTAAATGAAAATTAAAACATATAAACAATGAAAATACTGTATAAACAGTAAAAGAAACAATTCAAAATGATATCAAAAGTCATTGAGTTATCAGGTTGCGTAGTTATTTATGTCTAATTCAGTAATAGTAATTTCAAATAATAAACTTTTGTAAAACACTTTTGAATTTCGAATTGTAATTTAAATAAGGAATAAATATGAATATAAAAGAAGTCATTTCCTACTCATGACACTTCCTATTAAGAATATTTTTTTCATTTGAAATAGCTTAATATTTAATTTTTTTTCCGAGCTTAATTTTACAAAAGCAAAAGGTAATACAGTAACAAACCAAGAATTCTGACCGCATTTTAAGAATTATGTCAAATAAAAATTTAGAATTTCAATTGGTCAAGGTAACAAAGTATTTAGAAAATAGTCATGTTTTCAATAAAGCCAGAAAGATATTACTGTATTTATTGCTTAGTTAGTGTGAAGATTAATATTTTCTTTTTGTAAAATTAATATTTTCTATTAAAGAATAAAATCATCTACACAGGATAAAAGTTTATCATAATTTGTATAGCGAATCATATAGGAAAATTCTGAATTGCTTAAAATATTCGTTTCAACTATGTCGTAGTCGTTGTTGCACCAGAATACTTCCCTGTAATTACCTCATTTTGGCTTGATCATTTAGTTTAAAATATGTAAAAAAAATATCAAAGTTACACAAAGATTGCTATTTGAAAAGTAGACATTTTAAAAAGTGCATAGTAAGCCAGCACTACTTTGTATGTGCGCGTAATTATGCATAGAAAGTTGATCTCTCAAACTGTAGATCTATTTGTAAAGTGTTCTGAAGTGTGAGTTGTACGAGAAGCATTTATGTATTATATTTTTTTAATGAATGGCTTTTTTTTATAAGTTGAGAAGAATATTCCTTAGATTATTATGAGAATTTTAAACCGTATGCAGTTGTTTCATTTCATAATGGCAAAATGGGGCACCCTCTACATATTAGAAGGCGAAATTGGGGATATTTATATAGCATTAAAGTAGCTGTATAACTGGCATTTTCTTCTTTCTATTGAGTGGTTATCTTTTCTCATTATATTGACTCCCAAATCTATTGCAAATAGACAATATACAGATAATGTCCGCATTTTGCAATGCAAAAATCTTACAATGTCATTATCTATTTCTTTTTATGGATTTTTACTTTGTTATTTCTTCTTGCACATACATGATTAAAGTTTTGACCTAGAAACACATTTTAAAGTTGATTTCGAACCTTTGCATATGCCATTTGATAGATGAAACCACAAACAGTTAAGCTTAAAACCACTCAACTACAGGATTGAATATAGCTATACAAACTTAAACTTGTTCAGAACTGTCATATAGGTCCTAATATTGATTATATATATTATTTGACACAGTTTAGTAGACGCCTTAACGGAGTCGAGGGCCATTATAAGGTATTTCAGCATCCACCTGAAAAATTGATTTCCGGAAGAGCTTTTCACACATAGTGGGCCGTATACATATATCGCACAGAAAAAAAACCCAGAAACACTCAGGCACTCACCCCAATTTAAGTGACAAGACAGAGACTTAACATCCATCTCAACAAACTCCGGGCTTAACGCTCCGAAGAGCGCTTTCTTCAACAAGCCACAGTGAATTTTATTTTAACTGAATCGATTAAATAAATGAATATAATCTTATACGAATCAATTAAAGAAAATAATATAATAAGATGTTAAGAAAATTAATTTAAAAAAAAATAAATACATAAACTCAAGAAACATGCTCTTTATAATTATAATTGATTTTTAGAAATTATATAAACAAAGAGAACAAATATTTTGGGAGAAATTTCTTTCATATCAGATTCATTTATATCAACGAGCACTCAGAAATATTTTTATCTAATAATGTAACGCAATAGGTGATTCATCTTTTTTTGAAATTTTAATATAAACATTATTTTTTACAACATTGACCTTCAAAGTAAAGGGGTCGCTCTTAAACGTACTTTTCAATTTGAAATTCCTTAGTGATATAAACTCATTTCTTTTTTGTGCATATCGCCGTGATTGCTTATAAATATTGTTAATAGGTACGATTAAAGTCTAATGTCTTTATAATGGCAACAGACTTAAATCTTTGGCACTTAGGTTCAAACAGTTCTTTTCGTTATACTTGGAATTTAAATCATGCTTCCATATTAGGCGAAGATTGATGAAAATGTTTTAAATTGACAATTAAATTCTCCATAATCCAGAAAGTACTGGTCTAGAATAGGGAAAAGTCCCAGAATCTCAAAATTTAAATTCCTCACTATTATTGTGAATAAAAATAATCGAAAAGCAGCGTTTTTGTGAGAAAGGAAACAAAAATGTAATAAAAAATTTTAATGAGACATATAATATCTGTAAATGTTTAAAATTTCTTAAGTGACAAGGGAAAGAATTGCTAAAATGCAGGCTCTCCAATTATTTTTATTATGTTGATGGCACCCATGGCAATAACTGAATCCGGTTTTATATAGTCATCAGAGAGCAGCTTTAATGATTCACATTGGGTCCTCTTTCCACAGCCTTTGATGCTGAAATTGAGGCTATTACAGTGGCTATCCAACAGCTATCGATTCGCAGTCACTTTTTTTTAAAAGAGCGGTCATTTTGTCAGATTCTAAGAGTGTGCTTCAAACTCTTTTGAATAATTAAAATAGTTCCCAAAGAATTTTAGAATGTAGACCTTTGCTTAAGGCTTTGGCACTCAGAATTTCTTTCCACTAGATCCCTGCCCATTGTGGTATTTTGGACAATGAAAAGGCTGATTCACTGGCTAAAAAAGGAGCCTTGATAGATCAACGCATGAATCGCCCTCTTTCATTTCATTCAACTAAATTGTTTGTTAACCTGACTCTCAAGAAGACTCTTAAACAAGATATGGTTCAACGTGCGACGCACAAGAGATGGAAGATTTTGGGGGAGGAAAGAGCTGTTCCCGTTTTTCCAAGAAAGACTGCGGCGGCCCTTTTTAGAGGTCTAACTGGACATGATTATTTGCGGGACCATCTCTATAAGATTGGAGTGGTGGATTCCCCGGACTGTGTTTTGTGTGACTCTGGTCAACCAATGACTTTTGAACATTTAAATAATTGTGTGATTCTTTCTCAGTATGATGGCATTGTTGAAAAGTATTGGAGAGCCGGCAAACTAATGACTTAGGCGCTAATGTTCGGCATTTGTAAATAATAATGATTCACTGACCAACATAATGTGATTCCTAATTCGTTTGTAGCCCAGCAGCATTAAAATTGATAGGTGACAGCTGTAGATGTTAATTTTAATGCTGATATACCACCAATGCAATGTATACTAGCGATTATATGATTTCGCTCACCCATGGTAAATGACCAAAGCAAGAATCATTTTATTTATAATAAATCATAAATGCATTTTATCATAAATGACGTACTCAAGGTACATTTTTGACAAAGTGGTGTTGGAAAAGTCTAAGCATCTATTCTTCTTCTCCATGATCCAGGGACCTATACATTAAATTCCGACGATTTGACCAAGATCAAATGTGCTCAGAACATTTACATAACTTTCATTACGTTTTATTATGACATATTATAAACATCAATCTTAATTTTCCTAAACTACTTCACATAAGTATGTATGTCGTTCTCCGACTTACGCATAACTCAAAATTTTCACAACCTAGCTATTCTTAATTGATTTACTCTTAAGAGTATACCTCTACAATTAATTTAATAGTAGCACACGATGCTTTTTTTTCCTCTTTCACATATTTAATTCTTTTCTTTCGGATATTTAAATTATTTTCTTATTAAAAGTTTGAATTCATATTATTGAATTTATTTTGTTGTTTCTCAAATATTTTGATTTAAAATTATTTTATTAACATGCACATTTACAATAAAAGTTATTTTCTGTATTGAAATTATTATTTTTTTAATTACGTCCTTATGTTGGCTCTTTCAAGCGTAATAAGTCTTGCAGTCCAATAAAGAAAGGAAGTATCTCCAGGAGTGGAGAGCGTCTTGAAATGTGAAGAAGTGCGGGTTTCCTGGAGGGCAGAACATTTCCAAAGATGCTCGTCATCCATGTCAACATGTTCCCTACATAAAATGCATCCGGGTGAATTCACAAGCCCTATGTGATATAGATGTTTCTGGAGAAAATCATGCCCAGTAAGTAACCTGAAGCAGGAGACTTCTATAGATCTAGGTAGATCTCTGGGGATGCATGAGCTCAGCAGGGTCCTCCAAGAGGCATCAACTGCATTCTCTTTGTAATAAATTTTTTGCTGGTGATGGATAACCCGTTTTAGAAGGAGTTTGACATTTCTCAGGCCAGTAGGAGTATCTGGAGGTTTTTAAAGAAAAGCCTCTTTCGCGAGATTGTCTGCTTTTTCATTACCAGGCAAGCCGCAATGGCTAGGGATCCATTGTAAAGTAATTTCCTTTCCCGCAGACAGTAAAGTGTTAATGATGGTCTTACAGTTAAATTCTATAGATGTAGGTAGGAGAGTATAATTTGCCACTGTATGAATGGCAGCCTGACAGTCAACAAGAAGGACAAATTTCATTTCTGAGTAATCTAAAATTTTTTGGAGAGCAATGAAAATTGCATACATTTCTCCATCAAAATTGTCTGAGTTTTTTCCCAAAGGCTCTTTGAGTTGGAAAAATTTGGAGAAGACATCAGCTCCCGCTCTCCCAGCACTTCTCTCAGCTGATCCGTCAGTATAAATGTGCATCCAGTTGTCGAGTGAGTATCTCTCATTAGTAGTAGCAAGAGCAGCAGCCCTGAGTTCTGCCTAAGGGAAGACTCCCTTCTGGACAGGAAAGACAAAGTCGAAGACAGGGGTGGCATATTTCAGCATACCTGGGAAGACAGGGGGTCTGGCTGTAAGGGCTCTATTACTTGGAGTGCTAAGTGAACTGGAAATTCTCTGGAATTATGATAAAAATGTTCGTTGTGTTTTTAATCTCAGAGTGCTTGGTCGGTAGTTAGTCTAAAAACCATCCCTACGTAGTAACCTTTCACCGGTATTGAAATTATATTAAGTAAAACTTTTTAGATGTATAGAAACAGAAGTTACTTATAATTTTTCAAGCTAAAAAATTTTTTCATTATATAATTTAGCTCCAAAATTATGTTTTCTTAACGAAGCTGTAAAACATTTTAAAGCTTTTAAATTTTACTTAACGCTGCCTATGTTGGATTTTTCTAAATTTTGTTGGTTTCTATATTAATGTCATTGTAATCAAGTTACTTAATTATTTTAACTGTATATAATTTGCTATCACACTTAAGGGAGCTTCATTAAGCGATACATTTTGTTTAGTACTTTTATTTCGTTTCTTCATCCGATCTGCCTAAGCTCGATAACAATTGTTAAAATTAACAGGTATTGATTTGTTTTTTCTTTTTTTTATGAAAGCTATTTAATTTCTAGAGAAAAGAATTCTGGACAGACCTCAAAAGCTCTTTATAGTGCTTTACTGCTACATAAATGCACAAACTACTGAAAATAAACGAGTTTCAGCACACTGTTTATAAGCAAACGCTTCTTATGATTGAAAAACTAATCCAGCAATTATCAAATTCTTAAATAAGCTTTTGAATTTAAATTTATATTTTTGAATATATTACCAAGAAGTTTCCAAGGAGCATGAAGCAATGAACTTGTCATAATTTACTGCTTAATACAGAGGATAATGAAATATCTATATTGAATCGAATAATCTTGCATGAATATATCAGACCCAAAATGCACGAGGGCATGCTATTGCATTAAAGATATATAAATGAACAAATTAACATAAAGATTTTCAATTATGTTATATAAATGAACAAATTAACATAAAGATTTTCAATTATGTTATATAAATGAACAAATTAACATAAAGATTTTCAATTATGTCACTTTAGAACTACGAAATGCTAGCGATTTTGATTTGGGAGATTAAACTGTTCTACTAGAATTTAAATGACAATGCTCTTACCATTTTTTCCTACTAAAATCAGATAGAGTACATTTTACATTATTTCTTAACTGAAGAAACAAAATATATATTGATATCTGATTTTACTAGGAAAAAAAAAACGATACTCAGATCATCGTTATTTAAATTCAAGAAGAACTGTCCAATTTTGCTGATAAGAGAATGAATTAAAACAAATCTGTAATTTAAAATCTGATAGTTAGATAAATCAGTGCGTAATATTTTTAAGGGATTTTGTTCGTTGTACTTTAACAAGGGCGAATCAATATTTTCTATTTAGATGTGCTGTGGCAACGCTTGTTTCATCGACTTAATCTTGATTGCTTTCAAAACCGACTGATTTTTTGCTGTATGCGATAATGACTTCTCATATCATTGTTGCATAAGCTAATGCGATTTTAACGAAGCCGCACAATAAACTCGCTTTTGTCGAACTTTTTTTCCCTCTTCGCTTTGCTTCTTATTTTTCAATTAAAGCAGAAAAGAACATAAATGTGTGTGATTTCATTTCCAAAGACAGACACAAGAATTCAGTTAACATTCAAGATGTAAGAGAAAAAAAGAAAAGAAAAAGGAAGCCTTCGATTTGATTTCAGTTTCAACAGCACTTTTATGGATTCTTAAAAGTAAACGATACACAAAGATAATCTTCTCAGTTGTAAAGGCCTCCCACGCTATCCTATCGAAGGAACAGTACCTGGAGATGAAGTAAATCGATAACATTTAAGAATATATAGTGGATATATATGGACATTCTAAACTGTACTTAAATTTTATTTCCATTTAACTGATGAATCATTATTATTGTTGCACTTACAAATGAATATTTTCATTCTTGATACGATGTTTTGGTTTTGAGAGATATTTAAAAATTGATGTTCTTACTTGTTTTGTCGAACTAAGCTTATTTAAGAAACTGATATTGAAATTAATTTTATAGCGTCTAAATCCTTAATAAGAAATTTATAAAAAATATAGAATTTATACTTATGTAAAAAATTGAGTAGCCTTCATTCTAATATAATATCAATTTAAATAAATTATTTAATAAAATTAATTGTTATAATTATTTAATTACTTAAATAAAAAAAATAGGAATATTTTTATTTATTTGATAAACTTTTATAAATCCATGCAATTAGTTTAAAAATATAGTATTCATTTTCAAAACAAAATTTGAATTTTCAAGCATACTTTTTTTTAAAAAAATTGATATCATAAGTAATTATTTATTTATTAATTATTTATAATCAGCTTTTGTATTTACCAAATTTCAAAATATATCATAAAGTCATGAGAACTACAATATTTTATTTGTAAACCAGTTTGCAATATTATTATTCTTTTATGAAGCAAAATTATTATTCTTATATAAAATTTATTATAATCTTTTACAAAATAGAGGTACACACTTGAGTAAAGGACTTATTTTCGGAAATTCATTCAACTCAAAAATAAAATTAATAAAGCTTATTCTTAATTTAAAAATCATCAAAATCTTTTAATACACTGAAATCGTTTCAAAAGATGTAACAGACTTGTATAAGAATGCAACAATCTTACCATACTTACTCAGTTTATGTGCTGTATAATCAATACATTGCAAATATATTGATAATCGATCACATAAACAGAAAATTAAACACAAACGTTAAATGAATATAGCTAAATATAAGAATGCAAAAATTGATGCAGGAATTTTTAATTACCATGAATTGTAATTTTATAAATAAGTTTTATGATACATGTTCGAAAAGGTATAGAAATAATAGTTAAAAATAATTCGCAAATGCATGCATTCTTTATATTTTTTTACAACAAAAATTGTGATTAACATTACATCGAATCACTATTTTACACATGAGACTTTGATAAACTTTTAGGAAAAAAATTTTTGACATTGTTTCGAAAAGTCTGTAAAAGTGAAGTTTGCTTAATTTCATGAAGAATTACATATTAATATAGGAAAGTTCATGGGAGATATTATGGAAAGCAAGAAATTTTGTATTGTAATTAATGATTTTGTAAAATGTAATTGATTTTTCAATAAAATTATCTTCAGATACTTTGAAAAATGTAAAACTTTTATTTTTATAAATGCATTACTTCATGTTTTAATGAATTATGATGATATATCAAATAAGAAAAACTTTGCCAAAATATAAGAACTACCTATTCAGAACAACATAAATGTTCAAGGATGGCATCATGTGACAACATAAGACAATAATGGCGAATTATTCTTCAGTCTCATATTTCAGAAGTCACTTTATCATTCAAGAGCTTACGAGTAACGATATATTCACAATTTAAACAGTTAAAGCCAACCGCTATCATTTAAAAAAAAAAAAAGAATATAATCTTATTAAGACAATAAACACCAAATTAGTTACTCCAAGTATGATTCTAAAACTAAATTGAACTAATTAAAATTTTCCTAAGCTTCTTCTTGATCTGTTAAAAATCATTCTACAAGGATCATTTTAATTCAAAACTATTAAATGATTTACAACTAGCGAGAAAAAAGAAGCTTAAAACAATGAAAGATTAACTTATGAAGAAAAGTTCAATAAAGTGCATAAATTATGTACATTTAGTCGATAATAAGTACAGATAGAACGATCGAAAAAGGAAATATTAATAAGTTCTTCCATAAAAATAAAACGCGTCATCGTAATCAGAATAAGTTTGAAAGCGAACATACTGCGAGGACAGATGAGTAAATGACGTCAGTTTGGTCTCTCAGTGTTGTTACTCATCACAGAAATAACGTCGCGAGCCCGTGTCTGTCAATAAAGGCCATATGTCGAGCGCGATAAAAACCAGAAAGACGCATGTTAGAATCGCTACTAAATCGTAATAAAGGAAAATAAGAGCAGGATTTATGACCTTCAATTTTGAAGATGGGTTAATAATTAGAGCATATAAGGAAAAGCAAGAAAAGTTATCAAACAAGCTTAGGTATTCAACTTCCCAACAATGTGTGCAATATTGAAATTTTGAATTCATCAAATTTTCCTTACTGCATTTCGTACAAAAAGCTGGGAATTTAACACAACAAAATAAAGGATTTTTTCAATATGTAAAATGCTTACATTCAGAATAATTAAAAAAAAAGTTTCTACCGAATTAATTGAACATTTTTATTAAAATTAACTCAAAAGAATATCGATTTCTAGAAGAACTGTGTTAAAGTGAAATTATAAGAAAATTAATTTCTAAAACTGTATATTTAAGTGAATGTAGAATATATTCTTGTGGAAAAATTTTATTAAAGTAAATAAGAAAAATATTTCTTAAAGGATTACATTAAAGTGAATAAATACTATTAAAGTAATATAAGAGAATAAAGAGTTTTTAAAGTATTGTATATTTTAAAAATAGTAAAGAGTAATTCCAAAGGATGGCTAATTCATTCCAGTTCATAGAATATTTCATGTATTATTCGCATATTAACAAACATTTTATATGATGCCTCGTTCCGACTGATAATTTATGCAGTAAATACAAATATAATACTATATAATATCAATTAGTGTTGCACATGATTAATTTATTGCGTGACATGTGTGCATACTTTTGTTATTAGGTAAAATTTTTAATAAGAATTTAAAAGCAACTTGTAAATAATCCGACATTATACACTAGCTAGTTATAAGAATTGCAGAATAACTGACTTAAAATAACGCTTTGATGTTATATTATTTAAATTTACTGACAACCATTCATAAGATTTTTCTGTAAAATATCAGTTGATTTTAATATAATAAAAGAAAATTCGCTTTTAAAAAATAAATCATTCTTCTTAGTTTAATTTAATTTTATTTGTTTTATTCTGACTATTTTTCTTAACTTAAGAGATTAACTTAAGAGATTCTTAACTTAAGAGATTATTAATTTTAATAATTCTAAAAGCTAATTTCTCTTAAAATTATATTTCATTTATTAAAAAATTCTATGAAATTAATTTCATCATCATTTTAAATAGTAGGTCTTAAAAGGGTTATTAATACATGCAAAAACCTTATTATTTCATAATTAATCAAAATGACGAAAACGTCTAAAATAATATTGAACTTTTTCATCTTAAAATAAAAAATTTTAAGGACCAATACGAGGAAATTTGTTAGAGAATATTTTAAAACTTCCATTCTTAATTTCTTTCATATATTTTAACAATATAACTCAAACTAAACGGTACAATGCAACTCATGCAAAAAAGTGCAAAATTAATTATAGTAATTTTAATTATTCAATTATATTTTAGTTATATTTAAAAGAGTAAAACATTTTCTTATGAATTGTTAAACATAAAATTGATATTTGAGCGTTAAAATAATATATACATAAGTTATAAATTTACACCTTATTTTCTTTAAAAAAAAAATTGGGATATTGAGTTAAGGTTCTGTTTTATTGTTGCATAAATTTGTCGCATGAAGCACATTTGCAGCAAAACAGTATCATCTTGCCAAAATTCAAACCTACTTAACAATATTTATTCAAATGATAAGAATATTTCCCAAGAAAATAAAATTATTTCAGTTCTGAACGAAACACAGAAATATTGGTGGACTGTTTGGCAATTTGCCTGATAATCCTCGATTAACTTATTTCAAGAAATTCAGTTTACACGTGCAATGAAACACTTTTAGTATGTGTTTTACTGCGTTAAGTAAATCATCATAACAACACGAAATTATATGAATTCCATGAAGTACGTATCAACTAATTGCTATCAACCATTTTAAGTGGTTTTTTTTTCCCCTTCTAAGCAGTTATAAAGTTATCACACGATGACAGATTTTAACAAATTTTATGCCAAACGAAAACTCTATTTCAGCCATGAGTGGCCTCTAGTGGTGAGAATTTTAATGATTTCGAAGTAATCTAAATTTTGTTTCTTCATGCGTCATTTATACTGAAACCAGTTGAAAATCACACGGATGACCTCTGTTTGTTGTTAATTTACAGGTTTGTCTGATGCCAGTTTTATTATGAAGTGAGAAGAAAAATATTTAAATATTAATATACAAAAAAATCTTTATAAAATTAAACGTGAAAATTATTCAAAAAACCTTTTTTCCATTGTAAGAATTTATTTATGGCAGAAAAAATTTTTCAACTTAATTTACTTCCATGAGCATTTTGAACGATTGAAAACGGATTTTAGGTTTAATTTCTTAAAATGGGGTGAATTTATTTTTAATTACATTATAAATTACAGGGTGAATCATAGAAATAAAAGAGATTGATATGATTTTATTTTAAAAATGCTAAAAAGGCAATTCAAAATATTGTTTTGATTTTCTCAGTTGCGAGAAAATAGAAGTGATGAAGTTAATTGTAGACCACACGCACACATCATGAAAAAATATTTTAGTAATAGGAATCTAATAGATATCAGGTATCATTAGCTGAATGAGGTAATCATATTTTCATAAAATTAACAAAACTAACTATTATTGTAATTATCTAATACTTAACGATGCGATATATTTTACAATTTAAAATATTATTTTAAAGAAATAAATCAAAATAAAAAAATGAGGGTGGATTCATATTTATTCTAGTGCTATTGAAATGCTTCAATTTATTTGCAGCCTGTCAATTCCAATTTTAAATTTTTATTGCAAATTGATAATTAATTTTTATTGCAAATTGATAATTTTATTGCATGCATTAGCCCTTACGATTCATTCAAAAAAAATCTTATTATTTTATACTTCTTGAAATGCTAATAATAAGTTCTTTATATTGTTGAAAAACACAAAAATTAAAAATTAAAAGTGATTTTTAATTCCTTTTTAGATGAATATTTATGGCGTGTAAAAAAGTTCTTCACACCAGACACAAACCGCCAATTTAAAATTCAACAATAATTTGACTAATTTGGGATTATTTTAATTTCAAACTATCTTAAACGTACATTGATGTCTTATACAGATTTATTGTCAATGAAATATATATAAATTATTGTTTTGAATTTTATTTATATATGTGCATTATTTTAAGTTTTTATTGGATTTTAGAATGTAAAATATTTTGTGTTTTCAACCTAAATGACATTTTGTTTGTTTCTTTCCCTACAATTTTCGACACTATATTTGTGTTCCATAAAGTAGTTCCCGATGAAAAATAAATCTAACAAATTCAATAGAAACATGTTATGATAGCAAGAACTTCCTTGTGACTCCAATATGTGTCTTGCTAAGGAGAGATCATTATCTTTTAAATTCACTAAGAAATTTAAGTAGAACGCCGTAACAATAACAGAGAGTTTTTGAAAATTTAATCGTTTCTAGTCTCTTTCTGATACATATGCAAAATATCATTTCCGATTTAAATTTACAGGAATAAAAAATAATCTATACATTATAGGAAATTCATAACGAATTAAAGATACTAGAAGTACAATTACAAAAGAAACAATCATAGATCTTATTTTTGAAAATTTTTGTATCTAAAAAAGTTATATTTTTCATTCTTCTTCCTTGGAACAAAGCCAAATTCGAATGAATTTCTCGTAACTGATTCAATTACTTATAGAGTGAAAAGAAGAAAAACGTGAATTGTTGAAAATAGACAAAACAAATATTGACTGCTAACAATGTATGTGAATTTATTTGATTTCATTATCTCACACCTTGCTTCTAAGAGGCATTGTACTTAGCTCCATTTACTTCTTCCAATTATACTTAGAAAACACTATTTGTATTTAAATTAACTCTAAATTATTTTTAAAATACTTTTTCGAATAACATTATTTAATTTGTCCTACGAAAGGATACAGGAGCCATGTATACAGCACATGCAATAATTATTAAAATTACTAACTGTTGAATTTTATATTCATATAAAGTATTACATTTTTTAAATGGTCAAATACTATATTGGAATCCTTAAACTAGAAACTTTTGTATATATATATATATATATATATTTATATGACTTTTCCAGAGTTCATTGGTCACTGAAAAAACACTTTCCCCCAGGCAAATTAAATTTATTTATTTAATTGCAAATGTCCCGAAATTTGACTATTACGCCATTATTTCTCTAGCCTTCCAATATTTCTGAACTCTACAGTATAAAAACACATGTGCAGAGCACGAGTCGAGATGAGTAGCATCAAAAATTTGATGTTGTCTGCACAGAATACATAAGACAGAATCACAAAGTCCAAACATAAATAAGGGCAAGAAGGCATTAAATAGTTTATTTCAGCTTTTATTTCATTCATCAGCAAATTCCTTCCGATTCACAGAAATTATGCGCAATTTTCACCAAAAAGGATATGAATAGTATGCTTTAACTCAAAAATTTTATATTTAAATATAAATACTTAGTAATTTTATACAATATGATGAAAACAAATCTGTAGAATGCTGGGTTCAGATCTATTGTAAAAAAATTATTAAAATCTGATTGCACAACATGATGATCTTGTTAGTGATTATTTCATTTCACTTCTCATACATAAATCTAAATACTACATCTTGTTCTGATTAAACTGGATTATCAGAAAATTATTGTGGCTGAACTTGATCTTTCTTTTCGTCAAGTTATGAATAGAATAATCTAATATCGATCGCAGCGCTATCTAGTTGTAGCATCAAAAGTTAATACTCAATTAGGCTTTCGGACAGTTTCATTGTGAAAATTTAAAAATATTAAAAAAAAATAGGAAAGAAAAAAAATTTAACATTTTCTAAAGCAAAAAAGGAAATCGTGAAATACCCCTGGAATTTTTACAGCAAGTTAAGTAAATATTCCAAGAGTTTCAAGAGCCCTTAAAAATTTTTCGAATTCCAAGAATATAAAGGTGTTTCCAGGACTTGTATGAACCCTGATTCAATTCTGTAGTGGGTAGGTCCAATTTTTTTTTATTATTTTGTAGTGCAAAAGCAGAGAAATAAAATCTAACTGAATTCTTGTTTTTTTTTTTTTTCCTTAAAAAAAAACATTTATTTAAATTATAGTTGGTATATAGTTTTCTATTGTTTGCAAAAAATTACATTTTTGGCGCCATTGTTTTTCCTTATCGATAGGGTATTACGCAGGTACCATTAATTGAAATCCAATTAGAAACTTACCACAACTGTTCTCGTCTGTATTGTCCCCACAGTCGTTGTCTTCGTCGCAAAGCCAAGTGATGGGTATACATCTACCATTACCACATTCAAACTGGTGGGACGGGCAGGCACCTGTAGAAATTAAAATAGAACGATTCAAGACAGGAAATATGAGCTAATGATATTTTCGAAGTGACCGAAGAAACATTTGTTAATCAATAGGTGTTACTTTGAAAAATATCTTAAGCTGACACTTAATTAACGACAATAGTTTGTTGTTTTATGAGATTACTTGTTCATGGATTTACGATCACATTTTATTTTATAACTTATTAATATGGGACACATGGTTTACAATGAAATTAGAACCTTTGTGAATATTAACATTTAAGATGGTCAATAAGTGTACAACTGAATAGCAAGTTGCCGATCATTCAGAAAGAACAACTGACTTCTTGAGTAGCAGGAGTGCTCTATTTGATATACAATAATCTTATCTGAAATAAGTAAGACTAATATTTATCACAACAAAGAAAGTATTTTCTATAAAAACTTATGAAATTATTGTGTGTGTCAGTCATCAGTCCCTGTTACATACGAAGTTCATCTGAAATAGCCGAAAAGATAGCTGAGTGATTATCGCTTTTGTCTTCAGCTTAACAATTAGCAAGTTCGAAATTTTGCTTGATTGCTTAGAATCTATTTTAAGATGTAGATATATCACTCTAATTACAACTTTGATGAAAAAAATTATCCTAAATTCAAAAACCAAACTAATCTAACTCGAAGAAAAGAACTGATATAATATGGACTATAAAAATATGTGTCCAAGTTTAACTTCAAGTTTACCAGTCTCCAGAATCTTTACCAAAATTTTTGGTTATCAAAAATATTCTGATATTATTGTAATTTGTAAGACTATTAGATACTGAAACTGCAAAGTGGAATTTTTTCAAAGCCTTGAAATTAAATGTGACAGAAATACGCGGAGATAATTACAAACGTAACTCTAACGATCAATTAAGAATAAATTATAGAACAATAACTAATAGATATTCATTAAAGTGTATTTGATATAGAGTGTTGTTTCATATTATTATATAACTAATATATTTTCATGACTGCAAAATTAGAAAGAGCAATATTTATAGAAGAGGAAAGTGTTATGGAATGAGTTAGCAAATAATATTAGACTTAATAATGTTTTTCCAATCGCATGATTGAAAGCAACATTTAATGAACTTAATCGGTAACATAAATCAGCTATAATCATTTCTAAAGAAAAATATTGAGCTAAAATGTAATGTCTGAATATCCTGCTTTGTCAAATAATAAGGATAAATGAACTTTTTCAGTTCCTATTTAATTTGGGAAATTATTTTATACGTTAATCAGTTATATTGTTATCTAGGTTGAAAAATATAAAAAATTGAAACAGTAAAAATCCCATGGAGCCATTTACAATAGTCAATAAAAGAAAACTACAAAATTGATATCAAATTATACAGTAATACTTTAAGTAAGTTTCATTGTTTTAGTATTACATTTCTATTGTAGCAGATGTCTCAGCTTTCTGGACTCTGATATAATATCTGATATTGGGAAAATGCAAACATAGATAAAAAAAAATAACTGCGTAAAATTTTTACATGAAAAATTCGACCAAAATATTACGGTCGATATGCGTATTATGAATGAAAAAAAATTGCGAAGGTATATTATTTGCGAATACAAGTTTAAAGGTCTAATACAAGTCTAAAATTACCATTTGAGAAAGCAGAAATATAATTTGATTTACATTTTAAAGCAAAATGTTCATGCGTTGGGTTTTTTTTTACAGTCTAATCCCATTAAAGCCATTCAACTGATTCAAATGTGTATTCAGTGCACTAAAATGTTTTTCTTTAATCAGATGAAAATTATTATTTAGCCAATAAAACAAATTGTAATTATAATGGAAATTTTCAAAAATTATGACAAAATTCTAATTAATAAAGTATTTACTTAGAACGTAATTTTGGTACAATGAAAAATTCAGTTCGCTGAAAATTTTTCTTTAGTTTAAATCAAACTTTTTACCTACCCAATGCTTATGATAAAAAAAAAATTGCAATGCAAAAAAATTCTCATTTTAATAGAAATTTTCAGAAATTATGACAAAATTCTAATTAATGAAACATTTGTATGAAACGTAATTTTGGTACAACAAACGATTTTTATTTGCCTAAATTTTTTTCCAATGAGATTCGATTATAAGAATTTTGATCTACTTTTTAACTAAGAAAAACATTTTAGTTCATAAGAACACGCTCTACAAAATTATTACTAAACCGAACGATTTATGATATAATTAGTCTTTTAAAGTTTTCAAAATGTACAAGGAAACTGTGACTAATGTTTTTGCTTTTTCTTACTCTATTTTGCAGTTACACAAATAAATGTTTCAGATTTGTGCCATTTTAAATTTCCAGGTTTCTGAATGAGAACACTTGTTTTAATAACAATCAAGATATAATAATATTCAAGTTTTATCGAAAACCATTTGAGTTTAATAATGTATTTGAATTTTACAAACAGATATTTTTGTTGTTGCGGCAATATTAAGTTCTATTTTTAAAAGACATCTTTAAAAATAGACCACTTCCATTGAGTTTGATAGAAAAAAGATAAAAACATTCTATAAAAAGACTGATAAACTGTTCGAAGAAATTGGTTTCAAACTCTTTGATACGGGTTATTTTTTATTTTTAGGTTTTTCAGTTTAAATAGAGTGCTAATCATTAAATTTAAATATAATCAAAATTTAAAAATAAAGTGCATTACCTTTACATATTTTATAAGAAAAAATAATGTGAACCATACATTTTTTAACTTGATCAATTGATTTAGAAATTGACTTTACAAGAAAAGGGAAACAAAAATTATAAATTCATATTATACATATAAGCAGGAAACTATTCGCAAAATAATTTTATTAAATTATTACTAGACTGGAACAGAAATATTCTAACCAAATTTAGATATTTAATTTTTTGCAGTAATAATATTAAATATACTGTTTGGCCAATTATAAATCTTTATAGCTTATAAAAATAACCAGTACAACATCTTCAAATTTTACAATTATACGATTTAAGTACAGCAAAAGGATTTTTAAAAAGTTAATTAAGATAGGAAATGCGATTAATTTAATGTATTAACTACTCACTAAATAAAACATTAATTATTTTTTCTTAGTCTTCTTAACTTGTTTGAATTACCTGGAAATTGAATTATTTATGAATATTATAAAAGTAATTTCAAAAAATAAAAAAAGAAATCTAATTTCAAGATAATTTATGTTATTTTTTTAAGACAAAACGTTATTTTATAATGTATTATTTTTGACTTAAAGCTTTAAAATTCCTTTTAATTTATTGTAAATTAAATTATGTACAATAAATATGGATATTATAAAATTTTAATGTATATTATAAAATAATTTTAAACCATGAAAATTAATATTCAATTCATACATGTAACTTTTTAATAAGCAAAAAACATACAAGTTTGATCGCTTAATAAAGTTCATAAAATATTGAATAAAGTAATTCATTTGTATTTTGTATATTATTTATACCATTAATAATTTGAATTTATTGCATAGCGTATGTATATAATACAAATTATCATTTTTATATGCATAAAATAGAAAATTATTAGACGTGCAAAGTCTTTTTTTTTACTTGTAATAAAATTTTTAAAATATATAATATGATATAATACTCAAAAATATATGCAAACTTTCATATAAAATATCCATTAAAATCATATAAAAGTAACTCCTTTTATTATTTATGCAAAAATTTTCAATTTTTTCAATATTTCATTTATTTATTTTTTCATATTCAATGTATATTTAAAATGTATTACCAAGTCTATTGATAAAAAGAATGCAACACCTTTCATCATATTAAAATATATTAATTTATATTTTAAGACAACATATTCAATGCATTTTAAACATACATAATTTTCCTTCTGGGAAAATTTCTCAAGATTTATGAGTACAATAAATATTAAGAATGGCGATATGTAGCCAAATGTGGTATTATGTAAAAAAAAGTGGAATAGAGAAGTGATTTTCATGGGTAAAGATAAATAAGTAAAGATTCTTGCTTAAGAATTCTTTCAACTTTAAATTAAAATTGCTCTTTTATCATTCACACTTAATTTCTAAAATTTTTTCTTGAAGCGAAAATATACTTTCAAAGTAAAAACAATTATCTTCTATACTATTATCTCAGATTTATTTTTATTATAATTTCAGAAACAAGGCTTTGTTAAAAAATGTTCTAAAACATTTCCCTCTTTATTAATTCAAAAATACATTTTAAAAATATTTTTGTCTGTTTTCATATTTAGCACAATCACTTAATATGTCATAAATAGAATAACAAATTTTTTGCATAAATTTTGAATTATTATACAGTAGTTCAAGATACAAAAGTGCATTATACAGTAGCGCATTAATATATTCCTCAAAAAAAATTTTAAAAGCCTAAAATTTTAGAAAATCAAAAGATAATCAGACATAAAATTGTGTTATTAATGTATCAATTACCAATGTTACATTCATAAATTCTTAAGATCATTTAGTGAATAAATAGAAAAATTATAAATTTATTACCAAGATTTTACAATATTGACTGAAGAAAAATTATAATATATCTGAAAATTATAAAAGTCATGAAAAAATAATTGAATTCACATTTCTTTGTGGTTTTACAAAATTCTTAATTTTTAGAAAAAATTTATCCTGCAAAAAAAATCTAAAAAATATGTTTTAACGTGATTAACTAATATGTAATATATTTCTGATGAAATAACTCATGAGTTTTCCAACATGCAATAATCTTCCTTAAAATATAAAAATTCGTATTCGTATGATAAATTACTTACCATTGGAGACTGCAATGGTGGAAATAAATAATAATATAAATGCAATGTAAAGTCTATGAATGTGCAAGCTCATCGTGATGCTTTTTAATTTTAATAAATAATAAATAAATATAAAACTCTGGATTAGAAGGAACTGCAGTCCTTCGAATCGAGAAGCGAACTGCCGGCTGAATTGAAAACAATCAAATTTTGTACGAAAGCGGAAACGGCGCGCAAAAATCAGAGGTTATCTGGTTGGTTGATTCCGCATCGCAAAAGAAAAGAACAGATCGCCAAATATCTCGCCAATTAATTTCAACTGATAAACATGGGTTGTGTCTCCCTCGGCAATTTAATGAAATTAAGTCTTTTTTTGTAGTTTATTTGATACCACGATAATATAAATATAGACTTTAAATAAGTTTATTGCATACAAATATTATTTTTAATTAATAATAATACGAAGACATTTGTTAATTATTAGTAATTATGATAATCATAAATTTTATGAATTTTTGCTTAAAAGAAAAAAAGGGGTTAATTTTTTTTTTTACACTTTATTTTAAATTAAATATCTATTCTGCTTAAAATTTGATTTAACCTATTGAAGTTATCATTGCTTGTGTATATTTTTGTTCATGTAATCGTAAAAGAATATTATAGTGAAATATAATATTTATATTTATGTAAGAAAATGCACGAGAAATGAGCAGAGTAAGATTTTAACGACTTATTTAAGGAACTTAGCATTATTATCTGTTTTGAAATATGTTTTTATTTATTTAATTTTATAATTTTTATCATTATGAAAAATTGTACATTTTTAAATAAAGAACATAAATCTAGTCTAAGCGAAATAAGCTGCAAACTAGTTTTTCCTCCGTTTATATCAAAAGGTTGATTTTCATGCAGAGAAATGAAAATCGTGAGCAGTTTAAAAGCAAAACACTAATTGGAATTTAAAAATGGAATTAGCATTCAATTTGGAAGGTATTAATCATATGATGCAATTTATATCTTTACATATAAACCTCTTACCCTATATCAAAGAGACAAATTTCTACAGCAGACTCTCGTATTTACGAAACTCATAATTTAAAAACACTCATATTTTTACGATCTAGTGGATTTTTACTATCACATTCACGAACTAAAATTTTTAATAATCTCATTTATGCGAATTTTCATTTCTGACAAATTTATTTTTTCTTTTGCATTTTTTTATTTTTTATGATCTGATACTTTTTTAGTTTTTTATATGATGTTTCTTATAATACTCCCGCAGAACTCAATTCTTTTTTGAGCTACAAAAAAAAAAAAAAAAAAAAAAAAAAACCCAGCAAGTATTTCAGACACTGTGTAAAGAGATATTTGATGGGAAAGAAAGTTGGTATTGAATTTGGCTGTGAAAAAAATGAGAGGAATGAACATTTCTGTTGATGGTAATGACATTAAAAAGAAATCTATCTGTTTTGCTATTAAGCTGAACATTAAAGGTTTTAAAATCCTCAGCTGTTGTATCCAAAAATTTAAATCCAGTCGCGATTTTAACTTTAGAATATTGTGTGGTGAAAGTGAACTGTGAATAAAATTTCTGAATTTGAACAGAAAGGGCTTACTTTTTCCGAATACTATACAAAGGATGTTTTCAACACTGACGAAGCAGATTTGTTTTTTAAGATCTTACCCAAAAGAACACTTACCTTCAAAAGCGATGACTGTAATGATGATAGAAAAGAGAAGCAAAGAATTACAGTGTTGCTGCAAGCAACATGAAGGGAACAAGGAGTTACTAAGGAACACTCCAGATCAGTATGTAGTTTAACAGGTATCGCCTTCCTTCGTATAAGTCCAGTAAAGCCAAGACAAGGTCTACGAGTGTCGGTCGTTCACCGCAGCCCATAGCACTTACGTGAAAACTAAAGAAAAGGTTACAAGATGAATTTACAAAATAAAGAGGCAGAGAGAAGTGATATTTATAAATTAAATAAGGTAAAAAAATAATTGAAAAATTTGACAAAGTGCCTATACAAAGGGTGAGGTGTTTCATGAAAATATAAAAAATAAGTCCAAAAAAGATCTTAATAAAAAAGGTTCTTAATAACAACTAGAGATCTTCATTTATGTGTATTGGGTAAAGAAAATAGCGTTCCTCAAAGCTTTTATAAAGTACCCATAAAGTTCCAGAATTGGAGACAAAGCAGGAAAAGAACAGCATCCAGGTCTGAGAGGTACGAGGTGTGGAGAATCCTCAGGAAGAACAGAAAGCGTTTTTCTTTCAAAGAAAAATATTTAAACCTGTCATGTTTCAAAAATGCTCATAAACTACCAGCTCCATATCATGCTGACATTAAATCTTAGATGACTGTAAGCATTTATGAAAAGTGCCTGAAAAACTTTGATCGACGTTTTTTTTTTTTTTTTTTTATAGGAGAATTGTAAATTTTTTCTAATTGTGGATAGCCACATTGCTCATCTTGAAGTCCCTGATCTTGAATCGATTCGTGTGCAATTTTTCGCGCTTAATATCTGCCCTACAACCTATAAAGCAAGGCATAATCAACAACTTCAAATACAAATATAGTAGAGTAATTTAGCAAAGAGAGAGTATGAGCTTGGAAATGGAGTGGCCATATGAAACTGACCTTCTACGAGCAATGTATTTCCCAACTCATGCTTGGAATGATGTTGAAGAGGAAAGACGATATCGAAAGCATACTAACATGCAGGCTTCATTAAAGAAATTACCATAGCTGAAGAAACCCAGGTTAATTTACCTCATAACTTGGGAGAAGATGAGTCATTCATACATGAACTCTGACAAAGAATTCCTTTCCTAACTGTAATTTTTGTCGGGAATTTTTTTAATATACCCTCAGATGTGCTGTGTACTGAAGAAATATAGGGTGATGAAATTATTGAGAATATATTGAGAAAGAACGAAACAGAATTTCCAGATACTGAACAAGAAGAAACTGATACAGTGGAAGGAGCAGCTGACAAGACTAAGTTATTTTAGAGAAAAAACAGCGAAATTCTTTTTTACATTGAAGAAATGGAAAAATATATTTTTAAACAGAAAAAGATAGATGATTTCTTTGCCTGATTTTTCATCAATAAAATGAAAGTAAGTATTTGTTTTAAGTGTGAATCTTATTTTGCATTTATTTCTTAAAAAGTGCATTTTAAATAATTTTTCCTATAGTATTTTATTCATAAAGAAAAGGAATTGGGTGAAAATTCAGATTTTTATAACGTATTATATTATTTGTATAGGTTACACACACACACAAATTGTTTCACCGTTTCCTAAGAATTCGTAAAAATAAGGTAAGAATTCGTTTTCGGTATATGATTATAGATTTTGGAATTAGTAAAACAATAGTTCTTATTTTTTATACTGATATATATATATATATATATATATATATATATATATATATATATATATATATATATATATATATATATATATAATATACTCTTTAATAAATCCTTTTAAGATAATCTACGGATTAAATTGTTTAAAATAACGTTCAAATATGAAATCGTAAATTAAATAGTTTCGGAGTACTCTTATTATAAATAACATTATTGAGAAAGTATTGACATACCTTTAACACTGTCAATAGATGGATTATTGAGATTATTGATTTAAAATACAATTTGCATTTTTAAGAGTCCTACATAAGACAGCTGAATACATGTTTGTTTTATATAAAAATTTTTTTTTTTTTTTACTTATTACACACACACCACTTTGTAATATATACTTTTTGGTTTTTACTTAATTTAGTTTCTTATATTAGGAAAAAGAGTGCATATTTGTCGTCGTGTTTAGATCCCCTCCACATTCTAAATTCAAAGCATTTATTCATAAATTTATTCAATGAAATTTGAAAATTGTTGCTTAATATGTATCACTCATTTGGTTGAATACAAACAGATACAAAAGAAAATCATTCCATGAAAATGATCTTTACCGTCAATGAAATATTTATTTCAATATATATTCTACATTTACTATCTTTACAACAAAAAAGATCTATTTGTATTCTAATTGTATTATAATCCAAGCTGCAATTCGAAAGGTAAAAATACACTAAACAGTAAAAAAAAAAAAAAAAACAGAACTAAATTGTTGGGGTAATTCAGCTAGAAATAATGAATATGCCAATGAATGAATTATTGAAAACATAGAATAAAAGCTATTTTGAGGTGTCATGCATAAAATTTGATGATGACAGTGAAATTACAATTCCTTGAAAGCACGCTCGGAAGTTGTGAGCGATGCACAGACTTAAATAATAAGTACGTTTCTTACAGCATCATATATTTATAAATAATGTGACTATACAGTACAGTTTATAGGCCGATAGTGGAGTCAATGCACTCAGCTATACATCAAGATTCACAGACTCAAAGTGCGTACAAATTGTCTCTTGAAGGATACATACATAGCGGTTGAGGCGAACCCCAGACTGTACATGAATGTTAGCGGGTTTGGAATACTCAGCCATCACTAAGCGCCTCATAATTTTGAACCATGATCAGGTAACCAGATCACACTTCTTCTTCTTCTTTTTACTAATCCCTCTGATCTGAAATCAGATCAGATCCAATGGTCGTCCGCTTTTAATTTCAACACAGCCAAACCGGGCTCCTTTAGGAGAGACCAGCGCAGTCTAAAAGATGTTTGGGACTGGCTTTTTCAATGTGGCATTTGGTGCAAACTCGGAAGATCTTGGCGAGATCACACTTAAGATGGCACTCTCCTGTATACATCCACACCACACCAGTGGAAGGAATTTCGTCGTCACATATTAAAGTGGACATGTTCCCAATCCATGCCGCTCCAACAACTGAGTGGGGCGTTTTGAGGGGTAGTTGAACATTTCCTCTCAACTACTTACCACAGTTCATCTTCTAAGCAAGATCGTTGGTCAAATATCCGAATGATGTCCTATCATGTCCAAAATATTTTTAATTTCTCTCTGAGAGATTCGAGAAGACAACTTACCATCAAAACACTGTCTCGATGCTAATGCAAAAAGAAGCACCTGTCTCTTGACTCACAGAAAAAACATTTTAGCTGTTGCCATGAATGTATGGTCTGAGAGAACAGTGATGGAATAAAGGTCCTGCTCAATACTGAAGCATATCCTGCAAAATAATCATAGGATTAATCAGGAGAGTCATCATTATTTGATGATTCATTCCATATATAGAATGGAATAATTTGCATTACCCGGTGCACACAATTTGCATGTTTCCTGCTTATGCGTTCATGTTATATATATATATATATATATATATATATATATATATATATATATATATATATATATATATATATATATATATATATATATATATATATATATATATATATATTACTGGCAGCTTCATCGAAAGATTCCACCTACCAGGAAAACTTGATTCACTTAATGCACTTAATATTAGGCTCTTGGAACAAGTAAACTAATTTTATAACAAAATATCAATATACGCATTCTGTTTAACTTGTACACACACCATACAAAATTGTCTTCTCTCAATGGAATATAAGAATCATCGTCTTACGAGAGACTCGATTGAGTAAAACAAGACGAAACGGTTAATAAGGGGAGAAGATCATTGCCAGTGGACTCTTAAGGGGCAGAAAATGTCAAGTTAATGATAATTTGAGTTTCAGTCTCTAACATACCGATAGAAAAGTAACTATTGGTATGTAACAAGCTACATGAAACAATGGTTCTTTACTGCCTGCAAGGGACTTTCAAGCTCGCGGAAATGACATTCGTTGTTTAGGGAGAGACGGATTAAAATTAGTAAATGTGACAGTGTCTCTGACCAATGAACGTTATGGGGGCATCCTGAGTGACCAGCTATTCTCGTAACTTCATTTATATGGCTCACTGCAAATTTTGTTTTTCCACAAGAATATTCGCTCGACAATTATCATCCTCAAATTGTTTAAGAATGGTTTGATAAATATTTCAGAAATCAGTACGTGTTTTATTGTCCATCCCATCGTTTCCAGCATATCATTAATTCACCTCCGGAAGAATCACAACTGCCATCAAAAGGACTGGTACTGATACAAATATCCTTACTTCAACTGTAATTTAGTCCACAGTTCGTTTTTAACAACTTCTAATTTAAGAACGCTCTCATTTTCATGAGCTGATGACTAATTACCCTGACGTCAGAGACACAATGGTAAATTTAATTCCCATTTACGAACTAAGATTTTAAAAAATCTCATTTTTGGCTAGCTTTCGCTTTTGACAAATAGATTTATTTTCCTTGACTCTCTCTTTTTTATATAATGCCTGAGAATTTAATTCATTCTAATATAACAAAGTGACAGGTGCAGGCATTTCAGACATTATATTAACAAAGCCGAAGATACATGGATATCAGGCATTTGATGGGAAAGATCTGTGAAGCCGAATTCGACTTCTGTCTTTCTAGTACATAAAAAAAATAGAAGGTGGCAATCTCTACTCTTCTCTCTATACGTGAGAACATAGAAAAGGGTAAAACTCTTAAGAAGTTTAATCTCTATTCTGAGTTGGTTTCGTTTCATTTCATCACTCAATTTATGAAATCTCGTTTGTTGTGAGGGAGATTGAGCCAATTCCTTTGGAATTTATTGTTGTTGAAGAAACGAATATGCTTATCAATTAAATGAAAATCAAGTTCTAAAAATTTAAAGAAATTTTATTAAATAAGACAAAGATTGCAAAAATGTATGAATTCCAAAGAACAGCTTTCCTACGACTTTAAAAACTCAGAAAAAATTCTTGAAAAAGGAAGCAATATCAGGTAAAATGTTCCCTCTCCAAATATTGTCTAGAAACAAAAGGTCTTAAACTAAAAACAGTTTTTCATGCTTGGCTGAAAATATAAGAAGAATGACAATTCCTGTGGATGGTAATGTCATTAAGAAGAAATTCAACTGCTTTGTTTTGAAGCTGAACATAAAAGATTTCATAATCTTAGACGGTAAGCTCCAAAAATTTAGAACCAGACACATGATTTGAGCTTTAGAAAAATTTATAATGAAAAGTAGAACTATGAATAAAATTTTGGAGTAAAGGATCATTGAAATCACTACTTTATGAGTACGACTCAAAGGATGTTTTCCACGCTAACAAGCCAGGTTTGATAGTTTTTATCCGAAAGGACTCTTAATTTTAAAGGTGGTAAATGTTAAAGCAATCTTACGTTTTAGTTCCTCACTTTATCCTTAAATATTTTTAATTAATTTTATTTTTAGTATTTGCTTTAAATTATTTTCATTTCTTTAGTTATTTTTCATTTTATTTTTCTTATTTTCTTCATTTTAAATATTTAATTTTTAATAAGTAATTTTTTTCTCTTTCGTTTGGAATTTCATGAATGTTTCACATGGAGAATTCCTAATTATAAACAAGAAGTTCTAGTGACTCAGTTGCAACACACTGCTTCTCGTTAAGATCAAAGTTAAGCATCATTTTCAGCGGCCAGTGATTGGGAGGGTGATCACATATTCTCCCTCACGGAGTTGCTGAAGCTCCGTGGGTTGGGAATGTGTGTCTATATTAATCTATGGCACCCAAAGCCTTTCAGCTGGTATGGCGTGGATTAGGAAAAGACCAAAGGTGTGTACTCGTCCCTTGACGGCGGTGCCAAATTACGATGCATTCAGTGGCAGGCAAGTAAAACAAACCCGTTAATCTTCAAGAATAGTCCGGGGCTTGTCAGTGCATACATGTGTATTATGAACATTTAATTTGATAAACTTTTATACACCGAAAGTTAAAAGTTTATTCAGTCAATTAATTATTATCTTTATGCTTTGTTAATATGGTAACATAATTTCCAAAGAAATTATTTTTAATGCTCTTAAAATATTATGCAATAATTATTTCCAAATGGAAATAAATTTTTCATAACATTTTAAAATTTTATTTCAACTATTTTAGGTGGTTCGCAATTGGTGCACAAATTGTTGACGCTCTTTTTTACGAATTTGTAAGGACTTGTAAAATAATTCATAAAATGAATGTATTAGATTAATAAAGATCTGGTTTTATTTTATTAAACTTCTTTTCCTTTATAAATAAAGTTACAATAAAAAAATATCTTGGATGCAACTTTAAGAAATACAATGCAGTATAATCATACTACTTATAAACGGTACTTACTTTCATTTTATTGATGAAAAATCAGGTTGAGTAATTATTTATTTTTTATTGTTTAAAAACTGTGAGGAAAGATTATTATGTTATGTTAAAATAAACATGATCAACACGATATTATCTCTGTCAAACAATTTTATTAATTGCCTTTTCCTTTACTATTACACCGACATTCTAAAATTTCCACTCGTGTACAAAAGGCATAGCATGCATTTCACTATTGATCCTTCTTACAAGAGTTACAAGAATTGCGTTGCCGAGATGGTGCAAAACTCTGGGATTCACCACAATTGCATTTTTAAATACATTTTACCATTTTTTCAATGTAAGAAAAAATGGTAAAATGTATTTCGCTGGAAAAGTACTCGCAAAAAATGTACTCGCAAGAAAAGCATTTCGCTTCTTTCTCCTTAAAAGTATGCCTTAGTCTTGCAAGCGTTTCAGCCGCTTGTTTTGCAGAGGTACTTGCACTATATCAGTTTCTTCTTGCTCAGTATCAGAAAACTATTTTTCCTGTTTCCAATCATTATATTCTCAGTAATTTCATCACATGACATTTTTTCACACATTTCACATGTGATTCATTATTCAAAAAATCATCGAAAAAATTTCAAGCAACAAGAGTCAGAGTTCATGCAAGAGTGACTCATCTTAACTCAACTTATCGGGTAAATTAACTTAGGTTTCTTCAGCTTTGATGGCTTCTTTAATGAAGCCTACATGTTAGTATGCTTTCGATATTGTCTTTCCTTCAATATCATTCCTAGTATTAATTGACAAATGCATTTCTTCTTGAAAGTCAATTTCATAAGGCTACTCCAAGTTCATACGCACTCTTTTCTACGACATTTGCACTCGATGCTGTTGATTATGCCTTGATCCATGTACTGTAAGACAGACATTAGAAGAGAGAAGCTCCGCATGAATCAATTTGAGATTCAAGACTTCAACGTGAGCTGTGCAGTTATCCACACTTAGAAGAACTTGACGATTTTCCTATGAAAAAACGCCAATCATAGCATCTTATCCAATTTTCATAAATGATCCCAGTTATCCAAGTTTAAATGTCAGCATGATATGGAACTGGTAGTTTTTGAGTATTTTTGAAGCCTGAAGGGTTTAAATTGTTTCCTGTAAAAATAAGAGATAGGGTTTCTGTTCTCTTCATGTTGGCTGCGTGATACAGTGGAATTCTTTCTTACGCTTTTTATGTCCATTACATTTATCGCCAATGAAAGTGAGTGGTCTTTCGCATAAGATCTTAAAAAACAAATTTGTCGCATCCACGTTGAAAACATCATTTGGGTTATAGTCGGAAAATAGTGATTCCTTTCTAATCGAATTCCGAAATTTTATCCGTAGTTCTACTTTTACTATGCAATATTCTAAATCTCAAACCATGTCTGGTTTTAAATTTTTGCTGCCAACCGTCTGATGCTTTGAAATTTTTTATGTTCTACTTCTTTGCCATATATAATTTAAATGACATTACCATCAACTGGATTGCCCATTGCTCAGTTTTCTCATTCAAGTAAACTAAACTTTTCGGTTCAGGATTTTTTTTATTCTTTATAGTATTTTCGAGAGGATACTTTTGCTGGTACTGTTTGCTTTTTCTAGAAAATTTTTCAATGATTCTTCTTCCCATTCAGTTTCCGAAAATTTATTCACAATTCTATTTTCACAACCAGCGTAGGATGCTGTGTTTCTCAGCAATTTTTTTCAAGAGGAAGCACTTTTGGTGGTATTATTTCCTTTTGCAAGGACTATTTTACAAATTTTTAAAGTTGTCGAAAGGCTATTCTTAGTAATTCTATTTTATTTGACATATTTTGTCTTAATTAATATTTTTTCGCTTACTTTCAGAATTTTCTTTTTTTACGTTAACTGATAGATTTGTCGTTTCTTCAGTTCCGACAAATTTTCAACGGAGCCGGTTAAGTCCCCTTCCTTAAAACGAAACTTGATACACTTAGTTTTTTAAATGAAATGAAACCAATTATGGAACAATGAAGCTCAAGCTTCCTGTGTTTTCCTTCTTTGTATGCTCTCACGTTCAGGAAGGAGAGTTTTTCGCCCTTTCTGTGTTATTTTACACGTGAACAGTAGTTGAAATCGACAGCACAGTTTTTTTCCATAAAATATCTGTTTCCAAATTGCCTGAAACGCCGGCATGTGTCGCTTTGCTATTTAGAAATTAATATGTATGATAATCTATACTCCAAACAGCTGCTAATATTTCACGGCCCGATTCCACAATATTTCCACAGATTCGGAAAAGTAGCTTCATCCACCTGCATTTGTGGAGCCCAAGGGGATCCTTTCCATTACGTCCTAGAGTGCCCAGAGACCGAGAAATACCACCTAAAAAAGAATTCCCAACAGACCAACATGGAGTTATTGAGATTTTGCATGAATGATTGTCACCGTAGATTACTCCTCATAAAGTTGATGATGCATCTCAACAAACGAGGTCTGGAACTTTGTAGGGATACAGGCCATACTCCCGCAGATGACCTAGAATTTTCCATAGCGAGTCAGAAAATTATTCTTTAAGTTAACTTTTTTCCACAACTAGTAATGATGCATAATTTTTTTATGAATTTATTGAAATTTATGATCTATATGTTTCGAATTATATGAACTTCTCGAACATTATGAACCCGCCTTGGAACTTTAAACACTTTTTGAATCCGATACACTTTTAAAATTTTAGAAATCTTTTAAAATTTTTCAAACTAAGATGTTTTTAAAAGCTAATGTGTTGATTAAACGTATATAAATTCCTCGCCAGTATATAGTTATCATTTTCCTTATTATGCCATATGTTTTCATTTTCATAATTAAGTGTTCATACTATCTATAAAATTGTAAAAGTACATCTTTCAATGTATATAATGTATTTAATGTCATAACTACTCTACAAATCGTTAGCTGTCTTTTCATTGATTGTATATTGTTTCTTCATTGATTGTTATATGTGTCATTATGTCAAATTTTATTTTTAACTCAGAGAAAATATTTAATACTATTGTCTGATGTTTAATAGTTTTTAAAGGCCCTTAAAATGCATTGTAACTTCTTCCTACTAATCTATAAGCACAATTTGACTGTCTTTATGAATGCCACGATGGTGGCGCCCTCAGGTACATCGTAAAGTTGTGGAGGACACTAGGTGTTGGGGAAACGGCATTCGTTAATCTTTAGGTACAACCCGGGGTCTTCCCACGCAGTTTTGTATGTATGTATGTTTAAGATAAATAAAGTCATCCAGTGTTATATAAAGAAGAAATCGAATAAAAAAATCGAAAAAGATATCATGTCATAAAAACAAAAAATCGAAGAAAAAAAGCTATTTGTCAAAAATGAAAGTTCGTAAAAAAAAAAAAAAAAAAAAAAAAAGATGTTTTTCCTTTAAATTTTAGTTTTTAAAAAGGGGTTAAAAATTTCATTGTGCCTATGGCTTCAGGATATGGACTAGACACTTGTTCATAAGCACGTGAATGTTCGTAAATTAGAGGTTCGAAAAAACGAGCGTCTAAATTTAATAATAGATATATTATTTAATAATATAACTGTAAAGCAAACACAATTCCATAACGATGTCTAAGTTAAATTTAAGACAATATACGAGAAGGTCCCTTGTAAAATCGATCAAATTTTTAAATTTATATTTTATTATTCATAAAAACATTTGTGCAAATACAATATAAAACGTTTAATTATTTATGTGTACTAAATATTTTATTTAATGACATTAATGAATTTGAAGTAAATTTCAATTTTTCAAGAACGTGAAAAGTGAAAAAGATAGAAACTAAGAATAAACAAAGAATCAAAAAGAAATCTTTTCAACGTTCGAAGATTTCAAAACTGATAAGTGGTGGCGCACTTATTTCCATGATGACATCGATCTACGTTGTAACAATTACAATCGAAGTTAGGTTGTGAAACGCATCAGGATGTTTATGTAAATAATAAACTATTACTCTTAATATCAATTAGTTTTCAAAATGATAATAAGTTTTTCAATGAAATCGACCTTATTTTTATTGATATTGCATTGGTTATTACATAATAAACTGAAAATTTGATATTCTTATCTTCACCAAATGAAATTTATATAACTAAAAATGAATTTTAATGTCAAATGTTAATCTGGGAAGGATTCTGCACGCTGTGTGTTTTCTTGTTTAAATCTGTCTAGAAGATAATTTTGCTCTGCTTTAAGTAGTTTAGAAACTGGAAGAGATCTGATATTCACACTTATCCTTAGGATATTTTTCATGTATTTGCTTCTTTAACTGTCAATTGATTTAATTCACTGCTATTTCAATGCACCAGAATCAACTCCGTAGTTACGCTCTACTTATATGTTTTGCATATGATGGCCAAATTGATTGGAATTTACTGTTTAAAGTGGACTCCGAAATGTTACAAACATTTAAGCTTGAGATGGGAATTTATTATCCTACGAACCTCTGAATCGAGCGTCACATCACTAATCAATCAGTTCTCGTCATTATGCACTGCAGACCACTTTAAAAGTAATGTTTTAATTTAATTAGCAATTAGTATATAATAGTTATATACAGAAATTAAAATGTATATGAATTTACTTTCTATATATAATCCTTCACCATATTGACACACTCCTCCTAAATTGCAGAATTATTCTAAGCGCTTAGAAATACTTTTTTTCTTTTTTGAGTTTTTAAATATTTCGATAATGGTTGAAGGAATCTCTTATAAAGTGGGAAAATGTGGTGGAAAGTGAAATATTCTTTCAATTTGGAAGGGAAAAAATATAAAATTTTCATGGCAAACTTCAAGAAGAAAAAAAAAATTGGAATTTTTGTTAGAGTCAAACCACATAGATTGTATTGTAATATATTTCCGGTTGGCTATTTCTTCTAACTCAAAATAAAAAACGTCATCAAACTAACAAATTAGAACCACGGTCAACCAACAAGGCTGATATTTCTGCTGGCAATCTTCTCTAAAGAATTCTGCTCCATTTAAAGGATATTAGATAAAAATTAATAAGTATAAGTGTTTTCAACACGATACTCCTTATTCGTGTTAGGTATCCTGTCTGCTACCCACTAGGCACAAGAATAACGCCCTTTCATTCCCCATTAAGTTGTGGCGGTTCTTTATTTGCTTTTTGCTTTTTATTTATATATTTACTTGATATTCTGTAGTCACAGTACTGTTGTACAATTAAAATCTGCTTAAAAATATTCGTCACATCAAAATGAACCATAAATGAAAAAAAAGTCAATCAATAAGACATTCTTCAAACCTTCAGCTATAAATGGTGCAAATTGCGATTTGACTACATCATACATTTTACCGTCGACACCACGGTGACGTGGTTGATTAGGATATTGTCATTATCGAAAGGTAATAAATTTCGAATTTGACTTAACAGAAGATCTGTCATATTCACTAAAGTTGGCTGGTGCTCGTTGACTAGGTGGTGGTCTCAGTGTCCTTCAAGTGCAATCTTTCCTCTGGAGATGGCAGGTCAAGTATTGAGAGTCTTCTGCTTGATTTTTGCTTTTAAATTAATAAGTTAGAAGGAACTATTAAGGTGTTACCTTACCAGTTACATGGAAACAGGGTGGGAATCCGGCTGTTTCAGCCTAACTGGTAAAGCCAACTATTTGCTAGGTACAAGAAAATATGCTGGTGCAAAAACATTTTACAAGGAAATTATACTGTGTATTACTTATGAACTTACTCTCTTACATCTATTTTTATGATAATATCAAATAGAAAGTCAAATATAATCTACATTTTTATTAGATAAGTTAACTAGAAATTAAATCCAGGGATTCAGAAGTAGATGAAATTCACGAGCCAGTATTATAAAAGAAATAAAGTTTTAAACTATGCGAAAAAGTCACTCGTTTCTTTCATTGGGAAAGAAAATGCTTCTGTATTATAGTGAAGAAAATGAAATGGACTATTTTTCATTTTTTTCAAATTAAATAATAAAATAAATATATATAAAACAAATAATAAATATAAATATATCTATTTATTACATATACTATTTTCCTGTGTAAGAATTTTTTATAATTGATTTTGTATGAATACAATATGAATAAGAGATACTTAATACTACTTCCGATTTTCATATTTCCTGTGAAATCTCAATTCACTATTTGTGTCTTTATTCACGTCATGCTCAGCACGTCACACCGGACTAATGCGTGCACAGTTTAACTATCTGATGTAAGCACGCGTAAGTGAATCTCTTATTTCATTAAATTGATTTAATGTCATCCTATCTAAGGAAAAATAAAATATTTCTTAGTTACTCAATAACATCTTGCTTATTTTATTAGAATTATAAATACTTCCACCATGAAAAACTACATTAAAACTCTATATAACATTTATTACTTTTAAAGATCTTTATTTTAAATTATTTTATTACTTTAGAAGATCAATGATCCTAGCTATCAGCCAAACGGTAAACATTCTGTCCTTTGATTCACCAATTTGTAGGTGTGATTTCCAAATTGTTCTTCGGTGTTAGTTATGTTTTATAAAATGTAAAAAATTGAATGATAAATTAACCACACGGACAACAGATATAAGACTTAAAAGAATCATATATAAAGAGATTTATAGAATTCGAAAATATTTTACAATTCTAATTAAGATTTCGTTACAATTTTATTCACATATTAAAGATTTGGAAAATTTACAAGAATTCGAAAATTGTTAAAATTAGTTTTCGAAATAGTTTGCTTTAATTTATTTTTATGTAAGCAATTCAAATTAAAATTCCAAAAAAATTTTAAGTGCTAATTAATATATTTTTTATTTATTAAAAAATTAAATATTCAAGTTTTGAGAAATTTTTACAATTCAGTTAGGATTAGATTATTTTAATTGTTGCTTCATAAATAATTTAGATAATTCAGAAAACTCGCGAGAAGTTTTTTTTAAGATTCTAGTTAGAATTTGATGTTCTCTTTTATGAAAAATTCGGAAGAACTATGATTCTTTCGATTCCCACGGATAAAGTTAAATTTCAATTATTTTTATTGCTGTGACAAAATCGATTTACAGGATTTCAGTCCGTCCCACTTTTACAGAATGTAGCAAAGATTTACGTAAATATTTAAGTTGAATTATCATGTCTTTTTTATGATATTGCCCTTAATGAGTCTATATTTAGACAGAAATAATTCGCATGTATCAATTTTGAATCACGTGCTCATGTTTTGTTTTCAGTCCAAAGTGTCTAATACGACTTGACCTCGAAACGAACGGGTTACACTGGTGAGAAAAGCATAATACTACATCTGATTGCATCCATGGAATAATCGATCCGTGGATCAGCCTTCATGTCATGGACGTCTGAGTCCATTAGCTTTGTGACTGGGCGAGTTTTCAACCTTTTATTTTTCAACATCAACGTCGACCCTGATACGTCTGTCATCGCGTAATTTCGTAAAACATCGTATATTGTCCCGTTTCGATTCCCGATGCGCAAATGCAAAAAAACTGATTGTTTGGTTTCTCAAGCTGATCTCTCCGGAAGTATTAAATGAAATAATCAGATAAAGATGATGTTGTCAATCTGAGAATGAATTATTGAACTCATGTTAAAAATGAGAGATTCGTTTTGGTCCTTCGAAAACAGTAACTTTCAAATCTTTATGAGTCTTATACATTTTATTATATGTGTGTTTAGTTTTGCTTTTATTTTATCGGGGAACATTAACTTAGTATTAAGAATGCAAGCACAGGAAAAATTTTAATCTCTTTAATATGGTTCAAGATAATAAAAAAGTGAGTGTCGCTTTTACACAATTTATTATTTAAATAATTTATGCAATCCTGAATTCTTATAAAATATAAAATTCTTGAAAATATAAAATTCATTTTGAAAGCATTTATTTTTCATAAAAATATTATGGTAATAAAATGCGGTTACATTCTCATTATTGTTCTATATATTTAGCTTCCGTATTTAAATAAAAATCAGGAATAAAACAGTACAATCCATGATTAAAGAGCGATTTTATGATAGCTCAACAGATTTTCTTACAAGTACTTTTAATTTAAAATAATAGGGAAAGATTATTGATTTTCTCATGTTACCGCCATATTTTTTTAATGAAACCAACAAATTTTATTAAAAAAAATGGGAACTACAGATAATCAATGGTATTAGTTTCTCAGATCTTACTTGAAATCTAAATGAGATCCATGACTTTGAATATAAAAAAATGATGCAATTTAAAAACTTGGTAATTTCATCGTAGGTTTGGAACATTCCATCGACGAATGATCCTAATAATAGTTAGGCTAATACTAGAGAGAATGCATGCCTTTTACGAGAAATTCACAAACGAAATGCAAACGATATACGAGGGTTGCTATTTATATTTCTGGCCTTGGCAACATTAAGTGTTGCAAGGCGACCGAAGACGATTTTAATCGAAAGTTTGATATTTTTAAACATAAATTCAGCAGACGATTTACCATTATAGCTTTATTTGTGTTGTTGACAGTAAATTGAAAAGTTCTTCTCTGTCAAAAAATGGAATTGAATCGTGAACATTTTCGTGCCATTATTTTTCATAACTTTCGACGTGGATTGTCAAGACAAGAGTGCTTCGATGAACTTAATTCTTTATACAGCGATAAAGCGCCATCCTACAGCACTGTAAAAAATTGGTATAACGAATTTAATCGTGGTCGATGTTCGATCCAGGACGAATCCCGTGCAGGTCGTCCAAAATCCGTTGTTGTGCCAGAAAAGATCAATGCTGTGCGTGAACTGATAAAGCAAGATCGTCATGTGACATACCGTGAGATAGAGGCGTCTTTGGACATTAGTATGACTAGCATCAATAAAATATTGCATGAACATTTGAGCGTAAAAAAAATTTGTTCGCGTTGGATCCCGCATAATCTGACAAACGCTCAAAAAAGGCTCGTGTCGATTGGTGCAAGGAAATGTTGAAAAAATACATTCAAAGGTACATCAAAGGCTGTGTATAACATCTACACAGGTGACGAATCATGGATCTATGCATATGAGCCGGAAACAAAACAACAATCAACTGTATGGGTCTTCCAAGACGAGGCAAAACCAACAAAAGTTGTTCGAGGAAGAAGCACATCGAAACAAACGATTGCCTGTTTCTTCGGCATTAACGGTCATGTGGCAGCAGTGGCGTTAGAGCAACGCAGGACGGTCAATTCTGAATGGTACACGACCATTTGTTTGCCAGAAGTCATCGGAGAAATTCGAAAAAAGCAGAAGAACAGGCGAATCATTCTTCATCATGACAATGCGAGCTCTCACACATCGACTCAAACAAAGGCATTTCTGACGGCCGTACATCCCTGATTTGGCACCCAATGACTTCTTCTTATTACCACACATCAAAAATAAATTACGTGGACAACGATTTTCGACCCCCGAAGAAGCGGTTGATGCATTCAAAACGCATGTTTTGGAGTTCCCTCAATCGGACTGGAAAAAGTGCTTCGAAAATTGGTTCAAACGCATGCAAAAGTGTATTGATCATCATGGAGAATATTTTGAAAAACAATAAAACCAATTTCGATCCTACATATTTGTTTTTTCATTATTAGGCCAGAAATATAAATAGCAACCCTCGTAATATGGTATTAATTGCTACTTCAGTGTATGAAATATTTTTTTTCGTAAGAGTGGCAGTTTCACTGTTAATAATAATCAACTTAACAATCGTAATTGATAATTTACTCACAAATGAATATATTTTAGCCAAAATTATAACTTATTTCTCTGAAATCCAACGCATCTAAAAGAATGAGAAATGGGTGTTAAATTTCTACTTTTTACGGATATATCTGTCCCAATGAATGTTTGAAAGCTTTTCAGAATACATCATCATGCATAATAGGACTATAACACCAATTCCTGCTGATGTTTTCGTGTACATATAAAAATTTGTACACTCCAAAAGCAGAACGTGATAGGTACTTTCTTTCACATCTTTCATTTATTTGCCTTTAAGGAATGAATTGAATAAGTTTATATGATAGATTGTGATTGATAGATTACGTCGCTTTTTTTAAAGCGGAATATTTGATTTTCGGTAAAATATAAGATTTTTCTTTACTTACCTTTAACTATTCATAAAGAGATAAAACTATCGTTTAATTTTAAAAACAAAAATATAAACTTAATTTGAAAGAAATTTTGGAGTTATACGACTTTTCCGTTTGGGACAAGGTGATAACAGTTGTCCTTAATTAACTTTTCGCGTGAGACTTTAAAAATAACAGTCTATTGTATCCTGCAATAAAAGGCTGTTCAAGTAATTAAATTCAAAGTTTAAAAATTTTGCTGAAAAAGGTATCCTTTAATTCTATCAATTTAGCAAACAAACTTCGAATCGATACATATGCCTACATTTAGTGACAGTACTTCAAATGATTTTTAATATTATTAATCGCATTTCAGATGATAATTAATAATACTACTATTAATTAATTTTGTTTTTAGACTGCGTTTAAGAAAATTAATGTGTAATATTTAAAATTGTAATTAAAATGTAAAATTAAATATATTTTAATTTTTAAAAATATAAAAGAAATTAATGTAAAAAAAATTAGCAGGGATGTGCATAAATTGCATTTATTATTAACTTAAAAGCAGACATTAGCCTCGAAATTCAAAATTAAAAACTTAATTTGGCGTCATAATGACTTGTAAGCTCAGTACTCCCCACCAGTGTGTCGATAGATGGGCAAAAATATTCTAAATATGTTAAAACATTTCTCTCTCTCTCTTTCGCTCTGAAAGGAGTAATCCTAATTTTCAGCACGCACAAAAAAAAAAAAACAAAAAAAAAAAAAAAAAAAAAAAAATGAAATTATTAATTTAAAAACGTTTGAAGCAATTTCAAATGTTTTTCTTTTTAATTAAAAATAATGAAAAATAATTATAAGAATGTCCACTGGAGTGAGTGAGAGGGAGTTTAATAAATATATTTTGTGAATTTTTAAAATAATGTTAAAAATAGAGTTTATAAGGCATGCATATCAAAGGCCATGTTTTTTTGAAAACTATGATTGCATTGAATATTTGTAAGCATTAGAAGATCATTTTTATTACATATATTTTAATAGATAATAGTTATATAATAATTAATCTATTACAAAATGATAAAAATTATCCTTTTTATGTAGAAAAATATTCACTATTTTTATGATAAAATGAATGAGGAAAATATACTTTGCTTTGTAATAGCTAATAATTATTAATCAGTTATCTTATATTTATAATATTATCATATACTATTATCACGTTGATGAAAATAATCCAAGTTAATATTTCAGGACCAATTAATGTTTCATACATGCCAGCTCAAATATAGTTGGTTTAGCTAAAATATTGTAATGTTCAAATAACGCGCTTGCAGTCCCCAAGAGGAATTTGGCTCAGAAAGTTTAATTAATCAGTGGAATTTTCATTTAAAAAGTGAATGGATTCTATAAATACAGAAAATTTCAAAAAATTATTTATGGAACCTCTTTAATCAAAATTATATCAAGTGATTAGCTATATGATGATATTATTTTTAATAATTATTTGTATTTTATATATTATATATATATATATATATATATATGTTCAATAATTATTTATGTTTGTAAGAGATAAAAATAAATAATTATGTTTTTTAAGATAAATATTTCTGCTTTGGTTAATTTTATTAAAATTACATTTTTTATATATTTTTAAATTTCATGTGCTTAAATTGAGTTTTAAATATTTATTTGTATTAAGAACTTTGATAAAATTTCAAAATTATTTATTTAAATTACTGTTCTATGTTTATATTTTGCACAGTATAATATAATTAATTAATTAATGATAGAGTGATCGATAAATCTCTCAAATATAATTCTAAATTTCATTATTTCTAATTGTTGAACATTCGTGTAAACTTTATGATGATAATATTTTTTATATTTTATCTAACCATTTTTTTTTATTCGCAGTTTCAAAATACTTATTTAAAATATTAATTTTATTAAATCACATTTATTTTGATACTAAAAGTTAATGAAATTACTCATGAAAGAATCAAGAGAATTGTTGAATTTGAATATAGAATTAGCAGCACACATATTAAATGACTTGTTAAGCATATTTTATTTTTCCATAAAAAACAATGAATTTTTAAATGAAAAAAAATCGAATGTAAATCAAAACTCTGATTAAATTTCATAAAAATATTTTCGTATTTGAAGTGAGATGCTTTTCTTTTATTTTCATCTGTAACCTCATTAATGTCAGTTGAATATTGCGTCATAAAAATCGCTTATCTTAATAGTATAAATGCGAAGTCATCGCTTTACTCTCGGTTAATAAAAACAATAACAATCCCGAATCACATCCAGTGCTAGAAGTTGCTTTCGGAATCGAGATGAGAAACATTTGGCGACTTCGCGCAGGGAAACCAAGCCAATTTAGATGACGCAACTCGAATCAGATGTTGAGGTGTTTGATTTGAATATTCGAACTCGTTTCCAGTTCGTGATTGTGCTTTTTTAAAGGAACCATTTAAATTAAAGCTGTTTTTCTTGGAATTTGAATGTTTCACGTGATAAATGCTGAAACAGCGAGAGAAATTTCCATCATTCTATTTCATGAAAGTCAAAGTTATTAACGAAGGGTCAATAAAATGTCAAAAATTATAAGGGCTCAAGACGAAGAGCTGTTCTAGATTTTCGAGGATACAGCTGTTGTTTTATTTTTCCGGTTGAATGTCATTTTCTCTACAATTTAACTGATTTGACGTAATGCTCTATTCTGGTGAACTTCTTTTGATAGTTTAGGTGCATTAAGTTTCGTAATGACAACAAAGCATTTTTCAGTATTTTATTGACGGTCACATATTACGACATTATACAAAAAAAAATATGATCGTCAAAAATATTACAAGAATTTTTACATAGAGAATACATTTTTTTTTAAAATGCTTCATTGATGTAATTGTTAGGCTATCACTGCGCGGTGTTAAAAATTAAACATTCACTAACCGGAACTTAAAAATGTTACTGTAAAATTAATGTTGAATACTAAAGAAACATTGAACTTTTTCGAACAATTACCCAGAATTAATAAAACTGAAATGGAAGACTCCCTCCGTGATAACAATAAATTTATATGAATTTATTTCATTTATCGTTAGCAATTATAAATGTATTGTTATAAGTAAAGTATTTAATTATTAAAACAAAATCTTATAAGAATTATTTTAAGAAAGTGCAAGATTTTATTCCAAAATATTGGTAGAAATCATTTTATTTTAACGAATTTTATAACACAAAAGATTTATAAACATCAAAATGATAACATCAATCATCAAAATGATAATTATAAACATCAATTATTATAATAATTGGGATAACAACCATTGTGGTTTCGAAAATTTATTGTTGAAATTCTCTTTCAAGCAATTTCTTACTAACAGAATCATCTATTTTAAATAAAATTTATTAAAATCAGATAATTTAGTAATTTTTCACCACGATTTTATAGTAGAAAACCTTTAGATAAATATTTTACTGTTATGAAAATAGCATAATTTAATTATTATTTAAAAATATTGGTAGACTTTTCTCGAAGGGATTTAAATGAATAAATGTTAAAATTCTAGAACTTTTTATTTCTGACATTTTTAACTCAAAAGATTGAAATTAATTAATAGAATTGATAAATTTAGTGTGGAATTGAATTTTTTATATAATATCCGAGAACTGGATTCATGCTTGAACAACGAAGTCACTTGTTTAAGCTTTACAGACATTGTGGGAAAATAGTAGAAGAGACAGGGATATCAGACCTTGATGGGGAAAAATGTGGTGACGAATTCCTACCCTACTCATACATCAAAACATAAAAAAGGGAAAAAACTATTCTCTTTTCCCCGTACGTTAGAACAAGGTTAAGCTTTGACAAAGAACCCATTTGTTCTTAAAATTTCTTTCGAAGATTTTTCGAATATAGACTCACGTATAATGTGCATAATAGAAATATATATAGAGAATGATTTATATTGTGAAAAGAAGGAACGAGAGCGAAAAAGAGTTTTCGGATATCGAACAAGAAAACGATGCGATGCAAAGTCAGCCTGCAAAACAAAAAGCTGAATGAGTGACAGGAATAAAATACCTTTTTTGAGGAAAAAACAGTGGAATGCTTTTATACATTGACAAAAAAAAAAAAAAAAAAAAAAAAAAAAAAACAAGAAAAAATATATTTTAAAAATGCAGTAAATGGAAAATAAATGTACACTACTTGTCATTAAAATTGCTACACCAGGAAGAAATACAGATAACAAAACGATATTTATTGGACAAATATATTATACTAAAAATAACAAGTGATTAAATTTTCAAAAAATTTGGCTGGATAGATCCTGAGAAATCAGTACCCAGAACAACCACCTCTGGCAGTAATAACAGCAGTTATACGCCTGGGCATTGAGTCAAACATAGATTGGATTGCATGTACAGGTACAGATGCCCATGCAGCTTCAACACGATGCCACAGTTCATCAACCGTAGTGACTGGCGTTTAATGACGAGCCAGTCGCTCGGCAACCATTGACCAGACGTTTTCTATTGGTGAAAAATCTGGAGAGCGTGCTGGCCAAGGCAACAGCTGAACATGTTCCGTATCAAGGAAGGCCCGTACAATACCAGCAACATGCGGTTGGGCATTATCCTGCTGAAACGTAGGGTTTCGCAGGGCTCGAATAAAGGGTAGAGCCACGGTTCGTAACACATCAGAAATGTAACGTGCACTGTTCAAAGCACCGTCAATGCGAACAAGAGGTGACCGAGACGTGTATCCAATGGCACCCCATACCATCACGCCAGGTGATGAGCCAGTATGATGATGACGAATGCACGCTGCCAGTGTGCATTCACCACGATGCTGCCAAACACGGATGCGACCATCATGATGCTGTACACAGAACCTGGATTCATCTGAAAAGATGACGTCTCGCCATTCGTGCGCCCAGGTTCGTCGCTCATCACACCATTGAAGGCGCTCTTGTCTATGACGCAGCGTCAAGGGAAGCCGCAGCCATGGTCTCCGAGCTGAGAGTCCATGCTGCTACAAACGTTGTCGAACGATTCGTGCAGACACTTGTTGTCTTCCAAACGACCCCGTTTCTTGACTCACGGCTCGTGACGTGGTTTCACGATCCATTACGGCCCTGCGGATATATTCCTTTCTTCTCGGCTGCTAGTGATAAGTGGCCGTTGAGATCCCGCATGGTGTTCCGTATTACCGTCCTGAACCCATCGATTGCATATTCTGGTGACAGTCATAGGATCTCGACAGATGCGAGCAGCAATACTGCGATAAAATAAACCGCAATCCCGGTACGCTACAATTCGACCTTTATCAAAGTCAGAAACGTACTGGTACGCATTTCTGCTTCTTACACGAGGCATCACAACAACTTTTCACCAGGCAACAACGTTCAAATGCAATTTGTGTATGAGGAACCGGTTGAACAATTTCTTCATTTAAACACAATGCAGGTGTCGCTACTGGCGCCTACTTTGTCTGAATGCGCTGAAAAGCTAATCATTTGCATAACACAGCACCTTCTTCCTTTCGTATAAATTTCACGACTGTAGCATGTCGCCTTCTTGGTGTAGCAATTTTAGTGGCCAGTAGTGTAGTTATTTTGCTTCATTTTCTTCAATAAACTGAAAGTAAGTACTGTTAAGTATGAAGCTAATTTTTCATGTGTTTCTTGTATTGTATTCTAAATAATTTTTTCTAATGTTGTATTTTACTTAAAAGAAAAATTAGTTCAGTAACAAAATCAGATCTTAATAATCTAATACATTGTTTTTCCATTTTACGAAATGTTTTACCGACTTTCATACGTAAAAACGAGCATCTACAGCATAACGTAGAATCACGTTATTTTATCAATATATTTTTCCATTGAAGGTATTAACCCACTTTGAGTATTGAAGACTTTTATCTGAAAACGTCGGATAAGACAAAAATAATATTCAGAGATAATATTTGCATGTGAAAGATGTTATTATCTAACAATTCTTCAAAGCTAAAACTGAACTCTTCTGAAGGAATTTTCAAGCTTCAAGCAATAAAGGAAGAAATGTTAAACTTCTGCTGGTGGCAGTCGCAAGTGTTAAAAATAGTGATCAAACGTTTTTTGAAACACCTCCTTTAATATGTGAATAAGAGACAAAGATTGAGAGACAGAGATATCCATAATGTCAAGAGAATCGTGATGGAACAAATTTCAAAGATCTTCTCAGAGCATCCATCTACCCATTGCTCAACGGTGGCTGAAAGATATTGGATTTATGTTTCATCCAAGCATGTTTGTTGGGGTAATTGCTTGAGAGTTTGCCTGCTTTTTTTCTCATAACTTGTAAGAATACCAAAAATACTCTTTTGTGCTGATTTTTTATCGATCAATTATTGACTAGCAGTATAGTGATAGGGCGTTTCTTTCTTCATTCGAGTTCTTTCGTCTTGGTAATTCACTGTCGCCGATACTTAAAAGTTTCCATTATAAATTCTGATTAAGTTCTATATCATACGAAAAATCCTTTCTCTTTCTCTCTGTACACTAAAAACGTCGTAAGTCCCTTGCAACAGTTCTGAACTATTCAGCAAGTGTAATCGAAGCTGCAGACTTTTAAGTTAAACCCAATCAAGCATTAATTTAAGACATTAAATAACGATAAAATATTAATATTTAAAATATTTTATTTTAATAAATTAGTACATATATATTTAAAACTTAATTATTACAACTGGAACAAATAATATTGGTTTGTTTGACAAAATATTGAATAAATGTTTTCATTAGCTAAAATATTAAAATAAATAGCATAATATTTGAATAGTATAAATGAAAAGACAATTACATTTAGATTTTATTAGGAAAAACTATTTTTGTATTTAAAGTCACTATTGTACTGTTTTAGAATTATTTTTTGTGTCAGCTTTCTTTCTTCCCTTCATTTCCATGCTTACTATTCAATCTAGTTTTAACAATATAGTATTTGATAATTTCCTTATGAGACTTTGCAACAAGACTTTTGCTCTTTTTTATAATCACAAACTTTTTAATATTCTTTTCACTATAAAATGGAATATAGGTTAACCCGAATGACAGATGACCTGGATTCTATCATATGGTAAAGTTGAAAATGGCGAAAAGTATCGATTGTCGATTTAAAAAGTTGAAATTTAGATATTTTAAATTGAGAGATATCGACAGTTAAGGTTTAATGTGCTATTAACATAAATCTCAAAGGGGAACTCTTGTATTTGCTAAGAAATTTGAAAGAAAAAATTTGTTTACATTGTTCTAAAGAAATAATAAATGGACTATCGGTGAAAGTCTGAGATAGGTCATAAGACGTTTGTCAAACGATATTTTATGGGTTACATACAAGGGACTTCTTATTTATAAATCAATGTGAAATGAAAGGTCGATATCTGAGTTTGTTATTTTTAAACTTACGAGTCACAATAGCAAAAGAATATTAAGTTGCAATTAGCACTTAGTTAAACTGAATAAGCTTTTTCAGCACAACGGGTTAAGACATAGCTGCAAATCAATGGGTTCCATTTTCTGGTAATATTAGCATAAATTCAGTAAGCAGTCTGTCTCTTAAAAATTGAAAACGAACATTGCCATTATTTTTACATATTTGGTTAATCAAAGTAATTTTTCAGTGTTATCCCTGAACATTACTCTGTCATCAAAATATTTTTCATTTCTTATTCATTGTCATACTACTATTTTATATTAGCTTATGAATGTAATGGTGTTCGGAAAAATGATATTTAAAAGTTCTGAATCTGACATTCTATATAACTAACCATTTTAATGATGGAATCAAAATCAATAATGACCAGCGTTAGATTAAAATAAATACAGGCTTAGAAAATCGAACTTTTTTGTAGAATCTCATGTATAAATTTTTTAAAAAAAGACAATTTATTATTAAAAGAGCTCAGTTTTATATAAAAGAAATTTTTATCTTCAGTAGATGAATCCTCCTCCTAATCTATATTCAGCACACTGGTGAAGATACATTCGAATTTTACAAATTGCAACAAAAATTCTGTGATTGGAATTATTCGATTTCGTTGGAAAGTTTCATTAGATTTAAAACAAGATTTCCATTTTTTCATGCAAATATTTTCCACGTGATTGCCTAAGAAAAATAACTATATCATTATTATTAATGACTGATCAAATCAAATAAAAAATAAATAAATGGTAAAAAATCAAAAGTTTCTCAATAAGTTAACAGTTTTTTTTTTTTTTTTTTTTTTTTTTTTTTTTTAAATTCTGCCAGTATTATGAAATGGCTTCATCAGTTTTGTACAGAGTTTTCTATAGCTTTAATCGGTTTTTTTCTTGACGTCAAGAAAAGTTTTTAAGCATTTCTCGCTATTAATAAGTGATTAAGGTTCTTACGTTTAAACGTCATCACAGCCAATATTGCGCCAGTTGAAAGTAGTGCCATAGTAATCACAATGAGTTATCATAACAAAATAATAATAATAACAAATAAATGAATAAGAAATAACGAAAAAGTTTTTACTCACGTGTTTTAATTGAAAATAATTACTAATAATTAATAATAAAAACTCTAAGAATAATAATAAAACAGATTACGGTGACGGTAATACGTAAGTTCCATAATTTCAAAGTATTATTTAATGGTGATATTTTAGATCAAACAACATATTATGGCCCTTGAAATTCCAATATCATTTATGCGAAATTCAGTATTATGATCTCACTAAAATAATAATATATATTTTTTTCATTAGTAATTTTACAGTTGGAAGAGAAAAAAACTAATAGAAACTAAAATTATTTTTATTTTGATTATTTTGAAATGTAGTTAAGCATTCATAGCTTCAGGAAAAATTACACAAAGAGAGCAGTACTTTTGTTTTATCAAAAAAATTTCTCATCGTTGTCCCCCAGCTCAGTCTTCATGTGCTGTTATTAAAATTAAGTGCATTTCTTCCTCGTCATAAGCATTGACAGTTGTTGTCGAATTCATAACATTCCAGGTCCAATATCTGAAGAGAATTCCTTATATCTTTTTCATATAACTTTGCACCATCCGCTTCTATAGGAGAAATATGACTTTCTATGTTTATTTTTAAAACATATTCTGCACTTTTTTGCAAATAATTATGAATATTTCATATCAAGGTTTGGGGAATAGAATTTTTCCAAAGTGTATTCGAAAATAATTTTCTGTACAAGCGAGTTGAGCTGATTAACACTTGCAGACCGAAAATCTCTGTGGAAAACGTATACTCAGCCGTTATAGAAAAAATATTGGAAATAATAAAAATGCTTGAAAAAATATCAATGTTTTTAACGATATTTACTATTTATTTTACATTTTATAGACTTCGTTTTGCGCTGCTATGTGAAGTCTTGCATACGGATCACCTAAAAACAAATCGAATTAGGCGGTACACGCTTGCAAATTCCTTTTAAATTTACAAATTTCAGTACTGAAACAAAAATACTAAATTGCATGCTCCTTTCATTCACATTCCAATTTAATTTTGATTGGCAGCGTATTAGAAAAGATCGAAAAGCGTTCTCTGAAAATGTTAAAAACAATATTCTCTTTCAAAATCGAAGAAAAAATTAAACATCGTAAGAAAAAAAAAAAACAATATTCGAATTTAGAAAAAAAAAGCTGATCTGATTTTTGACATTTTTTTTTCTCTGCTCTGAAAAATACCTGACAAATAGATGAAAATTTTCGAAATGACCACACACCTATTGTCTTTGAAGCAAGAATTTCGTGTATTCCAACATAAGCAACTTTAATGTGAACTGAAATTTGTGTTTATTAAGATTGAAATTTATTTATTTAAATTATTTTGGATTACAAACATTGTAATCAAAATTTCCGAAGAAAGCTTAATTTTTATTTTATTTTTTTAAGCTAGCCAGAAATTAACGTCATTCCACAGCTTACACTCCTTTCCATGGAGATGTTCTTAATTTAGATGCCGATGGAGATTTGGAGATCAAACAGAATAAAGCTATTATTTATGTAAATATTTATCTAATATTTAACTTGCGCTAACCAATGCTCACAAAATTCTTAAAAAATTTACATTATACAAAATATTTTAAAAATTTACATTTAGGTATACTTATCATATCATTATAAAAAACTTTAAAAAAATTTTAATTTACATTTAAATTTGCACTTTTTTTATGATGGCAATTTTTACTAATATTTTTTTAGTTAAAAGTAAATAGTACATTTTTATACCTTTTACAATATTGCTTAGAGCAATTTTTTTTATCGTTTAGAAAATACGAAAACTTCCTTAAAATTTTGTATTTTCAAAAAGTTAATGACCTTCTATTCAATAAATATAATTTTTTAACAAATGAAAATATATTTTCTCTGTTATATGTTCTTTTGCTTTCTTTTTAAATAACAAATAAACATTTTTCCTTTTATAATTTTATGTTTAACTAGATAGTAATATATCATAAAGATTTATATTATTCAGCTAATAATCCTTATTAATTTAGGCAATCTTTGTGACTATTTTAAACAATTTCTGATTTACGTAATCACCATTAATTAAATAGAAAAAAATATTGCATGTAAAATCATGTAATTTGATATTAATAAGAAATTCTATCATGAAATATTAAATAATTTAAAAATAAACAATGAACAATTTTTCAAAAAATGAAGTAATGATTTCTTTACGTAATTCAGTCTCGAGTGCTAAATATTGGTCACCAACAAGTCAATTGTGTGTGTGTGTGTGTGTTTCTAAGTTTATTATAAAAATTTCATTATTTTCACCAAAAATTAGGAAAAAAAAAACTATGAAAAGCGCTCAGTAACATTATGCTATTTTGCTATAATATATAACGTTAAGCAGAACTGTTTTGATATAAACTTGTTCGAAAGAACAAACTTTGGGGAATTTAGCACATGAGTGTAATATATTACAATTTTATTTAACTCAAATCTAAGAAAAGTTATCGAAGAAATAGGTTTCAGAAAATAATTTTCTTAAAAAAAAATATGCCATTTTTTTATGAAGGGTTGATACTTGACAATCTTAGAATACTGGAAAATAGAACACGAGACCCTTTTATTATTCTAATAGCTAAAATGTGCAGTTTTAGAACAGTTAGATAAATTCAAACGATATAAGTAGAGAGAAAAAAAAAAAAAAAAAAAAAAGAGAGAGAACTTTTCGGATTGGCACTGTAAAAGGTTACTTTTATAAGGTATACTAGAAAAAATAAGTTGCAGGCCTTTAATCATCTATGATACCTGTGTTTTATAAAACAAGTAATATAACATATTTCAGTGTTCCATAATAACTAAATATGAACACCAAATCAGTGAATTAAGCATTTACGTCAAATTTGTTTTCGAGCTGTTCGGAACAAAGAGATATGCTTGCGTGACGAATGATATAAAAGGTTTCCTTAACCATAAATAAGAATAGTAGAAAGATCATCATTTTGAATACAATATAGTTCACTAACTTGTCAAAATCAAAGCAACCTTTTTTTTCTTGTTATGCGATTCAGTTTAGCACGTATCTTATAACCCATAGTTTCACCTAACAGAAAAGGTGCTCGAGGGTGATAATGATTTAAGAAAACAGAAATACAGCTTTGTCCTACTTTGCTTAGATATCTTGCTGCCTTGCCTTTATATCTTATTAGGATACGTTACTGACTGAAATCTCATAAAAAATAATCGGAATATTTTGGTTGAATTGGTAACATTGAGTAATTAACAAAATATGTAAGTTAAATACAAATTATTGTACAAAGTCAAATACTAACAAAAGACGAGTCAAATGAAATGGAGAATTTTAAGAAAACACCGTGAATTTAAGAAAACTTGTTATCAAAGTTGAATATATTGAATGGAGTAAATTTGTATACAAATTGAGTTGACTTACATTTTAAATCAAATTTACAATGATAAGGTTTAATTGGCGAAAATTTTTTATTTAAAATAGAATTTAAAATTTAAATTTTTGAATTTAAATTTTTATTAAATTCCAATTAAATTAAGCTTTTGTTGAATGGATTGTAGCTTGATAGCAAATTGTTTAACTGACATTGTAAACAAACGGGAGCTTATTGAATACTTATTTTAGAGTCTCGAATAATTAAAAAATTTTAAAGTGTAAACTTGGAAATTTCATAATTTAAACTGTCTCCTGACACTAGTTCTTAATGATTTTATGTAAACATTTTAATTAGGTAGCGTGTTAATAAAAAGTGTTCCCCATAATTATTTGATAATAAGTTGTATACTTACAATTAGAAAATACAAATTATTGTTATGCAGAATCACAAATAATGAATGAAAGAAAAATGAATAGAAATGTCTTAACAAGAAAATTAATTTAAAATGTTAAGCATACTAAGTTTTTCTTAATGAGTGTATAATTTAATTATTTTAAAAAAGTAATAAAACTAAATTGCTAATATTTTAGTGGCGCCATCTTTCTTTTACCCTTTAAACTAAGACTTTCGTTTTAAATAAAAAAAATTTTTATTCGAGTAGTAACATTATCGTTATATGACGATTATTATTAATATTTTTCGCCATATATATTTTTTAATACTTAATCAGTTGCACTTAGTTTGAGTTCTAAAATCATTAAAAATTTATGTAGGTATTAAAAACTACATAAATTTATATTTTCAACTTTTTCTTTTATTTATCGTGCGAATTTTCTTGAATTTAATCTTGATAATCAGCAGGCTTTGATGTTAGTTTCTAAATGGAAATATAATGGTATAGTGGAATTTTTGCATCTGCTTTTATCTATCATTTTTATGCGTCATTCCAAATGATGTCAAAATTGAAATTTCTTTCATTTCGCTCAATGTAAAAAAGTACTTGTTCATTGTTTGAAAATCTGTATTTCACACTATGAACAAATAGTTTTTTCACATTTATTATGGCATCATCCTTCTCAATTTTGTTAGTTAAATTTAATTGTTTACTTATATTTTATGTACTTTGATTTTATTTTTACGTTTATTTCTATTATGTATTCTTTGGATTGAGTTAAGTATCATCGAAATAGAAATTAAATTTAGCTTGAAAATATATACATGTTTTTTTTTTCTCCAGTGAATGCTTCATAAATTTTGCGGTGAAATTATTTAATCATAAATACATTCTATTTTATTATTTTACTTTTGAAGTCTCATAAAATTGATGCCTAATAAATAAACAAAATGGAAACATTTAGTAACAGTGTATCGAAAGAACTGAAAGAGAAATTATCTAACTGAACAAATGAACTAATTCAAGATGTTTTCAGGATCATTTGGAAATTTAGAAAATATATTATGTGTATAAATAAAGCAGTAAAAAAGATTAACAAAGATCGTGTGGCTTACTTTCCGAAAATAAAAATAATAAAAAGAAATTTGAAAATAATTAAATAATTTTAATGTTGGCGTAAGCTAAGCAATAGTTTTAAAATAAAAAGAGAGTGTTTACTAATATAAAAAATAATATAATATAAGAAAAACATGTACAAATTTTGCGGAAAAATGGCGGATTGTTCTAAATTGCGAAATACGTAAATTTTGAACTCTGATTAATTTGTCATTATTTAATGTTTCTTTGACACTTTTTCTCCTTTTTCGTGTTGAAATTATCGTCTGACTTTGGCTTAGTGTTTAATTGACTAAGATTGAGTACTTTTGTTCTTTTATTTTTACTATTTAAATTTTTATATTCTTTTTTTCCCCCTCATTATTATGGATTCAAAATGACTGAAGCAGAGACTGAAATGATTTACACGGATTGCGATTTGCGCATTTCAAAAATAAACACTTCAAGATTATTGACTTTCGAAGATTCTATTCCACAACTAATCTTAGCTGCGCAAAATGGTATTAATAAGTTCTTTATTTTTCGGTCTCCCACTGATGGTACTGCATCTATTCCAAAAAAACCTTACAATTTAAAGTAAGAAATAATTCAACTTGTAACGAATCACAAGAAAATAATACAAATTCAATACACCCGTCAAGGTAAGCTTCTATTTGAAACTAATCGCCCAGATACTGCTGTAGAAATAAGCAAGATAAACAATATTCTTGGAGTACCTGTTAACTCCAGTTTTCAAGCTGAATACATTTCTTCAAGATTTCTTATAAAAGAAATAAATGTAGATTTATATCTTGTTGCTGAAGAAATTGCGCAAAATGGCTTAACGATATTAAGCTTACAGAGATTTACACAACAAATTTTCATTAATTTCAACTTCCATATTTACAAAAAAGAATTCAGAAGAACAAAAAAGAAACAAGAACAGATTTACAAAAAAGAATTCAGAAGAACTGAGCGAAAATATTTTAGTGAGCGTCATTAGACATCATCTATCTCAAACTGTTAACTTATTCTATTCCATCATTCCAATTTCTCCTTTTATTGATAACGTTCGCCAATGCGGAAAATGCTGTAAATAAACAAAATGGAAACATTTAGTAACAGTGTATCGAAAGAACTGAAAGAGAAATTATCTAACTGAACAAATGAACTAATTCAAGATGTTTTCAGTATCATTTGGAAATTTAGAAAATAGGGATCATTTGGAAATTTAGAAAATAGGGATCATTTGGAAATTAGAAAATCACTCACCCTACGAAAAAATGTAAACATGAAGTCTTCCTATGTAAAAACTGTGAAACATTTCATTAAGACTCTCCCTGTGACAATGAAACACCTAAATGTATGAACTGTCAGGGAAATCATGCAGCTAATGACATTTCCTGCCCTACGAGGCTTGAAGAAAAAAAAATTCTTACATTTTAAAAGCATGAACCACCTTCCATTTATTGAGGCGAGAAGACGTTATAATAAATCTTTAAAAATCCAGTTACTCCAATGTAACCTAAAGTCATCTTCCTTTCGTGCCGAATCAAAATGAAATAACTGATATTGTTAAAAAAGCAGCGACTGAGATGGCTTCAATTTTTGAAGCAAAATTACTTGCGATGCAGGCTAGACAAGATCAAATGGTCCAACAAATGTTCTCATTCATGAAAGAATGTATGCGAATATGTTCGTATCCATCTAGATCAGTTTCTAGATCTCCTCCAAGAAAGAGTCGTGCAAGATCTATCCAGTCTAGAAAGATAAGTCCAAAAGAATTCAGTGAATCAGCAAATTGTATCTCCCGAGCAACCTATTATGAAGTCTCCTCAATCAAATATTAAATATGCAGAACCTAACATTGAAGAAAGAATTGAGCCAGGAAGAAGGCGTAAAAACATTCATAATTTTTTAAAAAAAATATTCTTTTACTACGAGCGCACATTTTTTTTTTTTTTTTTTTTTTTTGATTTTTTAATTACTGTTTAGGTTTTTCGTTTTATTAAATGTTCAAAAAAGTGAACTTCAACAATATTCTCAGACATTCGATGGAGAATTTCGTCTTGTTTGTTGCCGCTCGGAGATTTGAAGACAAGCAGCAAATTCGTCAACAAGTCGGATTTATAACGCCGTCTCAATTCCATGTGACGCAATTGAAACGATATCGTCGACCTATGAGCTGGAAATCTCTTCCTCAGAGATTCATATCAATTTATCAAAAATATGTTGAGCTCTATCAACATGATGGTTTATGCTTAGGTCTTATTCATTAATTTTAACTCTCATGTCTCTTGTTGTGGTACCACATGTTTTTATAATATCTTGCTCATTAATTTCAATTCCAATAGTTCCTGTTGTCGTTTTACATAATTCTATAGTGTTATTTTCATTAATTTCAACTTCCATATTTCCTACTGTATTGTTGTTCATATGCACGTTCAAAGGAGAAAAAGTATATGAATTATGTACCATTTCCATGCGAAATATTTTACAAATATTTAAGGGCAAGACATAAATAGATCGTTTAAATTAATTTAATTTCATTCAAAGGAGGAGAAACTCTCGAATCATATTTTTTTTCATTTCATATTATAAATTTTACAAGTTTAATAAATGAAAAACATATTTTAAGTTCTGTAAAACGTTTTAATGAACCAAATCCAATGCTTCCTAAAGCTTAGAAAAAGCATGGCCTAGGCATGCTTTTTCTATGCATTAGAAATAGACAAGGCATACTTAGAATTGGCCAATTTCTAGAATATACTGTATTTGTGTATGTGGTTAATTAAGAATCAATATAGGATTCATGACATGACTTAATAAATGTAGAACCTATAGAAATATTCTATACTTGGAGGTAAATAAAATTGAAATTAAAATCATTATTGCGTCTACAAAATCTTGTTAGAGAATCCTGAGAGTCTTTAAATTAGAAGTTCATAAAAACGAGTATCTAATGTGATATATTATTTTCTTAGAAGTTTTTCCATTGATGATGTGCCACATATAAGCTTTGCTTGAGAGGAAATCGGGAAAACTTCCAAGCATTTAATTTGACACATGTGCTTCAACATGCATGCAGAAAGGGGAGAAAAAAAAAAAAAAAAAAAAAAAAAAAAACAGTGCTTTTCTTATTCTTCAATAACAGTAAAAATCAAATCAGTCAACTTTCATTTTAAGAAGCGTCATCTTAGAGTTAATACACAATTAATCTTCAGCAACAAAAATACCAATACTTTCAAACATAGATAAAACAAATCGCGCCTAGCAAACATGTTAAAAATGTAGTGAACTAAAAAGAATGATTTAAGATTGATTTTCTATTAATATACAGTGAGTGATCGATTAATGAACAGTTCGAACTATGAATAAATAGGACCACGAACAGTTTCACGAAAATTTTTGTATTCGGGCAACGAACCTATATTTCGATAACAATTAAAAGGAAAAAATTTGGATAACGATTAAAAAGAAAAAATATTTTTGAATAAAAAATCTTTCAAATTTTTAAGAAATCGTTTTGCATTTTATCTCAAAATTTAATTAAGAGAGTATGCAGGAGTCCTTAAAATTGTAAGCTTAAAAAAAACAGCGTATTCGTATTTCGTCATCGCATGAAGTTTGTATTTACAGAAATATATTTTTAAACAAAATTCAAATAAACATCAAAAATTTCAAAATATTTTCAATTTTCCGGTTTATTTGTGAAATGTTAAAAGATAAAGTATAATAATTTTATCTTAAAATTATAATTTTAGTTATATGTTTCACGCATAAACTTTTAATATTTATTCAGTGAAATGAAATGTTCAATTAATGTGTTTAAATTTATTTCTTATTTTCAGTTATCAACTTCAGATAACTAAACATTCGGTTAATTGAATTTTTCCAGAAAAAAAATTATGCAGCATTTTTTGAATTATTACTTCCCCATTTTTCTTACACATTTTATTAAAATTTGTTACATTTATATATTTACCATTTTTCTTAAATTCTACTTCACTAAAGAACTTTTAACATGAAATAAAAATCTTTTATGATATTTTCAGCCTTACGAGAAGGATTTATTACAAGAGTTATTTCTCAGAATCGAAAACCTTCAGAGGCGATGTTTACATTCAAGGAAAAGAATTTGCTTTTTATTTTCCCTGAAATAAAGATATAAATTTGGAAAATTGATTTTCTTATAATTCTAAAAATTTGTATTAAAAGTAATAAAAAATTCAATGAAACTATTACTTAGAAGTAATTATTACGATATTCATTGTAATTATCAATTATTTACAAACATTTTCATTTCATGGTATCATTAGAAATGCCTTCTGCTTGCACTTGAATAGTTTCAAAAATATAACAACAATAATACAAATTTTCTATTGATGCACTTTCACTTTTCGATACAATAAAATGTGAAAGAAACTTTTATTTTCAGTTTTCAGAATATTTTGTGTTGTTGTTACTTATGAAACTTGGACAAGCCAAGCTCGCTATGCCTTGGCAAGGCAAATTTAAGTCAATAAGGAGAGTCTTCAGTTTTAATCAGAGCACCACGAAGAGAAAAAAGGTATGTCTTTGCCCTTTTTTATATCCTCCGATAGATGACACCACAGAGGATCCATTCCCACAATTTTGACATTGATCTGAAGGGGGAGGAAATTTTCTCCAGACCACTGCACCTATGGTAACTGCTCAGTGACCGACCACAGGACTTTTGATTCCACAGATTTAACCAACACACTCGGTGGGTCTTTGGCAGCATTGGGAATCAAACCCCGCTTTTCCGGATGAAAGGCAGATATTCTAACCACTAGGCTACGTTTTTTTCTGCATACTAGGCTACCACGGTCCCAATTATTTATATACCCATACCATTTGATAACAAGGCAGATTTTTCATATTTATTTGCAACTCGATATTAATGTTTTCTGATTCTCAACAACACATCTTGGACATGGCTGCTTTAACATAAAAGTTCATTGACACATAAATCAATACTGACTCCGCTCTAACGAAGGTATTTCATTTAAAGGTTGTAAGGAAGCATTTGAATATAGTACAGTATACGTTTATTTGCAAACTCGTAGAAAGTGATAAATCGGTCATAAAATTAAACGTTCGCAAAATAGAAAGATAAATAATATATCTTAATTTTTTTTTGCAAAACTGCTTTCTTATTATAAAAAAGTATAGTAGATCTCCAATTATCCGAATAAAACGGGACTGAATCTCATTCGGATAATCAAAAATTCGATTAAATGGATTTTTCTAAAAAAGTTCTATTGTAATTAATTATTGTATAGTGAAAATGAGATGAAAAAAACTATAAATTTTTAAAGAAAAAGAGTTCTTAATCAATTAAAAAAAAAAGCAACATTTTTACATATTAAGGTATTTACAAGTATTAAGATACATTAATGTATTATGCATGTACAGCGCCGTAAAGTCATTGCTTGCTGAACATCTCGGTCAGAGTAAGCTGTTCCACTGCCTTCAAACGCTTTCTGACAGCCAAGTCACACATGTATTTGACGGGGAAAGTTTTCATGTAGTTACACTTGGGCTGATGGTACAACAAGTTTAATGCAATTTTCAAACTGGCATATACTTTATTAGCTAATGATCCCATCTCTATTTCAACTTCAACATTTTTTTTTCTTCGACACTTTCAATCAGTTGACCATCATTTGCAATTTAAAATCTAGTGTCTGGCTCATATAATCCATTCTTCTATATCTTCAGTACTAACTTCTAACATCCAGTAATTTCCGCATAAACAATTCTTGCTTTCATCTTATTCATGAAAAATCAAGCAAAATAATCACTTAGTTTTTAAGGTTTCAAAATCACATTTTCTAATTTTTCCATTTTTTTTCCTGTGTGGGAAAGCATTGCACTCTTGCTTTTTTAAAAATAAAAAAAAATAAATAAAATAAATAAAAATAAAAAAAAATTCTTGTTTTCAGTGATGAGAATTCTTATCCCCTCCCTATAGAGTATTATAGTATGATAGATTCGGGTGGTGATTGGGAGGGTGACCGCGCACTCTCCCTCACTACATTGCTGGAGTTCCGTCTGTTGGGTTTAGATACTTGCCCACTTGAAAATGTGACGTCCAAAATCCTTACTCTGATGTGGCATGAATGTGGAGAGGAAAGTACCTGCTCAGGTGTGACCTCGTCACAGACCACGGCTCAAAATTACGAAACACTAGGTGATGGGCAAGTATTCCAAACCCGTTAACCTAAAGGTACGGAAGGGGATCGAGTTTGCGAGGCTTAGTGCCAGAAACTGAGGCTTCTATAACTAATTTTGATACCTTGCAGCTCGAAGATGGTAAACTCGAATCTACCGTCCAACAGCCGCCACCTGCCTTGGTAGATGAGCCACAGAATCATACCTTGAAGAGGCGAGAAGTATCACCGGCACCCACTCTCTTAAACTGGCAAACAATACATCTTGTAGAAGATTTGTGTATGTCACCTTACGGTCAAATCCTATTCCTCTTTATAACCTTCAATTCCTATATTATTCCTCTATATCCCAGTTCTCGACCGGACCATCGTCGGTGACACGCTGGTATTCCATCATTGGAATGTCATCCGACACAATGGACATTATTCTCTTCAAGATAGACCAATTGCGCCGGTCCAGGATGGTACTCAAGCTATCGCTTTCGTACACCAGCTTGATCCTTTCATCCGAGGTCCTGGTACAAGACAGCACGAATTGGAGGCAATCCCCCACCACATTGCATGTGCGACATAACTTACTAATCGGATACCCTTGTTATTCAGGAACACGTCCGTGACCAGTTGCTATTTGGGTAATGTGATAGCATTTCCTAGAACACTTTTTTCAGACACTGTTTCGAAGAATCTGAAGGTCTGGCGACAACTTCTTCCCTTTCCCATCTTAGCTGCCATCCACGCAGTGCTTCTTTACGCAACACCTTAAGTGCGACCTTGAACGTGACAGGTCCAGCCCGGGGTTCGCCTGCACTGCTATGCATGTATGTGTCGTCCAAGAGGCAGTTTATAAACATTTATTGCTTTGAGTCTGTACCTGGCCGTATAGATGAATGCATTGAACCCACGAATGGCCCACAAATTGCACTTTGGATTATCCATCCAATTGATGAGTGTTGCACTCATTAATTCCGTGCATAATTGTGAGTTTACTGTATGTAATATGTGTGTTCATTTCAAAGATGCTACATAAGTAGCAGTAATGTGACTTTTAACATCATGTTTTAATAAAATTATCAGCATTTAAATTTGATAAATTACAACAAATAAATTGCACTTATATTGCAATTACTAAAAATATTTCAACATATTGCATTATATCTTAACTCTCAATGTAATATCTTTTTTTTTTTTTTTTTTTTTTTTTATAATTTTAAGTCAATTATAAGAAAACACCTATTTTGATTATATAACTAATAAAAGGTATATTGATTATTATAATACTAAATTATTTAAAATTAAGAGGTCTTAAAAGGATTTGTATCTTGATAGTCAAAACTATTATGAACTGAAAAAGAAGTTCTTCGTAACGAATTAAAACTTGTATTCACTCTATGGCCTCCTATTCTTCAAGCTTAATTATATAAAGAGAGTCTTTGTTCTCCCTAGAAAAATTTGCATTCAGATTTCAAAATTTATTATTTTTTCTTGTTCATGTATATATGTATATTCTTTCTTATTTATTCTTATTCTTTCGTATTTATTTCATGTTCATGTATATGTATATTCTTTCTTATTTATGCATATTCTTTCGTATTTATTTCATGTTCATGTATATTTATATTCTTTCTTGTTTTATGTATATTCTTTCTTTAATTTTTATAGCTGTGAGTTTATATGTTTGCTAAGTTATTCAGAGAAATATCAGTTGTATTTGTGCAAATAAAAATAAATAATATAAAATGATGTTATGGTTCTCTCTCTCTTTCTCAATATATATATATATATATATATATATATATATATATATTATATATTATATATTATTAATAATAATAATATAAAGTTACATGTATAGTGAAGATAAGCATTTTTATAAGATATCTTGAAAAAGTAGCGATATATTAACAAACCTTTTTTTAATGCATACTACTATAACTTATTGGTCAATCATTTCCAGTTTATGAGATTAAATACATAATAATTGAAAAATATTAAGAATTATTTACCGTATAAGGAATATTTTAAAAAATATATGAAATATACTACAAATATTTCAATTAATGATAGATTAAATCAGTTCTGCCCAACCTTTGGCCTATCGTGGGCGCATTTTGAACTCAAGCGAACCATATACAAGATGCTTTTCGAACAATATATGGTGCTGCTTTTCATTTCATTTTGTTTTGGTGTATGTATATACATTTGAAAATTTTTACACCTTTGAATACGTAAAAAATACTGCATTTAATTTTTCTATACATCTTTTTTAAAAATTGTCCGCTTTGAGTTTGAAAAACATATTTTTATCATAAACTTCAATATAAATTCACTATTGAAATAGTGGTAATTTTAATCTTTTTCTCTTTACCAACATAAAAACTTATTTTGAATCCTCAAATAACAAAACTTATAAAACATAGTCATTTAATAATAACAAGAAAGTAATGGAAAAATAATAAAAACTTTACTTTTAAACTGTGATAGCCTCATTATTTTTAATATACGGTAAAAGTCATATTTAATGTAAAACAAAAACCTGATAGTTATATATATATATATATAATTTTAAGACTAGCATTGCTTGTCTTCAGCCAATTTATTGTACTCATGTACATAAGTTGTTAAAGCAAATTACGTCATTCAAGTGTTTATTTGTAATTTTCGATCTACATTTTGTCTTTAAATGTTTCCTGGTCGAAAACCCACTTTCACCAAAGTAAGTAGATTCAAAGCAGGACAACAATCTCAGAAAAGTTATTTCATGAAGGAATATTTTCTCTCGTCGACATGGATCCAAAAATCAATCTGCGGATACCTTGCTTTTAGTCTAATGGAATGGAATTATTCGTAAATTTTTGGAATTGAAAAAGCTCTATAATTTACATTTCCAAAACATCAACATTTTTGTTAAACATATTTCCAATCTTATGTGATCCGTCAGAAATATTAAGTTCAGCAAATGGGTTTGAGATGAATAATAATATTGGTTGAACTTTATGGATATCAGAAAACCAGAGCTCAAAATTATTTTTCAGTACATTTAGATTTTCCGAATATTTCTTTGTTTCAATTGCTTTGTGGTTATCAGTATGGCTTGATGAATTTTGAAAATGAGTGATTTTTTTTTATCTGATTTATTAACAAATTTAACTTTATTTGAAAAGCACAGTTATCATCCCATTCAACTAAAAAGATTTGTTTTAGGTTCTCCGTTCAGTTACATGTTATATCCATGCGAAAACACAGATCGGATAACCAATTATTATCGTCCAATTCTTTATAACTTTCGTTTCCGGACTCCAAAAACTGCTTTATTGGCGAAAAAAGTTCTAAAAATTGTTGAAATATTTTTCACCTGCTGAGCCATCTAACATCGGAATGAAGCAATAAGATTTCATATTAGCTATCAAGTTCATCAGTTAGCAATTTAAATAGTCTGTTTTGAATTGGCTTGGCGAGGATGTAACTCACTATATTTTACAACCAGAGTCATTACATGTTCATAATGCTAGACTTTTGTACTGTACATATTGATGAATAATGCAGTGATAATGAAAAAAACTCCTTACACAGTGATGAATCCAACAATAGAACTAATCATGGCAGGTGATCCATCGATTGTTATGGACACAAGTTTTTGAAGGAGCTTAATATCTTAATATATTTTCAAATATCTTAATCTTATATCTTAATATAATTTTCAATCATCATCAAATATCTTAATATAATTTTCAATACCTTGATGTATATCTTTACCATGATTATTTTCTAGAAGTAGAAAAACTGTAACTAAATCTTCTTTTACCGGACAATCATTAAAGATCATTCTTAAAAAATATGCGTAATTGAGCAGTATTGCGTATATGTCTGTTTATTCATCATGATTTACATGAATTAACATTAAAAAATACATCTGAATCATAATCTAAATCTTCTGAAATAATTCATTTCATTATAATTCCTAAAATGCTTAGAAAACATTAATTTTCAAAATATTATAATATTATTTAACATCAGTGGATCAGCCTTCGGCCTTCATCGGTGTTCACGATATTGGACAACATTGATAGAATATTGGCCAATATCTTTGTGTTACTTGAGACCCTAAGAATTATTATTCCCAGCTTCTGATAAATGCTAGCACGCTCCTAAGTATCCTTATCGGAGAATATAGAAACCAAATATTCACAAAAAATTACCAATTTTAAACCTTCAATCAAATGAATAGATCAGACGTTTATAAGCACTAAACATTACCGAATGAAATAATCTTTTAATGAGTATTTTCTTGGGAAGAGATTAAACGATCATTTAATTTTTGCAAGGATTGTAAATTTCCCTAAATTTTTTATCTCCGGTATTTCAGCAATTTGGCTTTTACGTAGCGTTTTTACTATTAAATCACTGATAGTTATTTTTAAACTTTGACATTACTTTGAGTTCTAAACTGCATACATGACAAATGCATAAGAATGAAATTGCATTGTTATTTTATAACAGCTTGTAAGATATCTTTCATGATTATAAGCTCTTAGATTTTAACAATCATGAAATATAAAGGAATGGTTATTTTTTTAAAATATTTTTTGTCCGTAGTACTACTTAATAGGGTTGGCAAACTCATACAAAACGACCAGAGAGCAAAAGATTGGGCACCACTGGATTAAATAATAAATCGTTTTGAATCGAACGCGTATACGGATGAATTTTGAACCAGCATAAATCATTTATGTAAAAATAATGATAATATAAATTAAAATACAAAACATCATTTAAAAATTTTTAATTCAAATAAAATTGAATTTTTTTTTTTGAAATAAAATTAATATTAGAACAAAATTTTAAAATATTTATCATTCTATAAATTATTCAATCTGTTTGATTTTAGACAAAATGTGCATTGCTTAAAAGAAGAATCTCAGAATGATAAAAGGTTTACATTATTTAAATGATAATTCGAATTATTTAAATATTAAAATACAAAAAAGTTTCAAAAAAAGTCGAAATAAATATCAATGAATTATGGTAGAATTATCAGTTAATTTAAGACAGATTGATGAAAAGAATTATAAATTTCTCATTATTTGAGTTTGGATGAATTAACTTTAAAAAAATGGACATTATATAGCACATTATTTTACGTATCTATTCCTTCAATTCTAAGAATCTTTTTGAGAATTTCTATCAGTTGGAAGTTTTTGCTTCTTAATTTTAAGTGAAGGTAAGTTATCGTGATATAAGTTTAATGGAAATTTTATTCGTTGCAATTTAAGAGTTTTTCTATCACTTCCATTACCCTAATGGAAGATTTTTTTTTTGTTTTTGTTTTCTTTGCGATTGAAATTCATTACTTACATTAAAGATATCCAAGGCAAGATCTTAAAACAAGAAGAAAACAAGTTTGGTGCGTGTTTATTTTGTCAATTAGGCTGCAGCAGCCTAGTAGTGTGACCTCTGGTGCATCCCCTATGCTTTTACGCAAAACTTATTTGTGAACTTTCATCTTATTTTTTTGCATTGGGCGGAGCTAGCTTGACCTGGGGGTACAGAAAAAAATATTCAGAACTATTATTGACAGCTAACTATGTGAAAAGGTACTATTAAGCCCATTCTGTTCTCTCTCACCTGTTATGAACCCCGGGGCAAGCTAAAAAATACTCTAAATATAATAAGGGAACCTGTTCCAGATAGATTTTTTTTTCTTACCATCGGGGTCTTTTAACAACAGCTTTATAGTCGGAGGGGATACATTTTGTTCTTTTTTTTTTTTACTTTTTCCATCGAAGACTTCGATCGAATTTTGTCGCCGATTCATAGACAGAGTTGTCACCCAGAAAGTCGGAATGTTTTTCACAGTGGTAATCATGGCGATATTATGTGCCATGTGGTGCACGCTTTGGCAAAGATGGCGAAAAAAATGTGGAATAAAACCACGGGGCTTAGCAATTTTTATTAGTGGCTGTGACACGGGCATCGGTCATCGCTTGGCGATTGAGTTTTCGGACATTGGTGTTGAGGTGTTCGCTGGATGTTTGAATCCGGAAAGTGCCAAATCCTCTTTTCCAGATTCTGTCCGGATCGTTCCCTTAGATGTTACAAATGAAATTAGCGTAAGGAATGCCATTACCATAGTGAAGAGTACCCTAGATGCATGCGGAAAAGGTAATTGTTCATTCCTACACATTTGTAAATTACTTTTTGTTTTATTCATCCATCATTTAATAATACATCTCATAAAACAAAAATTAAATGATATAAATAATTCTATTTTATTACATTAATAAAAATTTTTAAATAGCATATCAGTCTTAATATTGTAGGATATTTTATATGAAAAAAAAATGTTTGTCAATAAATTTAAGTAAAAATAATTAGAAATAAGTCAAGAATAAAAAATATTTCTCAATTGCATTACGTTTCATCAAAAAACTTTAGCATAAAAATAGTTCTTTCTAAAAAAAATATGTATTTGCTTTTAAAAACCTGAGAACATTGTCGCATACTTCTTTGCATATTTAATAATTATTAATTTTTAATTATTAATTTTTTGCATATTTAATAATTATTAACTTTTTGAATAATTAATAATTATAAATATTTTTTTGTATAGTTAATAATTATTAATATTTTATGTATTAATTTTTTGAGCTTTTAATTTTTTGCATATTTAATTTTTTTGCATTTTAAATATTTCTAGTTAGTTGTAATTATTTTAATTTTCAGAGATTAAGTTATTTTCAAAAATTATTTCATCAAAAATAACTGTGGTTGTGGGATATAAAAAGCATGCTTATAATCGTCAATAAGTTTTGATAAAATGTGCATAAAATTTATTTTAAACATTTTAAATTTTATTTAATTTTACAAGCGTTATGCTAGTAAAATCAGAAAAAATGAAAATAATATCACCGAATAATATTAGGAGCATAAGCCTTGTAAAGTTTTTAGACTATTCCTATAAACAAAAGTTTAGGTAGAAAGTCACGAAAAGGCTATTGGAAACTGTGTTCTAGTTGAATTAAAAACTGAATGGTTTTCCCATCAGTTTAACATCTCATGAGTTCGATTCTCACTTTCGGTGTGGTTTCTTATAGTGGCTGGAAGTCTACTTTAAACAAAATACATCGTCGACTAGCGTTCTAGAGCCAAAAGTGAATCTAGAGAACAAATGAACAGAAAAATACAACTTTTTATAGTCTACATAGAAAATACCTATTTTTTTTTAAATATATTTACTTGAAATAGACAAAATAGACAAAATAAAAAGAACTTATATCAATGAAACATATAAAAATATCATTTGCTTTGAATATTTAAGACAACCATCTGTTTCTTAAATTTTTTAATTTCTTGAAGCTATATTTTGATTTCGCAATAAAATAATAAGCAAAAGTTTGTAATTTATAAAGTGAATTGTGTACGTAAGAATGAAGGTTTTATTGACGTCACTGAATATAAGTTTGAAGGTACAGTAAAACTCTAAATATCCAAATCAAATGTATCCGGACTCCATTCGGATAATCTAAAATTAAATTAATTAGGTTTTTTTTTTCTTTCGAAAATAAGGTCCAATTTAATTAGTTATTGCATGTTGAAAATTGGGGAAAAAAACTAAAATCGCGCATTTGCTACTAAAGAAAAAGAATTAAATTTTTATTTAATTTAATCAATTAAATGAAAAGGCAACACTTTTACATGTTAAGGTACTTACAAGTTCTTTATATTAATACAATATGTATGTGTACAGCGTTGTAAATGAAAGTCATTGTTTTCTGAACATCTCGGTCAGAGTAAGCTTTTTCACTGCCTTCATTCTTTTTCTGGCAATCAAGTCGAGCATGTGCTTGACAGTGAAAATTTCCATATGGTCACAATCAGGCTTACGTTCCATTCACTTCAAAGCAATTTTAAAACCAGTCAAAACAGTTTTACTTCACTAGCTGTCTGCTTCAACTTGAACATTAAAGTCATCTTCCTTGACAATTTCCTTAAATTGACCACCACTTGCAATTTGAAATCCAGTGTCGAACTCACAATCCCTTCTCTTATATCTTCAGCACTAACATTTAAACAACCAAGAATTTTCAAAAGAATTTTTCTGAATTCCTCAAGCAACACGCACCTTTCTTTTACTTAAACTTTCTGCTTTTTCTCATTACTCGTCTCTTCTTGAGTCTAGTTTATTTTTCTGAAATTGATTCGAATAGATGAAGATCGTATAATTGAAATTCTACTATACATAAAATCGTTTAAACAACATTTTCTAAACGGCTCACAAAAAATTTAAGCCTATTATTCTAAAATTAAAATAAAAAATGCTAATCTCACGTCAGAAAAATTACTTATAACCTTTTGTTTTCGCTAAGTAAAAAATATATATTTTCTAATAACACATCAAAGTAATTATATCATTTTGTAATTCATTGAAATTTAAGGCATAAGGTTAATTAATTGCCTTAAATTGTCACTTTTTATATAAATAGAAATTTCTTATTAAGTTGAAAAAAGTACTTGCGTAATTACAAATTTCTGTATAATTAGGAGTATATATTATGGAACTTTCAGAAAATATTCTTACGGACTTGGTAATAAACATTAATTAAAACTAATTATGGTATCGTCACAGTTATATGTTGTCAAACTTAGAAATAAATTTCAAAATAACCATTTTCATTAAGTCTCATATAACCTATGTTTCGTTTTAAAGTGTGATAATTTTCATAACAATAATATAAAACGCATAATATATAAAGATTTGGTGCCAGTTTGGCAGAATTTGCCCCAACTTTTCTGATAGATAGGATTTTACATATTAACCCTTAAATTGTCAAATTGAATAAACTATTAATTGTCACATTGAATAAACTACTAAATAATAAACTGCACCTACATTGGGAATTTTATATTATGCAATGTCTCGTATAATTTTAATAGTTATTATAATTGAACCTACACTTCTATTATTCACCATACAATAGGCCCTTCACCTTCTTCTGTCTTTTGAAAAGAGATTGTATTTCTTTTAGATTTGTGGGCTCTCATCAACAACGCAGGAGTGTGCGTCTATGGGCAATTTGAATGGCAAACATGGCCGCAAATCGAAAGGCAAGTGCAAGTCAACTTACTGGGCACAATTCGCATGACAAAGGCGTTTATTCCACTGCTAAGGAAAGCTAAAGGTAAAAAAATTTATTTTGCAAACATTTTATCTTCATTTATATATAAATCTATAGATAGCATATCCTTTCCTTATGCATGTATATGTGTATACTGGTATGCCATCTGAATTACAATACAAATGTATCTCGATATAATGAACATAGATTGTAATATCAGATTTTTAAAAAAATTGCCTGCAAAAAAATAAATAAATATTTCTGCACGTAACTCTGATTTTAAATTCTGATCTTATTCTCTTACGCCTTGTGATTTTCTTAATTATAATAATTATCTTATATTTTATGGCGTGCAATTTATTTTCGTTTCCAGTTTTTTATAAAAAAAATTTGAATGATAATAAATCAGTTATCTGAATATATAAAAGAGACTGTTAAGAAAATATTTGCCGAGAGAATTTATCTAATTTATTTTGGAATTGTCTGCAAACACAGTGTTTTGGTGTTCAAACGGATTATTGCAGATAATCAGCCTATTATTTATTAATAAAATATTCAACAAATAAGTTTTTGAATCAAACTAAAGTTCTATGATTGGTTTCTTGCAAGAAATTATGTTATTGATGAATGTTTTAAATCTTTGAGAACACTCATAAAAATTGTCAAATGCTTTTACTTGCAATTTAGAAGAACATTAGTTTTGAAAAAAAAAATTCCTTTTTCATGTTTTCAAAGAGTATGTTCTTTTCTTTCATGTTTTCAAGAGAATACGTAATTGCAACAAGTAGGATACGTATTGCAATTAATTAATAAATAGCAGGAATTACTTTTATTTCCAATGGCAGGAAAAGCAAACAAATATAACTAATAAGAATCAAAGGGCACAGATTCCGTATAATCCATGATTCCAAATTCTGCGATTGGTGACTTTTTGGCGGATTTTCTTATGTATCTGGCAACTCCGTTTTTATTACGTTATATATATGGAGACCTATAAGAGTTATGCAGAAAATTATATTTTAGTAACCCTAGTACTTACGTCATCGTGCACGTCATGATATGTCATCATGGCAACATTTCTTCATCGCCAAAAAAAATTCAGAATTTGGAATCATGGATTGAGCGTTACCTGTGCCAATAAAAGACATAAACATCAAAAGGAGACATAAAAAGTAAAAAAAAAAAAAAATCAAAGTTATTTCCCCAGAGGCTCTCTCGCGCGCCAATATTTAGCAGTCTCGGAGTCAAGTCCATGGAGTGAATCACAACCATGAAGATGGTTACGATTCATATGCTCCTTAGAGCCACATAGTCGACAATCAGGAGGGTTATAGATATGTAGGTATAACATACGTGTTTACCCAGACAGTCATGATCTGTTAGGAGACGAAAGAAGGCTATAGCAATGTTTTTCAACCCCCGGTCAGCAAACTATCCAGAAATCTGTCCAAAATCCAAAATGCCATCAGCCGTCAACCGATATTAAAACAGCTAACTACACTACAATAACAATAGTTTATTAGTTTAGAAAATAATATGATCGATTATGAAAAATATAAGAAACTAGCAACTATATACCTAATCGCCTTTCATACATTGCCATGCCGTATTCTTAGTACATCAGTTTGTGTGCCCCTGTCTGTCTTGAGTATCGCTGATTACTTGAACGCAAATTATAGAAATAAAATGCTTTAAAAATTATTTTTGTCTTTATGATTCGTTTGTGAAAAAATTTATATTTACCAGTCAGCGAGAACGTACCAAAATATTTTACCTGTCCATGAAGTAATTCCAGTTGAGAAACACCGGGTTACAGTATCTTGGTGAGGCATGCCTGGTATTGCCACCGTATCTGCCTCACTCCAGTTCCTGTTCTTTATCCCTTCTCGTAGCCAAGGAGAGTTGTCAATTTTCATTACGTGTTTTATGTATAGTTTTATGGAGTGGTAGAACAGTCTAGAGCCATTTGGCTGAATCATCTGAGTGGCCTTACGAGCAAGGAAGTCTGCCTGTTCGTTACCAAAAATGCCACTATGGGACTGGCCATGGCTGTACCTATAATTCATGGGAATGTAAGCTGAAATAATTACTGAAAAAACAGAAAAATTGAAATTCTAATCTTACATTCTGGTATGTTGACAGTGCAAAATTAATTTGCAGCTATCTAATTTTCAGAACAATTTTTTCGTATTTTGCGATGACTAGGATATCTGTTTCTGCAGCCACTATGTTCTTGGTAAATTTTTCGCTTTGAATATGAAACTTTCATCTCAAAAATAAATTACATTTACGAAAGATTTAATTTATTCTGGTATAACGAAAAAATAGTATTTTTCGCATGACTTGAAACTGTTTATTTAATGGAAAGAACATTAATAAATCGTCTTTTTTAAAATCTCTTAATTTTAAATATTGCATAAATAAGGTTTAATTATTAGGCAAGGAAGTGTAAATATGTATGCAGATTTTAATTAAATAACAGTATTTTAAAACAAAATTTTAAATCTCTACATTATATGCAAATACCCCCACAATTCTGTATATATATATATATATATATATATATATATATATATATATATATATATATATATATATATATATATATATATATATATATATATATATATATATATATATACAGAATTGTGGGGGTATTTGCATATAATGTAGAGATTTAAAATTTTGTTTTAAAATACTGTTATTTAATTAAAATCTGCATACGCATTTACACTTCATTGCCTAATAATTTAACCTTATTTATGCAATATTTAATATTATATATATATATATTGTATATAAATTAATAACGACTTTTAATTTAATTTGATGAACTGAAAGAAATCAAAATTTTTTTACTACATAAAGCGGACTTTTCTCTAAATAATTTTGTTAAGTATGTTGCTTAATTGTCAAATCAAGGGAATTAATTCATGATGAGATGTATGATACCCGTAGTATTTATTTTGATGTAAAGTAAAATATTGATGAAATTAGAAATATTGCACAAGTGCATATTAAAAAAAGATTTACTATATACATATTTAAAAATCTACTTATGTATGCTAATTGTGAGTTACTGAATATGTTTTATTGTGAATCATAGTAAAAAGTTTTTTTTTTCTTTAAATCGGCAATTCATTAAGAAAATGTTTTACTTATTTTTTTTATCTTATTGTTAATGTTTGTCATTTTAAAGAAAAATTATTTTTTCTGTAACATATCCAACAGGTCCACTTCATGGGATGCGTCTTATACTGAGTTTTATATCATTGAATTGCCGAATGTGAATCTGTTTAACCTTGAGGAGAAATGAGTATTGAATAAGTACTAAATCAATGAGAATGAATTTAACGCCACTGTTTTTTTACGAAATTTCAAGATTTTGTAAACTGTACTATATTTAAAGTTGAAAGCGTCATATTATGATTTTATAATATGCTTGCGCTTTGAGTTATAGAGAACAAAACCACCTTTTTATACACAAAAAATTTAAATTAAAACGCCTGTTTTATGCGTTAACAAAATATTATAAGAATCTGTCGCCTGCATATAGATAAAATTTCACTCAAAAATTTTTAAGATTCGAGATCAAGATAAGAAATATTTCGTTATACGAATCAATAGATTGAAATATATTAATTTAACACTTAAAATAATGTATTATTATCTCTACAAATTCAAACAGCTGGTTTTCTGAAATAATTTTTTATTAGAATCAAAAAGCAGAAGTACGACGTGACTAACTTTCGTTACATAAATTTCCACTTTATAGGATGTTTTCTTTGAAGTATAAAGAACCAGATATATTCAGAGATTGATTTATTAAGAAAATAATCTTAAATGTGCTAAGAATTAATATAATAATTTTAAGAATTAAAGGTAATTAAAATTTCTCTTATTCATTAAAAGCCATTGAAAAATAGAAATGAATCAATGTCACATTTAAAAAGGTTTTTAAATTGGGTTACATAGACATTACCATTTGTAAAATTAAGAACAATTAAATAATAATATATATATAAAATTAATATTTGAACAATTAAATAAAAATAGAGCATTCTTGACATAGGCGAAATAAAATTATATATAGTTTAAACTTTATAAAACATTTTAATTTAATTTGAAAACCTAGGATATTTATCAAAATACATATTAGAAATTAAGTTTAACAGAGAAATTTAGAAATGTTAGCTTTTTTTAACTAGTGCATTATGATTTATATTTTTTGTATATTTCAAAATAACTCAAATAAAATCCATTGCTATTTTATTATATGATTTATAGAGATCACTTTTTATACAGTAAAAAATTTTATAAATTACATTGTTCTTACATAATTGAGTAGATAAATGACTTGATCATATTTTCTATAGGTCGAATCATCACCATCAGTAGTATAAATGGTACTATAGCCTACCCAGGCTTGAGTATCTACAGCGCTAGCAAGTTTGCTATAGAAGGGTTTACCAGTGCCATTCGGTTAGAGGTGAATACCCAACATGGCATTCGCGTCATTACCATCCAGCCGGGAGATTATGCCAGACTTACCTCCATCATGTCTCGACACCAGCAGAATTCGCTGGAGATGTGGGAAGCGATGTCTCCAGAAGACCGAGAAAGGTACGGCGATTTCTTCCACAAGTACCACAAACAGACCCTCAAGAACTATGGTCTGAGTAGTCCCAACACTTTCGAAGGTTGTCCTCTTCTTAGCGATATAAAAGAAGCGGTACTTAGTGACTACCCGGAAGACAGGTACCTGTCTGCACCACTAGTCCATAAGATTATCTACAGCATGTTAGCTATGGCTCCAGCAAGGATTACTGACACCATATTGAAGAAAATTACTGATATTATTTATAATTCTTGATGAATATGTATAATGGGGGAAATTGTTCTGTAAAAATGTTGAATACTTTGTGTATTGAGAATGTAAATCTGAGAACAAAAAATAATCTTATATAAATAATTTTGTTGACTTACTGATGCTATCCAGCATAAGAAGGAAGTATATAATGCATAAAAATTTTTTAAAGTCATTTCATACTTAGCTGAACAAAAATTTTTTTTATTTTAGTTACTTTTTATTGCATTTCGCATAGTGCATTCGTGGAGCAAGTGTTGATACCTTTAATCCAGTTTGCTTGTTTAGTTTATTACTTTGATCATTTTTATACTTCGACAAGATTCGAGACAAAAACATAAAGATTATAAGCAACGCTCTACCATCTTTTCAACTTAGGAACAGAAAACATTGCAAAAAGTCCCTTATAAATAATTTTCATTTATCTTTTTAACATAAAAAAAAATTCACTCTCACACACATACACTTTTTATCTCTCTTATTAAGTTATATCAAAACCGCGAAGCTTAATTTTTTCAAAGGTTGTAATGAACTCATTTACAAGATAATAAAAAGAAATAAATTTATGAATATAAGAAATGTAAAAATAGATAGTAACTGTTAATTCTAGCAGACGGCACTATTACACAATAGTGTATTTTTCTCCCAAATAAAACTAAAATTAAATACATTTAATTAATAAATTAACATTTGAAAAAAACTGTATTAACATCAAGTGTCATACACTATAAATTTTGAAAAAATGCATCTGAACTTGAGTGAAGGAATCAAAAAGGTATTTTATTAACAATTTAAAAATTTAGGAAAGTTACCATGGTAGTACTTGCTTTTAATAAAAGATCCTTAACGTTAAACTGGATTATAGTTGAATTATTATATTTGTTAATTACTTAAATTTGTTTTATACAAATGAAAACTTAATTTTTGTGAATAATTATTTAATTATATTAGTTAAAAACAGCAATAAGGGAAACAATTTCAATATTGACAAAATCAATACTTTAGAGTTTTAATCAAAATTGGTAAAACTAAAATCAATTCTGTTTTGGGATAATCAAAAGTGGTAACGCTAAATAATTTCAAGATAAATTGATTAACTTTATAAAATTACGTTTAATTATGCGCAAATAAAAAAATCTACTTATTTTTCTTATTTTTCCCGAAAATTTTGGAAAACGAAGCATAAAAGAAGTTAAATAAAAAAATAAAATAATCTCAAAATTAAAGACATGAATCTTTATAACTCTTTTTATTCAATTTTGTAATTTTAAATTTCTATTAAGGAATTCAACATTCGTTTCAACTATACATTTGAATCTTTCAAAAAAAGAAAAATCTTTTTAATTTTCAAATTTAACATTGTAATAAAAATGTTTGCTTTGCAGAGAATATTTAAAAAAATTAAATTTTATTTCTGATAAGAAAACAGTGGGGGAATGCAAAAACACACCAAGCATACTTATAATTTCACTTCATTATTAGTTTCAATGTATAATATTACAAAATATATTTGACTTATTTTAAATATAATTATCAAATAAATTGCGGTGAAATGTTTACGTAAAATTATTCGTACATTTTTTAATTATTTTTTTGAAAACAGAGAACGAAAAATAGACCATATTTAGACAGTTTAAAAAAAAGTTATAAAAAAAATACAAGAATAATTTAATACTTCAGATGTAAGCAATGGTAATTGATAGCATAATCAATGCCAAATAGCTGATCACGCCAGTTTTGTCAGTTTCATAAATTTTGAATTTGGCTACTTAAATTACTGAAAAAGTTTTCTACACATGCTCCAATTATTAGAATTTGTTATTATTTAAGAATATATAATTGTTATTCTCTAGATATTATCTACTCTTATTATATGAATTCAGTTTTTTGAGGATAACAGAATTTAAAAAGAAAATATGAGCCGAGCCACATTATTTGATGAACAGAAATGACTGAATAAATTGCTGCTTAAGTATTTTGTATTCTATGCAGCGCCATCTTTTGAGGTAATATAAACTATAATGAAAATTATAACAGGAAATTAATCGAACTGATTTTTTACTGCAGACAAGTGGACGTGTGAATAATCATCTGTCTACGTCCTAGAGACGTGAAGTATTTTTATGGATTTTTATTTTCTTTTTCTTTCGAGATTATGGCATTTTGGCAGGAACATTTTTAAATGAATATTTTTTTTTTTTTTTTACCATTTATTATGACTATTATAATTATATTTTTATATAAAATTTCAAAATAAAGTGCGTTATATTACATACAAAGAAATAATTTAACTAATTTTGCTTTGTTGAACTCTCATTTATTTCTTACCAAAATTAAAATTCTTAAATATGTTTCAATATAATAAATAATTCTAAGTTTACAAAATCAAACTACAACAGTTGTTTTATTTGCCAATAGAGGGCACTACAACAAAAAGAATAACATTTCGAAAGAGAAATATTTTTACACGGAAGTAGCATTTCTTTCAATGTTAATGATAAAAAATACACTTTTCTTTTCGAATGTTGCTGTTTCAATATGAATCCCAAATAATATAAATATATGCAATGCGAATTATCCCTAAGTTAGTACTTATTCACTGTTTCATAGCTTAATTAACGATAATATAATCTTATTCTGAAATCAGTTCTCCGATATCTTAATATCTCCAAATTGTTTTGGAAAGAGCAATATGAAAATTTTCTATTTTATAAAAGTTTCGTCGACTTTATCATTAAAATAATAGTAAATTTAATATAACTGTACGCCATTAACATGAGTTAGGAAAAACGCGTAATATATGTAAATAACATATCTACGTAAACCGAATATTAAATTTACTCAGGAATAAAAACTTATTATAGAAGAAGTACACTGAGACTGGTACAGCAGAATATCTTATGTAAAATTCCTGATTAATGCATGTTAGAATTACTAAAAAAAAAAAAAAAAAAAAGAAAGAAAAAAAGAAAAACTTTTAGAAATAAATTTGTATATCTAAAATAATAAAAGAAGACAATACTACTATGTTGTAAGTTTTGTTTTGAAAAAAAAAAGTTCTAGTAACAAACACTGATCTTTTACTAATTTCCAAACAGTTGATGTATTGTTTCGAAAAAAATTACTTTTGTTTATACCCCCCACACTTCTCTTTATACCTAAGTTAACAAAAACCTTAAATTTACTCTATATATAATCATAGAAACTAAATCATTTAAGTGTACTAATGTGGTTCGAAAATTTGATGCACTGAAATTTTTGATACGAGCAGAATCAGTTAAAGATTCTAATTAATATCATATTTATTTATTTAATAATTAATTTAAACATTCTAATTAAAATTTAGGTAATAATAATTAAAAAATAATATTTAATTCAGTATAATTAATAATAATGATTTAATTAAAATTTAATGCATTTAAAATTATTTATAATAAGCAATTTAAATGTACGAAATATAATTAAATTAATTAATTCAAAAATTATTAATTTGAAATTAATGATTTAAAAATATTAATTTTTAAATAAAAATTTTAAAATATTTTAAAATTAATTAAATGATAAAATTAATTTTAAAGCTTTAATTTTTTAACTTAAAAATAATTAAATACTTCTCATAGGAAATTGTATTTAAAATTATTATTTAAAAATTTTGAAACATTTGTATTAATTTTAAGACAAACAATCATCAAACATAATGTAATTTAAATTAATGACACAACAAATCATAATTATTAATAGATGCTCGTTTTATCAGTAGACACTCGTTTATACAAACTTTCACGATATTTCGTATTAATCCCTTTTAATGCGAATAGTTTAGTTAACTAGCTTTGATGAGGTTATATATATTATGCATGTGCTAACAATAAAAGAGATATAACTTAATAAAAGAATAAATTAAACCTCCAAATATTAAAATGCTCCCACCTAAAGTAGTAAATCCAGTTTCAGTAGTAATTTTTTTAAGCGTTTCAATATATACATGAATTTTTAAAATATACGTAAACATTCAATATATACCTAAATTTTCATGTTCTACAATCAATTGAACATTTCTGTATGCTTATGAAACGGTCAAAACTTTTTCTAGCAGTAACTGCTATTTATATATTTAAATTCTTGAAAATCTACAATGAGAAATTATAGGGAGCTCTGCAAAATTCGTTCCAACTTAGAAATTCTTTTTATCCATTCCAAAATTATCCTTTTTTTTTTTTTTTTTTTTTTTTTTTGCAGATAAATTGGTCTTGTCTAGCAAAATGCTTTTTTAAACTGATATTCATCATTCTTTTACTTGTTTTCAACTTCTACCTCTGACACAGGTGTTCAGTACGAATTGCACTAAGCCACAAGTTCCAGTAGAATAAATTTTGCAAAACAAACATAGAGTGACGTGTAAGCAAAAAAAAAAAAAAAAAAAATTCTTTATATTTTTCAGTTTTGAAATCTTTCAATTTAACTATCATCTATTATACAAGAGAAATGTAAGAAATAAGTTTATGCGATTTTTCTCCATGATTAAACATTGTTATCTGGGGCATATATGTATAAATTTTTCGAATTTCTTACTTGAGAGCAAGCAACGTGTAGTTGACAGTGAGAAAAGCAGGTGTCATTGAATGTTAATGCCGCAATATTTTAAAGTTTGTCCTTGCAATTATTTATCAATCTTACAACTAGGTTAGGAATTGGATTAGGAATTGATAGGAATTGGAGATCTAGATTAGGAATTGGAGTCTTTTAAATTGAAATGGCTGTTCAGTAGCGATCAGTGGTATTCTTGGAATAAATACTATGTGTTCTTTGCCTTTTCCAATCAGTTCGACTTCGATTATGTCATTCGATAGGCATTTGACGATCATCCTCGGTCCATTACATAGTTTTTGTGAGCTGAGATTTCTGAGTAGTATGATCGGAGATCTAATTTTCAGTTGAAGGCAGTATAGTGACATACATAAAAACGTGCAAATAATTTTTAAAAAATGTAATTAAAGTTGACATTTTCTTCAACGCTTACCATGCTGTTGATTGATTTATATATTTCCTTAACAATAGGTAAAAATATACCTATACAAAAAGGTCTTCCAATAATCCGCGACGTTATAGAAAATTCTGCAACATTCGAATATGTTCTGAAACGTTCCACAATGTTCTGAGGTATTCTAGATTATCTTTGATCATTCCAGAATATTCTGAAGTGTTGTTGACTGCTCTCGAATGTTCTGAACAGTTCTAGAAGGCCAAACTTCCAGTTCTTCTATTTTCCAAAGCACACACTTCAAGTGAAAACGGGAGCCCTCTTCATGGATGGGAGGTTGAAGTTTACCACACCATATATCTCCCTTATTCGTACCGGAACTCATTTCGAAGTTTTAGCGGTACGCACATTGTACACTGTCTTTTATAGTATGCATTGATTAGATAATTAGGTATATTTTTGAGAGGAAAACATTAATTTGAATCGTAATTATATCAAGAAAGGTATTTTTTTATGGTACTTCTTGTGATAAATATTTCCTCAACAATCCTATCAATGTTTTGACACATTTTAATGAATATGCTTCTAAATGTTGCAAATTTTAGAGGAAAATAAAGTATATTTTAAAAAAATGAAAGCTTAGTTTACATCACATGTCTAAAATAAAATATAGTTATTTGAACATAGATTGAAAATAGAAAAAATATAATGTATGACGAAAAGTAAAATACATCAATGATATTTTACTCTTTTTTATTTCTTTCTGCATGAAAATTTTAAAGCAGAAAAATTAATAATAAATGATGATCAATTTTAAAAATTAATTTTCTTAAAATTAAAGAAAATTTTTTTCAGATGAATAGAAATATGATTTAATTAAATGTTTAATTCTATAAATATTTCCTTTGACTTTATGAAATGTTTGGTGTTAAATAATTTTCTTTTAATTAAATTCATGCATTGAAATTTTTTTTAATTTCAGAATTTTAAAAATTGTTTCAAAAGAAAAATGGCCTTAATGCGTAATATTTCGGCATTCATATGAGATTCTTTCATACTAGGTCCTTAATGTAATCCAATTACCAGAGTTTTGCTTACTTGCAAAAACTAATTGAAATTGGGATAATATATTCAAAAACGAAATTTAACAACAAATCTTAGTCTTTGAATACATCACATCTTAACCAAATGATGTGATAATTGGCGATAAAACAAATATAATAAAAGGAAAATACATATAAGAAATTGAATGGTTGGAATATTTTTTCCTTAAAATAATTATTGCGATCGAATTCTATGAAAAATAAATTTTTCCAAGAAATGACTTTATAAAAAATTGGAGTTTATTACTATATCGTAAATCTGTTGTATTAATTTTTAGTATTTTACTAATATGTATAATTTGGAATATTGTATTTTATTAACATTTCTGTATTTTGACTTGACATTAGAAATAAAGCCTCTAGCTTTCTTCACTAGATGGCGCCACTATTTTGGCTAACATTTAGACATTTTTAAATTTTTACTTTTTAAAAATTTCTAAATATTGATATTTTTATTCCCGATAGAGTGATGCAAAATATTAACTGATTAGTGTTATTTGAGATGCAATAATAAATTAACCTTTACCAGACAAAATATTCAATTTAGTTAATGTAAATCAACTTTTAATTAAAATATTACCATAAAATATAAACTAAATTGCAAATTATAAAATAATTAAAAATTGAAAGCCAGAATTTATGAATAAATGAAAGATTACATACGATAAAACTTTTTTAAACAATAAATACAATGTTGATTATTTTTATTTACTTTTAATTTTTCCTCTTTCTAAATGAATAGAATATAAAATTTGAATATCTCACTAACACTACTTTAATATTGTAGGTTAATGTTAAATAAATATTACCTTGTCCTTTGTAAGTATGTTAATTTACGCAATATATAGGAATGATATCAATATACTACTTACATTTTACTTTTAGTTAATATAAGTCAGTATTATAAATATATAATAAAATTACGAATATTTAAGTATAAAATAAATTTCATTTCTTTTTTTATCATTAGAGAGCATATAAATTTCGGGATTAATTATTTTCGTATCAACTTTATTGGCCTTTTCTATCGCTATTTTGTGATAGGCTTTTTCTCAAAATTATAATTTGGCGCTTTGCATAGTGGAAACATTAATTGGATAAAAGGTTTGTTAAATATTAATTATTAGGGATGCTTGTATTAAAATAATTAAATGTATGTGTGATAGGCTCATATTACATAATGCAAATATTAATAAACAAAAAATTAAATTCTAAACAACATGGTACAACCTAAGGCTACTTCTCAATCATTTTTTATAGGAAAGAACGTAAATAATATATTAAGCAGTGAAATTTAATTAAAAACTAATGTGATTAGCTTCACTATTCATAAATTAACAATTATAAAAGACGAATATTAGTATATGGGTCACATATATGAACGTGAATATTAATGGAAAAAGAACGGGCACTTTCATTTATAAAACTTTCCATATTGTTTCACATGGAAAAGTTCGTGACAAACCGACTATTCAAAGCAAATAACTGTAATGGCTTTCGTTTCGGAAAAGAAGAAAAAAAAAGTAGTTTTTTTAGATCAGGATGAAGAACTGTAAAGTCGTGCCTCTAGAATCAAGTTTAATAACTTTTTTTGTCACGAATGTATATTACATATTTCTTTTGAAAAAATAAAAACCAAAAAAGTTGAACACTATGCTATGATGTAATTATTTCTTCAAATTGTGTTCAATTAAAATGTAATTCTTATTTATATGTTTTTAAAAATGTTATCATGAACTTATTAACTAGATTTCTTTTGATATTAAATTTTTAAAAAAAAAACAGTTAAATAAAAATAAAGTCAAATAGAGAGAGAAAGCTTGGAAATAGAGAAAATTAGAGTTAAAAATTAAGAAAAGCATTCAGGATGATTCTTTTACATTTCTTTTTTTCAGATTATTGCTTTTACATTTCTGATTTTAATCGTTACACTGCAGAATTGAATGCCAATGCATAACACGGATATTTTCGGCAGAAATATTTATACTAAATTTAGTTGGTTTGTTACCACTCTACATTTTACATTTAAGGACTTTTACGAGCGACATTTAGTTTTCCAAGAAAGTGGAACGCTTATAAAACAGAACGCATTAATTATGTTTATTCGTTAAGTAATTAATAATACATCTGGCAAAGGATTCTTAAATTTATAATTATTTAAATTCCAGATTTTTATTTTACTATGAGGCCATTCATGTTTATTTCGTATTAATCAGATATTGAAGTTTCACGATCAATTTAATTAATGTCCAATTTTTTTTTTATCATACAGTATTTTCAAAGTATTCGACAAAGTTTGGAAATATTTAGTGATTACGAAAATCTCATTGAGTTTTAACATCTTATGGCTTTCAGACAATCGTATATAAAATCCCTTTGGCCAAAAAAAAAAAAAAAAAAAAAAAAAAATGCAACCCAAATTTTTATTGTTTTGTAGTGTAAAAGTAGAGAAATAACTATTAGAATTGAAGTCTTGTTTAAAAAACACAAATGATTTATCAAATAACCATATTATTTATTTCGTATATAGTTTTCCATTATATACGAAAAATTGTGTTACATTTGTGGCGCTCTTTTTTTTCAGGCTAACGATATTATGTACAATTACTTTTAGTTTTTAAGCTTTTGGAAGCACTATGAAAATATTCACTTTTATAAATTGATAATACTTTTATTTTCTCAATGGAAAAATCATGTAGCAGATATTAAAGTTAAGCAAACATTACTTGAAATACAAATGTTAAAAGTATTTGAACCAGTGTACAGCTTAAAAATTACTTCAATAAGAAATACACCTCGTTGCATAATAATAAAACCACCATGTATTTTCAGCCTAGCATACAGTAATTGGAATAAATGATTAAAATAAATATTTTTATTCAAAATATACAAAATATGAATGACAATAACAAAATAAAAATGTTACTCATGTCTATATTTCCATGTAATAAAATAAAAAAAATACAAATTTTAAGTTGCAAAATGATAGAACCACTTTGAACTTATAACCCTTTTTGGTTATAAGTTCAAAATTCGACTAGGCATGCTTTCAATTAAGCGTTTGAGCATATCTGCATTCAGATTTTCCCATTCTGTAATAATAGTCTTTCAATTCTTGAACCGTTAAATACTGCTTGCCGTTGGCGTATACGGCCCTGCTTAGAATACCCGAGACGTTTTCCATGGGTTTCATGTCAGGAGAACAAGCAGGCCACTCAATTACCTGCACTCCGTTGTCCAGGAACCATTCCCAAGACGAGTTTGCAACATTGTCCTGTTGGAACTTCCAAAATGGATCTCCAATTTCTTCTCCAAAAGGCGACAAATTTTCTTCCAACAAGTCTTGATAGTCTATTGTACTCATTCGACCAGTAGGGAAGGCAATGTTAGTCCGCCCAGCATTGCCAAATCCAGCCCAAACCATTAATGATCCTTACCCACACTGTCTCTTAGAAAAAAAAATGTGTGGCTCATTTCGGAGATCTCTCCAATAGAATGATCACCCGTCAGGATAATCTAGATTGATTTTTTTTTCATAGCAGAACACTACTTGAGTCCACTGTTCTTTCCAAGTCATGTGTTCATTAGCCCATTGCATCTTTTTCGTTTGTGAAGACCTGTAAGTCTCGGTTGCGTTTTCATTTTCGTGTACTCACGATGTTCGTTCCGCAGAGCTATTCTGGATAAAGTTGACTTGTGAACTTGGATGGTGGGGTCTCGTGAAAGTCTGTTCAATGTTTCACCAGCTTTTAACTTCTTTAAAACTAACCCTTCTTGCCGCTTTGTTAGATTTCGAGGTCTTCCAGTAGATTTCTTTGTTCAATATTTGGATCCAAGATGGAAAAAATTATTGACCACATTTGGTGAACGCCCAATATGTCTTACTATATACCATGAAGACAATCCTGCTTGGTAAAAAGCCACAATTTGTACTTTTTCAAAATCAGATAATTGTTTTTTCCTAACCATACTATGTGACACCTTTTCAAATCAATAAACTATGCGTGCTCACAATAAATGCTAGTAAAGTTAGGTTAGTTGATCAAACGAAGCTTTCATATACCTGTTTATTGAAACCCAACAGCGTATGATTCTCTGGGATCGATAATTCCACTAAAAAGTATGGGTGGTAGTATCATTTTGCAACCTAAAATTTCTATTTTTTATTTTATTACTAGAAAATATAAACATAAGAGTAATGTTTTTACTTTGTTATTGTCATTCTTATTTTGTATATTTTCCATAAAAATATTTATTTCAATCATTTATTCCAATTACTGTATGCTAGGCCGAAAATACATAGTGGTTCTATCATTTTTGCAAAGCAGTGTAAACTTTTACTCACTAAGCTGTACCAAAATGTGTGAGGGACACATCTTTTCTGTAATTCAGGTAATTTCAGATGACTTAATGGAGAGAGTTGTAAAGGCGTATATTTCAAAGCCGCGGTTCTTGTTTGTTTTAACTGTGTGTGACTGATACCATTACCAAGGGTTTTATGCATGTAATGGTTTCAAATATACGTCCTCCCTTCAGTAATATTGACTGAGTAGAATTTGATTTACATCATCTTTGTTATTGAAGATCTTAATATAATTCCTCAGTTGTAAGGTAATTAGCTTGAAAATTTATCACTGACCAACGAAAATAATTTTGCTTGTTGGTCTCTTTGTAGGAATCTATAATTAAAGTTCGGCAAAACTTATATCATGAACCGAATTTGATTATTGGAGAGTTTGAAAGCAAAATATTTCTTTAGGGCTTAAAAGGAAACAAGTTAAAAAAAATACATTTCCACAGAATATCTGAAATTTCAAAATGTTTTACATAATTAAATTCGAAAGTGAAAGTCAAAATGTTTCTTGAGGATAACAAAAATATCTTAAGATCATTTTCTTTTTTTATGTTACCATTTCCAAGCTCTTTAGTTTGTTTTGCTTATCTGTTTATTTGGCAATTTTCTAAGATTTGTGTCTTTGCACACAAAGACAAATATACGTCCTCTCAACTGTTTACTCTTCTCTATAACTCTAATTTTCCATGAATGAATTATATAACTAATTTATTATATTAACACCTTGATTACATTAGTACTCGAGAAAAGTTTTTTTTGTTTTAATTATCTATAACGTCGTCAAAATTTTGAAAATTTTACAAATTTTAAGGAGGAAATTTAAGGAGGTGAGCTTAGCTATTTCGTTTCGTATCCAAATTCTCTTTTGATTCAATTTGATATGAAAAATGAACTATTCAGTTATTTATTGATGTCTTGAAATGCTTGTACTCTAATTGCAGATGCAAATTAAGTTTTTTATTACTGCATAAATTACATTATTCTATTCGTTAATCGAACAGGATCTGCTACCCCCAAATACGAGAATGGCACCATTGCCACTCCTGCTACCGTAATATCAACAAAAACTTTAAATTATTGTATTATGCATATTATTGTATGACACTTCACGTATCTATTTTTATCGATAAAAGCTAACAGCATAGTGAATCACTTCGCAATTTTCAGTTATGATGCCTATTTTATTTGTTAAATTTTGAAGCAAGTGAAGCGGTTGACATTAACTTGGCTCAAACCTAAACTTTCTTTAATAATTGGTCGCCTGACTTAGAAGCCTTCTAACTGGAATTACCATCAGTAGATCTAGTATTGCAACTGAACATAATTTGGACATGGAAACAACGTCTTTCCTAGGGCTCAACTTTATTTAATTATGTTCCGACTAATTTTGTTCCGAGGCAAAAACTTCTTTAGGGGGGGGGCCCTTCTGCTTCATAACAACAAACCTTCCATTCGATTTGACGAACGATTGATTCGTTTAACAATATAAAATAAACTTTCCATTTGATGTGGGCGCGGAGGGCAACTGCTTTGTTTGCCCTTGCCTTAGTCATGCTCGGGCCTTCCTTTAATAATATAGACCAGCTTTTTGGAATTCTTTGAAAATTATCTTACATAGTCATTACAGTATTTTATAACAGCCAATGAATATAAAATTTTGTGATCTGTAGTTTCTCAAGCTGACTTTAGCAGAATGATATCACGCGATTAAGCAACTACCAACATAAATCACATTTTTCTCAATGAATTTTTTTTCGTGAAGTTTTCTTATTTAAACATTGTTTTAAAAGGACAGTTTTTCTTCCCATAATGAGATGGTAAATTTAATATGCAGGGTACTTATAAAAAATTGGATACATTTTGATGCGAATAATTTGTAAAATATTGAAATGTAACAGACCCATATTAACACTATTGACAGTAGATGGCGCTGCTGCCCAAAATACTTACAACATAAAATGAAATGAGTATAGAGATGTGAGAATGGAAGTAGAACCATCCGGTTCCTAAATACGTTTGTTTTGTACCACCCTGGTACTATGTAACCTTGTTTATTATTTTATAATTATTAAGTGTTTTCTTTTTGTAACTAATCTTAATTATGTGTAATGTAATAAATGTTGGTTTTGTTTTAACTTCCATTTTCTTACGTCGCTACAGAAAGTAATTGTGAACTTCTTAGTCGGTAACTAACACCAATGATTAGAAAGACCGAAAACATTTTATGGCACTAGTCATAATCTTCCGTAAATTGCGAGAAAAATATCAAGTTTGTAGTCAACTTTGTGCAAGGTGTAGGCAACCATACTATCCATAAAGGCTGTAGGATTGAAATTTTGGCTTACAAATCATCAACATTCCAAAACTTCCTCCTGTAAAGACCTTTCTTCCTGAAAGGAAAAAGTTGAATCAGATAGTGGCGTTACATCAAATAATCTCGATGAATAAGAAATTGAACTTAAGCCATTTTCTTGTGGAATGATCAACTATACACATAGCTATAAATATAGTTATACATATAGGCTATAAGTTTATTAGAAAATTTTGGAGAAGTAAATACACATTCTTTCAGTGCTTCTAGTAGTTATAGAAAATTTACTTCACACCTTTACTTACTAATATATCTAAAAAAAAAACATTTCCCGGAAAAATGCGAGAGTATTACCCAGAAGTATATCTTGAAATATATTCCAGTTTAAATTATTACAACCCAGATAATTTACATCATAAATCATAGATGAGATGAAGTCACGCCTATCAAAGAGAAAAACTAAATGATAAATATTACTTTTGATATGAAAGAATGATTTCGTGATCCATAGAATTTGAAATATTAAAAATTAAAAATATGGATAAATTTAACACACAAGAAAAGGACGTAGTTTGCAAAATTAAAAGCGTTCGTAGCGAACAAAAAAAAAAAACTTAATCGTTTAATTTTCAAACAGGTGGTGCACATCTGAATTTCTACTCGATAATTCAACAAAGTAACGTTAATTTCAAACTATGTTATGTTACATTGTTCTCACACACACACATTTAATATACAATTGCATAAAAACCAAAAGTATGCATATTCACTGCATTAACTAAGATTTTTTACTGACACTCGTAAATGTTACATTATTGTAAAATATTTTTATAAAACGATATTCGTGGCAAGTAATAAACATTTATTTCATAATTATTTTGTATTTGTTTCCAAATCTGTTCAAACTTTCCTTCTTTCTATTATATAGGTTCAAAGCGAACAACAAAGGTTTTTACGAAGCGCCTTTCTGGAACCATTCTTTCACTGTCATTCCTTAACCCCACCCTCTACCCTCATTACTCCCAATTTTATTTCACTTTTCCGGATACCGAAAGAAGCGAAATACGTCGGTGATGAAGTCTTTTAATTCAACAACATGAAAACATCGTATTGATTGAAATCCAGCTGATAAGTGACGTATCTACTAGTTAGAAGTCTGCAAATAAGAGCGGAATAAAAAAGCTCATCCATTTTAGATCATTTTACAATCGAATAAAAAATAAGACCATATAAAAATTTTTGAAATACAATTATTTAGTCAACTTTAAAAATAACTGTATCAAATTTCCTTTTAACTTTGCACTCTAGAATGGCAGAGAACTGTTTTATTGAATATCATTCAACGACATGAAGACATCGTTCTTCATGCGATTAAATGCACCTGATAAATGAGAAAGCTGCTATTAGTCATAAGTCAGCTAATAAAAACGGAATGAAAAGCTCATCCATTTTAGATCATTCTACAATCGAATGAAGAATAAGCCCACATAAAAATATTTGAAATATAATTATTTAGTCAATTTTAAAAATAACTATCAAATATCCTTTTAACCTTGCACTCTAGAACAACAGAGTACTGTTTACTGAGGATTGAATATCGGTAAGAAGGAAAGAATTTATATACATCTACAAATTAAAAAAAAATCCTAAAAATCATTTTATTAATTTAATTTATGTATATTATTTCAAAAATTTATATTTAGGAATTAACAGATATTTAAAAAATCTATAGCAGATTTTCGTTTGAAAATAAATGTTGAATCTTAATTGAAACTATTTATGAAACATAATATGTCAAATAATGTACCATATTTAACAAAAAAATTAAATAAAAATGGAACCAAAACGAATATGTTTTTTTTTATATATTACATCGAATATACTCTTTTCAGATTATATAATATTATTTATTAGCCCTCTCACTAAAAAAACATATTCTTTTTGCTTCCGCTTTTATTTATTTATTTTTTTTTTGTTAAATACAATACATTATCTAACAATATGTTTTATAAATAGTTTCAATTAAAAATTAACATTTGTTTTCAAATGAAAAAATACTAGAGATTTATTAGATACTGAACTTTAGTTTCAAATAAAATACCTAATACGCTTTGATTGAAGATTGGCAAATAATCGATGATGGTTTTTTGAGATTTGCTGAATTTTTTCTAATTTGTGCTCGCCTTACTTGTTGTTGTAACTATAATTATTATTTGTACATGCTTACGTGTATAAAATGCTGCAACGTATATAGCAAGACTGAAAAGTTTATGTAGATTTTTAATTATATAGTTATAAAAAGAAAAATTTGTAAATGAAATTTATGAAACCAGATTTGTAGAATTCTATGTGTTATATAAGAGCCATTTATTTATCTTGAAATATGATACTCACCCTATCTTTAACACAAATTCTGAAAATTCTATGCACGCTAATCGGCGAAAATATTTTATCAAATATTTGAAAAATAATAAAAGAAAAAAAAAAACCGGATATTAAGAAAATTCAACATCTCCCTACAATTCTAGAGGTCGCGATAAGTGATAAGATTTATTGCAGAAAAGTGGATGGTTATCGCAAATAAACATGAATCTGATAGGAAATTCTTCACTCTAAGCTTCGCCCAGTGATAAGGACTAAGTGACAAAGCGAGACAATGCCAAATATTTTCTGCTCTTTTTATCGCGCCAAAAGTTTAAACGCAATTTACTTCAAGGCTTGCTCTTGGCGGAAATTGGCTTAAATTTATGAATTCGAGGAAAATGATTGTAAGCAGTCAGTCTTATTTTAGATCAATTAAATTTGTAAATCTACGAGTTATATTTTTCTATAAAATAAAGAGTTATCTTGACCGTCTTAGTCAGTACAATACCTATGTACTGATATAGAATTCCTATATAAAAAAGAGCTTTACTACAATATTGAAGAATATCAGCCAGCAGTTTTCAATTTGCTATATTTTTCAGCCAATTCTAATCAATTTCTAATTTTCCAAAGATTGGCACTTGAATAATTGGTTTGTGGGACGAAAAATAACAATGCCAACGCTTGGAACAACAAAAATAGGGGAAAAAAAGTAAAAATTACTGAATATTGCTGTACAAAAACATATTTGTTTTAACTCACAACAAACATCAACATTGTTCACAACTCACAACAACAGAAAGATAAAAAAAAAAATTGTTGTAGCAACGAAATGATATATAATTTGTTTTGCCAAACGTTTTCAAAACAGAAAGTAAATGTACTTCTTAAAGGGAAGCGTAGAAGGCATTTTTAATGAGGAAAGAAGGTATGCTAAATGTATATAAAAAGTTTAATCAAGGGATTGAAGAAAGAAAAAAATAAGGTCAAGATATTGTTTTGGAAAAGCATCTAAAGTATTCTTGTAAGCACTATTGACTCTTCACTAAATTAAAAAAAGCTCAGAAAATTGTAAAAAGAATTTAATTTTGAATTTTAATGATGTTTTGCTAGATAAAAATTGCTTAAACATTCATTGCTTTATTATAAAAACTCTCTGCAATATATATATATATATATATATATATATATATATATATATATATATATATATATATATATATATATATATATATATATCCAACAAAAAGATTGGAAAATAATAGAATAAAATGAAAGCTTTCAAACAAATTTACATTAATATTTCGCTGCCAATTGTTATCTGGGCTTATAGTAAAATTAAATCAAAAATAATATTTGATTAAAAACTACAAATGTTTTTCAAAAAATAGGAAAATATGCTTTTAAAAAGTGGAATTTTATTTCTTCATTACGATTTTTTTTCTTTGTTACGATTATCGTGTAATGGATTTGTTTACCATGCTATTGATACTGTCAAAAAACTTAACAAGTAATGAGATGGTATAAATTAGTTGACCTTGTTTAGGGTAAAAAATTTTGATTTTCGTTTATCGAGATATAATTTTTAAAATTTTCAAGTTTTTGAAACGGATCCAACAATAAATGTTTCAAACAAACTACAGATATCGATTATTTTATAAACTGTCACAGGCTTCTGTTTATATTAATCGATATACCATGAGTATATTCGAAAAATTTTCAATTTCAAAATAAATAAACTTGTCTTAAAAATGTTGTCAAAAAATTAAAGTAGGTACAATATACTTAACAAGGATTTGTTGGAATTCATTGGAAAACAGTTTTGAGATCCCGTGAAGTCATTTTCGGAAACACAAATTGCGTTAACCCAATTCTTTTAGATATTATATTTCTTTTCTAATGATAATTTTATGAATCATTTTATATTTACGTTTACTTTAAACAAAGGAAGTTTTGCTGATTTTAAAATTAACAAATATCTAGAGGATAAAAATGAAAGTAAAATAAACAATTACAAATAAAACTGAAAACATTTAAGATTTAAGTGACATTATTCTTAAAAGATTGTTTCTAAGAGAACATTAAGTATATGTTCATAACAATAAACATTGAATTCTCTGTTAATAAATATGATATATTGTAAAATATTTTTTACTTAAAAAATCCATTTAAATCCCAAAAAATGTCTTTTTCCCTTAAAATCAATCTTTATCTTATATGTTGCCATATCACGCGATTAAAATAATGAATATTTCAAAACATCTGCTCGTGAAATGTTCGGAAATTTAACCAAATAAACGTTAAGTCAGAGTAAGAAACTCAAAATCTAACTTATTTTATGACTTCCCAATATTTTACAAAAAGTACCAAAATCTGAGAACTGCCATTATTGTACGATCAAATAAATAAAAATATTGCTGTAAAAATATGATGAAATTTTTCAGATTGAATATTTTTATCTATTTTTTTTCCAATGGCATATTGTAGACAGTTACAAGTGCTACATAGTCTATTAATCTATTGTTCCCTGATACCCAAGTAACCGGCCAGAAACAGCGACCTCTTAGCGACGAGGCGTTTCCCCGGGTGCACCACAGGGGATGGGCCACCATCGCACCCTCACACATGCCATAGGTATCCGTTTATAGGGTAGGCATCATTCATATTTCATTCACACACACAAGGTAAGGACAAAGACAGGTTAGAGAGAGAAAAAATACATCCATGCCTGAACCGGAAATCGAACCCATGACCTTCCTATCCGTAGTCAGGCACGCTGAACACTAGACAAGTTCGCCGGCTAAATTGTTAGTTTTATTAAAATTACAGATTTTTTTCCTTTTAAAGGTAAAATTATTCGTCATGTGATTAGAACCATCACATGCTACAAATTCATAAAATCATTTATGTTGAGTATTTATTTGAAAGTTTTTTTTAAAAAGAAATACCTTAATAGAAAGGTATTTGAACAAGATTACACTTTTATGAAAGAATTGTCAAGGAGATTTTAGCTGGTATAAAAAGGAAACACATCAAGTATTAATTCAAGAAACTGTTTTTTTTTTTTTTTTTTTTTTTCCGTTTGAAATACACTTCAAAGTCGACAAATAATACTGACACACACACACACACTTGCCTATGAATCAAAATATTGAAATTATAAAACTTATGATAAAATGTTCTTTTTAAAAGTAAAACATTATTTGTCCATGTGACCATAATAAGGATTTTGTTGATACACATTATATTCACTGGATTGCTGATTTTCTGTGGGTTGAAGGCGTTCCCGCATTAACCTGTGTCGTCCAAAGTGCTTCCTCTGATGTTGAGTTTGCCCCATTATGTCCGCCGTACCTATCCCTAAATTGTGCTCTACCGGTTAGATAAAAACCACCAGATGGAGTATTCGTGATTTTGAAGCGGAACCAAAATAGAAGACTCCCAATACTTGGCCTGCCACTGAAAGGCACTTTGAAAGGCATTGCAACCACGCTCAGTTTTAACGGACTCCAGTCACCATTATTGAACACGACATATCTTCGGTTAAGCCGGGATTCGAACTTTGATAATAAGAACGACTTCTTAACCAACAAGACCACCCCTACCCGACTTCCGCTGATCTGGCATGGATGTGGATAGGAGAGTGCCAGCTCAACGTAACATCGTCACCTGAGCGTGGTTCAAAATTACGAAGTGCTTGGTGAGAGGCGAGTATTCCAAACCTGTTAACATTAAGGTATAGTCCAAAGCTTGCCTGCAACGCTATGTATGTATTCCTATTATATTATTTGAAACATTTCTTGTAATTTCATTCAAAAAAGCATCTTTTATATGTAATAAATAACAATAGTAAACTATAAATTAGAATAGTTTCGTTCATAGATATACAAATTCTACTCTTTGAACTCCTAGATTCAAAGTGAACTAGATGTATTGATTAATTATGAGCCATTATAAAATCAACAACTCTAATCAGAGAATTCAAGCATAATAATATGTGAGTTATACCAATTAATACGATCAAAATTAAATACATTTATTCAGTCAGAGTTGCATTTGCTTTATTCAAATTCTTAACTGTTGAAGAGAATAAGATCTTTTGAATGTCTAATAATCTTTGATCAGTGACAACTTGATCATAATTTTTGTGGTGAAGAAATAATGCAGGGAACCTCTAAAAGTGAGTAAATTATTAAGTTGAAACTTCTTTCTCTCTACCAAACAATTATTTATAACAATTGAACTAAATCCAATAATATTTTTTGTTCCAGATATAACATTCGTAAATTTGACTCTTCCGAAAAATGTTTTATTGACTCTCACAGCCTGTGACACAAATTTCATCTGTTATATATATATATATATATATATATATATATATATATATATATATATATATATATATATATATATATATATATATATATATATATATATATATATATATTCGTACTCTATATTTCGTTAAAAATCAACAGATTAAATTGAGAACCATAAAATTCTAAAAACTTTAATTTATCGGAAAGATTTTAAATATTCACATCCATTCTTCAGTAAAATTATCTTTAAATCTTCTTTTCAGTATTTTTTGACAAATTTTATTCCACAATAAATTGACTCCAGCAACACAATTAATATTTCAGAATTCTTTAGAAAATAGAATATTCCATCAAATCAGCCCGAGTATTATATATGCCTGTCCATTTTTGAAAAATCAATTATGTGACTAAAACATTAATAACTAACCAAAATATCTATACCGATTAATCGGTTATTTAAACAAAAATGATGGTTCCTGCAATCAATCAATTAGACCTTATGCTTATTTACGTGAGAAAAATTAAACAAAAAGTAGGAAATATAAGATGTGAGAATGAATAATGCAGTTTTTTTGTCTTCCAAATGCTTTTGTTCAGGAATAAAAAAGCAGGGTTATTTGAGCAGTGACTATGTTAATGCGTAGAGTGTGAAACGTAAAAAAAAAAGTGTTTCTTTCATTAGAAATATGACTAAAAGCAGTTGGAACAAAAGTTATTGGAATAGCAGACGGTTTTTATTTCTTTGTTAGGTAAGCGTATTCTCTAAAGGGAGCATAAATCAGCTATTTCCTGGCCATTCAAGAATGAATAATATCTTTGATAACTTATAACAAGGTTTCCGCGTGCATTGTCATCCGTTCTTTGTGAATGCAACTCGACGAAACGTCCATTTTATTCTGCCATTTACGATTTTTTTTTCTCTTTTGCAGAGTTTATTTTGGTAAGAAAATATGCATGAATGAATTTATAGACGAAGCTACAGTCCAAATAAGAAACGACGCTGTGCATTCTAGAAAACAATCAAGATTACAGAAGGTCGTTATACAAACTGATTATTCACTTGTTTTAATATTGATATATTTATTATGAGAACAAATAAAGAAAATTTCAAAATGATTTTTTGCGTTTATCATTCCTTCAATTCTACCAAACGTGTTTTCCTTGCACTCTTAGAATTAAATATGAACATTAATAATATAGTTATGTTGCTTTCTGTAGATTATTCTAAGTGATTCAAGCTCACGTAATTTTAAATTTTATAAAACTGTTACTTTTATTTTTTTATTTATTTATTTTTTTTTTCATATCAGTTCTTTATAAATTCTTTGACATTTGAAGATCTCTTGATGTATTTTCTCTTTTATTTAAAGCAATTGCATTTCATAAGTATATATACGTGTATAAAAATTTCGTATATCTTTTAGATATCACATGCAAAATACATGCATCGATATGAAAATATTTATTGATTTTTTACTTTTTTTAAGTTATGCCAGAAAAAAAGTATTTGTGACTCTAAAATTTTCTAAATGCTATTCAAACTTCCCAAATATTAAATGACTTTTAAATTTTTATAAATCAACAACCCTTTATCTTATTAAAAAACTAAATGCTAAATCGTTTCTTAAATACTTTCATATCTTAAATGAACCATTTCATTGTAATTCATTTTAACAGCATTAATTATACAAAAATGTTTTTATCTAATTATTCGTTGAATAATATTACCAGTCATTTAATTTATTTCAATATGTTATATTGAGCAACAATTTTTCTCATGCATGTCAAAACTAACTTGCAAAAATATCACAAAAATTGTCTTATAAGCTAAATATCTTAACTAATTAGGCAATAATAATTTTCATCATTATAAATATTTTTGATGAAATACAATTTCTATATATGTAAATCAAAATTTTACATATTACATTTAATTTCTTTCCTTAAATTTCATTAATCATATCTTGAGAAGCTTTTATCTTCTTCACAAATATTTGAAATTTTTGTTCACATTTTAAGTATCTCATAATATTTTGTGTGAGAATATTCCTCATAGTATTATATATAAGATAGTTTCCCCTGATTAAAATATTCTGTGTAGCATTATTTTAAAGTACATTGTATGTTGTGTATTGGGACCCCTTGTGCAAATGTTTATGCATTGTGTGAATGCATATTATGTACTATAACGTATTATTTTAATCATACGCAACACACAGCCATAGTTGTGATTTAAGTATTGTTTTGTATAACATGTGCTGTTTATGAACTTTTTCAAGGGAAATTTTAATATTGTATAAATTTGTAAATTCTCTTAATGAATTAACAGATGTTTATGTGATATGTTTGTTTGAGCTAAGTGTATAACTAATATGTTGCACATGTTGATAATGTTAAATTATAAAATTTAGATATGTTATCTTCATTTGAATTATTTTGTAATCAGATACCAGAGTTTAGTAATTTCTAGTAAATCGGAGTTGATGGTGAAAGAGAGGGGGAGGGGGAGGCATTGTTACCCTAGTACAGTCCTATTTAATTTTTCTTATCACCATATATATTTATCATTCATTTTATTAGTGCTTTCATAATACTTTGTGAATATTCTTCATAGTATTATATACACTACTGACCATTGAAATTGCTACACCAAGAAGGCGACATGCTACAGACGTGAAATTTATACGAAAGGAAGAAGGTGCTGTGTTATGCAAATGATTAGCTTTTCAGCGCATTCAGACAAAGCAGCCGCCAGTAGCGACACCTATATTGTGTTTAAATGAGGAAATTGTTCAGCCGGTTCCTCATACACAAATTGCATTTGAACATTGTTGCCAGGTGAAAAGTTGTTGTGATGCCTCTTGTAAGAAGGAGAGATGCGTACCAGCACGTTTCTGACTTTGATAAAGGTCAAATTGTAGCGTACCGGGATTGCGGTTTATCTTATCGCAGTATTGCTGCTCGCGTCGGTCGAGATCCAATGACTGTTAGCAGAATATGGAATCGATGGGTTCAGGACGGTAATACGGAACGCCATGCGGGATCTCAACGGCCACCTAACACTAGCAGCCGAGAACACAGACATATTATCCGCATGGCCGTAATGGATCGTGCAACCACGTCACGAGCCGTGAGTCAAGAAACGGGGTCGTTTGGAAGACAACAAGTGCCTGCACGAACAGTTCGACGACGTTTGCAGCAGCATGGACTCTCAGCTCGGAGACCATGGCTCCGGCTTCCCTTGACGCTGCGTCACAGACAAGAACGCCTTCAATGGTGTGATCAACGACGAACCTGGGCGCACGAATGGCGAGACGTCATCTTTTCAGATGAATCCAGGTTCTGTGTACAGCATCATAATGGTCGCATCCGTGTTTGGCGGCATCGTGGTGAACGCACACTGGCAGCGTGCATTCGTCATCGTCATACTGGCCCATCACCTGGCGTGATGGTATGGGGTGCCATTGGATACACGTCTCGGTCACCTCTTGTTCGCATTGACGGTGCTTTGAACAGTGCACGTTTTATTTCTGGTGTGTTACGATCCATGGCTCTACCCTTTATTCGAGCCCTGCGAAACTCTACGTTTCAGCAGGATAATGCCCGACCGCATGTTGCCGGTATTGTACAGACCTTTCTTGATACGGAACATGTTCGGCTGTTGCCCTGGCCAGCACGTTCTCCAGATCTTTCACCAATAGAAAACGTCTGGTCAATGGTAGCCGAGCGACTGGCTCGTCAGGAAACGCCAGTCACTACGGTTGATGAACTGTGACATCGTGTTAAAGCTGCATGGGCATCTGTACCTGTACATGCAATCCAATCTCTGCTTGAATCAATGCCCAGGCGTATAACTGCTGTTATTACTGCCAGAGGTGGTTGTTCTGGGTACTGATATCTCAGGATCTATCCAGCCAAAGTCTTTGAAAATTTAATCACTTGTTATTTCTAGTGTAATATATTTGTCCAATAAATATTATTTTATTATCTGCATTTCTTCCTGGTGTAGCAATTTTAATGGCCAGTAGTGTATAAGATAGTTTCCCCTGACTGTGTAAATGTGATGATAAAGCACAATAAAAATGAGCATACTATTGGTAAAATTTATGACAAAACATTAAACCTAAACACTATATATATATATATATATATATGTATATATATTTTTTTTTATAGTGAAAAGACTATTACTTAACGAATTTAGGAAAAATCAAATCTTAACATTGAAGATGTTTCGCATCAAAACTTCATGAATTTTTAAATTTGCATTTAAATCAAATGCGAAGAAGTTTCAAACTAAAATTGTATTTTATCAAATTACAAAGTTTGCTTCAATTTCTCAACTACTTTTTGAATCTAAAGAGGGATAGATCAAGAGATAGGTTAACGGAAATGGAAAAATACAGTTTTTTGGGATCTAAGAACCTGAAAAAAAGCAAATATCGACAAAACTTTTAACTGGGAACTTTCTCCATGGTTTCTTCAGGCTCGTAGATAAAAACAGAGGTGTGTCCATGAATACACTGAATATATATATATTCAGTGAGACAACATTTGTAAATTCACGAAAAAATATTTTCGTAACACCAAACTCCTAGTCCAAACAATACAGAAAAATTAAATCTTCAAATGAATTACTTGCCTTGAGTAAAATATTTTTTAAGAGCGAAGTTTTTATAAAAGATGCATCTTAATAGGTATATTATAATAATCCTGCTCAAAACTCTTTTAATGTTTTTTTAAGTATTTAAACTAAAAATGCGATAATTATTGATACAAGCATTCAAAAATCATCAATTCACGTCAAGCTTGTAAAATATTGCTTTTCAAATCCACCAGACAACCTCTCTACTTAACAGAGCGAAGATAATCTAGAAAGTTAAGCCTTCTTTTTACTTCTTTCACATTTCATCGTAATACCACTTCTTTTGCTTGGTATGCGACGCTCTAGTAACGCCCTGAAATCTATTTTTCATTCTGTTATTCGCACATGATAAAATTAAATGCTTCCATTTAGAGGTGACACTTCGCATAAGTAGCTGTTATTTAAATCGTTTGCTCGTGTCGCTGGCCGGAAGAAAATCCCATTGATCCTTCGCCATGCTGAGAAAACACTTTCCTTTTTTCGTCTGCTTTCTTTATTGATTTTAAAAAAAAATTGTAGAGAATTGACTATTATATTTCCTAATCTGATGTTTACCAACTGCTTTAAAGAAATGCGTCTTAAATTTTTAGGAAATAAATTCTTACTTTAGTCTAAAACTGTTATTAAAAATGTAAGCTACATTGGAATCAAGTCTCTTTTAAATTTTGATTATTTCAATATCACAACGATTATGCAATTTCCGATTATCACAAAGAAAAGTAATTTAATCTAGATTACATATTTTGATTTTTTACAATTTTAATTTTTAAAAAATGTGTATTAAAATTGCAATGCAATAACATTTGAACTTCAGTTTTCCAAATACATGAATTTGTTTCGAAATGCTCCTTAAATCAAAACACTCATTAAGTGATTGTTAAAATTTTAGATTATTTTTTTAGTATTATTTCTAAAATTATTTTCATAAAAAAATATATATATATCTCAAAATTTTGTGGTTTAATACCAAAAATCTCATCGTTTCTAATGTAAAATAATTGATTTATGAAATATATCAGGGAGACGGTCACTAAATTGTAATATTTAGAGCTAAATCACAACTTTGGAGACATTTTTTCTCGTCGAAATAGTCGACAGTATAATGAGTTAAGATCAACTTTTGAAATAGAACTCATAAATAGAAATATGAATACCATTTTTATACATAACTAAATATATATTACTTAGAAATTATGTTTCTAAAATACTACTTTTTAGGAAATTATTAAAAATTTGATAAAAGAAATGAAGTTATTCCTTTAAATTAATATAACTAATATAAAAAAAATAAATATTCCGAGTTTTTTAAACTGTGATATATTTCAAATATTTATCTATATCATAATCATAAAGCAAATTGGATGTAATGAAAATAATTACTTCCTTCTACACTCCTCTTTTTAGATAATATTCTTTTCCCCAGTTATGTTAAAGTTTTATTTATAAAGGTGGCAACCGGTTGCAATCTTGTGTAACGGCTGTTTAAAAAGTAAAAAAAGAATCTTGATAGGTAAGTCTTAAGTTTCATAATAAAATAAAAACCTCAAATGCTAAATAATTTATGAAGAGATGGAATTAGAAATAAATAAGGAAATTGAGTTTCTTTTAAAATATTGTGAAATATAATTTATACTCTTTTCAGAATAAATAAAAAATGTAAATAGAAAATTCTAAGACCATAACCAGGAATGAAAATATTAAAAATAGATATGGCAGAAATGTACTTTGTAAAAATAAGAAACTCTGCATATTTTTCGATAAATGAAACAGTTATGTTGAGCTAATTTATGTCTTCACTGAATTTTTTAAAATAAAAACAGCAAATTTCGCTTAAAATTAATTATTAAATTTATAAACTTTTTTAGTTAAAATTTAAAGTTTTTCATTAAATATTTCAAATTGTAATGAATTGAATGAAAATACCATGAAACACGCTCTGTATAGTTAGTATCGTTAAAAACTAAAACCAAAATCGTGGTTTAATAAATTGTGAACGCTTTTACACAGTAAATAATAATTTATATATAATATGTGTTATTAATATAATCAATAACTCTATAGAACTCTTTTCAATTATAAACATTATATTTAAAATAAATATTTAGTATTAATTAAAATATATTTACATGACACCTAATTTTTTCCAATAATTCATATTTTACTTTTAGCTAAATTACTGATAAACTGCATAAATTATTCCCCATTTTATTTTCATTTTTGTTTTTCTCACCAAAAAATATTTTTGTAAGATTTTATTTTCTGTTGAATGGTTTTTATTGAAGTCATCTCCGTGGTAAATATATATCACAATATATCATTATTATAAGACATTTTCTAACGTCTTAAATTAAAAAAAAAACAGGAACTGAAATGTGGTTTTATTACTAAATTTGTGGGTGAAAATTTACTGTACGGTCATCCTTGGCGACATTTTCAAAAAGTCGCCAAGGATGACTGTATGACGAATTTCCGATTGAGAAAAACGGCGGGAGAAAATGGCTGAAATAGTGACAAATATTTCATACATTGTTGGTATCTAACAATATGCTCAACTAATTTTACAAAACTAACAAAAAAACGCAGATTTATAGATTTTAAACATCAGTATTAAAATAATAAAGTTGATATGTTAAATTATCCATAAAGTTTTTTGATTAAATTTTATATTAATGAATTTAAATCGGTAAGCATTCATGAAAAATTAATGACAAATAGGGTTGCCAAAATATTAGTTTGCCGGGTTTCCAGTAAGAATGTTTGTCAAAGTTGACGCCCAAAAACTCGCCAAGGGTGACCGTACAGTAAATCTGATCCAATATGTGCTCCCCGTAGTCTATGTAATATTAGGACCATAGATAATAAGTTCATTTATATAAGATCAAAACTCACTCTTTTAGGTAGTAAAAGGTAGGTAATACGACTATACTCTTTCATTCTAGTCATGTTCATACCTAATGCAGAATTTATATATGACTATGAAAAATAAAACTCTGGACTTTCTAAGACCATCAAAGTCCATACGAATAGAAAAATAAATGTTTTTATTAAAATGCAAAGTAAAATTCCCAAGAAGTGTTAAATACTCTCCCAAAGTATATCGAATGGTTTCCTCATGCACCTCGAGGTTCGATACCTCACTCGAACATTTATATTTCTAGTTATTCGAAATTTACTTTAAGCTGCATGCCTCAATCGAATTACCCCTCATGTGCAAAAACTGATAGTTAAATGACCTCAAAGAATTTTTCGCAGTCGCTTTTACAAATTTTTTAAAGCTGATAAAAATTCGAATATAAATTTAGAAATCTGGGACAGAATTTATTTAATTTCTCAAAAATTCGAAAAACTTTTTTTTTTTCTGAAATATTTATTTAGTACCGTTTTTTCTAGAACCTACTATGTGTTTTAAAATAAACTGAAAACCGATATTCCGTATTCATTTTCTCTTAAAACAAGTTGTTCGTTTTTTAGAAAAAGAAAAAAAATTGAGACAAAATTCTCAAAATCTGTTTAAAAAGTACTCACAAACACACACACACGCGCACAAACACACACACACGCGCACAAACACACACGCGCACACACATACACATATATATAAAGTAATGATATCTATTTTTATTGTAATCGGAAAAATTAACCAAAACAATAATCAAATTTAATTGCCTTCACGAATTTCTGCAGAAGAATTTAATCATTTTGAGCTACAGTTTGAAACTAAAGTTTCAAAACCTGTATTTAAAACATTTTTTAAATATTAAATTCATAAATTCACATTTTTAATTAGAAATTTTAATACAATTTAAAGACCAGACGATGAACAGTAGATTTTCCATATTTTAAAGGCATATCGTAAGAATTTTAATTTTAAAAAGTTCAAAGACATCTTGGCGAAAAACAGGTTTAAAAGGGGTGTGGTGCTTGTATTCGGGTAATGATCAGGGAGTTATCATCGATCAAATCTAGCAGCAGAATATTTGGGACGAGGTAAGAACCTTCACAGCGGGGTTCCATCATACTTTTTGTGCACTCGTAACTCCCCTCCCCTACTCGATGTAAGTTTCCTATTAGAAATATTTTCCGATATCGATATGCAAGTACAGTATTATTCAGTAAATTAAAATGGTGGTATTTTTATTGTCGATGAAATATATATTGAGAAAATGGGAGGATCAGATTTACTGTACGGTCACTTTTTACGCGTTTTTTGGCGACAAATTTAGCGAATATTTTTACTGGAAACCCTGCAAACTAGTATCTTGGCAACCCTATTTGTCATTAATTTTTCATGAATATTTACCGATTTAAATTCATTAATATAAAATTTAATCAAAAAATTTTATGGATAATTTAACATATCAACTTTATTATTTTACCATTGATGTTTGAAATTTATAAATCTACGTTTTTTGTTAATTTTGTAAAATTAGTTGAGCATATTGTTAGATACCAACAATGTATGAAGTATTTGTCTCTATTTCAGCCATTTTCCTCCTACCGTTTTTCCCGATCGGAAAATCGTCATATGGTCACCCTTGGCAACTTTTTTAAAGTTTCGTCAAGGGTGACCGTACGGTAAAATTTTACCAAATTGGAATTTAACCGTAACATTAATGTTAAACACATTAAAAAATATCGATTAAGCTTTCAATTTTCGTTATTAAATCAATTAATAAAATATAGGAATTAAAAAAAATCTCTTCAATAGAGAATCTTTTTTAGAATTAAATTTGAAGTTCAAGTTGTATATTCCTTTGGCAATATTTTATAGAATATATTACTTCTATTCCTTATTTTTAAAGGAATTCCATATTTAAATAAAAAAACTATGATTAAATATCATTTTTGGGTACTGTGCTAACAGCCGGATTTAAAAATCCTATATCTAAGAATAAAATGCTATTTGCGGAAATATTATCTACAAACAATACATTCCCAGCAATAATTACATAAACACAAATAAAAAATTATTTTTTAAGTACAGTACTTATGATGAAACAATAATGAAGAAATCACACGTGGGATCTGGATTTACTGAATAAAAATATTTATATAAAATAATTTGAAATTATGTTACTTTCCACTGCTAATTAATAAACATGTAGGAAAAAAAATAATCGCATCTCTCTGCTGATAATTGTTCAAAAAATAAAATAGTTGTAAAATTCTAATCATTTAATCAAAAATTTAAAATTATGCATCATTTATTTAAAATGCTGAATGGCACTATTTTAACAGTTAAGCATCCCAAACATTTTCCATTCTTAAACATTTTCGTTTTTTAATTATTAACGATAAAGTTGTTGATTCTTTCGTTCCAGTTGAAATCATGGCTTTATCACTTTATTACAATTCTCATTGGTTTAAAATATCGATGAGGTTAGATAACGTTTCATCTATCTCACAACGTATTGAGACGGCTTCGTAAATACAACTGGTCGACGAATTTTCTCCTGCCTTCAAATCGCTTTCTTCGAACAGCAACCAATAAAGGCATCGAAAACTAGTAGGATATTCCATCTCCATTGGCGACCATTCTGATTTTTGTTTCGTCGCCAAGTTAAACGCATGTTTTTATAATGGAAAATTTCCCAAAGCTCCGAAAATATGCATTTTAGAAACTTTTAAATCACATCATAGCATAAAATATCTAAAAAGTATTATTGGGAAATGAATGAAAATCTGTTATGTTGAGTTTATCTTCTCTCCAAAACATCAGGTAAAAAGATATAAGTAAATAATAACTGAGTTACCTCAAATGACGTCCAGCTCGCATGTTGAATATGTTCAGTGATATTCTTTGTTGCATTCATTGTATAAACTGTTTTAAATTTTATTATAATAGATTGCAAGTAGTCTTGCCACGATAAAGATATTTTTCTTCATCAAAATACTATTTTTCATTTATTTGCAGAAAATACTTAGTTTAGTCAAACGTAGAAGAATCTGCAACAGTTTTCTTATTATCAAATAAAATTTAAAAAAAATAATAAAAGAAAAACTAATGCCTGACTGCTACTAGGATGGTAAAAATTTACCGTACGGTCACTCTTGGCAAAATTTTCAAAGAGTCGCCAAGAGTGACCGTATGACGAATTTCCTATCGGGAAAACCAGAGGGAGGAAAATGGATGAAATAGTGACAAATATTTCACACATTTTTGGTATCTAACAATATGCTAATTTTACAAAATTAACAAAAAACGCAGATTTATAGATTTCAAACATCAATGGCAAAATAATAAAGTTAATATGTTAAATTATCCATGAAATTTTTTGATTAAATTTTATATTACTGTACGATCGATCATCCTTGGCTTATTACTGGGATTAATACTTTTTACTACATTGATTTAAAAAAATAATATGCATAGAAAAGTTGACTGATTTTAAGAAATCCAATTTAATTAAGAAGTATATATAAAAACTTCAAATTGAAAGTGAAACAAAAACTTCAAATGTTGTTTCACTGAAAAGCGAACCATATATATATGACGTAAAAATACTGTAAAACACGAGAGAAACCAAATCCGGCAACAAAAAATACCCAAAAAGCAACAAAAACTCTATCTGTAATACTATCATCAAAACAAAGGACGCTAAATTTGGAGAGGGGGGATATTATACTTATATCCATCAGTTTGAGAAGCCGTTTTCCATTGATTCAAGCCATTAACATGTTGACAATAGAGCATAAGAAAAAGCAAAATGAAAAAGATAATACAAAACACTTTATGGTTAGTTTAAATCGGCATACACAAGGACGATTTAAATTTTTAAAATTTTCATTAATTAATAGGTTAGGTTAGGTTAGGTTACGACAAAAACAGTTTTGGAGCTTTATGCTCGTAGGCTTATAGCTCGCATTGAGTAAGATTGAGTTTTTATTTGAAACCTAAACAAATATTGATGGATTGATGATTTTGGGAAAAAAAAAGACAATCAAAACAAAAAGTTAAGCACGGCGTTTGTTTGACGAATGAAAGGGAAAATAGGCAGCTTGGAAAATACAAAGACGAGAAAAAAATTAAAATCTATTAATTTGTATCAAAAAAGAAATAGTTGCGTCAATTTTCTCTTTTGGATTCGTTGACAAATCTAAGATCCAAGAGAAAGAAAGAGCTCTGATACCAAGTTTTTCTCTTAAAGAATTTCTTGCTTGATCATAACGAGGACACGATAGCATTATGTGATCCATGGTTTCTCTTTCTCCACAAGAACATTTATCCGTTGACGAAAGTCTGAATTTATGTAATTTAGCATTTATCGGAAAAGATCTAGTTCTAACTCTAGCTAGCCACACTTCTTCAAGGCGAGAATTGGTATAATTGCGGTGAACTTTCTTGATAGAAGACATGTGCGAAAAGTTAGACGCGTATTTACTATTATTCCATTCGTTGTTATTATAATTGGTAAAAATGTTTCTTATATTATGGATAAGGTCTTCAGGTGAAATCGAGTGCAGAATATAACTTTTATTAATGGCCGATTTTGCAAGAGCGTCTACTTTTTCGTTCACAGCAATTCCAGAATGACCTGGAATCCAAACTAATTGAATAGATTCGCAAATCTCAGTTGCATTTCCTAAAGCTGATCCGATGTGTTGAATGATGGTTGGGGAAGAGGTTGAGAGAGTATTCAAACTACTTAGACAGGATAAGGAGTCTGATAATATGACATAGTTAGAGGGAGAAATACAGAATTTAGTCACCACCAGATATAAAGCCAAAGCCTCTGCTGTAAAAATGGAATTAGAGTTATTGATTTGCCCGGAAACAAAGGAGTTATTTCTGCTGTTATAAACAGCGATTCCAAGTTTATTTTCTATTTTAGATGCATCAGTGAATAATAATATGTGATTGGACCATTCAGAAGTACTATGGAGTTCAAAGAGGTCATTGATAGTATTTGTAGGAAGATTTTTAGTCTGAAAAGTATATTTTCAAAGAACTATTTTTAAATTAATATTAACAGATGTAGATTTTGCAGGAACTCTTAAAATATGTGATTCTTGAATTCCATTTTCTTCAAGCCATTTTTTCACTCGCAAAGATAGAGGAAGAGCGCCAGAGATATGATTGTAAGGCATTGATTCCCATAATTTACCACATGGAGATTTAGTAGAAAGTGCAAGGTTTCTAATGTACATCCTTGTAGAGAGAAAGTTTTGTCTTACAGAAAGAGGTACGACCCCTGCTTCTTTCAAAAGAAGTGGAATAGGTGTCCAGCGAGGAAGACCTGTAGCAATTCTAAGAGCTGAGTGATATATCGGATCCAAGATTTTTCGGTCTGATAAGCTCGCTGATGTAAATACATGACATCCATAATCGAGGCTACTTGTAATGAAGGATTGAACAATTTGAAGTAAATGATTAGTTTTTGCTCCCCATCTATTTCCTGAAATAGCTTTTAAAACATTAATTTTCTTCTGGATGGATTTTTTTTTCATTTGAAAGTTATACTTGAAAGTTAAATTATTAGTAAAATAGAGGCCCAGAATTTTTATGTGCTTAGACCAAGAGATAGGTAATTGATTTATAATTAGTACAAAATTTACAGGAGATTTTTTGGAAGAGAAATCAATGACTGAACATTTTGAGGAATCAATTTTTAGTTTCCATTCTTCACACCATTGTTCAAGTTTTATGATTGCAGTCTGCATTTTTTGCTGTAGTCTTTCTTGTGATGAATGAGCAGCCAAAAGGATTATGTCATCAGCATAAATAAAACACTTAATGTCGGGAGAGAGAACTTCGTAAATATCTGACATATAAATCATGAAAAGAAAGGGAGAAAGAACACTGCCTTGAGGGACACCTCTATTAGAGAAAGTGGGTTGAGAAAAAGTTCCACGCCATTTCACTTTATAACTTCTATCCGATAAAGAATCCAATACCCAATGAGCAGCATTTCCTCTGATATCAAATTGGAGGAGCTTATAAATAAGACCGTCTGGCCACACTGAATCGTAAGCTTGAGATATGTCTACAGTTGCGCATATGACATATTTTCTCTGTGAACGTAAAGCAATAATATGATGATGAAGCATAGAAAGAACACTGTCGCAACCTCTATAAGGCATAAATCCATGATGATTTGGATGAAAATATTTGGAAAGGGAAATATGATTTATTAGACGATTTAAAATCATGCGTTCCATGACCTTACATAGAACACTTGTAAGAGAAATTGGGCGATAAGAATTTACTGAAGTAGTATCTTTTCCAGGTTTTATTATAGGAATTATGATGAATTTTTTCCAAGACGGGGGAACAATACCGCTTAACCAAGAGGTATTTATGAGTGACAAAAGGGATCGTAAAGCTATGTTTGATAGACCCTTCAAAATTTTAGCTGATATTAAATCAGGACCAGCTGAAGTATTTTTGCATTTAGGAATCGCCATTTGGAGCAAAGAAAGGGAGAATGCAGAGTTATATTCTAAATCAAAATTTGAACTTAAATCGAGAGGTAGTACTTCAGTTTCAGATTGACGAGAATAAATTTGGCAAATAAGTTATCTTGAACAACAGGATCCGAAATAATTGAAGTTTCGCTAGAAATTAATAGATGATGAGTTGGTGAGTCGGTAGATCTATTTTTAAGTCTTTTGAGAATAGAATAAATGTCTTTAGATATACCAGCGTTTGTTATAGTTTTATCCCAGAAATTTCTGGAAAGGGTTAGAAGAAGCTGATGAAGTTTTGCAGAAATTCGTTTGTACTGTATCCACAGAGTCTGATTAAGAGAACTTTTCGCTTTCCTCCAAAGTTTTCTTTTTTGACCCAAAAGATAACAACATTACGATGTCCACCACGGAGGATATGATTTTGACGGAAAGATTTGCTTTTTCCTAAATTTATCAAGATAGTTTTTGCATAAAATTTGAAAATGATCTACAGAAACTAGTCCGTTATTAGCAATTTGGGTGTTCATTGAATTGAAGAAGCCAGTCCATAAAATTCTATTGCGGGAAATACCTTTTGAATAATCGTTGTTGTAGATTTTGACACTTGTTTGAACAGGGACATGGTCACTACCATAACTATCTGAACTGACTGAGAAAGTACAAAAAGGAAAAATATCAGGAGATACAAAGTTATAATCGATAAGGGATGGTCTATGGTGGAGTCCGAAATGAGTAGGCTGAGAGGTATTTAAAAGACAAATGTTGCTATCCAGTATCCAGTCGAGGAATTCTGAAGATTCGGGAGAGTTTGAATAACTGCCAAGAGCCGAACTTCGTATATTAAAGTCTCCAATTATTATGAAAGGAGGAGGAATATTTGATAAGATGCTATGGAACAAAGAACTTGAAAATTTACCGTGTGGGACATACACATTTATTAAAGTAAGAGATGATTTGGATATAGTAATTTTTATAGCTAATATTTCTGTATCGTTATCTTCTGATCGGGATATATTTAAAACTTGCACAGGTAGAGATTTATCAACAGCAAACAGAAGTCCTCCACCACGGCCATCTTGCCTATCTAATCTAATTATTGTTTTATTATAAATTTGAAATAAGTCGGAATTTTTAAGAAACGTTTCTTGAATTGCTAGGACATCGGAAGATTGAAAGTATGGAAGTTTTATATACGGACGCTTAGATAGAACACTTCTTGCATTCCAAGAAATTAAATTGAACATAAAATAAAACGAAAAACCTGAACAGTCACTAAAAATCAAATAAAAAGGTGCGCTCGTAGTAAAAGAATATTATTAAAAAAAAAATTATGAATGTTTTTTACGTCTTCTTCCTGGATCAATTCTTTTATCAATGTTAGGTTCTGCATATTTAATATTTGGTTGAGGAGACTTCATAATAGGTTGCTCGGGAGATATTATTTGCTGATTCACTGAATTTTTTGGACTTATCTTTCTAGACTGGATAGATCTAGCACGACTCTTTCTTGGAGGAGATCTAGAAACTGATCTAGCTGGATTCAAACATGTTCTCATACATTCTTTCATGAATGAGAACATTTGTTGGACCATTTGATCTTGTCTAGCCTGTATCGCAGGTAATTTTGCTTCAAAAATAGAAGCCATCTCTGTCACTGCTTTTTTAACAATATCAGTTATTTCATTTTGGTTCGGCACGAAAGGAAGATGACTTTTGGTTACTGGAGTAACTGGTTTTTAAAGATTTATTATAACGTCTTCTCGCCTCAATAAATGGAAGGTGGTTCATGCTTTTAAAATGTAAGCATTTCTTATCTTCAATCCTGGTGTTGCAGGAAATGTCATTAGCTGCATGATTTCCCTGACAGTTTATACATTTATGTGTTTCATTAGCACAGGAAGTGTCCTTATGGAATGTTCTACAGTTTTTACATAAGAAGACTTCTTGTTTACATTTTTTCGTAGGGTGAGTGTATTTATAGCATTTTCCGCATTGGCGAACGTTATCAATAAAAGGAGAAATTGGAATGATGGAATAGAATAAGTTAATAGTTTGAGGTAGATGATGACCAATGACGCTCACTAAAATATTTTCACTCAGTTCTTCTGAATTCTTTTTTGTAAATCTTTGTAAGCTTAATATCGTTAAGCCATTTTGCGCAATTTCTTCAGCAACAAGGTATAAAGGTAAATCTACATTTATTTCTTTTATAAGAAATCTTGAAGAAATGTATTCAGGTTGAAAACTGGAGTTAACAGGTACACCAAGAATAATGTTTATCTTGCTTATTTCTACAGCAGTATCTGGGCAATTAGTTTCGAATAGAAGCTTACCTTGACGGGTGTGCTGAATTTGTATTATTTTCTTGTGGTTCTTTAAAAGTTGAATTATTTCTTGCTTTAAATTGTAAGGTTTCTTTGGAATAGATGCAGTACCATCAGTGGGAGACAAGAAAATGAAGAACTTAGTAATACCATTTTCCGCAGCTAACTGGATTAGTTGTGGAATAGAATCTTCGAAAGTCAATAATCATGAAGTGTTTATTTTTGGAATGCGCAAATCGCAATCCGTGTAAATCATTTCAGTCTCTCCTTCAGTCATTTTAAATCCATAATAATGAGAAAGGAAGGAAAAAGAAAAAAAAATTATTAATAAAATTTAAATAGTAAAAAATAAAGAACAAAAATACTCAATCTTAGTCAATCAAACACTAAGCCAAAGTCAGACGATAATTTCAACACGAAAAAGGAGAAAAAATGTCAAAGAAAAACATTAAATAATGAATAAATAATCAGAGTTCAAAATTTACGTATTTCGCAATTCAGAACAATCCGCCATTTTTTTTATTAATTAATAGGATTTTAAATTAATAATTGCAATATTTATAAGCAATTTCTTAAACCTTCAGACTAATGCCTGCTTATGCCAACATTATATTTTTGAATTCATTTATTTCAATTCTATCTGTTTTTTTTAAATGACAAATCACCAAGTACTGTAATTATCTGTTTTATTTTCCTTATCGTTTTTAACACAAATAACTTTAATAACGAATTTTGCACATTATTTTTTCTTTCAATATTGTTTGTACAGTTAAACTAACCAAAAATTGTTAGCTAATGATTTTTCAGGTAAAAATTTGATCGCCTGATTTTTAGTTACTTAGTAACTAAAATTTAGACAGTCAGATTTTTCTCGGAGAGAAGCAATACTTAAAAATATTACTGTATCCGTAGGTACAATATCTTCAAAGAAGTATTTAAAATCTAGAAATGTGGTTTTGTATATTTCTCTTTCTTTACATTTGATGGTAAAATGAAGTCTCTATGGTTACAAAATATTATAAATCAATTGAATAGTCTTTTTAAATGACTGAGTTTATTTTTAATTCATCCATCATAAAATTGTATCTTTATTTACTAAAAAATTTAGTTTTATTTCATCCGTTATTATTATCTATCAAAAAAATTTTCCATTCCTCATTTATTTCTCCGGTTTCGTTATGTCTTTGATTTTATTCGTTACCAAAAAGCAAATTTTAGTTCATTATTAAATGATTATCTTTTCTTTATAAAAAGGGGGAAAAAGATAAAATAATCATGTTTTGCAGCTTCCTTTTAAATTTATTTTAATGTTTTATAAAAGTACAACGTAAAATTCCGTAATAATTGAGAAAAAAACATTTTAAATTTATATTGAACATTCTCATTTAAAAATTAATTGGATAAAAAATATATACTGTCTGCATTGTAATCTCCATTTTTTTTTGACATACACTGGTTTTAATTTAAGAAAAAAGGTTATCTGAATGAAATTGAACAAGCATTTCACAATTAATCTCTTTAAAAAGAATATATAAATATTTTGCGATAACAGAAGTATATTTGTAGACAGAGTTTGTAAGTAGTAATGCTTCTCGAAAATTTCTCATTTTATTTTGCTCAAGTACTTGGCCGAATTTCTTGGTGTCCAGATAATAAGGTGGTAAATTGGGGGTAAAATCCTAAGTAGGTCTGATTTAATACTAAATTTGTAGGGGAATTTGATCTAACATCTAACGTCGTGAGCGAATTCAGGAAACAGTTAAAGGATATCAGATTCATTGAGAAAAATTGTACGTAAGATCGTCAAAGAATATGTAAACTAAAAAGTCACTTTTATTTATTACAGCAAGGTCTACATTACCCCACTATAATGGATAAAAATGAGTGTTATTGCAAAACATATGAATTTTATAAAAACACTCAACTGCTTCTTAACGGCTATAGGAAAAGAACTTTTAGGAGCTCTGTTTCCGAAATGCTTCATCATAGAGGGCTGTTTGAAAGACCATCTGTTTACATAAAGCTCTCTTTTGAAAACTGGAGAAATGGTTTAATGTGATTCAAAGATCATGAAAGATGGGCATGAAGAATGCTCATCGTATTTTCAGAGTGATATTACGACGCGTACATTTGCAGTATGTGGTCGAGAAGGATGGCGTCTAAAACTGAAAATGCTACGCATTGACATTTAAACGCTATTTGCTTTTAACAGTTCAAATGTATATGTGGAAATGTAGGATTTTGTATAAAAGCTTATCCTTAATTTTTTTGTTTAATTTAATTTATCACCTTATTTCTAATATATTTTTTGTTAAAGGTTCTCATGACCATATACTTCAATAGAAAAGTTGTACAGAAGATCAAGTTCTATATAGTCATCTTGCAGTTAAGGATGCGGTGATTATTTGTACATTTATCATAGCATATAGTACAATTTACATAGAAAAGAACCTCCATATTTAGTAATTTTTGTTTAAATTAAGTCAATCGAGTATAAAACTATAAATCCCCATTCCATCAATCTCCACATTGTTTCCTCATGAAAATAAATAACTTAATCTTGAAAGTATTGGCTGTAAAATATCTTATCTCTCTCAGTACAATTCCTATTATAATGTAAAATGTGGTCGCGTCTACAGTAGGCAATAATAAATCACAAAATAAATCTTTTGTAAAAAAAAATTTTAAAACCAAACACACAGGAATTTATCGTAATGCGTAATGATTCGATTTGAAAGTATTTAAATAACTTTAAACTATTTTTATTAAAAAACACCATACATACAATTTTTAAAAATATAGATAAGTAAAATTTAGTCATTGAATTTTTTTTCAGCTTTTAACAATAACATGCATCAGATTTAAATTCTAAATTTCATTTTTTTATTTGAACAGAACCATAATAATGTCTTATTTTCTGGAGAGTTTTCATAATTGGGTATTTTTTTACAAGAATGCGTATTTCGAAATTAAAATATTTTATAAAATTAAAAGTGCTATCAGTAATTTATTTCCGGAAACGCCTTTATTCCTAAGAATATTCAAAATTTATTCTTAAACACATCGAAAGTTGTGTTGACAAAAGAGAAAAATGATTCAATGTAGTTAAAGAATGTTTTTTCTCTGTTTTTATGTACATTATGGTATCTAAAAATTCAGCAGTTATAAGAAAATATATGCATCCAGAAATTATAAAAACCTACGAAACTTGACCCATTGATGTGTTGTGTAAATGATAAACACATCATCAACAACAACCATTGTGAACCAAATGTGCTTCAATTTTAACAATAAGTAGTATTTAAAATACGGTACACTTGATTTCTTGAACGTTAGAAATTCACTATCGTTATTTTGCACGTATGATGTTAAAGAAGTAAAAAAGATGTATACGACAACGCTATGAACAGTAATTCGATTTCTAAAAGGACCACTCCATAGGTTTTAGGCAGTCCGCAAATTCTTAGATGACCGCATGAGACTTGTCTCGCGAAACAAGCTGAACATCTCGCGAGAATCACATCAGACCAAAAGACGTCATTGATATCTTAGTTATGTCAGATAAAGGGATGGAGTGCGAGACGATTCTAGATTTTAAGCAGGTTCGAAATATCTGGCAACATTCCGCGAGACAACGGTCTCATTGGTTTAAGAATTCTATGACGTCAGATAAACGTTTTAGCTACGTCACATTAAGACATTGACGAGACCACATTTGTCTACTATAAGATGGCGTCTTAATCAGATTTTCTACCGAATTTGCGACCTGGATTATTTAGATAGACATTTAAACCTGCTTATTAGACGAATGCCTCATGAATTATAATTTTATATAAAATACTACTGAACTATTCGTACTACAAAATATATAAATACTCTATAAGCTATCTAGGTAGTAGTGAATCCGCGAAAACACAGCTAACTATAACAATATATCAAGATGCTTTCTACTGACAAAGGAGATGGTTGAATGTTCAAGTTTCGATATCTATTCGATATAATTTACAATTAAACTGGACATAGTGATATGGAAACAAATCATTCATAAATGATGCGTTAACTCGGGGTTAAATTCACTACATTTATCAAAGCAATTATCACAAACCCTTTAACAAAAGCAGTAATTGGACGGGTGTTAATCTCGAGTAGCTGAAAATTTTCTAATGCAATTTTCAGCGACTAATTGTATTGTTCTCATAATGACGATGAAAGCCTCATATGTGTATCGAAGCTGCCAAGTTAGCGTTCCACACAGAATGTCACATGATGGCATATGATCATAACATCTGGTATAAGAATCTTGGTGAAAGATTTACTGGAACAACCGATTAATATAGAAGTTCAGCAAGGCATTTTAACATATAAATAAATCGGTGACATTTTGCAACCTGCTATGAAATAAAATCGATTTCATTTTCTTAGCACATCATTATACCCCAATAAGATTGCAATGGTTATGTGTTATTCGCATTATTGATAAGTAGTGACTCGATTTAACCGAAGATTCGTCTTATTTGCTAAAGACGGCTGGGGCACATGTTAAGTAGGTCGCGTTAGCAATCCTTCCAAAGGAAATTATACCTTTTGGAGTTGCAGATGAAGTATTCGGGTGGCTTATGCTTGGTCGCAGCTTTTAAATTATGAAAACGCTGACCCGGCTGTTTCCAACTTAAGTGGCAGAACCCAACTCAAGCTAGGTGCAGAGAAATACGCCAGTGAATATGCTGCTGTATGTGAAGTCAAAAATATATACATATCTTTGACTTCATATACAGTACCATTCTTACAATAATACCAACGACAACATAGAATTCACCAATTGGCTGTTAATTTATCAGATCTTATGAAAAAAGCAGAATTAGAATTTGTTAGAAAGACAAATATAGTTGTTTAATAATGTCACGAAACCAATTGATAAATTGTTATATTTGTGCCAGAATTTATAGCATTAAAAGTGATGATTTAGAATGTTCTATACCTTACTGTGCTTATAAGCAAGTATGATTGCAATGAATGGCTTTACAAACTTTTGAAATTAACATATTCGGCTTCCATTGCACCATAGATTTTTTTCTTCTGAAGCCATAATCATTGACTCTTCTGCTTAAACTCCACGTCCATGCCATTTTTCATAGTATTAAATCAATTTTTCTTCCTCGATTTAATTTTTTTACTACAGTATATTTAAAAATCTAATAAATTATTATTTAAAAAGATATACTTAAAATATATTAATAATTAACTGTTAAAAATTAAGATTTTATAATTCTTTATTTTTACGTTGATAGTTATCTTTTTAATAGCTTTATTTTTTTAAAAAAAACTATGTTTTAATATTCGATTTCATATTCGTATTTAGAAATTTTAAGCTAATTTCTACAATAAAATTTGAACATTCATAGAACATGTGATATCTTTAAGAATGCTAGAATAAAAAAGTGACCTATCAAATACTTCTTTTTTTACACTAAAAGATAAATTAATTTGAAGCAGGTTTCAAAGAATACTTCTTCAGTTGGATCACAAAATTTCAAAAAATGAACTACAGCAATAAATACCATGAGAAACTGTTAAGTTTACTGAAAGAATTATTATTTCAAGACATTACTGAGCAAATAAATTTCTTTAAAAAATATTATTACTCCTCTTCTTCATTAATGATAGTTCATTTATTTCTCTTATTGGAACCGATCCAAAAGTAAACTTACAATTAATTCGTCTTGATTGAAACTTCATCCATTAATAAAAACATAAGATGTAATCAAGTAATCAACAAGATTTTTTTATCAAACTTTCTGCCCATTTTTTTATACTAGGATAGTTTAAAATGAATAAAATCTTATTTATGTGTGTGTGTTTCGTTTATACAATCTTCTCATTTATAGAACACAATATTGTATATTTTTAAATTATCTTCATTTCCAAATAAAAAAGATTTTTTTTTTAGTTATGATCAACGTTTTTATATTTTTTATTACGTCACAAAATAAAGAATTTTGTTAGGCATTTGCTAAATATATTACAGGTCTAAGACAATAAAGCTATTCTTCATTTAAAAATATGATTTTTTTTCTCATATTGTAATACATTTCGAACAATTCTTTCAACAAAATTTCTGATTTTATCCAGTTGGTAATAGAGAACATTTTTATTCATGTTCTTTTGTCATTTCTAGCAAGTATACTCGGTATCAAATTTACTGCAATCTTGAAAAACGCGCGAAAAGAATTCTGGAAATTTCCCCTTTTAAACAACAAGTTGATTAATAATTTGTTAAAAGTTTCTCTTAAAACACTGAAAATGACGTTATCATAAAAAAAAAATAAAAAAAAAATAAAAAAAAAATGTAACTGGATTTTGTTTTTTTGAAGGAAGATGATAGGAGTTCAAACCTAAACATTGTTGAATAATGGTTGCTGAGCTGTACTTCTACCTCCAAATCTTAAGAAATGTGTAGTTTTCTTGCTTGCGACATGTGAGCGACTAATCAAGAGCATATTATCAGCTCAATTTTGAGTTTTTAATGTGACGTTTTTCAAACTTTACTGCTCTAAAACAGATCAAACAAAATCGAACATCTCAAAAGTTAGGGTTTAAAACTCGTAAAAAAAAAGTTTCAAGCATCAAAGTTTTGTGTGTGTGTGTGGTCAATTTAAATAATACCATATAATAAGGGGCAGTCTCTTTATCTTTCCCTATTTTTCATGGAATTTTATATAATTTAACTTTAAATACCACCTTAATTTTTCAATATCTAAATGGGTGGATTTACTCTCCATTTTATGAACGTAAACTATTTGAGCTTACAGTGTATAGGTCGGTATTAATGACTGTGCGAATATGTAGATTTACGTTCACACATGAAATGCTGATTGCTAAAATTCTGAATCCATTTATTCACAAATATATCATTCCAACAAATATTTAATTCTTTATTTTATCAGAATTATAACTTTTTTTGTTATTTGAATCTCTTCTGCTTAGAAAAGTTTCTATGAATTCTGCCATACGACATTTGTTAAGAAAAATTTATGTTTCAAAATTATTTAAAAACTCTTTTCAAATTTTATTTTCATAAGAAAAGTAAATTAATTTTTGAAATATATGTTTATAAAAGATTTGTTAAATATTTGCAAGAAGTTTTAAATAGTATTGAAAAGCTGAATAAAAGAAATGTTTCTTGACAGAATGACCGACAGCCTGATCAAACATTTTCTTATTAACTTCTCATGTTCTATAGAATTTTTCAAACTTCTATGGAGTTTTTTAATCTAAAGTATATATAAAATTTTCCCAGTCTCCTGGAAAATTACTAAATAATTATACAGAAACTAGTTTCTAATGTCCAGGAGTTACAGATCAATTTGTTTCCTTTCTTACATTGAAAAACTTCTTGTGAAAAATTATACTAAACAGTCCAACTGACTTACAAGCTGTTTCTGCAAAACGATATAGATTTAAACATGAACACTCAATATCGAAATTTTCTTAAAATTCTAAAGCTTATTGAACCAAGTTTACAACTTAAACAATCACTTAACTCGATATTAACCGGAATGGAGGAGCATTTCATTGAATTTGGCTTGCTAATTTCATAAACAAAATTATTTAACTTTCTTTTCTTTTTCTTTTTATACGTTCCTACATACACTGCGGTCCATGGGAATCACGGACTTAAGGGTTATGGATTTGGAATACTTGCCTATCACTAGGAATCTCGTAATTTTGAACCAAAATCGTGTGATGAAGTCACATCTTTCTTCTCTAAATCCATGTTACATAAGCAGAAGGGCTTCGGACATCTTAAATTAACGTGGATGCATCTCTTATCCACGGAACCTCAGCAATCTAGTGAAGGAGAATGTGAACATGCTACCAATCGCTGCCCACGTCAAATGAGCCTTCGCTTTGTATGTCTTACGAGAATCGGAGTGAAGGTACTGTGAACCACTGAGGTTCTCCTATCTCCTCCGTCTAAAATTTAAAATAAAATAAATTAAAATTACTCTCCTGTGTGTGAAGAAAGAAAAATACCAGCAGATGTTTCACAACGTAATGTTGTTGTCGGCTTATCCCCCTTAAAGTTCTGACATTTGTTAGATCAACTCCAATAAATTGTTGACAGAAATAAATGACTAGCAGAGGATCGGAGGATAAATCCTCCCGGGAAAGTCTGACGCAATCCAGAATATGTTTCAATTGGTCTGAGTACAACGTAATGTATTCCATTTATTTTACAAATTCTTCCATTTCAAAAAAAAAAACCTGAATTCTATAGCTGGACATTAAGCTGATAAACCCCGAAAATTGTTATTTTAAAATAAATCTTTAACGCCATACAAAAATTGCAAAATAAAATGAACAACATTGAAAGCTGGTTTCAGAACTGGAAAGTAAATACAAATAATTAAAAGTGGTAACTTCTATTTATAAAAAAAAAGAAAGAAAAGAGAAAATTAAAAACTAATTATCTTTATGAAACTAACCCAGCTGTCAACAAAATTATCTGTATTGTGCTTTTAATAGGAAAGAAATTAAACTGGACTGATCATTAAAGCGAATGTGCGGCATTTTATACAGTAGACTTCTTTTTAAACAGGTTTTCAAAATTAGGCTAAAACTAAAAAAGTAATCTCTGCAATGCTTGTATAAAATTTATCTTACCTACGCATCACCAGCAAGGCAATTAATTCCGAGACTGAAATACAAAATCTAAATGCTGGTCACAATAAATATCTTTGAATACCGGCAAATTCTCCATGGTTTATTAGAAAGCAATATTCTTAGAGATCATGTGAAATTAAATCATGTTTCATGATTTTATTACTCAACAAAAACAATATATATATATATATATATATATATATATATATAATTAAGAAGCTATGAGCGAAAGTCTACTTAAGAATAACATGTTCAAGGAAGTTGCCAAAATTAGCCTTATGACAGGTTTTTTCAGTTCTGATAATATTTTCTAAGAATAATCGTTATAGGTCTCACAGAATTTTTTTTATTTGTCTCATTATAATCAACCTCGAATTCAACATTTCATACTTTATACAAGAACTTTCGTTCTTCGATTCAAATGTGACTCTCTTTAGCAATTTATGATTTGGCATAAGTCGAAGTTATAAGTTATGAAATCATAAGTCAAAACTTATAATTTGACATTGTTAAAGGAAATAATAAATTTTTTACTTGATGTATATATATATATATATATAACTCGGAATTAGGATACATGAGTGAAAACTGTATTTTGAAGTACAACACTTGGGTTTCTTTCAAGTTCAAAATTAAATTCCACTAATTATAAATCATTCTAACAAATATTTATCTTAATAAAAACCCTTTAATAAAAATTGTGATTTTCAAATAGAATTATTTTTTAAAGTTATAAAAAGTCGTATTTACTTTCGGTTGGGGTTTATGAAGTTCTGTTCGGCAATGAAATCAATTTTAAATGTTGTTGTTGTTGTTGTTGTTGCACCAGCATACTTCCCTGCACTCTTTCATATTATTGAATTATAATGATAATGCATTTGTTATCTAAAAAAAATATCTGGTGAACAATTGTATTTCACTATGCATTCCATTTCATGAAAATCATATTAGTGTTATTCGTAACATAGAAAGAATACTTTTTAGGATCCGTATTATATAATGATTATTATATTTATTATTACGTTACTCAGCAAGATAGTATAACGAAAAAATGCATGCAATGGTTAGTATTAAGGTTAATTTAAAAACTTTTTATATAATCCATCTTTATACGTTTTTGCTATTAACGATTTGTCAAACTGCTGCCTTTTCGCCCACATTTAAGATCATTGAATCATTCCCAGGATACGAAAGAAATGACATTTTGAGACAGTAAGTGAATTCACTTTAAATTGCAAATACTTAAATGATCTAAACCAAGAAATATTAGATGAAAAGCCTAAAAGAGAGAGAAATTAACTTACCGTGAGTAAAAAAGCAAGCAGAGATCCGGGAAATGAATTAGCATATGTCAAGTGAAAACAACGATTATTGATAGAATAGCTAAAATCTTTTACTAGTAAAAACTATTCTTACACTTGAAGATCGAGTTTCACGGGATTTTCGTGTAAAAAAAAAGCGACTAACTATAGAGACTTTTTCTGAGTAAGAAAGAATTGCAGAATAATTTTTTTTTTCATGTTCGTATGACATACAAAGCTCATATTTTTTATATTTCCAGCATTTGTTACATTAGATACTCAAGATTACATGAATAGGCAGCCTTATTCTTCAAGAAATTCTGTGATACTTTATTTTCATTTATATTAAGTTCTTCGTTAAAAAAAACAGATTCAAGAACATGAATACCAAACGCTTATAACAATTTACTATTAATGCAAAAAAAATTTTAAATAAAAAGCAATACAAAACTAAGAAAAGTCAAAGAAAATTAAGTTGACAATTAACAAGTTTTTTAATAGCTCTTATATTTCAAAATATAATTTTCCTTTGCATTATATATATTATATATTAGGCAATCTAACTAGTGCAAAACCAGCCGAAGAGAAATATATCAATATGGATAAATTAAGGTACAAGCTGAAGAACAATAATAAAGCAAAATTTGAAAAATCTCTGACAACATAAGATAAAACTTTACAAAAGAATTGGAAAAAGTTATAGGGACGACGTCTTTTGCCTTTTCCTTAATAGACACTCTTCAAGGGAATTGAAGAAGATTTTTAGAAGGGTGTCCTTCTTGCATATCAGAAAAAAGTGCTTAAATTGCATAACTGGCCATTTCTCTCCTGACGAAGACGGGGTCCCTATGCCTTTTTTCTATTCTTTATATTGTTTAGTTTAATGTTATTTTTGATAATAATATTTCAAATTTTTGCCTTGTATTATTGCTTTTAAGATTGTATCTTATTTTATTGCCATTGATAGTTCTACCAAAATCACGACGTACAAATTCAAAGCTATACTCTCCACCTTGTAACTTGAGTCGCGGCTAAGGAACGATTTCGATTGCTGATCTCTTCCAGCCTTCAACAAAATTCCACACCCCAACCAAGGCGGAACATTCAACCCCATTTATTTTAATGGGAAACACTTCGCTCAGTACAAATGTCTTTGGTGTGGTTAATTATTGACTTTGCTATCTTCCAAATACGAAACCGCTCCTCACCATGTTACTACGGTCCCAAATGTTTTTTTTACATTAATTTAATAAGATGGATTTGTTTCCGTACTAGTACATTAATTATTTTTCCTATATTGGTTTTAATGGTAATGAAATCGTCGATAGTTTAGCCAAGTCTGACTCTACTGACAACCTGCATGACAGTGTCAACTTGAACACAGAAATTCCTCTATTAAAAATATTGAATTGAATGCATTTTAAAGAGTCCCTGCTGAACGAATTTCGCACTTCGGAAAAAGCCCTCATTGGTTTCACCATCTCAATATTTCGAGGGAAAGGCAGGCGTCTCCTACATGCTTTTCGAATGGCCACATGAAACCCCTTATGTATCTTCCAGGAGAGGGAAACTATCTGGGATGCCATTGGTGCAGTGCTGTACAGGCCTCCCCTGACCATATTCTAAGATGCTTGGGTTTTATTGTTTCCGAGATTTTAAATAAAACATACCTGTTTTTAGATTCTTTGGATATTTTTGGGTTTAGTGTAGCAACACTGTACCATTAAGGATCAGAAACAACAGCAACAGGAATTCAACTTTTTTTTTTGCTTGTTAATTTTTTTAATTTCAAAAGTCACTAATTATTATAATTTTTTTAAAAAAAATTTTCTTACAATAAATTTAAAAATATTAGTAGTTTCTTTTAATGTGAATTGTATTAATCAAATAATTCTCTCTTATCGTTATTAACTCAAGCAGTATTATATGCAATAGAATTTTATAAAATCAAAATTCACGATTCGAATTATTTTCAACTTTGCATCCAAACATTTAAATAGAGTAAATTTATATTTTTTAGTTTATTTTCCTCGTTCTTTCTCTGTTTTTTATTCATTTGTTCACCTATATATGTGCCTTTTAAAAAAAAAAATATCTTGCTATGGAAAATGCACAATTGAAAACACTTTCAATCTTTGCTCTTTTAAGCATTTTTTTGAAAAGTACTTATAAAAAAAAATCACTTTTATTCATTGCTCTATTTCTTTTCACTATTGTTCACTCTGAAGAGTTTTCCAATGGATTCTACAAATTTATTTACAAAAGAATTATTTTTTTTAATGTTTTTTATTTAATTGATCTCTTAAGCTATTTTTTGTATTTTGCATTCCGCTGCAGTTCTATTTTATTAGAAGAAAGTTTTGAAACCGTTTTCTGCGAAATGTATTTTTTTTCTATGAATCATTTATTTCCTTGTGAAAGTCATAAATGAACACAGGTGTTTGCTATTATGTTTACATAAACTAATTATACAATAAAATGATTCTGCATTATTCTATTGTTGCAATCAATGTAAAATTTTTAAATATAATCTTCTATTGTAACTACGTTATAATAGGAACTAAACTAATTTTACAAGAACTAATCCATCGTATTTTGATACATACAAGAGATTTATTCGCGAATGTCCTTGTTTTTAGGCCAGCAAAATATAAACTTTTCTACATGTTACAGTATTATGTTGTTGTAAAGTTGAAAATCACAGATAGAGAGAAATTTGACAAACATAAATTTTAATGCTTATTATCATTAGTAGTTATAAAAATTTATGATGCATTTAATTTTTTGTAATTGGGTAAAATCACTCTATATATGTGTAAAAACATTCGTTTTTCTAACATTTATGACTTGTCCATTACGTATCTTGCTCATAGATTTTTATTCAAAATCTTATTTTTGCTCAGATTTATCTTATCATTCTTTAAACATAATTGATATCTGAATCTTTAATACTCTTTAACAATACCTTAAAATAGTTCTAAAATTTTATTCTTAACCATATTCATTTTTTTACTTAAATGTGCACAGTGAGAAATCAAACCACCAAAATTTGTTGAAAAGCTTTTTGTCTACATGTGTTCTGCAATGTCTCCCGAGAAGATTTTCCATAAAAAAAATCCTATTCACATGTGGTAAATGAAAAAACTGTTAACTTTCATATACTAAAAATGTATTTAAAGAAATTCGAATATCATTTCCCATTTTTCAACAATGGTTAGATTTTAAACTAGGAACTTTCATTTCGAAAAGTGTAACATTACACATGATCAACGTTCATCCAGTTTCTAATAGTTAAAGGTGAATTTATCAAAAACTGATTCTAAAAAATTGTAGCAAACTGAATATGTACAAAAAGAAATAAATCGGATGACTTCAAATAGTTTAATACAGGGATAATCAGCCTTAATATACCAACTGCTCTTTGTGAACTTCTTTAGCCTGTAATTTTTAATCAATCATGCGAGTTTCAAAAAATAATAATAATAAAAAATAAATAAACTAAATAAATAAAATAGAAATTAATCTAACTAAATAAATCGTCCTTGTCGATTTAAATTATTTATAACGTGGATGTTTTGTCTTCTTCATTTTGCTTTTTCTTCTATTCCATTGTCATGCGTTAATAGCTTGGATCAATGGAAAACGGCTTCTCAAACTTATGATTTGGTCTTTATGTAAGAAATCGTTTCGTTAACAAAATGGGTTTCTACAATATTTTTAATTTTGATTCCAATGAGTTGAAACCACGGAATCATTATTCGATATGGATGTTACGTCCAAATCAATTCGACAATTCTTAAGGACTTATGGTTAAAAGCGATTCGAAAAGACTTCTGGAATCATGGTTTCGGATACTTGTAACAATCAATGTTTTGCTCACAAAATATTCTTCAAATCAAAAATAAAAAAAAAGAATTAGAGAAGATTTAACGGATTTCAACTAAACTTGAAAATGACACGAGATTTTGGTGAGTCGTCAACAAGGAAATTTGGTGAGCCTTTAAAATTAAGAAAGAAAACTAGAATCGGTCATAGACACAAATTAGAAAAGATTATAATTCGGCATAGGTTCAATAATAGAAAATATATTTTATGTAATAGAAAATATATTTTATGTATTAGAAAATATATTTTATGTCTAGAAAATATATTTTATGCATTACTTACTCCTATTCATAAATATTTTCTCTTGAAATGGCGACAAATTCAAAGGCATTACATAGGCGGCAAATAGAAAATAAAAAAGGCGAAATCTTATTACAAATAATTAAACGATGAAAACCAAGTTTGATATAGGATAACAATCCGATGTTAAAAAATTTGAAAAATGCAACTACTAATCTCTTTATTTTTGAGTTATGAGCGGTCAATGGTCATCTGGATATTACGCAAATAGAAATGTGAAAGGTTATTTGGTTATTCAGTCTGAAAATATAACTTTCACGTACTAAAGGTAAGATACACAGAAGTGTTAATTATTCTCTGCAGGTGCAGATCATGCACCAAATTAATGATTCAACAAGAATAATCTATAATTTGATTCCACATTTTGATTGACATTTGCAGCATATAATTTTTACTTATTTGCATAAATAAACATTACAGAAATTACAAATGAGATCTAAAGCGACAATATAGAAGACGAAATTACTTGTGTATAAGACTGTGATCAAACCAGTTGTTACTTATGGATGAGAAACTTAGACTTTAACTAAAGAACATGAAAAGATGTTAATAACCTGAGAGAGGAATATTTTAAGAGGCATATTTCGACCAATCAAAGATAATGATATTTGGAGAAAACCATACAACAATGAAATTCAAAAACTGCTTAAAAAAAGAGATAATGAGTCACCTAAAATCAAAAAGAATCCAATGATTAAGACACACTATTATCCACATAGAAATAAATTGTTTCATACAGAAAATATGTTTTTTGAACATATGTAGAATTCCAACATCTGCAGTTAATATAGTGAACTATTGTAGCTTGTTGACGTCATTGTCGTACTCGAAAGATTGTGGTTTCGATAGCTAAAACCTTTGAAATCAATAAGCAGGCTTATGTATACTGTAGTTTCGTATGGCTTGATCCTTTTATGCTGAAATAGCATGATATTGGCCGTTTTCCATTGATCCAAGTAATGTTTCAGGTGTCTAGTTCATCACAACGTAGTTCAAAATTCTGAATCACTAGACAGTGTTTATAAACTGACTGTTATGACGCTGAATTAAATTTATAATAAATAAATGTTTACTATTTTCTAGAGATTGCACAGAATATATAAAATAAAGTTACACAGAATTTTATAAGCAATATCACACATCCAGTATTCCAACACTGTCCCGAAATCCCGTATTTTTTTTTAATCATCCATCAGAACAACGTCAGTTTCTGTTCTGTTTTTAAATCTCGTTTCGTTGCCTCAGCAGCGTCACCTCGCGGTCGTCGAAATCATTACACTAGCATAGTGATTACCTAATAGGTGAGCAATGAACAACATAATTTAGTAGTCAAAGCCATTTTAAAAGTATTTTATCATTATAAAAAATCCTTATAAAAGAATGAACAAAATGAGGAGCGATAAAAAAAGCGATTTTTTCAAAACACATCATTTATAAATGATTTGTGTTTTTACCAACTCACTAAGCCAAATTTACATTATTTGTTAGAAGATTAAAGTCAGATCACACACACACACACATTTAATCATTCAACGGTCATTTTTGGCAAGCGAGGGCCAATTAACCCCTTGACTGACTTTGACGAGTCTGACTCGTCATTGATTTCCTGGGCCATCACAGACTTTGACGAGTCAGACTCGTCAAGCGCTTCTTTCGGCGGACGCCGTGCAAGTTACAATTAGATTACATAGTTGCTTCACTCGTTCGACGATTCTCATTTAAAAAAGCACACTGAAAGTAAGAGTTCAGTTTAGCAGAAGTCTCGCACGGTGAATGTTATACTAGCCAATATTTGAGTTTAGTAAAGATTATAAATAATCCCCGTAACATGTATAAGCCGGATGCATTATATGAAAGTGGGGATGATGGTGTAAATTGATGGTGTAGTTCAATTAAGCGAAATTAAATAGTTTTTTTTTGTCGCATCAAATTCCATTTAATTCGTCAGTCAAGGGGTTAAACCAGGACCTTCGGTTTAAAGTAGACTCGCTACGACGCATAACTTATCCGATGGTTCAATTCCCATCCGAATTGGGTGTCGAACTTATATACTATTAAACTGAAGACTTTCACCTATCATGTCTCTTATTCTGTATTTTACTGTCCCCATCGTGTGATAAACCAATAAAGTATTTTTACGATAGCAAATATATGCATAATTCTCTAAAATGTTGAATTTTGTGGCATTGTCAAATATTTGAAAGAAGTTTCAAAGGTTAAGAAAAATAAATTAAGATTAAATTTTTAATAACTCTTAATGTTCTAAATTTAAAAATTTAAATTATTATAATAATAAACTATATATTTAATAATATTGTTTCATTTTACTAAAATTTGTTTTATCAGTGTGGAAAATACGTTTATCTCAAATGATGGAATTTTTTGTATGGCAACAGTGAGTTTTTGTTTCTCATATGAAGTGAAATAACTTCTCAATATTTTTGAAATTTTAAGAGTTCCCGTTTATTTTATAAATGTACAAACTCTCAAGTGTATAATTATTATAAATCGAATTTTTTGAATTTCAAACTCGGAAAAGATTGATTAAATATTTAAGGTGTTTGAGTTTTAGGATATTTTTGTAAAAAGTTAAATATAAGAAAAGATAAATTTTAAAAATGTTAAATAATGTAATTTAAAATTGCTTCTTTTTTATTTTACTGCTTCTTAATTAAAGATGTTTGTATTATGGCGACAACTTCTGCATGAAATGAGATGAACACGTGATGCAGAATACATGCGGCAACAAAACCAAAATCAGCACACTTTCATTTTTGTAAGTAATATCCTTGAATGATGAAAACGTTCCAAAAATAGTTCAAATTAATACAATCTAATCACTTAAATAAGTGAATTAGTGATACTTCTAATAGAACTCGAGAACACTTCCATGTAGCAGAAAGAACTTCGCTTGTAAATTAGTTTTCACCAGAGAACTACAGTGCCACCAAGCGGCGAGGTAATTAATCACCACAAATGAGGCTAGATTAATCAGATTAATCGTAAAAAAAGTTTAGTGTGATGCACGTCGCTGTTAGAAGCTCCCGCTGACACGGAAGCGTTTTGGTCAATAATGACTCATTCTTAGGAATAAATTGTCAGCTGGAAGGAAGTTTTATTTAGCCCTCGAGGAAGAGGCAGTTGCTTATGCATTGCGATGGGTGATCACAAACAGGCCTTTAATGAGGGTTCCCGTTCTTAATTTAATTGGTTTGCATTAAAACTGAGCAAGAGAGAATTTTGTTGTTCTTAGTAATTAAATTTGTTAATCGATAAAGAGAGAATTCAGTCCTAATAATACGGTAAGCAAATGGAATAAAAGTATTTAATTTTTATCTTATAATTTTATGAAATTTCATTATTTTAACAATCAAATGAATTTTATAATGGTTTGAATTTACGAGTTATAAAACAGTCTTTTATAATTTTTTTCACAACACTATTCATTTTATAATAATACAGTAATCCCCCTATAACACAGTATATTAATTCCGTGTTATAGAAAAACGTGTTGTGCGAGTATTCTCGTATAACGCGCTCGTAGGACCTCGTATAACGCGTTATTTTCAAATGATTCACGCTCATTTCGAATATTAAGTAAAAACTATGTTATGAAAGCGAAGTGTATGTGCATTTTATTAAAATCAAATTAAAAGCATTTTAAATAAAAAAAATTTTGTACAAATGTAATTAAAAAACAGTTTATTTCAAATGAATCAAAAAATTCCAAAAACGATTTTATTACACGTTTATTCGCTGAAGGAGCTATCTGAAATAACGTTCCACCGACATCTTTTTTTTTTAGCAGGATGTTTAAGGGTCAATAATATAATTTCATTTTATTTTATAAGGACATAATTGACATAATGCGAAAACGTAGGCGAAATTGATTGTGTGAACTGCACAAATCATTATGAATTTCTCAGTACAGAAATATAAAGTGGGGAATCAACGCATTATGTGGGGGAAAATACGTGTTATAAGAGTGACATAAAATCGCGTAATATGAAAAAGCGTTATAAGAGAACAATGTTATATGAGAATTACTGTGTATATCTTGTTTTGATTTAGGACTTTGTAGTTTGGAGAGAAATATTCTAGATTCAGTCCGAAAAATAATTGAAAATGTATAATGGGTTTTGTACTTAAATTATCTGCATGCGTAATTGTACCTTGGATACTTAAAAATTTTTCGAGTTTTCTGTCTTACGAAGCATGAATATAATACACTATCGAAGAAAAACCACCCTGAGTCCCAATAATATACAAAAAATGTTAAAATATCTTTCAACAGCTTTCAGCTATTTTTCTGTCCACTATGAGATATTGAATATTAAGGCAATAGTAGCAACTACAGTACGCTTCAACGCATTCAAAAACTATGAACTTACAGTAATATGTTTATTATTATTACGCAGCTGTTAATAATCTCAGTTTCGGTTAGAAAATGTCTTCTCGTTAAATTAAATGCCACAGATATTGGAAGCTAAGCTAGTGGCCAAATGGTTTGCCTTCTTGCCTTCTGTTCAGCAATTCATGGGTTCGTATCCACTTTGGGCTGGGATATATTTAGTGGTTCGGAATCAGCTTTAAATCGTAGTTCTTGCTCTAATTAGCCATCGTGTGCAAAAATAACCGTTGACCAACAAAAAAAAAACCAAGTCACCTATTTGAAATGGTGATTTATTTTTTTAATTGACGATATTAAAATTATTTAAATGAACTGTGATATTACATGCAATATTCAATTAGTTTAAATTAACACGAAAAAGAATGTTTTGACAGTCAGGCTATCTTGTGAACAAAAATGTATTCCTAAGATTGTGTTTATGATAACCAATGTAACTCAGTTTTTGACGATATATTTTGCAATTGGCATTCATAGCAAATTTTCATATGTAGTGTGTTTATTTAATTATAAAAACAATTTAAAATTTTGTTATGAAACTTGATTAAAAGAAACAACATTATTATAAGTATCTTACGAAATAAAATTTTCTTTTATATTTAGGTAATAAAGTTCTCCTTTATTTGATAATACAGGATCTCACTTCCATCAATATAAATTATCACCATCAAGATAAAACTAAATATATTTTAACGCAACTTTAGAAAAAAATAGAACATTATTTAATTTAACTCTCAAATGTCTCCAAACATTCTTTTTAAAGGCCTCAGAAAACAAGTGCAAACATTTAATTTGACTTTACTAAGAAATGAAAAATAAATCCTTTTTCACGTACATTAATAGAACTTAAGAATTATCCGGGAATCAGCAATTAATAGCTCAAAATTGTAATTATGTCGTTATGAGAGATCCACTGTTAATTCTGTTTATAAGAGATACAAAATAAATAATTTTGTTTGTTTACATTTTATGAAAAAGAGGATTCTGCTAGTCAACTTACAGTGAAGTTTATCTACAAATAGACTTGTTTCACTTTTGACTTTCATAATTCTAAATACCGAACACAAAAAATTCAAGAATGTGAATTTCTGCACGTGGTGAAATTGTTGATGAATGAAAAATTGCATATCTTGGGATTGAAATGCAATTCCAAGAAAATCATTCGCCATAAAATACTTAGCGATGATTAAATGGTTATTGTGTAACCATTTTCCACAAAAGAGTCAGAGTGTTACCACCAAAAATAAAATGGATTAAATTCACTTCATTTAGTTTTAATGATAATTTAATAGTACTTTATTACGAACCAAGTTTCAATATAAATATAGAGTCTGTTAATTTAATAATTTTCTAATTCTGAAAAATTATTAAATTAAAACATTTCCTTCTGATATAATTTAGTACTCAAAAAAAGATATAAATTGAAATGGATCCACACTTTTGTGATATAAATTGAAATGGATCCACACTTTTGTGATATAAATTGAAATGGATCCACACTTTATTATGTTTTGCTGGTATACAGATAATGAACAATTTTAGGAAAAAAGTTTTGCTGGTATACAGATAATGAACAATTTTAGGAAAAAAGTAGAAATTCATTGAAAATACAAATTAGTGAATAATTTTTAAATTTAAGCATACAGTAACCCCCCCCCCCCATAACACATTATATTGGTTCCGCGTTATAGAAAAACGCGTTGTACGAACATTCTCGTTAAACGCGCTCGTATGACCTCGTATAACGCGTTATGTTCTAATGAATTAGTTTAATTTTACTCGTTAAAGTGGTTTAAATCGAATATTAAGGAAAAACTATGCTGTGAACACGCACACACAAAATTTTTTTTATTAAAATCAAATTAGGAACATTTTAAATATAAAAAACTTATGCACGTGTAACTAAAAAGAGTTCATTTCAAATAAGTCGAATAATTCCAAAAATATGTAAACATTTATTGCATATTTATTCGTTGTAAGAGCTATCTGAAATAACGTTTCAATGACGTAATTTTTTTAGCAATTTTCTAAGATCAATAACGTAATTGAATCTTATTTTATAAGAGTACAACTGACACAATGTCAAACGTACGCGATATTTACTGCGAACTGTACAAATGCATAAATTTCGTAGTACAGAAATATAGCGTAGGGAATTCCAGTATTATATGGGAGAAAACACGTGTTATACGAGGGACAGGAAATCGCGAAATATGAATAAGCGTTACAAGAATACCGTGTTATTATTGTACTTATTACATGCCTTTTGGTACAGTTCGGTACACAAAAAAGCTATAAACTGAAACAAGTCCACTTTATTTTGTTCAGGTGGAATTTAATCTTGAACTACTCCACAAGTTAAATTACTAATTCACGATTTTAAATGAATGCTGAATAATAATTAAATTAGAACATTTATCTTATGCATTTCAGACACAGTGTTCATAAAAGTGCATGTGCAAAATTTTGAGCTCAGATTTTTTTCATGCTTAAACTGCTCAGATTATTTTACATTTAACCAAGTATTTAACCTGAAACAATTTTTAGAACAAGCTCAAGTTAGAAATTTTTGTACAAAGAAATTTTGAATATTTGACACATCAAAAAGAAATTGTAAAGAAACTTTGTAAGCAAAGACACGTTTTGAATGAATCCGCAAATTAGTTAAATTTGGTTCCCAATGAATAAATAATGGAATCTTCAGCGAATAGAAACTAATTATTATTATGTAAAGGGTGATTCTTAATAGTCATGTTTAATAGTAGATATCTTAAGTCGTTTGTCACAATGACTCATCAAAAGGCTATGCAAACACGTGTCAAGTGTTTGTTGAAACTGGTTGAATGAATCAAAAAATTGCTCAGCAAATGCCCCATATCCATCTTCTGTTGTTTTAATCATGATTAAATGATGCTAAAAAGAATGGGTCAATAACGACATGTACAAAATTAAAACTGAAGTGATCTAAGCCCATAGATGGATTCAATTTATAACCACAATGAAATAGAAAAGTAGAGTAACTGTCAAAGCTGTTGTCAGAATCATGATTTGTTAATATCAACATAAATATAAGCCGCTGCAGACAACTGAGAGAACTAAACTTACCATCATGGCGATGCCTCTTATTACTTTACATCTTCAAATCTAATTACACTTGTGCTAGAATCGATTTGAATTGTGGTGGTTGGAGACACAGTATTTATAGGGAAATCCCATTTTCAATTATACCTCTAACAAAGCCACAAACTTATCTTGAAGATGTCTAAGTCTATTCTTAGTATCGCAGTACACAACAAAACATTATGATCTGCAATACCTTCTTAGTTAGATTCCTACAATTGTTATCTCTGAATGGATTGTAAGATTATGATACGTAGATGATACTATAATTGTATTACTATTTCAACATTCTTGACTAAATTTTATGGTGGATTACATCGAACCGTCATGTGTTTCTATAAAATATGTTCAAGGTTTCTCAACATTTTTTCTGTCCTGATATTTTCCTCATAAAACACATCTAATTACAAATGATTTATGGATAGGTGATTGAAATTATCCTGGGATGATGGCGATTCGATGAAAAATTCCGCAGAATTTCATTCAGGAATTTTTTCATATGCTTGTATTATGTCTGGTAACAACGCAGTGAATACCTCAATTTTCTCCATTTATAGGAGTTATAAACTATTAAGAAATCATCAAAGTTACTCAGATATTTCGTTTGTTTTTCTATGAATAATTTTCACTTCCACCCAAATTTATCGTTGTGAAACACCTCGATCTTGGTTCACTGCATTTTTATTTATTCACTTACTTTAAATACTTATATATTATTTTTGTTTTACAATATGCATGCTGAATGTTCAAACTGAAACTAATCCTCTTCGTTCTTTTGAATTTTTAAAATTAAGACAGAAATTTTGGTTAATCATTGAATTGAAACATATGCACTGAAACAATTTCAGAATTATGACTGGAAACCTTCGTTTTTCACAACATCAAAAAACTTTTTATTAGCAACAGAAAAATAATCGATTAAGAATATAACGATTTATGAGAAACGCTTCAAAAGAATATTTGTATTAATAATAATGAAAAAATATTTTTCATGTTCAGTTTTAATTCTTTTTAAGTATCTAAAAACGCCTGTTATGCCAACAATCAAAAAGTTATGGATAGCAAATGGTTTTTTTATTCGGGCATAAACTTGATCATAAATAATATTTTATATATTGACAAATAATAATTTTCTATAGTAATAATAAATCTGGGGGTTTTGGATTAGGTTGACCACCTAATCCGGACATCCCAGGGCCTCTGTGTCAAGAAAACAGAGATGGGCACTGTAAAGCCTACAGTAGCCTAAAGCTTCATGCAGATTATTATGAAAAGCATGTATAACTTAGACAAAAAATAATTTATTTCTTACAAATAATAAAAAATGACGTACTCAACCCTAATTTATTGCAACATTTGATAAGGAGTGCGCGAAGGAGTTTAACAACGTGCAAATGACATATAAAAACAATATATTCTATCAGTCAGTGTGGGCTTAACCTACTTTTTTAGCCATAAACAAATTTTAAAATGACGCCTCGTAGTCTGAGAAATTCTTACTTTATTCTCTTCCTACGTGTTATTGAAACTAACTTTTTACTCCACAATCGCAGAAAAAATTGAAACAATTTAAATCTACAAAATATTTATTTGCTTGAAAATTTAAAAACTAAAAAAAAAAAGATTAACACATAATTTTTAAAATGTTTAAATATTTTTTACTTTTGTATATAAAATCTTCATATATCACAGACAAATACAAAATATATGTATTCCGAATTTTATTATTCAGTGTATAACTAACCTGTTTTTAATTGCTATTTTTTATTCATTTCACATTTAAATAAAAAATTGTTTTGAAAGAATATTGCTTGGATTTTAAAAAAGATTTCAAATCTGTTGCATTCTAGTTTTAAACGATTGGATTCATAATTAATAATGAAAGTCTAAGTTATATATAAAATTCAAGTCAAATACATTCCCTTATTTTGTTGAATTGGTAAATTCTATAGAGATTTTTACAAGTTAAATTATATATAATTTTTTTTCCTCGTATATTTAAAACGTTAATATCCCATTTGCGATTTAATTGTAATCTAATCTCAATAATTGAAAAAGTGATATAAATTTTAATCTAATCTCAATTAAGTCCAATGATGTTTACATTTGTCTGTGATGTATGGCGACAAAATGTAAAAGCAGCTGTTTGAAAGGAGCTTATTATTACTTTAACAAGACTTGACTAAATTAATGCAGTGTCAAGCTAAATTCAAACTAAATCTTTTTTTTTTTTTTCAGAAGAATTCAAAGAAATTTCTTTTCTTTGTCATATAAATACTTAAAGTTTAAGGTCCTTGTAAAATCAAATTTTGTTTGAAAAATTGACTATCGTGTGAAAAAACCAAAATAACCTATAAAGTCAATCAATCGCAAAAATTTAGAAACTTTCAAGATAATTTGCGATTGTGAGAAAAATTTGGTAAACAGAGACTAAATTTTTCAAACTGAGAGTGAAATTCTAAAACAAGTATCTCAAATAATCGCTTTCAAACACGAAGATGTTTGATACTAAAGAATGGTACAAAGCAGAGTTTATTCCATGAATTTAAAAAAGCGATATTTTTCCTAATATACAGTAAGTGTAAAAAGTATTCGTACAGTGCGACAATTGATTTAAAAGAGATCCGTTCATAAAAATTATAAACATAAATTCCATTTTAATTAAATATAAATACATAATAGAACATATTTTCACTAGTTTCATTTTCAATAGCAGTAATTTAACTCTAGTTATATTACTTTGGTTGAAAAGTGCATTTTTATCCTTTTAGATTCCTATATATATATATATATATATATATATATATATATATATATATATATACGAATATTCAATAAGCTTATGAAAATTCCTCCCAACCATCCATGATACTTCGTCAAAAGACCGGGTAAGATCTTCAATCTTAGACTAAGATCTTAACAAACTGCCGTTTCCCGCTATCTGAGAAGGCACACGAGAGGAATTACCTTTCAGCAGGGGCAAAGGACATTTCCAGACTGTCTTTGGTATTCCGTGAATATGGCCTCCTCTGGACATATCTCAATCTGCCTAAATTTAAAAAAGATGGTGTCCTTCGGATTCTTCCTTCACATTTTTAAGACATTTTAGATATTTTTGGTTTTATGGGAATTGTCTAGCCTAGCTGAACAACCTGAGATAAGTAAGAACAATGTGTATATATATATATATATATATATATATATTATATATTTTTTATTTATATATATATATATATATATATATATATATATATATATATATATACTGGGGTTGGACAAAAATATGGAAACACCTTAAAAAAACACGTTTCCTTGCCTAATATCGTGTAGGAAACCCGTTGACATTCAAAACAGCTTGCAGTCTTCTCGGAATGGCTAAATATAGTTCATGTATGTTTGTCAAGGGAATATTGTATCATTCTTTCTGCAGAACGGTGGCAAGCTCAGAAAACGATGTTGGCGGTGGATAACGAGAACGCACTTTCCGCTGCAATGTAGAGCACAAAGGTTCGATAATATTCATGTCTGGTGACTGTGGTGGCCAGGGGAGACGTGACAAATCATCTTAGTGCTCAGAAATCCAGTCCTGGACAATGTGAGCGGTGTGAACAGAGGCTTTGTAGTCTTGGAAGACACAATCACTATTGAGGAACAAAGTTTGTACCATGGGATGAACTTGATCGGCCAAAATGTTCACATAAGTCTTGGCAGTAATCTGCTCTGACGGAATTACCATGGGGCCAGCAGAGAACCATGATATGGCTGCCCAAACCATCACAGAATCCCTGCCATGTTTCACTCGGGGCAACAAGCAGTCTATACTATAAGCTTAAGATGGCGTTCTCCAGACGTAAACTCGGCTAAAAGTGGGAAACAATGTAAAAGAAGAATCAGCAGACAATATTGCTCTCTTCCTCTGCTCTATAGCCCAGGCTTTATGAATTAAACACTATTTTTTTCTGTAATGGGCTTTATCATCTCTGATGAATGGTTTTCAATTGAAGCAAGGCCAGCAATTCCCTGTTTATGAAGCTCTTTTCGTATTATTTTGGTACTCACAGGCTTTGGTAACATGACATTCATTTCAGCAGTAATTTTTGCAGCTGTGGTTTTCTTATTTTTAGTGATAATCCTCCTTAATGATTGCCTCTCTCGATCGCTCAGCACATACTTTCGTCCGCGCTGTGATTTAGCAGATGATGTTTCCCCACATTTCAAATATGCCGAATAAATCTTCGATACAGTAGCTCTTGAAACACCTCGGCTACCTTGCTTACGGAAGCACCTATTATATGCGCTCTAAAAATTTTCCCACTTTCGTAGTCCGTTAACTCTGACATAATGTAATGCTAACCCCATATAACAACGACAACGACTGAATTGTGCCGCGCATTTACGAAGTTGTATAGATGGCGTCAGTAGGCAAAAACGCCAGCACCACCTACATATTTCATTAAAATCAATCTTTCTTTCTAAACATGCATTTCACAAGGTGTTTCCATATTTTTGTCCAACCCCTGTATATATATATATATTTATATCTATATATAATCTTATAATAGTCTGGTCAGAATATAATGTGAAATGAAAAATGCACATAATATTTCAATAAATTGGCAAAATATTACACATTTATTCAAGATGTTAATTATAAGGAGTAACTAATACATAAAAACTATTTAAATTTTACGTGTGAATAAAATATTTTCAAAGATTTTGTAATGAGTCAAATTAATATATATATATATATATATATATATATATATATATATGTATGTATATATATATATATATATATATATATATATATATATATATGTATGTATATACTGATACAATAAGTCAATATATATACTGTTGTAAATCTCTCAAAGTATTTTAAAAAATTAGCATTTCTAATTAAATAATTATAATTAAATAACTTATATAATACAAAGTTACAGGAAAAAAATCAGAGAACTTATGTGAAGGAGTACGGGCAGATATTCCTAAAAATGACTATAAAAAATTAAAAGTAATGCGAAAATTCGAACACAATAATTAATGGACGGTGTTCTGAGATATTTTACTCAAATTTTACGTGACTTAAGTAATTGGATTACAAAACATTTTGTAAAGCAATGTATTAAAGGTTAAGGAAATCGCTTTATTGATTTCTCTTCTAGAAAATTTTCTTTTAGTAAAAAACTAAGTGAACCCTGACGTTCTCAATGAAATGAAGAAGTATTACTTAACCTAGAGATAATTACGTGCTTCTTACTTTCATTTAGAAAAAAAAATATATATTCGGAAATCTTCCGCTTCAGTGCAAGGCCATTAAGATTTTTCGAGTAAACAATACTTCCAGCAGTGTTTGACATTCGAATTACTTACGCGCATCCCACTTTCGGTTTCTTTCATTTTGCGTGCGTGACAGTGTTTCGGTTGCACGCGATAATTTCTCTCATTCGCGTGAAGGTGGCGAGTGAATCTCATGAAATTATAACGTTATATATTATATTATGGAATGAAATATACGGTTGTGAAAATATAAAAATGTTCCATTTTACACTATCTGGTTCCAATGTCTGAGTTTTGCAAGAATATTTCATTGCAAACATTTTTATGATATTAAATTAAAAATACATTGATTAATTACACAACATATAATCTAAGTTGATTTAGTGTATAAATTATATATATTTAATAAATTGGATCTCTGCGTGTTTTCTCTTTCCTCTGGCATTAATTTGGTCATGAACATGTCATTGATAGTCATTAAAAAAGTATAGATTTCAGCGACAATTAAATTAAATAGTGGCATACTTTAATACTATGCCACTATTTAATTTGATTGTCGCTGAAATATATGTCGATTGACACAAAATAAATTTAGAATTATTTTTAATTTTCTTACATTATAATTAGTTCTATTTTAGACAAAAAAGTGTTGTAGGAATTTCATAATTTAAGCAATACAAGGAGTGGAAGTGATGTTATCTTGTATAGTGGTATCCAATGAGTGGGCCATCGTAGCCACAAAATTGGATCTTCATAATTTACAAACATGAACTAAGCAGAATATCCCCACACTTGGCCTGCCACACCCAGAGGTATCATTTTACATGGAAGACAATACGATCACGACATACTTAACGTACTTTATCCGCCATTAGCGAACAAGAAGTATCTTCGATTCAATCGAATCTTACTACATACCGATTATAAAAATGTACCCCTTAACCAATCAAGCCACCGCTGTCTGTTAGGCAAGAAGGTATTAATATATATATATATATTATATTATATTATAATTTCACTTTTAAAAATGGTCTGTTCCGAACTCAACAAGAAGCCATTGAAAAAGCCCACAGGTTTTGGTAAATCAAATCATTATGAGGATATTAAAATGACATTGGCTATTATATAAGAACATTTTGTTTTATTTCCAATGGCGGGAAAAGCAAACAAACCCAACTAAAAAGAACAAAATTTTTTGAAGACATTAAAAAAATAAAAGACCAAAGCCATTTCCCCATCTCCCATTAGAATCAATTCCATGGAGTGACCTGCTGCGATGGAGATGGCTAGGATTCATGGGTTTTTTAGAACCTTATAGTCGACATTGAGAATGGTCATAGATCCGTAGGCGATATAAATATAGGCCCATTCAGTCGTGATCTGTAAGGAGGCGAAAGATGGCTACAGAATCTCTGTGAGGCTTGCCTGGAATTGACTCGATATCACTCCAGTTCTTGTTATTTATCTTGAATCGCGAGGGTCGTGAAAAGGGGAAGTGATGTATGGACTTCCAGACCTGTCACAAACATGTTACGATGATTCAAAATGAGGAGACTTTTGGTAATGGGCAAGTATTTCAAATCCGTTAACCTGGAGGTACAGTCCGGAGCTCGCCTGTACCGCTATGTATGTATGTAAAAGAATAGCAGTTCTACAATTAAAAAATCGAATAATATTGAACTCATCATTATGTAAAAACTCATACTTTGAGATTGCGAAAGCATGATTGGTTGACTGTATGACATACATGTGCATACAGGATAATTTAGATCGGTATCTATCATTAAAAGTAACATTAAGAAAAGTAAGTTTCGCAATCACTACAGGCGCATCCAAAATTGGAATCGAAACCGCAATCTGATGAACTGAAAAGCAAAGAGAAATGTTAGAAGATTAACTCGACATCTTTGACGCCATTAGAAATCTGTCTTAAAGTAAGTCTTTGTAATATGTGCACTTAAGATTTGAAATTATTCTTTTGCTGTAGAGGTAGGTGTCAACTCAGGGGTTGACCTCATAAATTAGAACTATGAACGTAGTTCGAATCCGCGAAGTGTTCAATAATGATGGCACACAAACCAGTCATTAATTATGAGTGGTTTGTGTGCCACCATTATTGAACACTTCGCGGATTCGAAGTGATCAATAATGGTGGCACACAAACCGGGGTCTTGTTACATATTTATATGTGCAGGTTTTGAATTTTTAATCACATAGGTGAATGTATTGCACACGGGATATGTATCGATAAATGTCGTTGTAGTATATAATTTTTTGATAAATATATTCGAAATCTTACTGAATTTTATAGGAATTATTTGCCTCTGATTGCTTTCAACTAAATATGATTTCAACTAAAACATATTTTTAACAGCAATAACATTTTGTTTACAGAAAAAAAAACGTTTTTTAAATAAAGTAACAAAATTGTTTTCTTTTAAAAAATAGCAAATCATATTGCGAATACTATTGTTATGTAATTTGAATATTATACAGAAAAAGTATTTGCAATTTGATATTCAATAATATTCTTGTCTGTCTAAAATATGAAGAAAAGAAATTTAGACAGAAGTCCGAAGTTTAGAAAATACTGAATTATTTTATTAATATTCAAAAAAAAATTTCTTATTTTTGGGGAAAAAAACAGTTTTTATTCAAAATTTAATAAAAATTAGAAAGTTTTAAATTTCTGCTTAAAAACTTACAAATTATTAACATAAAAAATTTATTATCCTTGATATGTAAAAAATAAGGAATAAATTTTAAATTCCTTTTCAGGTAATATATTCAGAATTTAACTCTTATTTCAAATATTCAAGATATTGAAAAAAAGTAATAAAACAGAATTTAAATGAAGCCGAGGCAAATGATTTTATTATTTAATGTGCAAATCTAAAATGTCTAACACAGCTCTTAATACAAAGAGTATTAATCTATTTCGAATCACTCAACCGAAAACGTCACGCAATAGAAAAAGTTCCACGCCTGGATCCTTTAGTTCAATGTCAGAAGTTTAGTAGACGATTCAGAAATAAAATGACCGATTAATCGATGATCTTAAAATAGTTCGTTTGAGTCAGAACTTCGGTTGCTGAGTTAACAAAACGTGATAGATGTTTATAATGAAGTCCTCAGAAGTAAGGAAAATATTATTTATGAAAGATTCGATAAGAAAGAAAGTGACCTAAATTACTTAAGTTACTTCTTAAGTATGGTGGCTGCTGTACGTGTGCAAAGATTATTTTGAGGACGAATTCATTTTCTACTCGTATTATCTTTGTATATTACGTAACCTATAATACAACAATAACGTTCTACTGAATGTGACTCGTTTATTCATGTTCTACTAAATTAGGAGTAATATATTAAAATTGAGTTCGCTGCTTTACTTTTTAAGTAGGTTTTCTCTAAAACATATACTTGTGTTTTTATGAAAAATTTTTAATAATCCAAAAATAAATTTAAAAATTTTTATTTTCAATCCATACCTTTAGTTTTTAGATACGGTTCCGTCAAGGTATATGGGTTCTTTTTCTTCGGTGTTTATAAACATTTACACATTTTTGTACGATTATAAATCTAAAATTGGATAACAATTGTATAAAAAATTTTTATAAAATATTAGTTTAATCGCAGGAAAATTCTGTTCATTTTTGAAATAAAACAAAATACAAGTTTCTCGATAAACTTTATTAAATAACATAATTGCCATTATTATTAATGAGTTCTTGACAGCGTGAGGGCAATTTTTACACCTCATTTTTAAAAAATAGTTTATCTTTCCATGCGAAGAATTGAAACAGTGCTTGATTGCTATCTTCTTCATTTTTGAATTTTTTTCCCCTCAAAAAATTCTGTAAGCACAAAAACAAATAATACTTGGAGGTTGCTAGGCCCGGGGAATATGATGCATGAGACAGAATTTTCCAGCCTAGTTCTGGAATTTTTTGACGGACTCTTTTTCTTGGCCTCTTTCTTGGAACATTGTCGGCTTCTTTTCTTGAACTGCTCCACACAAATTATCCAGTGGCTGACAATACTTTTCCGAATTGAGCTTTTTCATTCAATTTTTAATGATCATAATGTATTAGTCTTCAAATGTCCTACCATGTAAATAACATTTTCTTATTCCGAATCAAATTTGTTTTAGAGTTGAAAGGGCTAAGTTTTCCGCAACATGTAGCCTTTCCCTCGCAATATTTTCGTAGGTAATCCACTTTTCATGCCCAGTTATCATCCAGTCCAAGAAGGGTTTGATTTTGTTCCAAACAAGTAGAGATAGGCATATTATGACACGATCATCAAAATTCTCCTGGCCTAATTCATGTGGCACCCATTTAGAATATTTCCACACAAATCCTATCTTCCGGATATGGTCCGGAATAGTTTGCTGAGAAAAATTCTGCAATCTCCAATGTTGTCAGAAAAGGATCTTTCTTCAATAAGGTGTTAAAAACATTAGACATCAAAGGGCAGAACTTTCCGGTAAACCTAATACTAATTTTTACTAACGATTGATAAAACTGAAAATACAGTCAATCTATAGATTTTGGTTGGTATTCAAAACAATTTGTAACAGTGGAAAAACGAAATGGTGAATCAAGATAACTTAAAATATCTTTGCGTCGAGTGTTAAATTTGAATAAAGTAATAAAAATTTAACATTAAATTATTAATTTAATAAAGTGATAAAAGTGAGAAAAGGTCCATGTGTTATATGTTAAAAACATTTTTAAATTGATACACACATTATTTGGTTTGCTTGTAGATCAACGATCATTTAGGGCTGATAGGGCTAATTAGGCTGGAACCGACAGTTTAATGTGGATTTCTTACTATTAGCAATCATTTACGAGTTATTAAACAGAAGACCAGAGTTGCAGCCAGCTCAGGACACATTCTTGTAAATATAACGGCAGCTAGTTAAAATTTAATGGCTTAGAACCAAAAGTAAGAACATGTTATAATTAAATATGCATCTAATAAAAATGAAATCGCGGAGGCCTGATTGAGAAAGGTGTCTTCCTCTTAAACGGACGCTGATGAGATTTACATCCGACTCAATCGAAGATTCGTCTTGTGACGAGATTGGAGCTTGGAAAATATATCGCGATCTCAATATCTTTCTATTGTTTTGGTGATGTATATCTTATGAATGCATTTAACAAATATATTTACAAAAATATTTTTTTTTGCCATGACTTTTCTACGCAATTTTCCAAATGAAATCATTTGTAGCACTGATCCTATGTGACGAAGGAAAACTAAGCAAAAGATGTCGCCAAGCAATCCCATCTGCAATGATTTGCCTTGTGAAGAGGGACAATTGCAATTATAAAAGTAAGACGAGTTGAAATTTGGAAAATTCTCAATCACTCATTCCAATAAATGTATCTGCAGAAAATAAGTTACTACATCTATCTCCCATTGTTAAACAAGGATTAACAACTTTTCTTTTCAATGTAAGCAGTTCAACGCCGACCTAGCATAATGTTCAGTTCTCTGCACTTCGATACAAAAATTTATATGCGCAAACCACAACGGTTCGGGGGTGTTTGTAGTTTGTAATAGTCCGAAATTCACTTTTAACTGCAGATCTTGGGCTAATAAATCTTCGTAAATAAAAAATGACAGTAAAGTGATAAACAACTTTAAAGACATTAGCACTAAGTGATTCCAAAGAATAATCCACTAAAAAGTATAAATAAATCAAATTAAAATAAATGAGATAAGAAAGTGTTCTTTTTTTGTAATTAACCAAATTACTCTCGCACATTTATGAGTGGTTCCGGCTGTGGAAGATCGATTTAAAATCTTGTTTAATTTTTGTCTTGTCTCAACACACAATACAACACTAACAAAGTTGATGCATGTTGAACATTCAAAAGAGCTTAATGAATTTCCGATGCTTTTTAAGTCAGCAGAGAATCGAGTTGTCTCAAGAAGTTGACATACCTTGTCTCTTGACCATTGTTCAAAATATCGTGACTTTTTACGATATTATACGTGACTTGTTAAATTATTGACAAAATCTTTAAGTCCTACTTTAGAATATATATATATGTGTTCATAACTCCTAATAACCCTTCTTTAAACTGTCTGTCATCTCACAGTATTTTGTTACTTCCTAGTTCTGATGTATTGCCACTTCTTTTGTTGTGATTCGAGAGCTTTTTATGTAAAGTGAGAAATGCTTACAAATTTGTAAAATTTTAATATAAATACACAACTTTAATGCAATACTAAATTTATCAAAAATTCTTCGTTTGACACATACCCTAATGTAAATTTTCTAATATGAAGAAAATCTTCAGACTTTTTCTGCTTACTTTCATCAGTCCCATATATTATTCTTTATAAAATACAATTATTATAAAATATAATTCCCAGAAACAACTCCAATTAGTTGAAGTTCAATTGTATGTTAAAATAGACAATTTATAAATAATTTCTTTGATAAAATACTTTTTAACAATATTTTAACCTTATCACGAGCTCTCTCTCTCTCTCTCTCTCTCTCTGTGTTCAACTACATACTTTTATAATATGTTGCAACTTATTGAATCATTCTAAAGATGATAAATACATAAGTGGACATAGTTAAAATTGTAATTTCTTTTTTGCAGTAAATATAAATATTTACTACTATTATTTTAAAAATAAATGTATAATGTAGTTAAAATTTAATTATAGTTTAATGAAAAAATCTTTTTTTTTTAAAAATTAATGTTTGAAAAGTGAAACAATTGAGGGTACATATATAGAATCTCTTGGACCAGGGGAGGAAAAGGACTCCAAATAGCATGATTTTTCGCCAAGTATATGCAACTATATAACAAATGCATATTTGTCATTTTGATTATGTCAATTTCTACTTCCTTAAACGATTATTCAATTCTAATCAACACATATATCCATTCGAAACAGAACAATGTTAGTTTTGACCGAAATCAGATATATTTACTGTTGATAACAGTCACAACTATAAAGTGAGATATAAAATTCTTCTCTTTTTAAGCTTTCCATGTAAATAAGTTTTTTTTCATTCTTAAAATAATGAATTTAAAGTAAATTTTTACGTTTAATTATTCTCTGTAATGAATTGTGTTTCAATTTTACTTAGTCGAATGTTTTATTTTTTTGTTTTAATTTTCATTAAATATGCTCTAGAGATAAGTGTGATAAGATTTGATATGAATATGGTGATATTGATATGTGCCAAAACCTTTTTTATTATCGATGAGATTGTAATACTAATATCGGACTGATTTGTTTATATTTGTTGAGGTTTTTCCCATTCGTCATGAGTACGTTTCCTTTCATCTGCTTATACGTAACGTTTTCTGCCCGCTTGGGTAATTTAATCCTACTAGTTATGAGATTTCTCTTTGTGTGAAAAAAAGAGTAATGGAGGTTGAGAAAAGTGGACAGCTGAACCAGTGACAGACAATGATAAGAATAAGTTTTTGCAATAATTCATTTACATACAGAAGCTTGTTTATCCTATATTTGCATCAAATGCATGTTACTGATAACATGAAAGGGAAAAAAAATCTGTATTAGTTAGATGGATGGAATTGTTTTCTCCTATCTCTGAAATATACTTATATACTTCTTTTCTTTCAAATAGTGCAATATTTTAGAATCAAACTCTCGAAAATATATTTTTTATTTTGAAATATATATTTTGTTTTGAAATATATATTTTACTTTGAAATATTTATTTTATTTAGAAATGCATTTTTTTCAAAATAAAATATTTTGTAGTTTTTAAATGCTTAATTAAATTAAAAATTTTCAATTAAAAATAATATACATTCTATTTAATAAAATATTAAATCGAATATATAATAAACTGAGAAACATCATCATCTCAGTTTATTATTGCATTTTTTTTTTGTCTGCCAAAATAAGAATTTGCATTAATCATTCAAAAATTGATATCTTTTGTGTGTTAGTTTATAATATTTGTGTTTCCATATGCTAATCACAATGCGCTATTATAAACTCAGTTACTAGTCTTACGCGGTGAAAAGGACACAAAGATTTGATAGAAATGTTGCAACAAATTGCAGTCATGAAATCTATTTATATTTTAATTATAATATAATTTTAGCTGGGTTTTCACACAATAATATAGAATCAAAATGACAAAAAACGCTTGCTTATTGGAATTATACAATTAAACAATTACGAATTATAATAAGCTCGATATGTTGTTCGTTAAAATTTCAATCTTATGAATGTAAGAAAATTCACATGCAACTAAACATTCTGTTTTCGTTTTAATAAAGTGCCAAAGAATATCATTTATTTACTGGGTAACAACTTTTTACTGTTCACAAAATTGTACTCCTTTTGATTAGTTTAATTTCTGCCCACCACTTTTTATAATAATTTCTTTTGCTTAAAATATCTTAATTTGAACAAAACAAATAAGCAGTGTTTATTTCCTTGTTTGTAATAATTGCTTTTTTTGAGGTTGTATTAAAGGAAATTAAGATTGCCAGACAGCTGATGAATATCCATGGGCATACTATAAAACGATTCTTGGAGCTTGGCTGTGATAGTGATAGACCTGGAAAACCAAAAAAAAAAGAACTGTGAATACAAATGAAATTCCCAAAATTATCAAGAAACGAATTAACCGAAATCCAAGAAACTCCATGAGAAAAATAGCTAAAGATGTAAGGGTTATTGGAGAATCAGTTAGATAAATTGCAAAAGAAGAACTTGGTCTTAAGCTTTATAAACTTCGAAAATTACAGAAACTATCCGAGCAAAATAAGCGTAAACGGTTGCAACGGTGTCGAGCTCTCCTTCGAAAGTCCACAAAAGGCGCATGGAATCATTTCATCTTCACGGACGAAACACTTTTCACTATTGAATAATTTTATAATCAACAAAATAATCGCTATTGGTCATCTGATCGTCCTGGAACTTCCATAAGAGTAGAACGTCGGCAAAAACCACAGTCAGTTTTGGTTTGGGAAGGCATTTGTGAATCTGGAGAAACTCCTTTAGTTTTCATAGTTCAAGGCGACAAAATGAACAAGACCATGTACGCTCCTAAAAAAATCGAGTGGTTTTTCACCATTCGATTAGCGATGGCTATTTTGTACTCCATAAAGATACAAAATGAATCCTTTTCTACTTAATTGGGTAGAGAAGTTCTCTTTCAAACACTCCATCCTTGATTCAAAGCAATTTTCACTCTTTTTTTTTTTTTTTTGACGTGTTTATGGCACAAAGCAAATGTGATGTGCTCTGAATTGGTTTAAATCATCACGTGGCTCTATGCTTTCGGTTTAGTTTCGCTAAAAATGGAGGAATTTTAGACTTCAGTTTGTAAAGGCGGTCTGTTTGAATTAAAACATATGTATAATTGGACAAGGAGCGCAGAAACATTATGGTAAGTTTTATTTCTTATAATTAATTGAATGACTAAATCAAATCTTCATATTTGTGATTTTTCACCATGATATAAACTTTCCTATTCGAAAGTGAATGAATGAATGCTATTGAATTTATATACATGTAATATTTATAATATTTGAAATTTTTGCTTCATTGATTATGTTTAATAATATAAAAATGTGTTTGGAAATTTTATTTTTTATTTCAAATACTATTTTCTGCCAAAATTTAATTTATTATCAATGAATAGTAAATTATAATGTATGCATATTTAAATTCTTTTAATTTCGAAACTGCGTGAATATGACTATTAATTTTCTCGGTGATTTAAATATCCACAATGTATATTATAAAAATATTATTTAATATAGTTTATTGTACTGAATTGAAAGTGCGATTTATATCAAATACAACATTTTACCAATGAATAAGAATGAATTTTTCATAAATAAAATTCGAAGCTTTTTAATTTAAATGTTAATGCAATATAAAGCAAATATTAATCTACAGAATAATACTTGACAGTATGTATTTTATTTATTAAAATTTCAATGACAATTTTTGATTTGATTGTTACCATGTAAAAGCATTCGTAGATAAAACGAAAAAAATTTTTTATATGTACCAAAAAATGTACTCTTAATTTGTATGATATTTTAAAATTTCCAACTAAACTTTTGTCGATGGAAATATAATTTATATTCGTATTTTATGGTTGTCATTGTCATCAGTGAAAAAAAATATAAAAAACAAAATTAGCAAAAGTAAATCTGAAACATGTTATTTTGAAGATGATGAAATGAAATGTAAGGTAGAAATGGCTGATCTGGTATATTCTGTATAATGTGTAATCAAAATAAGTTTTATGGAGACTGAGAAAATATTAACTATTATTATTACTTCATGTATTAATTTCATTTTGATTGTAAAATGTATTTAAAAGTTTGAAGTAATATTCTATATTTAATGTAAAAATATGGTAATTTAATTAAATGACATAAAAATTCCAATCAATATTTCCAATTATATTCTCTAAAAATTTTTTAGTTCTTAAAGTTGGTTTTAAAATAATGAAAGGTTATTATTATTCATTAAATTAATATTACTTGGTAATTAGCTTAAGAAATTTTAATACTGTTTTTAAATCTATTTTGAAATAAAGTTTTGTTTGTTTTTACTGATAAAACAAATTTATAATACATTTAAAATTTTCTGAATTTTTTATTTGAATTTAATTGTTTAAAAAATAAGTATCCAGTATTTATAATTCACTTGACCACAACTAGTTTTTACATGTATGATATTTTTGAGTACACACATATGTATATATTTGTGTATTTTTTCTTTCAGATAAAATGATTACAATTTGAAATGCTTTATGAAATTCATCTCGAAAAAATATTTGAACTTATGAAGAAAATGTTTAAAGCAAATAACATTTTGTGATTAAAAATAGATCATCTATTGTTCTATTTATTCCATAACAGAATTTATGTCTCTAAGTATCCAAAAGAGGCTGCTTTCAATGAAACATTGGTAATATAAAACCTGTATTTTTTGCATATTTAAGGATGAATTTTAAAATATTCATGAAAGTACTAAACTTTTATATCAACATTATTTTCTAACAATGCCACAATGATTTAAGCAGACCAAAATTTACAATTCCTTACATAAATTGTATATCTGCATTTTTAATGGTAGAACATGAAACGTGCTGTTCTTGCATTTTAGGTTTTTTTTTATTGCATGTGAATAAGATATTTTAAATTATTTTAATGCCAAAAACATTTAGTTAAAATTTTGCAGAGAAAAAAAAAATTTATATAAAAATGGAAGAAAAATGTCATTGTTATTTTGATATTTGCTTCATGATTGCATGATCCAAAAGAAAGTAATTAAAATCTATATTTTACAAAATATGCAGTATTTCATTATGTCTTTCATTATATTGCAGTTTTCTATCTTGTATTTTTAAAAATCCTTTTACTTGCAATGTATTTGAATATTAGTATATGTGATGCAAAAACATAGTTTAAAAATTGTTTTAGTAATTTGTAAAAACATTATACATTTAGTTTCAAGCGTTTTTCAGTTACAGTTGATTGATTCAAAAATGCTTTAACATTAAAAATAAATTTATGCATGAATATATGTTTATTTAATGTTTAAAAATCCATTTTGTAAATTATGATAGGGGCTATTTCATTACAAAGAAAAATCCAATTATTTTTTATTTGTTCAGTTGTATATGAATAATTTATCATATTTACCACATTCTTATAAAAATTTTCAAAATTTACTAGATAATCATTAATTTACTAACTTAAGTTACTATGTTTTAATTAATTAATTAATGATAATACCATTTTTTTTAACAAATTACGCTTTTGCTTTAAATTACAAAAAATTTCTGTTAATTTAATATATATGATTATTCTCTTTATTACAGATAGATTTGGAAGTTGATATCCAGAGGCTGACTGTTTTCTCTATAAATATCTTGCATTCTATGCTCCTTGAATATTATCGTATGTTCAAAAACTTGTCCTGTAATATAGAATAAATACGTGAGAATTCAGGATGATAGTATTTTTTAGGACAAAAAATGCTATCATCCTTTTAACAAAAAGACAAATAAAGCTTTGTCTTTTTTGAATATTATTTTTATGAAATTTTTTGGTATTAAAGTTTATATAGACACTAAAATGAGAATATGCATATTATAGAAATTTTAGTTATTATGTTTTTTTTATCTTTCGAATTAGGTGAAGAGATCTGTAGAAGAAGTACAATGCTCAAAAGTAATCAATTACTCTTGCTTTGTTGTGGTCAAAAGCAAGACCTGAATATGAAATCTTTTTTATGTGTGGATAGTGGAATTATTGATATCAGATATACAAGATTAAAAAGCATTCAATATTTTATATAAATGTCATCATGTGCTTAATGTTAAATACGATGTTAAACTTACTGTATTTTATGTACTAATGGACTATAGGATTTATAAATTAATAAAAGTTCAGTTGAGAATTTAATTTAAACAACACATTCTTACTACAGATTTAAATTTTGCAAAATACAAGCATTAAAATGCATATTATCTTTTTTATTCTTATTTTAATAGTATTCTTATTTTGTTTTATTAAACAGACAATAAAATTGTCAAGCTTCAGTATTAATTTGACATTATAAACAAGAATTTCTGTATACATATTTTTATTTAATTTTTTTTCTGTATTAAAAATTGAATAGATGTTTTTTGTATAATCTTGAATTTTATATTTAATTTCATTCTCAGTTTCATTAAATTTATTTTCAGTTTAATTTAAACTTGGAAAATATACCATAAAACAAGTTTTATTTGCAAAAATATAAGTACATTTTATTCAACAGAATAATCCAAATATTTGTCTTTATCCTCTTGTAACTTCAAAAATGCATGTTATCAATTTTCAAAAATAAATATTCAGCTATACTATAAATAAAAAATTATTTTTTCAAAAGAACTTAAATTATATTTACTTATATAAAATATAATTTATGTATTTTTTAAATTGTGTACAATTTGTTGTACTAATAAAGTGTATAAAAATTAATTTTGTACTTAATGGGCCCATAGTAAACTAAACTGAAAATAAGTAGGGTGACGATTTTTTCTTGTGAGAATTCTACACTACACGTAAAACAAAATCGATATAAATAATGTAATAAATGGCTGAACAAATTGCTTGATATCGTATGTAAATCATAAACCCACTATAATTATCCAAATGAATTAAATGTCATATTCAATTGTACTGTTATATTATTGACTAAAGAAATCACATCTTTGTATTGTAATTGTCAAAAAAAAAAAAAAAAAAAAAAAAAAAAAAAAATTTAAAATAAAGAATTTAAAACCTAATTTCTGCATTAAATTGTCAATATAAAAAAATCAGCAATAATTCTATAAAAGACTGAAATTCACTCTTTTTTCTATCTAATTTATCCCTTTAGATGTTATGTTGTTACTCCTCTTAAAAGGAGTGGTTTACTCATATCTTTCAAAAGAGTGAATTTCTATCTTAAAGATTGCTCGAGTTCTGTGAAAATGAAAGAGTGAAATTTCACGACTTCTGAGTGAAATCCACTAATTAATTTAAGAGTGTAGTAATTACAATTAGGGCCAAAGACACAACTATATTGAAAATTAGGGTGTGTGGTCATTTTAGGAAGTCAAAAATAAGTAAGTGACCTAAGTTTTGAAATATTCAGATTATAAGTTAAAGAGAACATGGAATTTTATACAGTCCAAGTCCATGGGACAGTTAGAACGCGAGTCATAAAATTGCTATGGTTGGGTAAAAAAATTAAGAATCAGAAAAATTTTATAATAGTATAATATAAATGATCAAATTTAATAGTAATTTAAAATTAACTCTCCAATTAAACTGATTATTAGTAGAAAATTGAAATCTAGACTAGTTATAAGGCCATTCCTTTACTACTATACCTCGCATATTTACCATAATCAAAGTGGTCTGTCGACCAGACATTCATTGCTTCGTCTCCCCTTGACGCAGAACCACAGACGTGCAGTGAAAGGAGGATATGTACGGCAGAATGGTATTAAATTGTCTTTACTAACGAGTCACGCTTCTATCTGCGACACCACGATAGTCGCATTCGAATCTGGAAACACTGTGGAGAGAGGATGCTGAACACAGCTGCGTTTTGTACCACCACACTGATCCTGCACCGGGTACTATGTGATATCAGGCAGTATTGGATATCACTCTCGCACTCTTCTAGTACGCATTTTTCCGGTTATTAAATCAACCAGCGCTACATCTCCGAGTGTTGGAGCCAGTAGTCCTTCCCTTACCTTCAGGGCTGCCTCACACTCATATTTCAACAGGATAATGCGCGACCACAAGAGGCATACATTGTTCAAGGTTTTCCTCAATCGCCAGATTGAATTGCTTCTTTGACCGGCTCAATCTCCGGATCTTTCTCTAATAGAAAACATGTGAACTATGGTAGTTCAACGATTGACCCAGCTGCCACACAGATCTATTTTGGCCACGTGCGGAAGCTGCTTGATCTGTTGTACCCCAAGAATACATCCGACGTCTCTTTGAATCAATGCCGAGGAGTGTGGCAGCGGTGATCTCCAACAATGGCGGCTACTCTGGCAGGAACCACACTTCACAGAAGTCTATAAATTTAATCATTTGATACTTGATCAATATGTTATCTACAAAATAAATTTTGAGAAATCTCTTGTGATTCTTTTTGTTGCAATTTAGATGGCCAGCTGTGTATTAATGTTTGTAAAATTAAGAAGTTATGTTCAATCGATATATACAAAACATATAAAATAAAAAAGATTAAATTATAGTGTGAAGAGTTTTCTTATATTTGCAGTAGTTATACCGGGATTATATATATACATGTCTTGTAGATATAAAAATTCCTTAAAGACTTAAGAGTCTTAAAACGTAAAAAAAGTCGATGACCAAACTAAAATATTTTGAAAATAGTTAAAATCCAAAACTAGTATTGAAAAAATAAATAATTTTCTTTTGAAGTCTAAATTTGGGCTTAGTTTCAAATGCAAAAAAGTTACAAGTCCAAAAGATATTTGATAGAAAAGTTAGTCCTCGATTTAGTCTTAACTAATAGCACGAAAAAGTTAAGTCTAAAAAAAGGAAAAATTGAGAAAAATAAAAAAAATATTAAATACTAAAATAATGGCTTTTAAGTAAGCTCTTGAAAAGTCCATTATTAAATGAGGAACTTAAGAAAGTAGCCTAGTGTTTCTAAGATAATTACAAGAGGGGAAAAAAAACATTGTTTAATATTTAATGAATTAAGAGCGAGGAATTAAGTTCCTAAAGGTTACACTTTTGTTATAATTAAAATTGTAAGACATAGAATTTTTTTTTACATTTATAAAAATTTTGAATAACTTTAGAGATCCAATTACCACATTAGTATAATCTATTTACTAGAATGCACAGAATCAATGAATAAAACGAAATAATATGGCATCTGGGCACTTACCCTTTGTTTAAGATGCTCATTTTGTTGCTAATTGTACAGATAGAGAAAAATTTGAAAAGAAATAACCAGTTTCCAAAATAAGATAGTAAAAATTTAGCTTTTTGTTTTTTAATGCACAAATTTCACACAAATGTTAGATTAAGTAGTTTCCTTCTAAACTTCAGTAGAAATTTGCAGAAATATTTAATTTCAGTCTTTTAATTAACCACAGTAACAATGTCCCATAACGCTGTTCTGCAAGAGATCGAACGGTTGCTAAAAGATATACAGAGAATGACAAAATGGGACTGCCCAAAATCAGAGAGGTGGCAAAAGTAGTGCACCGGCACACGTTATGATAGAGAAACAACAGCTGCTGAGATGCGTTCAGGCAGATAGACGTGCTGCTGTTGAGCAACAGACTGCCCAGATGAATCAAGGGATTACCAACAGTGTCTCTTAAGCTATTGATCAGCGTATGTTGCTGTGTCTAGGCTTTCGAAGCAGACGCTTGATTCGCTCATTTATGCTAATTGCTGTTCGAATGAAAGTACTACATTTGGACGTCCACTGTGCGCCGACAGAGAGCGTTTTTCGATGACTCACATTTTATGCGCGATCAGACAATGAGCGTGGTTAACCGAACATCTTCGCTAATGGCAGCTGGAGCACGTGAAGATTGGGAGTAATCGCAATGTCCTCCAAGGGAAATGATACCTCTGGGGGTGATAGGCTAAATATTTGGGGTCTTCTGCTTGGTCCCTGCTTCAAAATCGTAAAGACTCCACCAGGCTGCTTCTACCTAACTGGTAGAGCCCAACTTTCGGCTAGGTATAAAAAAGCATGATACTGTAACAGATGGACCAGACATATACGACATTAAACCTATGAAATCAAATATCCTGAAAACATTGCTGCAACAGTTCAGGCTAAAGGCAGAAGCATTATGGTCTGGAAAATGCTTTCTTGTCATTCTCTGGATACACTCATCTTGTGGAAAGAACGATGGAGCAGTACAATTTTGTGGACCATGTTCCTTCCTATATGCGCTTTGTTTTTCTTTAGAATGATGGCATCTATCTTTAGGACACAATGCGTGGTGACCTACAACTCTCAGTGTACATACGTGGTTCGATGAGTTTACTGTTCTCCATTGGCCAGCAAACTGAACTGATTTTAGCCCATTGAGAATCTGTGGGACCAACTCGATCTGATTGTTCGAGGCATGGATCCTGACCCGCGTAATCTAGCGAAGTTGACCACGACACTGGAGTTGACATGGCTTATCTCTCTCATTACAGTGAACACTTTCCAAGTACTAAATGACGCACTTCCTAGACGTCTCACAGCAGCCCGCTATCTGAAAAAATGGTTATTCTGAATCTTCATAAGTGATCACATTAATGTGACTGGCCTGTATAGCATACATATTCATAGATAGTTGTTTTATAATAAATACTTCTATAGCATAAAAAGTATGGCATATAGTTAAATAATTAAGAAACAATTTTTCGATGTCCTTTAAATTGATTTTATTTGCAATGATATTATGTGTTTAAATTTTAAGTATAAAAATATGGAATAAATTTATCAATTAATAATAAAATAAATTCAAGAAATATTTTTCAAGTTTAATATTTTTTTAATGTATACACAAAATTATATTTATTAGGTTGCCAGGTTTTGTTGGATAATTAAAGTTAGAGTTACTCCCAGAAAAGTTTAAAAAGCAGATTTATTTACTATGATTTAAACTTTTTTTTATAATAATAGTCTGCATATTAAATAAAATATTATTTTATATACTAATTTATAACGCGGGTTTTAGTTTCCAGTTGAGAACTTGCAAGAAATTTTCAGAGTTACATTGCTATTAGGTAAAAATACATTAATAATTTATTTAGCTTTGCTTATAGCACTTTTTTTGCACCCCTGCATGAAGTTTCATGCATAGAATATTAAAAAACAAATCGAATGAGGTGTAGTAGTATATAGTAGTGTATGTGTAGTAGTAGTGTATTGAACCACTGGAATTTCCTTTAGTTTCGAAGTTTTATTTATTGAAATCAGAATTTCTTTCTCTCTTAATTGAGTTTAACACATTTCTTCCAGCATGAGAGTAAGCACTTTAGTTTTCTACTAATATCTTTTTTCCAAAAACCTGAAAAAAGTTAATATCATCTTTATTATTATTATTGACACTGCAGAAATGAGAAGATAAAAGTAGCGATCCGATATTTAAATAATTTTTCATTACTCTTACCTGTTAGGATAGCCGAGCTGGCAGCCGAATGGTTAGCGCTCTTGCCTTCGGTTCAACTAGTTCGTGGGTTCGAATCCCACATTGGGCATGAATGTTTGTAGTGGTTCAGGAATCCACTTTAGCCGTAGGTCCCGGTCTAATTAGCCCTCGTGTGCAAAAAATGACCGTTGAGCGACAAACAAAATAAAATAAAAAACTGTTAGGCATAAATGGCAGAGTTAAAAGAAGGAAAAGATCACATGCTCCTCCCTTTCTTGAAGGGAAAAGGTGGAGAATATTTAATCGCTTAAAGTAATAACATCGCGGTACAAAGCAATTTTACAGGATTGTCAAGTCTGTATTAATAATGTTTTAAGACAATAACAAACGGTGTGAAAAATTTTTGAACTGAAGCTTTCAATTCAAGTTAGCATGAGACAATTATTCTGATATAAATATCATTTGATCCCATGCAATTGTTTTCAATTGAACTTTTGAATAAAATTTGCGAATATAATGAGAATTTTAGTTCAAAAGTTTATTTTCAAAAGTTCGGATAGTTGGGTTTTTGTAAAAAATGAATCTATTTTAATAAATTATTGTACTTTGATAATTTATTAAAATAGATTCATTTTTTACAAAAATCAAGCTATGAACGTTACTATGATACTATGATATTACTCATAAACAAATACGAGTACTACGAACGTTTTATTCAATTAAATGAAACGGCAACACTTTTACATGTTAAGGTGCTTGCACACACAAGTGCTGTATATTGAAGTAAAATGTATATGTAATAATAACAAATATACAATATGTATGTAATAATAATAATAATAATAATAATAATAATAATAATAATAATATGTATAATAATAATATGTATGTATAATAATAATATAATATGTATATATATATAATAATAATAATATGATAATAATAATATGTATAATAATAATAATAATAATATGTAATAATAATAATAATAATAATATGTATAATAATAATAATAATATATGTAATAATAATAATAATGTAATAATAATAATATAATATGTATATATGTATGTATGTAATAATATGTAATAATAATAATATATAATGATATAATAATAATATAATAATAATATATATAATAATATATGTATATATGTATATATGTAATGTAATAATATGTATATGTATAATAATAATAATAATATATGTGTGTATGTAATAT